>BQMI01000329.1:785000-1385000 GCA_026005395.1 Asobara japonica | reverse complement strand
CCTCTCTAATTTTTTAGAATCTGTATAACTGAAAAGTACGTAGCAATAAAGACCCCGAGCAGATGCATGCAATCAGGCTTCTTCTCAATGGTCTACGGGGACCAGTCTAGCAACCCCCGGGGGTTTTAAAATAAATTCTCTGTTTTCACTCGTCTTTTCTCCCTCTCGCCCCTTCTGAGGAGACCCAGACGTCTTAGAGGGCAGCAAAAAAAAATGTACCCCTTTGTAAAAATTTGCAATTTGGCATTTAAGTCGACTCACTCCCCCCTCCTCGGCGCAACGTGAAAACGGGGTCGCAGCTGGCTATCAGTACCTTTCATTTTTCATGTGTTAAAAGTGTAAGTAACAAAGAACCTGGCAATTCTTCAAAGCCGATTTAAAGAATGGGAAAAACAATTGACATAAGAATTTAGGTGTATTCACATTTTTTAAAATTATTTGATAATAAGTATTGAACCAATTATTTGAAAGAGAGCATATCAAACATTGAAGGAGGGCTGTTTCATACACGATTATGAATAGGTTATTAAAAATATTCCCAATCGAGGAGTTAAAACCGTGGTACATCATTGAAAATTTTCCTGAAATAAAATCCTCTGAAGAGCCGCGTTTTCAGCCAAGAAAAAGCATTGGCACTCGGTGAATACACATAATTACAAATATGTTTCCATTTCAGGCGGTGTTGCCTTGATTCAGGCTAAGGTATGCTAATACCATTTGAGAAGAGATGCCCAGTGGTTCTCTCATCCCAAGTTAAAGAAGCCCGCCAGTCACCAATAGTAAGTGTCCCAAATGGGAAGAAAAAAAAAACCCGAAATTTGCGTTCTCAAATTCCTCGACTAGTCGTAGAGAACAGAACGGAACTGAACAGGTAAAACACTCGCAGACTAAACCGTATTAAAACCCCAGTTGAGGGATCATTTCCAGTTTGGCTGAAAGTTTCCCAGTAAATCCCACAAAAGATACACGAAAAATAAACATCTACCGCTGTCCCTTCGGTCTCATCTCAATCTTCGGCCTGAATCTCTCAACGTACCTCTCAAGGCTCCCTCCATTCGATAAATTAGTCAAACAAGTGTTAACTGATTCGCTCTCGTGGTTGTGGAGTCAGTGAGACTTGCGATAATGTCCGCATCCTCTTGATATATTGTATATCAGTTGTGACTTCCGGATGACTTTAATTAAAAACAGCAGTGGCAGTAATAACTAATGATTTACTGCATTATTCAATACATTTTTACAGAGTAGGGGAGAATCTATATGCTAAAAATTCTGAATTAAACGCAAATTGGGGTGCTCCTAGCTTCGTGACATTATACATAACATTTCAAAAAATTTATTCAAAAGATATTCTAGCTTTTGCAATTTATACATTATAAATTATCATAGTGTAGTGCCATAATGTATGAAATGAATAAGATTTGGGATTCAATTGAAAGTATTGCCTTGATGTCACGTGACCATGCGTCAACAAATGGAAAATAGAATAATTATCAAGTAGAAAATAAACGTTTAATATGATGAAAAATGATTTTTAAAAATCGACGTAACTGTGAAGAATAGATCATACTAAAAATTAATAAATTGTCATCTTTATGAATTTAATATCATGTTAGTAGCTTCAGTATTCCCCAAAAGTTCTCGATAAAATCGCTTCCAAATTTATTCCCCTGTTTGGGGGAGTGTATAATTCATTACCCTCTCACATATTTCCTGAATAAACAATGAGGAAAAAACGTCAAAATCGTGGGAGCACAAACATCCCTTCAATGTAAACAACCCACTCCTCCACTCTTCATCTAGTGAACTCCCCTCAATTATCAGAAATGAAGTGGGAAAAATTGTCTTCACATTAACTCCACTTCAAAGGTGTACGAGAATTCGCGTGGGAAACTTATTTACTTACAATTAACTTCCTAATTCAATTCTTCTAATGAAGTTATCGTCATATTGGAGAGACAAATTTCATAAATACAACCAAATGTTATGTGAATAAAATGTGATTAACTCTTCACGTAATCTTTAATAATGTGTGGCATCCCAGACCTTTCTGCAGTAATGCATTAACCCTTGTTTGTATTAAACAAATCGTCAGTTGGAGTTTATAAAGTCACCCTAAGCTAAACATATGCTGATCACAAACAAGTGTTGAATTGTTTTAAAGTGATTGTCATGTCTTGTTGAAACAAGTGATTGCAGTGTAGCACTCTGCATTAGTCTTGACAAATGTTTCAAATTCTTTCTTCCTGTTCTTCATTTATTATTATTGTGTCCTTTTTTATGAATTGTGTACAACGTGGGGGTTCTCTCTATTCCCTGGAACAGATTCCCTGGAAGAATGGATTTCCGGAAGAACGATTTGTTTTTTTTTTCGCGAACAAGCTTGACTTCCTACACCGAAGCATCGTCAATGCCGGGTGGCATTTAACGATAAATAATAATCAAATATATTTTGACAGACAATTAAATTCTTATTCTTGTCTCCACTTATCCATAAGACTTCACCTATTCAATTACTTCATTGAATTGAATACTCCAACGTTGCCAATATAGACACACTCGGTCTAAAAATCTTATTTCTCGAATAATTGACAGTCCTGAATGAAAAAATTAGGAACAATAACTTGACCTATCGGGGAGTTAAAATTAAAAACTTGTTTTTTACAACTTACGCCTCAGTAGGTGGTGGAGAATAAAAAGTCGAGTGATAGCTGACAATATCCACCGACTTTGGTCCGAGCATATCCCCGGGAATTCTCTCCATTCTCCCGCGAAATTCACTCCCAAAAAAAAAAAAAAAAAAAATTGACGAAAAAGCTCAAGTCCCTCAGATCTGCACTATATCCATGATGCCGATTGCCACTTTCCACATTCCACTGCACTACGTTCCGCGAATAACTATCAAAACTTTTTTTTTTTTCAAAATACCTAGTAAACTGGTTTTTAAAAAATGCCCAAAAAATGGATCACTCTCTAGTTGTCCGCACTCTATCGCCCCTCGTGCTATTCCCGAGCCTGCGCTCCAGATTAACCACCGTTTTGTGCAACCGGCGAAACACTATCGATCCCCTCGTCACTTCTCTCGACCCCTTGTTCAAGAGGCGTCTACGGTGTTTGCGCTTGCGTATTAATTCGTTGCAGCCGAGATTGAACAAAATGCACCAACAAAGTACAGAGTGAAAAAGTGATTATTTTTCTCTACGATTGATAGTTACTCCGTTGATTGAATTTGAACTGTTCAATTTTTGAATATTCAATCGACTTATAATTCCTCAGGTTTATTACAACGTTTAATTGATTGATTAATTAATTACAAATTTGGGGATGAAGACGTTCTAGGCGTCCCGAGGCATTTAAAAAGCGAGGGAATGGGAAGAAAGGGAGGACGATGAGTGATTGGACGAGAGCCGCGAGTGCTTGCGACGCTCGCTAGGTTGAAACTAAGCAAAACTAAGGGTACGGAGAAAACAGGCGGCGCGAGAATCGAGAGAGCACACCAATACCAATACAATCAGCAAGAATATATGGGTGAAACAGCACGAGGGTCCTGACGGCTTGGGAGGGGGCCCCACCGCGTGGGGAAAACGCTGGTGGAGGGGAGGGGGGGGGGAAGGAGCCGATGTTGCCCGAAAGTGCACGATGTTCTGGAGGGATGTTGGCGGGCCGGCTCAACGTGGCCGCCATTAAACCAGAAACAGAGGGAACTTCACCCCTTGGGATCAATGCCAACGCCATGTGCTAGGGTGAACACGGCAAGCAAGTTGCGACTTGAAGTTGTTGGCTTTGTTTGGAATTGCGCGAGTGAATATTACGAATGGTGGAGGCCGGGGGTTTTAAATACATGAAAGAAGATTCGTGACAATGGGCAGAGGGCCATGCTTTGCCGATTTTGCTGAACTGATCATGTGAAATAATCATTAGATTAATCGAGAAAATTGAGTAAAAAAATTGCCATCACTATGAGTTATGTTGGTTACGAGGCTGTAAAACATTTTATGACGCGTGGTCTTTCTTTTCTTGGCTTCTCCGCTTGCCATCCGTGAAACTGGGGTTTATGGGCATCATGAGGAAGAAATTCCTATGTAAGAATGCCCTTCTATCCGAAATCGGTATTAATGAGATTATTTTTGTTTTTTTCTTATTGATGCGAACTAAAACTTTTCTATAAAACAGTTTAAATATGGATTTTAAAAGTTCTTTCTCGATTGGAATTTTTGACACTTGAAATGTTCGATATTTTGGAGTACAAAAAAAATTGAATACAGGAAATTATAATTTTTTGAAGCCCCGTAATTTTTGGCGAAATTTCGGCATGTGTTCGTCCGAAGTTCTCCGAAATTGACGACAAATCTGGCCTCTACCGAGCGAACGTACAAGTCATGCGACAAGGTGACGCCGATTTTCACTTGAAAACACGAGATGGGTTGAAAATATCAAGTTTTATGTTCCAATGTTGTTTATAGATCTTCATAAGTTTCGCATAGTCGTATTGCTGAAAATTTCACGTGTCTTTCTGACTGCTAATTTTTTTTTTCCATTTTCAGAGGGCAGCTAGTGTAATGACCTTGAAAATTAAAAAGGTCGAGTTCCTGGTTTCTCCACGTTTTATGGTGACCCGACACATTCCATGTTTCAGAGAAGGGTCTGTTCGGTGACACGTAATATCATCACGACTACCTAATCGCGGGAACAAAATCAGAATTCCGCCCACACTCAATTTAATCTATATTCTAATTTCTCTGTATTATTGAGATACTACGCTAATCACGTCCATGTCGTGAGACCTGAGTGCCATATCATCAACGTGCTGAGCGTTGGAGATGATATTCTTCACTTGGGCAAGGTTACATTTCCAGCAATAACTCGAAAAACATGGTTTCACTAGCTGTGTTACAAATAAAATCGAAGTAGAATTTCGATTCGAAGACCTCCGTCGCTGATTAGCACTTCGGTAGAGAGCATAAATATAGCGACGTTAAATAAAAAAAAAAAAATAGAATTTCGATGTATACATAGCATGGAGAGAACCTTTTCCGATCTCGACCATGTACGCACAATGCCAATGAACGTTCGCCACGGTATCCCCTGCTCACGAGGAGAGTTGCGATGTTGTGTGCAACTCTAGGAACAAATGGAACATGGTTAGGGGAAATGTGTGGCATTTGCTCTTGGAGCTGTCACTCCCCCTGAGTTACGCGCCCCATAGCAACGTAATGAAGGCCATCTTCGAGGGGAGTTCGAAAAAATGATCACCATCACCTATGGAAATATTTTTGTGGCCCAGCAGATTTTATATAATTTTCAAATAAAATCTTCTACTCTTTTTCTCCGTCTTTTCTAACCATTTTTTAAATTTGTCACATCTGTAAATGCAGAGAAGTGCCTCAATTTTTTTGGACGATCGTTGACCGGATGAGGAGTGTCAGAAAAAGTCCCCCAAGATTACGAGAGCATTCGGACACTTTTTTTTCAAAGACAGAAAAACTCATTGTTGTAAATTCGTCATTTTTGGCGATGCTACTTCACGGAATCAGTGTCTCCTCCTCCTCCTTTTCAATTTCCCAAATTTTCTCAGTCTCCTGTAGCGTAGGAGGGAAGTTAGAAGGATTTTCGCTGAATTCTTTTTCCTCAAGGTTCTGAGGGCTTCCTTCAGTTAAAAGCCCAGATGAAAGTTTGCTCTTGTGACTAATGCAACTCTTGGTCCGTAAATAGGTGTTTCCTCTGGTGTCTTGGATTCACTAATTCTTTTATCATTCTTTGGGTACGCAGCCGGTGGTGAAGCCCCAGTGGAATTCTTTCTCAAGTTTTAGGGCCTTTTCAAGAGGGAAAAAGAGTTTATTGTCTGTAATTCACAACTTCCGGTCATTTCGAGTCTTCAAATAATTTGTTTCTCCCCATATTTAAAAGTCTTTTAATCCTTGTTAGTATTATTTTAGCTTTTTGCAAACGGAGGTCACGAAATACTTTGCGTCGTTATTGATAAAATTTTGAAAATCCACAGTTATCACGAACTCCTTTCTGTTCGTTTATTATTTACGAATTTTTTCATAAAAATTCATCTTTCCCCTAATTGCACATTCCTTCCGCCTGTGAGTCCGTCGACTGCCTAAAATCGCTCGCGGAGGGATATTTCTAAGATTTCGGTTCTTTTCTAAAGAATAAGCACGGGTCATTATTACGACTTTGTGAGTCATATTATTTAGATCACCCTTTTTTTCCTTGTTTTTGAACCTCAATTTTTTTATTGGCGTTCCAAACGGTCGGGGGCCATGGAAAAAGGTTCAATGGGCAATGTTTTACATGCCAAGGTCTTTTTTCATGACAGTACCAAACTGCTTGTCTCACCGTTTACTATTGTTAGACCCTGATTTTTAGTTTGCGTTACGTGAACAATGCACAGAATTTCGGAGTTGTTTTTTGCAGAACAATTCCAAAAATTTATTTCTTTGCTAACTCTTCGTCAACTTTGCTAACTCTTCATTACTTTTCTGCTTTACTTAATTTTTAATTCATTTCTTTGAAATTTCACGGCCTTTTTCAACCCTGAGATGCATTTTTTCTTATTCTCTATTATTACTGATACCTTCTGTATAATTCTTATTCATAAACTAATTTCTCCCCTGTTATTTTGGGGCCTTTAATGTTTTACAGACTTCTTCAGTAAGCAAAAAAAATGAGCAGAAGGTTCAGTGGCTTTTTTTCAAGGCTGTAGGGTCCTTTTTTCAACGTGTGAGAGAAGTTTCGCTCTGTTGTTACCGAGGAGATGAAAAAAAAGAGAAAATAAAAAGGGTGAAATAAGAGAAAAAATACTGAGTTTTGCTTCTTCTCTCATTCTCATCTCCTTTACTCCACGACCTCTTCCACTCGCGTCTATACTGCCAGGGCTTTATTTATAATCCAGGCAAACAAGCGGTGAACTGCATCCACGAATAGTTCCGCCACGCATACTCAACAATGCACTTCAATGCATTGAAGTTAAATGGAGATGGACTATTTGGTTTTTATCGTCTCACTCGAATTATCTTCTTTATTTGGAACGTATACAGAAACAAATTTCGTATGCATTAGTTGTTATAATCGATATTTCATGTTTCAGCGACTTAGCACTGTTAATTTTTGCATTCCAACCCTTAGCTGGTCGTGCTCTCAGGGAGCCCCCGCGGAACCATATTTCAATTTCCTTCAGATTTTCGAAATTAGGAAACACTAGAAAATTTTCCATTACAAAAAATTTAACATCTATCAATTTTTTCGAGAGTAAGACGGTCACGACAAATGTAATAGATTTCTACAGGACGGATGGCGGCGGTCGGGAAGGTTCATTGAACCGAATTGTATGCATACTTTGATGACAATTTGGACAGTTGCGCAATACTTTTTTTAGCTGCATAAGATTCTAAAGTTTCGGGGTTGTAAATAAAATCCTATTATTTTCGATTCCATCTCTTCTTGTTATTTCAAATTTAACCGAACATTACGTGCACTCACTGAGGTTTTTGCCATTGCAAGGCGGGAGAACACGGCCGCGTGTGGTCCTATCCAAAAAATAAAAAAACTAAAATAATAATTCTCCGCTGCTCTGCTGGGCTTAACTCTCGAGTAGGGGGCAATGGAGAAAACAAGAGAATTGGCCGAGGGAGAGTCAGGGCGATCCGTGTAATTCGACCGCAATTCGAGCGTGCAGCAGACTCTTGTTGTATCTCTCAAAAAAAATATTTCTTTCAAAATGCCGAAATATCCCCTTAGTCATTCGACTCCCATGATTTTCATTTCCCAACTAAAATAGGTATTTTTTTTTTAATTTTCATTCACGTTTAGACATTCGGTATTTTCCG
This sequence comes from Asobara japonica, assembly GCA_026005395.1. NCBI lineage: Eukaryota > Metazoa > Arthropoda > Insecta > Hymenoptera > Braconidae > Asobara > Asobara japonica. The sequence continues at coordinate 1,377,165 of BQMI01000329.1, read as the reverse complement.
GTTGGGTAAGTGGTCGTCAGCAATTAATTAACGTTAATGCGTGACTTGAGGGGTGAGCAGATGTTTCATCAAGTATGTCTTCAAATTAAGTGAAGATAACATTTGCAACTCTTACAACGCCATTTGAAAATAAAATACGGGATGGTTAGAAAAAAATAATGGCAACAAAAATTTATAGACAATTGAATATAAACCACAGTGAATAACGTTGGGAAATTTAAAAAAATTCAGCACATGAAGCAACCACCAAAACCTTCCTTTATAAAGTCATTACTTTATCAACAACAAGTTGCAGATTACAATTATCAAAACACCTTTTTCCCGCAAAGTTTCAGACGTTTCCTTTTTATAATGAACTTGGTTTTTCCACCATGAAGTTAAATGGATCGTTTCATGGGCTAACATTGCAATAGGAAATATAATCCAACAACTTCGTTGCAACCAAACGAAGATATCAAGTTCCGCAGGAAGATCTTGCGCCAGGACTTTCCATCCTATAGGGTGTCGGACCCGCAAACTAAGTCGATAAGTTTTCTGGAAAAATTGGTCACTATTTGCGCTCGTAATTTTTTGATCTGAAAAACAGCTTCCTCGTTTGATTGCAATGAAACTATTGATAAATATCTGAAATTTGCAGACTGAAAATTTCAGAACTCTTGACGTATTTTAAGTCGTGGAAGCTTGGGATTCAACTGTTTGACATTTCGGATACTGACGTAGGTTAGGGTATTTCGGGCATGGACTTGGAAATCTTACAAACGCAGCTAATTTCCGATTTGTTTCTTCAACCTTCACAGTATTTAGCCAAGTTGAGCGCTTATCAATTACCCTATCAGAATAAGTCCAGCAAGGGGCCCTTTACAAGTTGATATTGCATAACATCAAATGGATCATTGATGCATTTGGTATAATGCAACGGTCGATAATGTAGAAGCGATTATGCAATTATGTAAAAATTTTGAACACCACCAAATTATAACTAGCAATGGTGAAATGAATGGATCTGCAATCATTAAGAGCGCCGCATTACTCACTCTCACATAGGTTGCATTTGAATGGTACTCCTTAGTTATATCGCTTCACAACAGCTGCGAGATTATGAAAAAAAAACCGATATAATTTCTCCCGTTGTTAGCTCGTAATGTTAAGGAGTTCTATTGGAATGCGCTCCTGCTGAAACAAGATAGACCCGTAATGCCACATGATCTTCAAAATTCAGGTTTTTTCATATAAGTTCATAGTAAATAAAGGAGGGAGCCAAGCTTTCCAGGTAAAAAGATGTTTACTCATTAGTCTCTAGTCACATTCTTCGAAAAAAGGATTTATTACGGAGTGTTCTATACCATTTTAGGTTGATTAATTCCACTCATTGCACGCTGTACCATAAAATCGTTTACGTTACTAACGCGTGATACTGAATATCACTCTTCGATTGGCTTAAGCGCAAGGAGAACCAGTCTAATTCCTCAGCAAATCCTCAAAATAAAACCCAATATTGCAATCTCAATGGCTAAAATTCGATCTAAAAAAATCATCGGTAAAATGGTTGAAAAATTGTAAATAAAATTTCGTGTATGCTATGCAAAACACAGCAAAATCCTGCGATTGGTGGCCAAAATTTGGACTGAAAACAATCGTAATAATTTCTAAAAAAAATCGCGGAATTACCAATGACACTTCTGATCTTGCAAATCTCGGAAAATTAAATCCCCTAATCTAAGACGAGAGGGAATTCCCACCTCTCTCTATTCCATCGCAGTCTAAACAAAGATTTTTTACTCCCTCCTCCTCGCGAACCCGTTTTTTTTCCCTTACCGACACACTGGGGCCATTGAGAAGCCCGTCGGTTTCTCAGAACGGTCGCGAAATCGCTCACACAGCCTCAGTCCCACAACGGTGAAGCCCACAATTCCACTGTATTTGTAAGGGACGCGACTGGTCTGGCATCCGCAAAATTCCTGCATGAGATTATGGTCAACCAATACACTCACCAATTCGGTCGGTTCTCTTCTCTTTCTGTTCCTACAGGCTCCGTAGAATCATTAGAAATCTTTTCAAACGCTGTTTACAAGAGTTTTAAATGTTTTCACAACGCCCTTTTTATCAATAATCCCAGATTTAGAGTAGAAACTTAAGAAAATTTAGCATTGGAACTTCACATTGTCATAAATAGACAATTTAGCAGCGAGAGACGCGAAGAATTCAAAATTACAGCTCGGGAATATTTGATGTAGCCCAGTCAATGGGTCATCTTATTTACCATGACCAGTAAATCTCAATTTTCTTCTAATCTGTCGATTCATGGAAATCGAGAAGGGCCATGCGATTCAATAACATCCAACCGCATAATACGCGTGGACGCCAAAGAGGAAGTAAACGAGAGGCGAATAGCACGAGGAGAGTGTTTGCCATCCGGCGTGGAGTCTAGCTGAGGCCATTCCCGAGATGACCCTGTTTGCCAGGCCCATGAAACTAACCAGCTGTCCTCTAATACCCATCACCATATCACATATTATGGCTCCTCACAGTCGTGGCTCGTGACACTTGCGTCCTTCTGCCTGTACTACAAAACGGAGCCCCGGTTTTCTCTCGTGTTGCTATGCGGTGACTTCTGACGTCAGCGCGTCTCTATCTCGGACCCAAAGGGGCAATTTAATATTGATAAACTGTTGGACCAGCGTTTCATTTCGTTGGAGAATACCACTCCAAATGATGGTTACAGGAAACAAGCGGGCGGAGTGAGTGCGATCAATTAGGGCCGCACCAATAACTTCTCGACTTAGTATCTTTCACCAGCATCGCTGTTTTTACCGACATGACGTCGAAAACCGAGGTAGATCTTAAATGCATGACTTTACGCAAGTATGTTATGAACCCTGTTTTGTAGGGAATTTTTTTCTGGAAATAAAAGTCTCATCATTTTTTCAAAAACTTCGTTAATCTTAAGATCCTAATCTAGAGGTACGCAAGCAGCGCCGATCACACCATGCAGCATCGGTACCGGATGATTCTTCGATACACACACATGTGCGCGCGCGCGCTCCCGAAAAAAACGAATTCCTGACATGATCATGTTATCATCTGCTCATGTTGTGAGGACGTTCCCCTCAAATATAACGTGATATGTCCCCAATGTCATATATACAAAGCTACAATACGATTAATCAGAAAATTTTCACTGCACAATAAGATAAGAAGTAGGCTGAGTGAGTGCGACCCATCGGGGGCATAGAAAAAAATTCCCGATTTGTAATTTCCGGCAAGATAGTGTTTTTTTTACAAAGTTCTTAAATAGTCCAATATCTCGTGAAGGAAAGGTTCTAAAGAAAACTGTCATTGAGGATTTTTTGTAGAAAATTTCAGTTCAGATACGAACAGTTTCTGTGGTTTTTTCCGTGCACTCGTTCGTAAGATAAATCCGAATCGTTCGTATTTTTTTGGAGATTTTCCCAACTCCGAAACTATACAATCAGATCTCAGTCAAGTGAACGCGCATCAATTGTACCACATTGAACCTCACTCGTGTACATAGTTCGTGAAAAATCGTTAACGAAGATTTTGCCTACGCCCACCCTTACACTCACTCACACACACACAGGCATAACAGCGGGTGTTATGTTGCCAAGGGTCTCAGACCATAGAGTCGACTCTTTGGGAGGTCCAAAAAAGGAGCAAAAATTGTAAGAAACTTTGTAAAATTGCGAATCCGTTTCGCTATAAAATAATATTTTCCAAATATAACATTAAATGAATATTAATCAATGAATTAATTGACCTTTTAAACAGTCATATTTTCCATCATATATCAAGTGAATAAAGATTGAAATATGAATTTGGCTCGACAAGAAAAAAAAAATCTTAGGAAAATACAAGGCGTTGATTGGCCAAAACGTGATCAACCAAGATTCCACGGAAGAATTCAAATTGAATTTATCTGTATCTAACGTTTAGTTACTGGATAACAATTCAAAAAGTCTGACAGATTTTTTTATGTTTACGGAACTTGTATCGCACGTTCATAGGGCTACATCAGAAGCATACGAAATGAACCGTGTAACGGCAGCAGCGGGCGGAGTTCTTCAAAATCGTGTTTCGCTGCTTCAACACATGGTTTAGTTGTACAGGCAATGCACGGTTTCAATTCGACTACACGTATGCCACTAATTAAGCGCATCTCCGACGAAGGATCTGTATTGATGAAGAAACAATAAATTATGAGAATTCAACCGCAAAGAGGACTATTGTGAGTCCCGTTATGGTTCATTTATGTTTATCCCGTATGCACTAGGAGCTCCAACACATATTTTGAGTAGCTCACGAAGTGAAAAATGCAAGATTGAAACTCCCTATGTATAGTGGGAAAGTGCCAATGTGGAGATGATGACCAAGCTGCTTCAAGATTTTACACGTCTTTGTTTCTCCCATTAATCAGGGCGTCTCAAGCCCAGCATGAAATAAGATCGCTTGGGTCATGGATTTTGGGATATTTTGTTACCAATGAGTTTTTTGGATGCCGAGTAAAGGGATAGGGACGCAACCCTTATGGTGGCAATCGAGAGAAAGGAGACACTCTAGATGGATATAGTCACTGGATATCGTTGAAAAGGTTGCTCGATCGAGTTTTGAATTTTTTCTTGCAGACTTTCAGAAGGATCCGTAATTTTTGTTATGTTCTGCGCTTATGGCGTCATTTAAGGTTTGTTGCAAATCAACGGTTTCAAGAGAAAATGACAAATGACGTGGTTTCGAGACAATATAGGTTTCTATGAAGGACCGTTTTTCACATTTGCTCGTAAACCTACCTATTTATGAAAAGTATTGATTTGATTACCAAGTGGAAGTTTGTTCGCGATGTTTACTGACACATTGCAGAACACGTTGACTGAGAAAGGGGTAGCATGAATAACAAACTGCAAATTTATTGTTCCTCCCTAGCTGATTATTTTGATCTGTCTAGTAATGGTGATTTTTAACGAATCATAAAGGCTACCTTTTTTTGGTCAAAAATCGATGAAAATAGCGTGGTGGCGGTGAAATTGAAAAACATCCATTATTAATTTGATTTTTTCGACCCAAAAATCGACGGGAGAGTTTTCTAGGGGTTCCAATTGAAATAGTATAGACGCGCAGGGGGCGAAAAATTCGATTTTAAGAAATTTACGTTTGCCTCCCCATAAGACTCCAATGTTAAATTTGGCCAAAATCGAAAAAAATTAATTTGACTTTCTCGAACCAAATTCGACGGGAGTGGCTTCTAGAGGTCCCAATCGGATAGTATAAACGCGGACGGGGCCAAAAATTCGATTTTAAAAAATTCAAGTTTGCCTCCCCATAAGACCCCAATGTTAAATTTGGCCAAAATCGAAAAAAATTAATTTGACTCTTTCGACCCAAATTCGATGGGAGTGGCTTCTAGAGGTCCCAATTGGATAGTATAAACGCGGACGGGGCCAAAAATTCGATTTTAAAAAATTTAAGTTTGCCTCCCCATAAGACCCCAATGTTAAATTTGGTCAAAATCGAAAAAAATTAATTTGACTTTTTCGACCCAAATTCGATGGGAGTGGCTTCTAGAGGTCCCAATCGGATAGTATAAACGCGCACGGGGCCAAAAATACGATTTTAAAAAATTCAAGTTTGCCTCCCCATAAGACCCCAATGTTAAATTTGGCCAAAATCGAAAAAAATTAATTTGACTTTTTCGACCCAAATTCGATGGGAGTGGCTTCTAGAGGTCCCAATCGGATAGTATAAACGCGCACGGGGCCAAAAATACGATTTTAAAAAATTCAAGTTTGCCTCCCCATAAGACCCCAATGTTAAATTTGGCCAAAATCGAAAAAAATTAATTTGACTTTTTCGACCCAAATTCGACGGGAGTGTCTTCTGGGGGTCCCAATTGGATAATGTAAACGCGCACGGGGCCAAAAATTGGATTTTAAAAAATTCAAGTTTGCCTCCCCATAAGACCCCAATGTTAGATTTGGCCAAAATCGAAAAAAATTAATTTGACTTTTTCGACCCAAATTCGATGGGAGTGGCTTCTAGAGGTCCCAGTCGGATAGTATAAACGCGGACGGGGCCAAAAATTCTATTTTAAAAAATTTAAGTTTGCCTCCCCATAAGACCCCAATGTTAAATTTGGTCAAAATCGAAAAAAATTAAATTGACTTTTTCGACCCAAATTCGATGGGAGTGGCTTCTAGAGGTCCCAATCGGATAGTATAAACGCGGACGGGGCCAAAAATTCGATTTTAAAAAATTCAAGTTTGCCTCCCCATAAGACCCCAATGTTAAATTTGGCCAAAATCGAAAAAAATTAATTTGACTCTTTCGACCCAAATTCGATGGGAGTGGCTTCTAGAGGTCCCAATTGGATAGTATAAACGCGGACGGGGCCAAAAATTCGATTTTAAAAAATTTAAGTTTGCCTCCCCATAAGACCCCAATGTTAAATTTGGTCAAAATCGAAAAAAATTAATTTGACTTTTTCGACCCAAATTCGATGGGAGTGGCTTCTAGAGGTCCCAATCGGATAGTATAAACGCGCACGGGGCCAAAAATACGATTTTAAAAAATTCAAGTTTGCCTCCCCATAAGACCCCAATGTTAAATTTGGCCAAAATCGAAAAAAATTAATTTGACTTTTTCGACCCAAATTCGATGGGAGTGGCTTCTAGAGGTCCCAATCGGATAGTATAAACGCGCACGGGGCCAAAAATACGATTTTAAAAAATTCAAGTTTGCCTCCCCATAAGACCCCAATGTTAAATTTGGCCAAAATCGAAAAAAATTAATTTGACTTTTTCGACCCAAATTCGACGGGAGTGTCTTCTGGGGGTCCCAATTGGATAATGTAAACGCGCACGGGGCCAAAAATTGGATTTTAAAAAATTCAAGTTTGCCTCCCCATAAGACCCCAATGTTAGATTTGGCCAAAATCGAAAAAAATTAATTTGACTTTTTCGACCCAAATTCGATGGGAGTGGCTTCTAGAGGTCCCAGTCGGATAGTATAAACGCGGACGGGGCCAAAAATTCTATTTTAAAAAATTTAAGTTTGCCTCCCCATAAGACCCCAATGTTAAATTTGGTCAAAATCGAAAAAAATTAAATTGACTTTTTCGACCCAAATTCGATGGGAGTGGCTTCTAGAGGTCCCAATCGGATAGTATAAACGCGGACGGGGCCAAAAATTCGATTTTAAAAAATTCAAGTTTGCCTCCCCATAAGACCCCAATGTTAAATTTGGCCAAAATCGAAAAATATTAATTTGACTCTTTCGACCCAAATTCGATGGGAGTGGCTTCTAGATGTCCCAATCGGATAGTATAAACGCGGACGGGGCCAAAAATTCGATTTTAAAAAATTTAAGTTTGCCTCCCCATAAGACCCCAATGTTAAATTTGGTCAAAATCGAAAAAAATTAATTTGACTTTTTCGACCCAAATTCGATGGGAGTGGCTTCTAGAGGTCCCAATCGGATAGTATAAACGCGGACGGGGCCAAAAATTCGATTTTAAAAAATTTAAGTTTGCCTCCCCATAAGAACCCAATGTTAAATTCGGCCAAAATCGAAAAAAATTAATTTGACTTTTTCGACCCAAATTCGACGGGAGTGTCTTCTAGGGGTCCCACCTGGATAGTATAGACTCGGACGGGGCCAAAAATTCGATTTTAAAAAATTCAAGTTTGCCTCCCCCTAAGACCCCAATGTTAAATTTGGTCAAAATCGAAAAAAATTAATTTGACTTTTTCGACCCAAATTCGACGGGAGTGTCTCCTAGAGGTCCCAATCGGATAGTATAAACGCGGACGGGGCCAAAAATTCGATTTTAAAAAATTTAAGTTTGCCTCCCCATAAGACCCCAATGTTAAATTTGGTCAAAATCGAAAAAAATTAATTTGACTTTTTCGACCCAAAACTGATGGGAGTGGCTTCTAGAGGTCCCAATCGGATAGTATAAACGCGGACGGGGCCAAAAATTCGATTTTAAAAAATTTAAGTTTGCCTCCCCATAAGAACCCAATGTTAAATTCGGCCAAAATCGAAAAAAATTAATTTGACTTTTTCGACCCAAATTCGACGGGAGTGTCTTCTAGGGGTCCCACCTGGATAGTATAGACTCGGACGGGGCCAAAAATTCGATTTTAAAAAATTCAAGTTTGCCTCCCCCTAAGACCCCAATGTTAAATTTGGTCAAAATCGAAAAAAATTAATTTGACTTTTTCAACCCAAATTCGACGGGAGTGTCTCCTAGAGGTCCCAATCGGATAGTATAAACGCGGACGGGGCCAAAAATTCGATTTTAAAAAATTTAAGTTTGCCTCCCCATAAGACCCCAATGTTAAATTTGGTCAAAATCGAAAAAAATTAATTTGACTTTTTCGACCCAAATTCGATGGGAGTGGCTTCTAGAGGTCCCAATCGGATAGTATAAACGCGGACGGGGCCAAAAATTCGATTTTAAAAAATTTAAGTTTGCCTCCCCATAAGAACCCAATGTTAAATTCGGCCAAAATCGAAAAAAATTAATTTGACTTTTTCGACCCAAATTCGACGGGAGTGTCTTCTAGGGGTCCCACCTGGATAGTATAGACTCGGACGGGGCCAAAAATTCGATTTTAAAAAATTCAAGTTTGCCTCCCCCTAAGACCCCAATGTTAAATTTGGTCAAAATCGAAAAAAATTAATTTGACTTTTTCGACCCAAATTCGACGGGAGTGTCTCCTAGGGGTCCCAATCGGATAGTATAAACGCGGACGGGGCCAAAAATTCGATTTTAAAAAATTTAAGTTTGCCTCCCCATAAGACCCCAATGTTAAATTTGGCCAAAATCGAAAAAAATTAATTTGACTTTTTCGACCCAAATTCGACGGGAGTGTCTCCTAGGGGTCCCAATCGGATAGTATAAACGCGGACGGGGCCAAAAATTCGATTTTAAAAAATTTAAGTTTGCCTCCCCATAAGACCCCAATGTTAAATTTGGTCAAAATCAAAAAAAGTTAATTTGACTTTTTCGACCCAAATTCGACGGGAGTGTCTTCTGGGGGTCCCAATTGGATAATGTAAACGCGCACGGGGCCAAAAATTCGATTTTAAAAAATTCAAGTTTGCCTCCCCATAAGACCCCAATGTTAGGTTTGGCCAAAATCGAAAAAAAATTAATTTGACTTTTTCGACCCAAATTCGATGGGAGTGGCTTCTAGAGGTCCCAATCGGATAGTATAAACGCGGACGGGGCCAAAAATTCGATTTTAAAAAATTTAAGTTTGCCTCCCCATAAGACCCCAATGTTAAATTTGGTCAAAATCGAAAAAAATTAATTTGACTTTTTCGACCCAAATTCGATGGGAGTGGCTTCTAGAGGTCCCAATCGGATAGTATAAACGCGGACGGGGCCAAAAATTCGATTTTAAAAAATTTAAGTTTGCCTCCCCATAAGAACCCAATGTTAAATTCGGCCAAAATCGAAAAAAATTAATTTGACTTTTTCGACCCAAATTCGACGGGAGTGTCTTCTAGGGGTCCCACCTGGATAGTATAGACTCGGACGGGGCCAAAAATTCGATTTTAAAAAATTCAAGTTTGCCTCCCCCTAAGACCCCAATGTTAAATTTGGTCAAAATCGAAAAAAATTAATTTGACTTTTTCGACCCAAATTCGACGGGAGTGTCTCCTAGGGGTCCCAATCGGATAGTATAAACGCGGACGGGGCCAAAAATTCGATTTTAAAAAATTTAAGTTTGCCTCCCCATAAGACCCCAATGTTAAATTTGGCCAAAATCGGAAAAAATTAATTTGACTCTTTCGACCCAAATTCGATGGGAGTGGCTTCTAGAGGTCCCAATCGGATAGTATAAACGCGGACGGGGCCAAAAATTCGATTTTAAAAAATTTAAGTTTGCCTCCCCATAAGAACCCAATGTTAAATTCGGCCAAAATCGAAAAAAATTAATTTGACTTTTTCGACCCAAATTCGACGGGAGTGTCTTCTAGGGGTCCCACCTGGATAGTATAGACTCGGACGGGGCCAAAAATTCGATTTTAAAAAATTCAAGTTTGCCTCCCCCTAAGACCCCAATGTTAAATTTGGTCAAAATCGAAAAAAATTAATTTGACTTTTTCGACCCAAATTCGACGGGAGTGTCTCCTAGGGGTCCCAATCGGATAGTATAAACGCGGACGGGGCCAAAAATTCGATTTTAAAAAATTTAAGTTTGCCTCCCCATAAGACCCCAATGTTAAATTTGGCCAAAATCGGAAAAAATTAATTTGACTCTTTCGACCCAAATTCGATGGGAGTGGCTTCTAGAGGTCCCAATCGGATAGTATAAACGCGGACGGGGCCAAAAATTCGATTTTAAAAAATTTAAGTTTGCCTCCCCATAAGACCCCAATGTTAAATTTGGTCAAAATCGAAAAAAATTAATTTGACTTTTTCGACCCAAATTCGATGGGAGTGGCTTCTAGAGGTCCCAATCGGATAGTATAAACGCGGACGGGGCCAAAAATTCGATTTTAAAAAATTTAAGTTTGCCTCCCCATAAGAACCCAATGTTAAATTCGGCCAAAATCGAAAAAAATTAATTTGACTTTTTCGACCCAAATTCGACGGGAGTGTCTTCTAGGGGTCCCACCTGGATAGTATAGACTCGGACGGGGCCAAAAATTCGATTTTAAAAAATTCAAGTTTGCCTCCCCCTAAGACCCCAATGTTAAATTTGGTCAAAATCGAAAAAAATTAATTTGACTTTTTCGACCCAAATTCGACGGGAGTGTCTCCTAGGGGTCCCAATCGGATAGTATAAACGCGGACGGGGCCAAAAATTCGATTTTAAAAAATTTAAGTTTGCCTCCCCATAAGACCCCAATGTTAAATTTGGTCAAAATCGAAAAAAATTAATTTGACTTTTTCGACCCAAATTCGATGGGAGTGGCTTCTAGAGGTCCCAATCGGATAGTATAAACGCGGACGGGGCCAAAAATTCGATTTTAAAAAATTTAAGTTTGCCTCCCCATAAGACCCCAATGTTAAATTTGGCCAAAATCGAAAAAAATTAATTTGACTTTTTCGACCCAAATTCGACGGGAGTGTCTCCTAGGGGTCCCAATCGGATAGTATAAACGCGGACGGGGCCAAAAATTCGATTTTAAAAAATTTAAGTTTGCCTCCCCATAAGACCCCAATGTTAAATTTGGTCAAAATCAAAAAAAGTTAATTTGACTTTTTCGACCCAAATTCGACGGGAGTGTCTTCTGGGGGTCCCAATTGGATAATGTAAACGCGCACGGGGCCAAAAATTCGATTTTAAAAAATTCAAGTTTGCCTCCCCATAAGACCCCAATGTTAGGTTTGGCCAAAATCGAAAAAAAATTAATTTGACTTTTTCGACCCAAATTCGATGGGAGTGGCTTCTAGAGGTCCCAATCGGATAGTATAAACGCGGACGGGGCCAAAAATTCGATTTTAAAAAATTTAAGTTTGCCTCCCCATAAGACCCCAATGTTAAATTTGGTCAAAATCGAAAAAAATTAATTTGACTTTTTCGACCCAAATTCGATGGGAGTGGCTTCTAGAGGTCCCAATCGGATAGTATAAACGCGGACGGGGCCAAAAATTCGATTTTAAAAAATTTAAGTTTGCCTCCCCATAAGAACCCAATGTTAAATTCGGCCAAAATCGAAAAAAATTAATTTGACTTTTTCGACCCAAATTCGACGGGAGTGTCTTCTAGGGGTCCCACCTGGATAGTATAGACTCGGACGGGGCCAAAAATTCGATTTTAAAAAATTCAAGTTTGCCTCCCCCTAAGACCCCAATGTTAAATTTGGTCAAAATCGAAAAAAATTAATTTGACTTTTTCGACCCAAATTCGACGGGAGTGTCTCCTAGGGGTCCCAATCGGATAGTATAAACGCGGACGGGGCCAAAAATTCGATTTTAAAAAATTTAAGTTTGCCTCCCCATAAGACCCCAATGTTAAATTTGGCCAAAATCGGAAAAAATTAATTTGACTCTTTCGACCCAAATTCGATGGGAGTGGCTTCTAGAGGTCCCAATCGGATAGTATAAACGCGGACGGGGCCAAAAATTCGATTTTAAAAAATTTAAGTTTGCCTCCCCATAAGACCCCAATGTTAAATTTGGTCAAAATCGAAAAAAATTAATTTGACTTTTTCGACCCAAATTCGATGGGAGTGGCTTCTAGAGGTCCCAATCGGATAGTATAAACGCGGACGGGGCCAAAAATTCGATTTTAAAAAATTCAAGTTTGCCTCCCCATAAGACCCCAATGTTAAATTTGGCCAAAATCGGAAAAAATTAATTTGACTCTTTCGACCCAAATTCGATGGGAGTGGCTTCTAGAGGTCCCAATCGGATAGTATAAACGCGGACGGGGCCAAAAATTCGATTTTAAAAAATTTAAGTTTGCCTCCCCATAAGACCCCAATGTTAAATTTGGTCAAAATCGAAAAAAATTAATTTGACTTTTTCGACCCAAATTCGATGGGAGTGGCTTCTAGAGGTCCCAATCGGATAGTATAAACGCGGACGGGGCCAAAAATTCGATTTTAAAAAATTTAAGTTTGCCTCCCCATAAGACCCCAATGTTAAATTTGGCCAAAATCGAAAAAAATTAATTTGACTTTTTCGACCCAAATTCGACGGGAGTGTCTCCTAGGGGTCCCAATCGGATAGTATAAACGCGGACGGGGCCAAAAATTCGATTTTAAAAAATTTAAGTTTGCCTCCCCATAAGACCCCAATGTTAAATTTGGTCAAAATCAAAAAAAGTTAATTTGACTTTTTCGACCCAAATTCGACGGGAGTGTCTTCTGGGGGTCCCAATTGGATAATGTAAACGCGCACGGGGCCAAAAATTCGATTTTAAAAAATTCAAGTTTGCCTCCCCATAAGACCCCAATGTTAGATTTGGCCAAAATCGAAAAAAAATTAATTTGACTTTTTCGACCCAAATTCGATGGGAGTGGCTTCTAGAGGTCCCAATCGGATAGTATAAACGCGGACGGGGCCAAAAATTCGATTTTAAAAAATTTAAGTTTGCCTCCCCATAAGACCCCAATGTTAAATTTGGTCAAAATCGAAAAAAATTAATTTGATTTTTTCGACCCAAATTCGATGGGAGTGGCTTCTAGAGGTCCCAATCGGATAGTATAAACGCGGACGGGGCCAAAAATTCGATTTTAAAAAATTTAAGTTTGCCTCCCCATAAGACCCCAATGTTAAATTTGGCCAAAATGGAAAAAAATTAATTTGACTTTTTCGACCCAAATTCGACGGGAGTGTCTTCTGGGGATCCCAATTGGATAATGTAAACGCGCACGGGGCCAAAAATACGATTTTAAAAAATTCAAGTTTGCCTCCCCATAAGACCCCAATGTTAAATTTGGCCAAAATCGAAAAAAATTAATTTGACTTTTTCTACCCAAATTCGATGGGAGTGTCGTCTCGGCATTCCAATTAGATAATATCCACTGACACGGGACCAAAAATTCAATCGATTATAACTACATTTCGACTACGAACATAGTTCTAATGACGTTTCGTTCAGGAAAAGCTCAGATAGATTAGCGCACTGAATATTATATTGGAAACATGTGACGGTATGTGTTGCCTGGCCTCAATCTCGCTCTAACATCCCTAACGAAATTCTTTCCTCAAAATTGAATAAAAATTACCGAGACTGATGGAGTGGGCCAAATGTCTTCCTCGCGGTATGGCGAGGTCGCGCGTTCCTCAGCAGCTGTTGGGTGCACGCGTGCCCGCCTTTTACCACCCCTGCCTACGATTTTTCCATAGATGCCCCGTCTTTCCCCTTATTACATATTTTTTGGGGTGGATGGCCGCCGGATGTGCATACACCGGGGGCGAGAGACAGACGCGAGGAATTGAAAGAAGATGTGACGAGCCAAGGAGGTGGAGAATCGAACAGAAGACGGCACCGGTGGGTTTCTGCGTGCGCCACGTGTCTTGCCACCTGTCTCGGCTAGCGTACGATTCGATTGAGGGCGATGGCGAAAAAGTAAAGCCGAAGGTAATAGTGATATTGGCTCGGGGTGCTTGGACTACCGAAGGTGAAGGTGATGACCGCACGAAGAACAATGCATTGGCCTTACGCCGTATGCCTCTTACATGCGAATGGACGATTCCACCGAATCTTGTCCACACATTTGCCATCAACATCGATTTTTTTGTTTTATCGATATGTCAGTTATGAATGAACCATCCTTTCAACGCGTGAGTAGTCTCTTCCTCTCCACATCCTTTCTTCAACATCGGGTCACATTTAAGAGGTTTTGGCAACAAGTCTCTTTTGTCAGTCAATTCATTCCATTGCGCATGCTCCAATTTATGACAGTAGTAAATTCATTGTGGTCCTAAGGAAATTCGTAGATCAAAACTAAGCTACTGGAACGGGGTCAATAACCTGGGCATTTACCGTATGTATATAGCTTTTATACGGTTTCATCAAATTCGACGGAAATAATATTTTGTATCGATATGATTTGATGTTTGTTGCCCTATCGATTGGTTTAAAGAGACCGACTTTGCTTTGTCATCAATCTACTTAGTTTAGCTTCACAATTTTCACGCAATTTGCGGCAATTTCGACGAATTACGCAGTTGTTTCTATTGAATTATTTTCCCCCTATTTTTGAGGAATCGAATAGTTGATTCTTGATTTTGTGGAAAGGGGGCAATGACCTCTCATGAATTGATATACTTTTTCAGCCCTGGAAAATTCATTCAAAGTTCCACTCTATTTTTTTTCCGGGAATCCGAATTCTTTCCAGAGGTGAACCTGTCCACGTATAGTGGCTAACGAAATGAATCCTCCACCTGCATTTTGCCTCTCGGCTAGTGATGTTCTTTCGCAGAAAAATTTCCAAGGATAAACACTAAATTGACTTTTTATTAAATTTCCCCCCAACTTTTTCACGTACCAGTATGTTTACATAGCGCATAAAGTGTCAATCACAACGGGCGAATATAAACGTAAACAACGTAGCGTTTTCCCGCGCTTTTTATTCACGGACTTGCCTGACTATGCGCTCACCTTTTATGCGGCTTCTTCTGTCGTTTAACGTTCTTCCTCGGTTGTCGTGATTTCCGCTTTTTCATTGTTCTTCCTTCCTCAGTTTTTTCGCTCATCAACCAGTGAGTAAAATATTCCATGACAATATAGTTTAATAGATTCTTCGAAATTATGACAATTTTCTTTGAGCGCAACACTGAAATTTACCGAACCGATGACCAGCACCAATCCAACTTAACAGCGGCTTTATTCCCCAAATCAATCAATTTTATGAATTCATTGCGAATCACGTGTTTAATTTGGAGGTCACATGGAATGACAGGAGTGTGGGATGGTAGAATAATAACAAAGATTTTGATTTGATATTTGGAATCGGTGCGACATCTGGTGAGTGCCAAGCGGGAAACAAGCATTGTGGAACTCAGCCGGTGTGAAATGAACTTGAATCGAATGGACTTCCCGCCAAAATTTGCCAAAGTGTTTTTTGAACAGCTGAGCGACTTGTTTGCAGATCATAACAATATATTCGCAGTTAATTAACAAAGGAGGGAATATGAAGTTGCGGTGCAAAATGACTGACAACCTGGCGATGAGGGATTTCACGAGTAAGTTTGGTTTCTAACCTGTCAGCTGATTCACAAAGCAGCTATAAACAATGTTGTTTATTGGGGTCTGCTTGCGAATGAAACATGTTTTCATTCCATTCACTATTCCTACTGTACATTCAAATTTTAGCAAAAAGATACAATTTTTATACACCACAAATTTTATGATGTAAGGCAATTGCTGCTAGGAGTCATAGTTATCATGATGTTTACGACATTTGCTTAAAATCTTTATAATGCATCCTAATGTTTAAATGAGGTTGATCAATGGCAAAAAAAGACTTTTGTTCTTGAAAGGCTGGCCAAAATTCGTGCGATTTTTTTTTGATCCACAGTATGAAAGTTTTTTCAATTAGTGATGGTCAAGCGTTTTGTAAGAAGGAATTGTAATTTGCACAAACGTTTCGAAGAAAACTCCAAGTAAAAAATTGACTAAGATTGTTAGAGATTTGATAATTGCATTTAGGCTAATTTTTCTATGCTTCCTATTCTCATAGAATTACATATTACTTAGCAGAAAATTAATGTTCCCATGACTGTTTTGCAGACATCATCACCGCTATATCCAAGATGTCAAAATCTTGTGTTCTTCAATTAACCCCCAACGACGTCTGCTTCACGGTATTCGATGATAGACAACCAGTGGTGTGGGCGCAGTTGTCGAAAGACTATTTCTTCAGTGAGTACATCGTGGTTGGGTTCACAAAAGAGGAGAACAAGATATATCTGGAGTTCGATGCTGTCATGTTATCCAAATCTCTAACTTCACTGAAAGCAACAGCCACAAGTGTCAAAATTAAGTTGACGAATAAACAACAGCCTTGCCTGACACTGGAAATTGAATTGCCTTCATCGAGTATTGACTCCTGGCAATGTGTTCATGATGTCCCGATCAGGATGGTCACGAGGAAGGAATGGGCAGCCTTTGATCCCCCACAAATTCCTTCGTTTCATGTACATTTGAATTTCTCAATATTCTTTTTCATTATTTTTTTTCTAGAATTACTAACAATTCTCTCCATTTTTTCTTTGAACTAAGAAAGCTAAGCATACTTTTGAAGCTCGCATAAAATTAGTCCTAATTTTTTTCATAATCCGGTTAAAAAGAATATCAAATTTTCTAGAATGCAAATTTTAAAACCGTTTGAGAAAAACCGGAAGGCCTTTTTCTTTCAAAATTACGATGTTAGAGTATTAGATCAAGTACAATTATAGGAATAATATTTATCAGAATCTTTTCACTTCTACATTCAACTTTTTGCAACATTCCAGATTGCCTTGGATCTTCCTCAACTGAAGTACATAAAGAACGTGGCAGAAAAAATGAAAAACATGAGTCCCCTGCTTTCGATATACGCCAGTAACGACGGAATGTTGATTTTGAAAATTGAGACAGACTCTGCTTGCGTTTCTACCCATTTTCCCGGTCTTCACGTGCACCAGGAGAATCAGACCGAGGAGGAGAGAATAGCTGTTACTGTAGATATAAAAAAATTCTTAATGTTCTTCGCTTGGGACTCGGTTCACCCAGACACAGTCAAATGCAGTATTCGTAAAGACAAATTGGTTTATCTTCACCTGAATCTCGAAGATAATTTTACGATTCACTACTTTTTACCTGCTACTGTAGTATAAAATAAGTTGACATTTGGAATGAATAAAGAAAAGTACTATTTTTGTTAACGACAGCATTTCAATATAGAAGTAACTGATTAAAATATATACTCAGTTTTCTGGAAGGATTTATTCATTTTCAGTTGACATCCTTTCCAACTTGTGTATCATTTTGTGGTTTTTCCGTCACAGCGTTCAGTATATCGCTGTTTTTTTCTAATATTGAAAAAAATCATTGAAGAATTTAAGTCAACTCGAATGTTTTTTTAAAATAATTCTTCTGTACATGAAATGTTGAAACTCCAACGAAATATCGTATTTTACCAGATAGCTATTAATCTCCAATTTTGGAATAGAGACATAAAAAAAAAGTTAACGTTGGAAGCATATTAGCATGGCACAAAACCTTAAAAGTGACAATCTCATGAATGTCACACTGATTTCAAGAATCATTACAATTAATTTCTTACATAATGGTACCAATGAACTGCTAAAAACATGCAATGACGAAAAATTACGATTCCCTCAGAAGTTTTCGAAAATATTTATTATGAATACTCGGAAACATGTTCAATCTAAGTCAATAGTAACAGCATTAAATTTAATTATAAGCAAGACTGAAGCTCCTTTCGTTTTCTTGCCTGAAGTTCTGGTGCATCTGATCAATCTGCTGAATCTTTTGTCCTATACTTTCAGTTCTTTGATCAAGCCACTGTAGACTGTTCATATGAGCATTAAGAATTTTCCCAATTTGCACAATTGGATCACTGGAGTCCTGGGCACGATTGGCCTCATTCAGATGTTCGATTATTTCCTTCAAGTCCTCGGACATCTGTTTTAACTGCGTATCCAAGTTTTCAGCGAGATTGTACGTATATTCTCTCTCTGGGTCTGAAACCGACGTTGATGCTAATTCCTTTTCTAGGGGTACGAGGCAGTCCTGGAGTTCTTTTTGCTGACCGACGACATAATCCAATTCTTGTTCAAGTTGTTGTTGCTCTAATTTGACCCTTTCAACTTCTTCGTTGAGTGTAACGATTTTCTCACCGTTGCCTATGAGCAGTTTGTCCCAGGAATTGACTTGCGCTGCCTGATTAACGAAGACTTTCTCCTGTTCTTCGAGTTCGAGGGTCCATTTGTTTATCGCTTCTTCTAACTGACAGAAGTTCATCCCTGCAGGCTGGGCAGCACCCGTCGAAGATGTGACCCTGGAAATTTTTAATATTTATTAAACGTTCAGAGATAGTACTTTATGAGGTAAGATTGGGATTTGTCAGAGGTAGACGAAGTTTTTTAAATTCATATTGCTTCCAATTTGTTTGAACTACAAAGTGCTATGTCAGTCAATTTCCTGGTACCTTAAAGCAAACTTTGTATCTGACCATACCCGCTCCCCAAAGTCTCAAACTTTTTTTTTCAAATTATACTTACGTGGTGACACTTCCCAAAGACACTTGAGAAGAGCTAGTGGTGGTGGCTGCAGCAGTGCTAGTTGAAGCAGTGGTTTTCCCCAGAGAAAATCCCCCAGTTAATGGGGCAGCAGTGCTGCCTAGACTAAATCCAGTGCTGGAAGTGGATGTAGCGCCTGGAAGACTGAATGCGAGTGAAGGAGTGGTGGTAGGAGCTGCAGCACCCAAGGAAAATGATGGCAAGGTAGCAGGAGCACTCGTGGTGGCTGACAAGGTGAAGCCCGAGGGTGCAGTTGTTGCAGGAGTTGTGGT
Source organism: Asobara japonica (assembly GCA_026005395.1). Classification (NCBI taxonomy): domain Eukaryota; kingdom Metazoa; phylum Arthropoda; class Insecta; order Hymenoptera; family Braconidae; genus Asobara; species Asobara japonica. The sequence continues at coordinate 1,358,163 of BQMI01000329.1, read as the reverse complement.
ATTGGCAAATGTAAGTCCACCTGTTGCAGGAATTGCCCCACCTAGGGTGAAGGGAGCTGCTGGAGTTGATGTCGCAGACGCTCCGAAGGTCAGCGGCTGCGTCGAGGCTGCTGTTACAGTTGCTGGAGTGCCTAAATTAAAGGTAGTAGGTGCGGCTGCTGGTGTCGTCTTTGGAACTGAATAAAAGAAATGTTTGTCTCATTTATTGATCCGACAGTAGCGCATCATGATATTTTTTTTCGTCGAAATTGTATTATCGAAAATACATGATTATGCCTTTCTTATGCCTTTCTCCACTCCCCTATTTCTTCAATTGGGAAAATTTCAAAGTTTCAGATTTTTCGTATCTTTAACAAGTTCCTCAACTTGACAACATGCGTGGTGCTTTATAATTTTCCTCAATTTTTCAAGTGTTGCCAAATCTTTAGATGCTTTAAGTTTGTAAATATAGAGAGTTGTTGACATTTTTAAAAATTCATTTTTCCATTTTTTGATGTTCCTTGAAAACGTCGAAATGTATGAAATATGCTAGCTTCTTAACTTCTTTTAGATTCTTGGCACTCTCGATTTCTTTCAAGATTTCTTGCATGACTGAAAAGCCCTCAATTTTAGGAATATTTGAATTTCGTTCGATTCTCAAGATGTCAAATCTTTTATTGAACAACTCTCATTTTAAAAAAAATCGAAACTCACGAAAGGATAGCCCAGTGTTTGGGGTGGATGTGCCACCGAAGTTGAAACCAGGAGTTGCTGCTGGAGTACCGAGAGCGGCAACTGGAGTGGCTCCGAAAGCCGGAGCTGGTGTACTAGTTAATCCGCCGCCGAAGACGCCTGCAGGTTTAGCCTGAGGCTGTGCTCCTGGAAGCAAGAAAATGAGAAGTCATGTTTACGGCTCTGGCACTCAACAAAAAAAATCATTTCATCATTACTCCATATCTTTCCCACTTTCTGAGAGCATTGATGATTTTACCTGGGACAGTGGACCCTGGAGTGGTCGTCTGGCTTGTCGCGGGATTGAAGAAACTCATTTTGTCTGTTTACCGGTGACTTAACCTCAACAATATTCGATTTATATAATCATCCCTCAATAAACGAATTCATTCACAATTTTCGCTATATTTAAATAGTTCCTGGATTAAGATCAAATATGTCAAGTCACAATAACTAATTAACGTTTATTTGATAAATGCCTGAGAAAATTTACTCTTCTTTTGCGTCGCGCGTTTTTCAAGATTGTCATACACACGCACGTTACGACTACAGCGCTACTGCGTCAGCGAAGTGAAGTAAATTCTCCGTTGGGCTGATTTAAAATTTGCCAATGAGCTATTCACACAGTCCACGGTAAATTCTAAATGTTTCCATTTAATTTCTTCATTTCGTTGACAGTAACTTCAAGTGTAGCTTATCAATGCAATGATTGAAGAATGAAAAAAGATTGTCCAAAAGTGTAAAAGATTTTTTAGATTTTGCGAACGCGCGTTTTACACACCTGTCAAGGCAGAATGCGATCGAGCGCTCTGATGGTAGGGATTGGGCAATGCCAACATTGCCGATTGAATTGTTTGAACATAAATGTTTGTTTTTCTTCAGGAAGAATACTCATTTTGTATCTACTCCCTCAAGGATTACTTCGGTCAAAACGACTGTAACTCAATCGAACATTTGAGCTAATTTATAGCTATTAGATATTTATTTATCATCAATTACAAGGATCTGTTGATGCTACACTATATAACAATGTGAATGTCACGTGGAACTTCAATCGTCAGGGTTCCAATATAGTCTTAATGTTTTGCTCTCAGGTTGTAAAAATTTTAATGTCTCTAAACCTTTTCAATTTTTGAAAATGGGGAAATTAACCGCGGTTCAGCAGGAGTTAAAGTCAAAGCGTTGTGATTGGCCGGAGTTGAATTTTCGACCAATCAGAAGCCTTAACGTCAAATTTAAATATGGCGCTCACTAACCGAAAACTGGACATCAGTCATTTCCTCAATTCCCCTTGAAAACTCTAAGTAAACATCAGTATTCGCCCATTAACTAATTTCTAAAAAAAATCCTCCAGAAATTCCGCTCTATATTGATCGCGGTAATCGAAAAGAGCAGTAGACTCTGCCGCAACATTCCCAATATCCCCAAATGCAAATACCGAATTTTTCGTAGCATTCCAGCTCACAGGAATCTCTCTATAATCATTCCAGCTGTAGATACTCCAATCATTAGAGCCGCTCTTATCAACCCTGAATCCAAGAATTTGCGCTAACTTTCGTGAAGGTGCGGCGTTAGGCTGAAGGGGATGTACCATCGCCTGCATACTTTTGTCTACGGAAATAAAAGTTTCCGCAGTGGGCTCATCAACTTGACCCAATCTCTGCAGCCACCCGAGTTGTTCTTCTGCTCCAAAATTGACTGCTTGAGAAATAGATTGGCTCCGGAGGTCGCCTGTAGCTTGAGGATAAGCTTGAAGATACTTGTAGATTATTTTCATGAGCCTGGGATTAAACTGAAACTGCGAGTTGATCACGTCAAAATGGTGATAATTTACTCCACACAAATAGAGATTCTGACGTTGCGGAGTAGTTAAAAGAGTAGCGGTTTTCCATCCCAATAAGTTGGCGGTTGGCAGTCCTGCATAATAGCCTTCATTGATAGACGGCATGAGATGACTTTTCAAATTCCATTTCGAACTTTCGTTATTCTCCATGAGGAAGTCTTCTTGAATTACTTGAGCAACTACTGCTGGTGCTGGAAGTGACATGTACATCCAATGATTACCGCTGTTCACACGTCCGAAGTCCCCATTATCGTTGGGCCAGACGACTGAGTGATAGTAAAAGAGTTTGCTGCAGCACACTCTGTTCTCCAAAATCTTCACATCACCTATTGATCCCAGATAAGTGAGAATAGCAAGTGGTAGTACAGGTGCGACTAACTTGACGTGACGCGAAAATATCACTTCGCTTGGACTTATTGGGTACTTTGTTGCTCGAATCTCTGCTAGTCGAGAATACAAATGCTGAGCCATGTAATAACGATACATTGAAAGGGAGATATTCTCTTGGAAATGAGGGTATCTTGCAGCTCTCATCCAGTATTCTTCATCGACGAGTGGGAAGAATGACTCGAAAGTAGTAGTGAAACGAATGCATTGTGGTGCCTGTAGTAAATTCAGAACCGAATTAATATTGGAAAATTTACGTAACAAATTCAAGCGATGTATACGATATATATTGACAAGGTTTAACTTTTGACTTTTAAAATAGAAAGTTCTAGTTCCATTTTCGGCTTCGATCATTGTTTGAGAGTTTAATAAAATAGTGAATTTACAGATACGACATGCACACTGCGGTCGAAACATGGGCCAGGAAGTCGAGGCATGCATCTGTGCGGAAATTCAAATAGTGATGTTCCGCGCTCGACAGTGGCATCCCTAATCTTAGCGATTTTTTGTCATCAAATAATCGGGGTTCTGCATCGCATTACAAAGTGGCACTAACAGTAGAGTTTGCGAAAAAAATCCCTCATTTTGGGCTTAAAATGTTACCTTAGCATAAGCAGAGAGGTTGACTAGAGAGCATTCATCGAAAGCCGCACTGTGACAGGCGTTAGGAGAATTCAAACTGACTAATATAACTAACACGAAGAAAAACGAACCTCGATCCTTCATTCTGATACAATATTTAATTTGTAGAATTATTGTAATTCACGAAATAAGAAAGGGCGTCTTAGCTGTGTCTTCTCTCGAAGCTCAATGGTGACTGAACGAATCATATGTTTCTGCTCTGGAAAATGATATCTTCGAATTTTATCAGAGGTCATATTAGGGATCATTGCTAATAGCCGTAAGGTTCTTCCGAACGAAATCTGTATATACCAGAGACGTATCAATTTATTCATTGATAGTGTCCATGACATTACACTCACTGGTATAGAGCGATGGCGATTGAAATTTTTGAATGAATCAATTTTTGAATACTTTAAATACTCTACATTCGTAAATTCACTTGTTAATAAAAAATTTTCAGGACTTGGATGGTGAAATGCACCAATTGTGTTTGTAACAAATTTAGTCGTATCATAAATTGGCGGATATATTCAGGCATATGTTGAAAAATTGTAAGGGGAAATATGGAAAATCAACCCTGATGAATAATTATTGATAGAGAGGTTGGCCTTCATAACATCTTTCCAAGAACTCCGTCCTTATGCCATCCCTTTCATAAGCAAATGGAATTGTTCTACCACTAATTTCCCCAATATCTCCAAATTCGAAGACTATGTTCCTGGTCTGTATCCAACTTGACGGAATAGTTTCATTCCCCTTCCAAGTAAAAATGGACCAATCGTCAGGATCTGCATATTTCTTAACTCTAAATCCCATGATCAGAGAAAGTTTGCTTAGATATTCAGTGCCTGTTTGAAATGGATGCAACATTGCCAGGACATCTTTTTCAACAAATGCAAAAGTTCTGGTGGGTGAAGGATTCACATCAACCTCCCGCTCTAGCCAAGCTAATTGCTCCATCGTGCCAATGTTGTGCTTCTTCTTCTTGTACCATGATCTGATATTGATAGTAGCTTGATGACACGCTTTGAAATACTCATGAATAATAGTCATGAGCTTTGGGTTGAACTGGAACTGTGAATTGATGACATCATAACGCTCTTCGTTGATGCCACACAAGTGAAGTTTTTGACGCTGGGCAATAGTAACGGCAGTTGCTGGTTTCCATCCCAACAAATTCGGAGTGGGATGCGTTGAGTTCGGATAACCTGGAAGGACGTTTGCGAAATTTTTAATTCATTCATTACATGGCTAAGAGGGGTAATTATATGTAATTTTGAGAGAAGAGGGCGATGAAAACGACAAAAATCCAGTGTTCTATTTGTACTATGGTAATATTTGGGATACTCATTAAAAATATGAACTTGAACCTAGTTTAGAACTTTCCGAATGAATGCAGGCAATTGTATTAGAGCAGAACGATCAAAATTTACCTTGTAGCGCAATGTTTCAAGAATTGATTTTGAATTTGGTATATGTATGAAAAATGTTCCAAAGAAATGAAATAAATTCCTTAACAACAATAATTTACTCATTCAGATTTTTTTCGATACGTGCATTGTCAAACTGTGGAGCAGCCTAAAGTGTTTCGTAAATCAAGTGATTATGCAAAAATGTTATTGTTCAATGCATAACCTGGAATATGTTCGGAGTTCAATTTCCATAGGGATTTGTGACCATCGACATACAAATCAGCTTGAATAGCAGCTGCCACAATCTTTGGGGCTGGAAATGTCATATACATCCAGTGGCTATCCCAGTCGACGGGTCCAAAGTGACCATCCTTGTTCGGCCATACGATGAATGAGTATTCGAAGAAGTGACGTAGGCGCGTCTCATTGTCCATGGTGTCCATAACTGGTATATCACCTATAGCATTCAAGTATGTAAAAGCGCCATAAGGCATGGAAGGGGCTATTGATTGCACGTGATTAGCAAATTTCTGTTCATCAGTGCTGGCCAGACCCTTCGCAGCGCGAATTTGCACTAAACGTGCGTATAAGTGTTGGACCATATAGTACCGATACATGGAAAGCGATATATTGTCTTGGAACGAAGGCTCTCTCCTTGCTTTTATCCAGTACTCAGTGTCAATGAGGGGAAATAAAGACTCCAGCGTAGTGGAAAACCTCGAGCACGGCACGTCCTCCTAAAAGAAAGATAAATAATTTGATATTATGGGAAATCAATTTTGGAAAAAATCTGTAAGGGAAATTTTGAGCCGTCTGAAATGTCTCGATTTTTTAAAATTCCCGATAAGAACGTGACTTGTAATTATTCCGTATGAAAGTTTTGCATGTCCAGGTAATTCCCATTTTGTCTCGTAATCGAAACTTACCAGCTCAACTGTTGTATGGTCAATATTAAAATTATGGCGGCAACTGGTTTGCGAACTGTTAACGTAACTTAACATATTGAAAATCACAATTGCGATTATCACGAGGGGTAATGAATTATTGTTCTTCATAATTTATCACGTAACTTTCTACTATTATGTTTCTAATTTAAGACCAACGTGAAAATTGGCGGGAAAGACAATTTCCCTAATGGAAGTGCAATCGCGTATTCTGGCAGTGGGAAGTGCATAGGAGGAAATCCGCTATCAACTTCCGGTGATAACTTGCGGGGATGATAAATACGTATTTTTTATATCTCTATATCAAAAACAAATGCAAGTTTTTACGTAACGAGAACAGAACAGAAATCGAGTCATCCGTAAAACAGCTTCGACCCCCCGCCCCCTCGCGGTCAACATGTTATATATTGTTGTGTCATTCACTCTTTTAATTCAAAATTGATTGATTCACTTTTTTCATGAAAGCTAAGTTGGAAAATGTTGTAATATATATAACTTTTTTAACTATTTAGGCCAGTTTTCCGGCTAGCTAACCGTGGTTAATCGTTGGTTAAAGTTAAAGTGAAGAGTTTTGATTGGCTAGAGTTAAATTTCCGACCAATCCGAAACCTTAACCTGAAAGTTAAATATGGCGCTCACTAATTAAAAACTGGCCCTTACACGTTTGTAATCTTGCAGATAGTTCCTAGATTAGTTAAAGCTCGTTTCAAAACAATGTAATGAAGGTGATAAATTGGGGGAAAAGTGCGTATTTTTTCAAAATTTCTGATAATGGAAAATACACGAGTGAAAATTGTTTCTCGCTTTGGTGCGGGAATTTCAAATTTGCAAACTACGATCTCGAAGAATCCCAGAGGGTATTCCACAGAACCACATATTTTTGTAAGCTATATATATATATATACGTAGCCCTGAATGGCTACGTTCAAAGACCTTCAAAAATTTATATATATATATATATATATATATATTCTTACATTTTTGAAGGTCTTTGAACGTAGCCATTCAGGGTGAATACTGAATCAAAAAACTTGGTTTTGAATTATTGCATAAACATTCCGCGGTTATGATCATCGCTTCGAGTCTTCACTTGATGACGGTTGAGGCCATAACTTTTGTTTATGAAATCGCCTCGTATTTTTTGAAGAACGAGTACAATGGTGCGTGTTTAGCAAGCGCATTTCCTGTTTCCGCCGCATGGGCTGGTGGCGCACCGGTTCGGTCTTACGGGTCTTACGGTTTTCGATAATTTCGATACATATCGATAGTTTCTTCCGTCTCTCCTTTTTACTATAGGCTCCTTTTAACTGACTTATCCTCGGTTGGAATCGGTAGTTGTCACGGTTCCGTCTACAGTGGGTAAATTCTGCGGGCTGTCGTCTTTACCAGCAGCGCCACTTCGTTATCATCTGTAGAGAAAGTCCCAACTGACCGCATTCAATAACCCTACAAAATGTCTCCTGAAATTGCAATTAATCCCAAAGAATCGAGTTCATTATCATTTTTCCCGAGCCATCAAGCAATCTGAAGGTCACGTGACACCTTATAACCCCATGCGCCGATATCGACTTCGACTCACTGTACTTCCGCCATTATCCTCATCAATTACTAACGAACTTCCAATGTTTACAGTCATGTAACTAACCAACACACACGCATTAGCACCGGCACCTCCATTCCTAAGTGTCCAAGGCACCGATAACAAACACCCAAAAACGCCTCCGCCACTTTCTGGGGGACGCTGCGCGTTTTCCAGACGTACTGCGAGCATTCTTCAGAAATTACTGCGCGTGTATTCAGTTTTGGTGGGCGCGTGATGTTCGTGATTCCAAAAACGTTTAGAAATTGAGTGTTGGCGTTTATTCAGATTACATGAGTGCTGAGTGGGTGCCTATGGTCATCTGTGATAAGTCATAATAATTTGGTAATTCTCTCCTTTTAGATAACGCACAGTTCACCATCAAGAGGTGTCAAAATTAATGGATTGAGGATGCGTATCTTGTCCGTTTTGCATCTGGTTTCCAATGTCTTCAATTTCCGTCACTGTGTCAGAATATCCCAATTTGTTCTCACCTTTATCAATGCCATTAATCAGCTTTTTAGGAAGAACTATTGCAAAAGTGCTCTAATTATGTTGTTCGTTCATTTGACAGGGAACTGGATTGAGCCATGATGTACTTGTTGCTCGTTGCTGCCATTGTGGGCATCTCCCACGCCTCCACCCTCTCCGCACCACCTCAGACTGCCCTGGTTGTTGGATTTGAGAATGCTTATGAGCTCTCATTACTCGCTAATACGCTAACGGACCAGGGTATAGACGCTACATTGATTGTGTCATCCGATGCTGGGGACCTTTACGAAAATTTGGTGGAAGTCGAGGTGATTAAGCTGAATGTGACTTCTGAGGATTCGGAGAATCTTGAAAAAAAGGCGCTGAAAGCCTGTGAAGCTCTCTTGGGGGATCAAAAAATCTTGAAGAGGCTGGGGGAGATCCAGCCCACCTTCACTATTTTTCCCGCTATTAGGTAACTATTGAAAGTTTGTATCTGAAGTATCTCTACAAATTTCAGATATCTCAGTAAACAAGAAAACGTTTACCAAATTTTTTCCAAGAGTATTAACTTCTTTCACACATCCTGCACTGTTTTAATCAAAATCTTGGTTTCAAATATTCGTTTGGAGTTTGATAATTCGACCTTCGTTAGAAGTTGCTATAGCACATACATCGAGAAACAAGTATGCTTTTGCTTCTTACATTTAAGTTGTAAATTATTTGCATCAATCAACTGAGAAAAAACGTTATCTACATTGAATTGTTAAATCCTAATATTATGAGGAATAGCAACTTGGGACTTACTTAAATTAATTGATTTATTGTCTTCCTTTTTTCAAGGCATGATGCGTGCCTCATTCCCTGGGCTCGATTCATCTCCTCAAACCCAGTGGTCTGGGCTATGGGCATCACTGAAGAGCATTATGCTGTTCAAAAAACGAAAATGGGTATTCCCATTTTCACTGAAGGGATCTACGACCGATTCTGGACGAATGTCAACATACAGAGAGGTATCGCTAGGGCTGAATCAAATTTCGTGATTCCTGGGATCAAAATCGCGAGTAAATATGTCTCGAATGTTGGAGAAACGTTGGATGATCTCTACTCCAATGTTGAGCTGTTGCTCTGGGGGGGAGATCCTATTTTGAGGATGGACTTTGCATTGTTGACTCACAGATTCATCGAGGTAATTGATAATTTCAATTTCCAGCTTCCTCTACAGGTCACATACATTTTTTTCCTTTTCTTATTCTTAAACTGATTGCTGTTGAGCATGGTTCTACAGTTTTCATTTGCGCAACTGTTGAAGGAATTTATTTCAGCATCGTGACAATGAACTGATTTATTCCGTATTCCTCCAGATTGGCTGTCATCACTGCCGAGGAGTTCAGCCACTCCCCTCGGAGCTTCAAAAGGAACTGGTGGAGTTTAGACTGGGCACAATTGTGGTATCCCTTGAGAACACTCACGCGCAATTGATAAAAAATGTTGCTACGCGACTTCCGCAAGGGAGGCAAGGTCAAGCTGTCGTCTGGAAGAGCAAAAATGCGAGATTTACAGGGGGAAGACCAGAAAACCTATTTGTGCATTCTAGTGTTGATCGCCAGGATCTCGTAGGTATGTGGGACTTCTGTTTGTAGTAATTAATGCGTACGGTATTGTGCTAGTGTACAACGTCCATCATATCAATGACATTTCACGATAAAGAAATCTTTACGAATTGGAAAGCAACTCCGACGTATTTTGAAATTTTTAAAACTAGTTTTATTGTAAATTGATGTCTCACTTGCAAAAAAATCGTAATCCTTTTACGATTTGACATTTGCAGAACTGAAGGCAGTGGAAAAAGAATTGATAGGCTCGTTTTTTTAGCATTCCCTTAGTACATTCATCTGACACGATCCTTAAAAAAATATTTTGAAATATCCCATAAAGATCATGCACCAAATTTTGATTTTTATAATTTTATTATATCAGAGTTTCGATACCAGAGAGAATAAAAAAAAATCCCTCCTTGCAATCCCCTGAGAGGCAATAATTTGCCCAAAAACAGAATGACAAATACCTTGAAAAATTCTCATTGCAGGCTATCCTCGGGTCCGAGTTTTTCTCAGTCACTGTAGCGACACTGAGCTCCTGGAATCCGGCTTCCACGGCACTCCCATCATTTGTTTCCCGAGAAATCCCCAGGAAAAACGCAACGCCCAGCGCGCTGTTAAATTAGGTTTCTCCATCTCCCTAAATGAGGACTATTCCCTTGACAAAGTGGTGAAAACAATCGTCGAGATTCACGAGAGTGCACTTTACCGTGAGAATGCCCGCAGTGTTTCCCTAGCAATCAGAGACAGACCAATGCCAGCATCAGACAGAGCTATTTTCTGGCTGCAGTATGTTGCAAGAAACGAAAAAAGTTCCATTGAATTTTCCCCAGTGGATAGTAACATACAAGTGAAAACATTTGCCGAGGATATTCAACTTTATATTGGTATTTTACTCGGCATTGTATGTGGTGTTCTATTTGCTAGTACAACGGCACTTACCTGGTATTATCAGGCACGAGAGAGCAAAAGTGTCAAGAGCAAAGGAAGAAAGTATAACAGATGAAAAAAAGTCTTTTCAAAATGTAAAAAACTACTGTGCTAACGTAAGTCAACAATTGCATTTACTGTTTCGTTTTTAGAACAAAAATGTATGATACAACCTGAATATTCATTAAAATACATTTGTATTTTTATTTTTTGTTATTTTGAAAATAGAATATGAATAAAATTGATGAATCAACTGACCTATTTTTGCAGGACAAATGCTCTTTTTCATTTATTATTTTATAGATACACTTGATATATAGTAGGGACGAGAGACTGAAAGTGTGAATGTCAAACGTCGACAGCATGATAAACGAAGAAAGCTTCTTCAAATTTTTTAACAAATTAAAAATCGGGTTTTTCTTATTATGAAAAAAAAAAACAAATAAGATTAATAAATAAACAGACTCATTTTTACATGGACAAATGCTGTTTTTCATTTATGCTTTTATAAATACACTTAATATATACGTGGCCATACATATACAAATATATTAAGCCTAAAATACAAGTTTCAGCCTACGGCGATGTCGAAAATTTACTGGTACGACCTAAGAAAGTATTTGACATTAGAAAAAGCTAAAGCTATATATAATATTTATAATATTTATATTATCGTGAGGAAAATAAATTACAATTTGTCAATACTGCGCTTTGTATATCGTCGTATTTTGTCTCATTTAATCATAATTGAACTCTACCCTAAATTTCTTAATACTAATGTCTATCTATTGTAAACGTATATCTATCGTCTAAGAGATGAGAGTAGTCACCACATAGATCAACTTCTATGAGACAATTTTTGCTTTTTTATTACCTAGTTAATCATTTGGACGCTGGGCTATTCGGGGATTGAATTCACGTTTTAACTCGGAATAAAATCCCTCTATAAATATATACACGTTTAGTATTTTTTATAATAATATAAAGTAATAAAAAAGGAGTTTATGTACATTCATTGGCAAAATTGATATTTTCTTTTTTCCTTAGCAAACTCCGAGGCTCAGCAGATAAATAAAAAAAAAAAAAAAAAAAACAGGACAACCATTGATACATTAAAATCACGCTCATAATTACGTATTTAATCAGCGCAATTTTCCCGCCCGGATAATTAGAAATTAATTAAATATCTCTCGTACACAGCGATCCAACATTTTCACTCTTTTATTTCTCATTAGTTTTGTTTTACGCATTTTGCAGTCGGATTTAAGAGAAAGATCAATCTCTAGATTAAGTTAAGGTGAATTCCACTGGGATTTCTCGTAGAGGGTAAAAATGCTTAATTGCACACGTGCTCCTCACGTGTATGCCGACATAATTCGCATTGCACCCTACAGCACCATACAAATCTGCATTTACACTTTTCCGTGACGTCACGTACTCGTGTTTGGTAACCACGACCACAGCAGAGAAGCCGACAGCCGTCCAGACCCATTGAGGTTCGATTACATATTCGACCTCGTGTTCCGGGTATTCCTAGACTGTAAAAGGGTCAAATTAGAGCATTAATATTTTTTTAAAATTTTGTGTATTCCTATATATTTGTTCCAGAGAGATGTATGATAGAACTTGCGACATAGTTCAGAAAAAAAAAATCGGGGAACATTTTTGTACTACACGGAGTGTCCCAAAAATAACCGAACTTATTATCGTGTGTACTTTATTCAACATACAAAAAGTTCGGTTATTTTTGGGACACACTGTGTACATATGTTCTGCCATCTCTTCTACATTCGCAAAAAATATAACCTAGGCCTAGGATAATTTATAATAGCTCGCAGTTTTACTGCTGAACTTCAGTATACTATTTATCGCATTAATTAGTTCCGACTGAACAATTCCACGATTCAATAAATTCCGTTAGCAACCAAATGCTCCAGCGTGATTTATGATCGCCAAGCGTTTACAGCCCTTTCCCCCCCATTTAACAACATCCTTAATGAATCTTAAGACAGGCACACGAAGTGTGTAAATGTAATGAGAAATGAAGGAAATAGAGATAAGTGACTTACGTGAGATTTCGCTCGCAGTAATCAGGGCTATCTTCGAGATACACAAGATCAGTTTTATTCGGTCGTTTGAGATCAGCCCGTGCCGGCCTCAGTCTGGGCTGTCGTCTTCCACCTCGTTGTGCCATTCTTACCATTGCGGCGCCCTCATGAAGGCCTGCCAGAGCTGTTCCTGCCACTCTAAACAGCGGGAGTTTTCGCCAACAGACGCGAACACTGCACGAGCCACTCATCCCTAAAAAACAGAATCGATCGATCAATCCATCGAAGATGAAACGCGATAAGTCAGTGGAGAATGCGAAAAACATCTTGTTAAACACAGAATTATCTCAGTAATGAGTGCTCCAGGGGTATGACATTTTTAGCAGATTTTGTAGGAGTCTACGGATAAAATGGATAAATTAATTAACGAAATTGACGGATAAAAAAATAAAGATTTAGATTGCAAAGGATACCTCGAACCAAGGATTCTCGCTGAAGGGTCTTTCGGATTTTTCGCTAAGTGGAAAATTGCTCATTGAGTAATGAAAGAGCTACCTCAATCCATATGAGTATTCTACCTTACTCTCTCTTTCAATGTCTTATCAGGCCGATGTGGTGAAGCGTGTCCTCCACATTAGTCCACATATAATTGAAAGGTATAAAGTATAAAACAACTAAAAATGCAAGGTCAATAATCGCGATGACGAGTGGGTTGAACGTAAAATCTTATAAGGTCATTGATATTTCCCTTATCTTGACTTGGCGACATAGAAAACCTCATAGAAAATGTCCGAATTATTATCCAGTACTTTTTCAACTGTAGAGTTACAATGCCTCCCCTCCACCTGCAAATTCCATACGGATGGAAAGTTTCTCGACAACAGCCCAGAAATACTCCATTTCCTCCGATGCCAAACAATAACTTCCTATCGGGAAGTTGATGAAGTGAAACTTCCTTAGATCAATAAAACTCAATCAAAAGTCGCAAATTCATTAATTCTCACTTCATTTTTGGATGGAAAATTTTTTTCAATGATTTTTCCGACAGACGTTTACCCAAACTCAAATTACCAAAACTAAAATAAAATTTTACGGAGGTGCAGGACCGACTTTGCAGGTAAAAACATAGGTAACGTGGTCCCTTACATCTGTACGGGGGCGAAACAGATTCTGGTCGTACATAAAAATTGCTGGATGAATCCCTAGCTTCACCGAAGACTCTCAAATCACTTGACTATTGGGGACAACTCACAATAAATCCCTTATTACCGTGACATTTGCAAACTCTCTGCATCCTGGAACGTACAGCCCGTCTGCCAGCTTCACTATCATGCTTCCTCATGAGTTGTCCAGCCAAAGTCTTGGGTCCCTGGACGGCACCATCCTTGACCGGCTCCTCAGCGCTGTCCGACCACTCCCTCGACAGTTTCTCCCCGAAGTGTATATCCTGAAAATGGGAAACGAGGTCAGATTTAAAAACGTCCTCAACCTACAACCCACGAAAATCCGTCGAGCCATTCCGCCCGTGAAGATTTTATAAGCGCAAACATTGTTATCTGGGTATTATCCCTCCCCTGAAACTTGTGTCAGCAACACGGAAATATCTCAACTTGAGGTGAAGACAAATAGCTGTGACAATTTGCAAATGTGAGCATGTTCCTGACAGACCAAAAGCGCTGCAATATCTCGGGGGGTCTTGTTGAGAGGCTCGAAAACCATTGTACGGTGGAATAGTACCTGAGAGGGTTGTTGCAACTTAACAAGCTTATTCTCCCCCCCCCCCTCCCCCTCACCCCGTCGCTTCCACTGGGGCTAATCCCCCTTGTAAGCTTGGCAATGTCTACAAGGGGTCACCTGCTCACGTGAAATGCAACCATTCACCGTTGACACACGACTTTTTAGCTTGTTGATGTGGAAAGGTGGAATCACAGGCAAACCGGGATAAGCATTGTCTGATATCACTGCGTTCTTTGTTTTGTATCGGTGGAAGAAATTAAATTGCAAGATTACTCCAACATATATATATGTATATGTGGTCCTTATCGACATGAAAAGTGCGGGGGGGGAGGGGGGAAGGTAACGAAGGGTTAACACCCTGAGATTAAGAAAATCAGTACCTCACTACAGCCACCCCATTGCCAATTATTGGGATGACGCGCCCTAACTCGGTTATCACAGGAGCAGTCAGTAAGTTCGCCCCTGGAGCACGCTCTGGTAACGCTGTAAGCAACACCAGCTGCTGATATTGCGTACACAAATGCAGCTTCACGACTGTCTGAAAAAAAGTAAATCAATGTCATCGAATTATTTATCGATTATTCACTTAGTGATCTAATCTAATTTAGTAGTGATCTAAACCAATCATCGGAATTTATTGCCATTACATAAATTTCTCGAATCAACGCCCCAGTTAATGAGATGGAATGTTCAATTACGTGAATGATAAATGATAATTTTCCTCGCGTTATGTCTATTTTATCCTGGAAATTGATGAAGGTAATGAAAGTCCCTCGAGTTGCGTGTACTGACAGCGGTTTTTAAAATTTTCAATCTTTCCAACAATTCGACAAATATCCGTGAACAAGAATATTGCGGAAAAGTCGCTCTTTGGTGGTCATTACCCCTTAATTCGAATTAAAGCATTTTCACTTACTGACTAGCATAACACCGCCGAATATATTCTCGGGATTTTCCGGTGAAATTGAACAGTTCCATCTGGCCGAGCGGAACTGGTGCTGGCACTCCTCTATCGCAAGCCTAGCCCCAGCACTTATTGCCTGTAAACGACAGAAATACAAATTGCTCAATGAACACAAACTGTTTATTTACTTTCCCCTT
This sequence comes from Asobara japonica, assembly GCA_026005395.1. Classification (NCBI taxonomy): domain Eukaryota; kingdom Metazoa; phylum Arthropoda; class Insecta; order Hymenoptera; family Braconidae; genus Asobara; species Asobara japonica. The sequence goes on along the minus strand of BQMI01000329.1, from coordinate 1,342,775 downwards.
CCTTTCATCTCTTCTCAATATTGCCACCCCCCCCCCCGACCCCTTCCCCTGCAATTGCGTAACATCCGTTCCCAACATTTCACCACTTTATCGTCCTTGCCCGCTGGCACTAATGCTCACCTCAAAATTAAACGTCCATTTAGCCGCTCAATTCAACACTACACAGTCTAACACACTTCGAACCCTGAATATTCATCCAAGAGAAACAAATTTACTCCGAGAAAATATGTTAAAAAGAGAAAAAAGAAGGCGGTCGGACAGTGGTCAAAAGACCCTTCACACTTTTCACGACGAACGAGATTTTTACATTAGGCGAACAGGCTGTAAAAAAATTTTCGGCGTGAGAACACAAAATAAGAGAAAAAAAAAGCACACAGTCCTAAGAGAGGAAGAGAAAAATAAAAGACCTCGTTTAAAATATTTGTGAGAATGTTTCAAGATCGATAAATTAAAAGCGATATTAAACGTCGACGATTAAAATTCTTCTCGTCTTATTTAGCTGTTTTTTCTCTCTTTTATCCTACTTTTTTTGTTCGCCAATGTAAAAGCTCGTGCGAAAGATCAGAGGAGGGAACTGCAGATATAAATGATCGTCCGCACTGCATCAGGCCGTTACGCCCAGGGCCCCACTTTTTTTTCCCCATTTCATTCTCTCTTTTTTTTTTTTTTTTGTTCCCCCCCCCCCCCCCCCGCCCTTTTTCACCTTTTTCATCAGATACGGTTGAGCACAACTCACCTGAAGAATCGGAGGCGAGCGTGAACATATCCCCTGCTGTTTGACAGTCAAGTGTGAGCTCTTGCAGTTTCTTTCGGCGCTGGCCGGACCAATGACACCAGCGCCAATCTTAGGCGCACCGTCAGCACCGCCTGGTATACCCTCAGACCCAGCGATTCTTGGCTCAAGGCCCAAATACCTGAAAGAAAAAGGGGGGAACTAATAAAAGAAGTGAATGAATGATATCAGATGATTAAGGATCCATTTAGAAAGCCTTGTGGGGGATGAAAGGAATCGGAAATTCAGGGGGTGGCAGGGGGAGGGAGGAGGGGCAGGGGGAGGGAGGAGGGGCAGGAGGTTAGAACGGTATCACGCACAAAAAAAACTTGTTTTCAAATCTCTGATCGCGAGTTGAGATATTTCGGTACGTCAATTTAAGTCTGCTTTTAAATGCTGAGGTGGACTTTTAAGGATGTTTCACATCCTGGACACTTGATTTTCTTTTTTGATGGTGAGAATAAATTTTGGAAAAAAATTCACACCTGGAAAATTCAATATGTCGATCAATTTGTTCGATTTGTGAGAGCCTGGAGACTCACGAAAAAATTGATAAATTTTTCATCCAATTCGAAAATGATACATTTGATTCAGCTAGACCGCGAACTTTGAAGTTCGGTGGAGCGTTGCGTAATTACTCTACGTAATTCTCAGAGCCGTAATGAACGCGGCGAAAAATGACGGATGTTTAAAAAAAAAACCGAAAAATTATAAATAAAAATATGATTAACTTGAAAAATTTGCAACAATTTTTTAAAAATTCTAATTTCAACACTCTTCGAATCTTCAGAGTTTAGTTTTTTTTTCGACATAAGCGGGGGGAGGGGGGGGGGGGGGTGAAGCGAAGTGCGTCAAAACGGCAAAACGCAACTGTATAATTAGAGCAGGCGGCTTTGGGGCCGCGAGATTACAGGTCGGTCGGAGGAGAATCTCTTTGCTAAATCGCTTGCGGGCTCTTTTAACCCAAAACTATAGGGAGGGGGACAAAGCGGGGAAATACTGAGGGCTACACTTCTCAGATTTTATTGAAATCGATAATCAATTTTTGTGGTTCTTTTGATCAATCTTTTTTTTCGTGCGAATTGGGCCCCGGAAAGACAGAAGGGGACTTTTCTCGTGGATGGGGGGGGGGGGGGGGGGGGGGGGGGGGGGGGGGGGGGGGGGGGGGGGGGGGGGGGGGGGGGGGGGGGGGGGGGGGGGGGGGGGGGGGGGGGGGGGGAGGGATGGGCGCAGCCGGTCTCTGGAGGAAGAATTCGGGGTTTTTGGGCAGCTGTAAATTAGTTTGTGGTGACGGGCCGTCGAGATAATGAGAACTGGACAGAGAATGACAAGATGGCTTTTCTTTTCCCTCGAAATAATTTGATATTTTGAAGTGGTAGGTACTTGAGCGGGGTTTTGCTAGTATTTTAGACTATGAATGAAAATTTATATGAGTTTTATTCATTAATCTCATTAGACGCGGTGCTCGAAGCGATTGAATGGACCCTTCAACTTCGATTTTCTCCTACACCAAACATCAGATTTCAGGTATTAAACAATAAAGGCAATTAGGAATCGAATGTGTACATCGCACAATTGTAAACTTTCCACTTGAGTCAAGCAGAAACATTGAATTCTCAACGCTTCATCAAAAATTGCTTCTTCGAAGTGACTTAGCGGTTTATTCTCGCGAAAAAAAAAGATGAACAGCCAGCTGAGAATGAATGAATTTATCTGATGCGACTGAACTTTTTTTCAACTGCAAATATTTTTATTGCGCATCTTAACGAGGCAAACGATCATTTTATTGGTATCAACTACTTGTTCTTCAAGGCTCACTCATTGCGCGCCCCCAAGGAATTTCAAAGGGACCAAATTGTACGTATGTGTTTATCTGCACGAGAAGTATCCCAAAAAAGAATATTTTTCTTTGACGTGCCACGTTTACGACTTTACGAGTACACATGGGGCGACAGTTTAACGCGTATTTTGACGAGTTCCATATCTTGTATATTTCGTTAATCCAAGGGTGCTCTCAATGTTTCAGCTAGGGCAAGAGTAGACTATTGGGGAAATGTAAATAGGAAAAGGATTCTGGAGTTGAGAATCAGATGAGTTTTTTTTTATTTAAGAATCCCCTGATTTTTAACTTTTCGATGAAGTTATTCCCGACCGACATGCACACCCACCCACCCACTTACTCACTCATTCACCCATCTGCCCAGCCACCCACCCGCCCGTCCACACACACCCACCCACCCACACGCCCCCACCCACCCGCCCACACACACCGACCCACCCGCCCATACACACCCACCCACCCGCACGCCCACACACATCCACCCGCCCGCCCACACACACACCCACCCACCCGCCCACACACACCGACCCGCCCGCCCACACACACCCACCCGCACACCCGCCCGCCCACACCCACCCGCCCGCCCACCCACACGCCCCCATACACCCGCCCACCCGCTCACACACACCCACCCACCCGCACGCCCACACACCCCCACCCACCCACACGCCCGCCCAACTGGTTATCGTGCATGCAAATGTTCTGGTTTTCACAATTTGTTTATATGAACAGACTCACACTAGAAGCGCAATTATTGCTTCGCTATTGCGGAAAACTCGCTGAGTGTGTGAGGATTCTTCTAAAAAAAGTTTTTGGCTTTACACGGCTCCACTTAAGGTATGCGAACAATCAGAAGATTTCCGAAATTTGGGCAAGATGTATTTTTCTGTGACTCCCTGCAATACTTCCATAAGAAAGCACAAAACCTCGGAGATTTTGTTTCCGGAATTTGAATTTTCTACCAGTATGAACAGAAAGAATCAGAACCCATTAAAAGGCATTAAACCGTAAGAGTATACTTTTATGAGCCTATGTGCCGCTTTCACTCTACTTTATGAATCCTTTTTTGCCGTATTCTCTTTTCACATCGATAAACAAAAGCCCGGTCTCGATAATACCGCGGATATCACTGGAGAACTCAATCCCCGTATAAACATGGGGTTATTGGTGTTTTGCAATGTATCGGTGGGAATTCAATGTTTATTGACATATTGGCTCTTGAAGGCTCTAGTCTGAGAGCACTGGATCACGCTATATTGGAATCAATAAGCCCCCGTAATACTCATCTTGAAGAGTCGAGTGGAGAATGAAATATGAATGAAAGAAATGACTCAGTAAGCCTTATCCGTGGAAACGCTGTGGTTTTAATGTTACTGCTCATTCTCCTTTTGATTAAGCAATTAAATGTTGATCACGGGATATTGCATCTTGCAGATAGTTTTACTCGCCGCAATTATTTATTACCGGATATCGTGTCCTCTCTGAATGACTCCATTGCGTTGGAATCGGTCGGAATTGCCGCTACCAACAGTGAATTATTGTTTAGTTATTTTGTGATAGTGATACGGCATGCAACTTTCAATATGGCACCGCTTTTATGGAATATTTGATATTAATAAGGAGATCACGTGTGCGTGCGAAGAGTCATATAGCATCAACAATTTTTTTTCTGGAGTCAATGTCAGAGATTTGAAGAGTGGTAAAATTTGGGAATTTTTGGAAATTTTGCAAATTAAAAAAAAATCAATGTTTTATAGAAGAGAAAAAAAAATAGGAAAACCCTCTGAAAAAGTTCGGAATTCTGGAAATGTCCCAGTGTCCGTCAATTTAACGGTAGGCCGTCACGAAAAATAATAAGAGTAGAATATGTATCGACCGGTCCAATTACGAAAGAGCTAAAACGATGGAAGGATAATCGATCCGGAATGAGGATGAAAAAAAAAAATCTAGCATAAATATAAGGAAAAAGGAAAGAGGCCTCGTCCCATGGGGTAATACGTGGGGGTGGGTGGAGACAGCTCGACAAAGCGCCAAGTGGATGAGAAAAAAATCCATATTCAGATTCGATGATGCATTCCCTCCACGGAGGGCCCCTCTATTCATTATTTCAGAAAAAGGATAATAAAGACGAAATAATTCATGTATACAATGATGATTATTATTAGAAGAGAAGCTTGCCCCAATAAGAGTGGCTGGCAGGATGGGGGTAGTATGGGTGGTACACCAGAGGTATCCTGTTGCCGTCATAACCACGTCAGTCGCGTGCTTTGTTAATGCGACAGTGATAGGGCCCATTTACCTCCGAGGATTATGAGCATTCAACAAAATGTGGGAGAATAATGGGGGGTAATCTTGAATGGATAACAATGGCAAATTGAGACGAAGGGGAAAGGATTATTCAGGCCATTGGCATGGGGAAACTTTGGTTTTCTGCAGAATTTCGTTTATTGGATATTAAATATTTTTGTTGTCAAGTGGATCGGTCAAGTTTTTTAACTCAAAAAATATCGGGTTTTTGAATCTTATTGGGCATTGCTGCGATGTGATTTTAGGATATGCTGCGGAGTAGCTGATCGGTAGATGAAGCTCCGGTCGGAAGGTTCGTCCCAACCGCACATCATTCTTGGAAAAATAATTTTACCCATTCTGAACTCTATTTTACGTCAACGGCCCTAACTATAATTATTCATCATATATACGAGTCAGTATTTGCAATGTAAGTAGTACAAAAGCTATACACGAATCAAGTTTGTGATGAAGGTTGAGTCAACGGGACTACTTGAGGGTAATCAACGAACGGTGTGCACCACAAGTGGCCTGTAGTATCAACCGCGATTCATGAACTATTGCCTAATCGTCAGTTGATCCCAGAGGTTGAGGATAGGGTGAAAAATCGAAGGAAAACATTGAACAGAATTTGCGAAGTCACGTTATGTGATGTGACTATTGGATGCCTATACGAAGGACACCAAATCGCAAAAGTTCGGAACGCTGTTTCCGGTCGGATTCAAAGTGGATGATGCGGTCGCAAGTGTATTATCCATTAGTATTATCAGACTGTATTAGGGTCTCCCAACATGGGGGATACGGCTCGGAACTGCCATGATTTAGTCTCTTCGAACATGGATCAACGTTGGACCCGACTGGACCAGTCCAACAGACGGAGTCACTGAGGAGAGGATCAATGCATGTTCGTGTTGCGAAAAAGGTATTGGATCAACTCAGTTCTGCGTTGGATCCAATCCTTTGAGCAAATTGACCGGATTGATCCGACATAATTTGGTTCAAGTCGGAAAAGCTGGGGAATCAATTCGTTTCCAACTGGACTCAGTCAACAGTGATTTGGCTGACTACCTTCTAACTCAGATCCAACTCAAATCAATTAACGACGTTCAATACAGTGTATCACTTTGCTTGTGGTAAGTAAAACCAGGTCAATTTTCAGATTCATTGCCATGGTTGTGATTCAACTCGTTAAAACGGTTTTCGCCGTTTTTTTCTGTATAGCAACAACATAAGAGAGATAAAAAAATGGTTATGGTTATTGGTACGCGCGTTTTACACACGCGCGGCATGCGGCACGCAGCACGACACACGAGACATGTTTATGGTGATACCATAGGCAACGTGGGTGCAATTGACCAAAGCAAAAAAGAAAACCGGATAGTACGTAAAATGATGAAAACCGGATGTCCTCCAATTTGGTTTATCTTGTTTCATTTCTTGAATGTCTGGATGCTCTTGAATTTTTTTAGGATATCTTGCCGGATTGTTGCAGGATTCACTACGACAATTTCACATATACATTTGATTCATAATAGTATAAAAGACACAAAGTTACTTCAGTTACTCAGCCATCCTGAGGTCAATCATATAGTCATGATGGTCAATATCACGGTCTTATCAGTTGGAAGTCGGGCAGGAAGAATAATCACCGTGCTTGCAGGGTATAGACAAAAAATTCCTTGAAAGATCATCAAGGGCGTGCAAATTTCATCTGGATCTGGATTTTCTTCTCACAGATTTACGCAGACGTTCACTAGTTAAGACCCATGAAAAGCCTTCTGGAAGTATCGATAGTTGGAAGTCATCCTGTAATCTTTTCATTTCCTCTTTTGCATATGATTAAGATAAGTGATTCGAAGAATTGCATTCCAACAATTTTTCCAGTACGTTAAAAGTGCATAACTATGTTAATTATCCATACAGCATACCTGGACTAATCAAAACTATAAAAACAATATGTTATCGGAGTTGTAAATCTCTGCGTAATTCAATTTATCATGGACTTTCTCTTGAACAATTTACTCCATTTGCATTCTTATCACAAATCGATCTTGTTGTAATCTATCACGAGAGGTGTGGCAAAAATACAGAAACAAGTAAGTCATATTGAGTAATGAAAATCAAGAAATCTTTCCTGTCAAGATTGTTTTTTTTTCCCGGCAACTTGGAGTCAAAGGTAATTGAAACTTTGTAGATTTTCATCACCTAATGCATGTCCTGACGCTTTTTGGATCACATGTGTGTGTTTTTCTTCCGCTCCTCCGGTTAGTACTGCCCACGGTAGCCGCCTTGTTTAGGAAGGGCATAGTGGACACCCATCCGTGCAACTGGGGCTGACTTTCGCCGGTTGGGCCATCGCATTTCTAGACACAGGGTAAACCTCCAGAAACTCCGATGTTACAATGGCGGGCGCCTATTATGGACCCCCCCCCCCTCCCCCCCCCCTTGGCGGGTTAGGTTCCCGTCCGCCCTGCCAGATTATACCTCTGTATGTGTGTGTGGGTGTGGGTGTGGGTGTGTCATCGAAAGGTACATCTCCATCTTCTTCAATTTTCCTTAATGCATCTGCAAATTGTCCCCCTCAACTTTCATCCTTATCCTGATTGCCGCAGAACTTCCTCATCGATCTACGCTTAAAAGAAACTTGAACTAAGTACACATTGAGTAATTAGAACCGAAGCACATAATATCGATCATCGATCTAAGAAATTCGTGGAACGTGTTTTTAGCCATAGCTACCAACCAGCAGTAAAAGAAGCTAATCACGAGAAATGCTCTGCAATAGCCCCCCCCCCCCCCCCCTTAGTCCAGGACACTTAACTGGCCATAATCTCAGCTGGATATCCCGTTTGTACAAGCCAACGGATATAGAAGAAGACCATCGCCATACGACGGGCCCTCCTCTGTCCACTGAATTTTATTTCTCCTCTGGTGAGTTTTCGATCCCCCTACCCCCTTAACAACCCAACCACCGACAGATCGAATTACCTTGGCTAATGCCTTCTACGTTCCATCCGAGACTTGCACGCATGTTATACATGTACCTTGGGACTCGATATAATGTAGTATAAAGTGGTGAAAAAATATTTCGGTTTTTTTTGTCTTTTTTTTTTTTTTTAAAGGATTAAGGCCAGGCTGTCGGCAGTTTAACGTCTTTATCGTTTGTTTATTGCAGTGAGATGAAAAGGTCATAATTTATGTCAATAAGAATTGATTTTAGTTTATAAAAATTTAGATTTTATGCACACATGAATGTTGAGGTAATAATATTTTATTTGTATGAATAAAAGTTATTTATGAAAATTTTTTTTTTCGTTCATTTCGGAAGGGTCATTTGAAATTTATGTAAATGCGTATTGATTCTTTTTAATTTTGTTTATGGACGACGCTTATTTTTCGATCAGGCAATAAGGATATCGCTGGTATCCCCCGAGAAAAAAAATCAATGTGCTTGTTGTTGAAAATAAAGTGATTGTATGTGATGGATTGTTTGATTTATGAGAAAACTATGTGTACAGAACTTTCATGATTTTCTTCAGTGTGTAATGTTTCGTCAGGCATTTCACGAGAGCGTGACACGCGTGACTGGTCTCTACTGTTATGTTGAGCTCGAGGTACAGCACATATGTACGAAAAAGTTACAAAAATAAGTCCTGAGGATTAGAATTGCAGCGAGGGATAACCTCGGACAAATCACAATCCGCGGATTATAACTCGGGATGAAATGTATAAATGGCAAAAGAAAATGGTAATTAAACTGAGAGGTTAAGTTGAAATCATGTGGGATTGTCCTTTGTCTGGATTTCAATGAGTTGTGGGGGGGGGGGGGGGATTAATCTCTTGTGCTGAGGCCCCGGGGATATCAAATAGAGTGTGCCCTTGTAGTTTATCTTGACAAGTCAGTGCGTTTAAATGCGATATCAAAACTAGTGGGCCAAATGAGTGTGTGCCCCATTGGGGACACAGAGCAAACTTTCCGATTTGCGGTCGGCAACTAGAATTGTTCGGCGGGCTATATCCTCTATATAATCCACATTATTCAGTTCGTTTTTTACACTTTTTCTATCTCTAATGTGGGTCGATTCCAGTATGTAGTGTCTCGAACACATTATTTTGTTCGTGAAAGATCCTGTGCAATAGGTTTTAACTACTCACATAACTATAGTACCATACGTACACCCACCTACCTACCCACCCGCCCCCTTACCCTCCCACCCACACGTACACTCACCCACCCACCTATCCACCCACTCACCCACCCACCCACTCACCCACCCACCCACTCACCCACCCACCCACCCGCCCACTCACCCACCCACCTACCCACACACACATACACACATACACATACACACATACACAGACACACACAGAGATATACACGCGCGGACATGTACACACACACACACACATCTATACATATTGGGCTTTTGCCGTGGTGGGTAGAATTCTACTACGTTGAAGGTCCTAGATTCGCGTCCGGCCGCCGGAGAATATTTTCAAAAAAAATATATTCTCATGAATTCGGACCCATAGCAGGAAGGTTCCGTGTGCTATCGGCGATACCCATAAAATGAGACCGCACGGCCGGGCGGGAACCTAACCCGCCGTAGGGGGGTGGGTTCCATCATAGGCGCCTGCCATTGTAGCACAGGGGTTTCTGGAGGTTTACCCTGTGTACAAATACGATGGCCTAAATGGCGGAGTTCGACCCCAGCCGCATGGATGGGTGTCCAGTGCTTCCTCTGAAGGTATGATCAAACAGCTACCGTGGGGAGTACAAAACAAGAGGAACGGATACAAAGTACATTTTTTTTATTTCTTTCTTGATTCTGTAGTAAAAAAATTGCAATAATTCCATGTGATCTTTGGTATTACTTAGTATTTTTTGTCATGAATGGAGGTGATTCATTCACTACTCTGAAGCCCTTGAAATGCGGTTCAAACTGATGTATACAATATTCAATATCGTTTCTCCGTGATTTATGGTTACGTTAGGAATTTCATAATCCACATAAATTATCAATAAACCAAAGATCACGGAACATAAAATGCGCTTAAACGCGAATATCTTACATCCAGGTTTAAAGAATACAAAAAGAAGAACTTTGCGCATCTTCGAGTACATTTTTCATTGATTTAATGAGAAACCTCAGACGCTTAACTGCATCCTCTGATATCGCACTCACTACTTTTCTATTATAAATTGTGATCACCGTCGTTTTAAATTATCATGATTTATTGTCGGATATAGAAGAGGTCATGAGATGAGTTTCTCAGGAACGTTCATCCAATGTTTCCTTAATTTCAGGATTTCAACATTTGTGGGTCGTCTTGGATTGCAGAAAGCTTGCGAAATCTTTTTGAGGTGAGATTTCTCTCAAAATGAAACTTCTGTTGGCTATCCCAAATCTGATTTTTGAATTTTTCAAAATTAAAAATCCCCAACGCAGAGATTTGAAAAAACGACGAAAAGACATTATTGTTGCAAATATAGCACGAAAAATCTGTTGATCGATTTTTTGACTGCTGAAATTTTGTGCCCTAAATACCTCAGCTCCTAAGAGACTGCAGAGATAATGAATATATTAAATGACCAAGAGTCCATAATGATGATAGTGTGAAACCGCGGAAAGTCTTTCTAGTTTCACTCAACTAAACGTAAAATGTGGAGAAAATAACAAAAATTGTTTAAATTTCATCGTACAATATTATTCACATTGCAATAAATTTACCACCAAATCGCTTTTAACTCCACGACAATGACCGAAGAGCCCCAACATAGTTCAGAGATGACTAAAATGCAAATAACACACAAGCGAGATATGTATGCAAATTGTGTACGTGTATGACCACTCGAGCTGCCTGAGAGGAGGATTGGGTATTACACCTCGAGCTATTCCTCTCCCGTTTTCACGCCCGAACGATACTTAACCCCCAGTGTGTACCCTCTCGTCCATTTCTCCTTTTTTTTCACTTTATGTTTGTATCTGTGAAAGGCTGAACCAACAAGAGAGCGTTGTACAACGATATGTGCACTCACTCGTTTCATCCTCGTTTATTATTGCGTTTGGGGTATATTCGGGCATCTGGCAATATTTGACATTGGCAAAGAGGAATAAGGGGATGAGTCTTACAGTCAACTGGAAGAAACCATTTATGAGGTCTTCAATGTTTATTGATTACTCAAAATGGTGGATATGAAATGTTTTGTATAACGCTTTCAAAACCCGTGGGCAATTCTACGGAGACAAGTACCTCCCCCCTCCCTCCCCTCCCACCACCGCCCCCGCGACAGGTTGGGTTCCCAGCCGGCCCCACGGAGTTACGCAATGGTTACCCATCGGTTAAAATACAAAACAAAATTTTAATTGTGAAAAAAATTTTTGGGACTGCGGACGCGGTCCCATCAAGACCTTTAATGAAGTAGGCAGATATTTTTTCCGTGTATAAATTCCACCCCTCACCGACATTCCTCAATCTGATTTTTCAAAAAATTTCCTGCTCACCTACTGCACTTCACCCCCACCCCAAATAATCCTTTCACTCCAGATGTTTCACCCAAAAATACGTGAAAAAAATAAATGAGACTCCAGGTGGAGAGTGCGCATCGATCAGAAGCCAACCCTACCATTTTTTTTATGGTTCCAGGGCGGGGGAGGGGGAGAGGATTCTCGGAAATAATCGATGCCACCCGGTGTCCCCTCCCAACCACCGCCAAAAATGTTGGAATAAAAAAAGGATATAATGAAGAAAGGTATCTTCACCTCGGGGAAGCCAATTTGAGGGTAATTTCGAGTGTCTTGAGTCACTCGGAATTATTATCTTTGGATAATCAAAGTGGGCAATGGCCTAATGGCTCTTCCGCTGACTTTAGTTGTTAAAGGCTCTGGTGATCGCAGGACATGTATAACTGACAATGTCCCTTTTTTTCTTTCAGCTTTTCAAAATGAAATGGCGGTACAGTGGCGACCTGAGGCACTTCCCACGCTGTGTACTCACGTGTTTCATAATGAATTTGTCAATTAATTTGATTTTTATCCCGATGGCCAGCAGGGTGGCCCAGGCTGGAATACAAATAACCGTTCGACGATCAACAACTAACTCGTATGGCTTGGTATCGGTGGAGGCCCCATTAAAGGGGGAATATGGATGTTGCCCGCTGGCCTTACACTCGCCCGCTACTGTTTTGGTAGTCAACTATATCTCATTTGCCTGTCCGTGACTGCTTCGTTCCAGGATATCCATTATTTTTCAGTTTTATCGAATTTATTGGGGTAATCAATAAAGAGGTGAGAGTTGGCTTAATGAGGGAGAGCTGAGATTATCATTAAGGTTTTTCGGGGGAGAATTATTCACTGAGGCAATTTTCGGCGAAGAAATTTTGCGTGCTTTATCATAATATCAGTGGGCGAGGGTTGATCCCTTTTTGAATGAGTGATACCCAGAAGAGACTAGGTGAACTAGAAATTTCGTGTTCAACGAATGCATCATTTAGTCAATGGTGGGGAGAATCGAAGTGGTTGATTAATTAGATTGTTGTAGGGGAAGACTGTTATACTTCATTTTAGCTGGAGCGTTTGGGGGTAGTCTGTGAAGATATTATTGTGCTATTTTTCCAGTTGATAAAGAATGTAAATTTCCCTGTAAAACTTCATTGGGGATGGACAATGTTTCGAGCAGGGCTTTCTAAAATACTCGAATCGGATATTTTTTTTTCGTGGATGAAGCATTAAATACAAGGCTTGTCATAATTTATTTCTCATTTTGTATTATTGAAGTGAAACTTGTTATGGGGCTATCTGAAGGTGTTAGGCTGTCTGGATACTTACACTCAGGTGTTATAGCAAAGCGCCATAGCAACGGACGATAGCAACGCGCCGAAGCAACGGACGATAGCAACGCGCCATAGCAACGGGCCGAAGCAACGGGCGATAGCAACGGGCCAGAGCAACGGGCGATACCAACGCGCCATAGCAACGCGCCATAGCAACGCGCCATAGCAACGGGCCATCGCAACGGGCCATAGCAACGTGCCATAGCGTTCCTCCCCAACTAGAGATGAAATGGAGGAGTCAATGTATGTAGAACAAATATTAGGAAAAAGCATTATTTACAATGAAACCAAATCAAATGCTCTCATCTCCTCCTGTCCTACTAATGTTTTACCTTTCTACTCTTTCATCGTTTTACCCAAAGTATTATTTCAAATGCATAAGAAAAAAATTCTATTTCTCTTCTGAAGTTTCACTTTTCTGGCGCGTCAGGAACTACACGTCTATTTTTTTTTTCTTGTCACAAATACCCAAGGATAAAATCGTAATGGGCAATGTACAAACCTTCGAATTTACCAAATGCATGAACACGAATAAATAATCAATTCTTTCTAAATTTAATCGCATGAAAGGAAGAGGTAAATATGAAACCTTGGTGACATTTTACATGAGATGGTAGACATTAAACAAACCAAGGTTTGTTGTCATAATTTTATTACTTATTTTGCATCTGTGTATTTTTTTTGGTCGGAAGTACCCCAGGGAGAAAACGTAATGGGCAGTGTAGTGTGGGCGCTGAATGGGCAATTAGCATACCCGTGCGATCAAAGACTCCCCCCAAACGTGTGTGACAGAAGCGTGGCTGGAAAATTAACGGCTGTGAGCGAGACGACAGGTCACACTGCTCCTTCTCTCATTCTTTTTTTTCCCTTCTGCGATTTTAATGTTTTTTCTATTTATTATTTTAGATCCGTGGGAGAAACTGGACAGTTGTCGCGGCAGTAAATTAGAGCCGCCACGCGCATTTGACACTGCGGTGATGTCAGTTTTGCTCCTGGGACAAGTTGAAAATGACACTCACATGTTTGGAGTCATCTTAACCATTTCGTGGAAAGATCTCACTTGGTAAATCACTCCTTCGATTATACTTGCGAATTAATCGTGGCAAACTGCTGGAATTAATGTGCTTACGCTGGATTATTTTTAGCGTGCATAGGAGTATGTTTGGTGGAACAACGCCGTAAGTGTCTGCTTTAGATTTTTAATTCCCGCTCGCTAAATGAACCAATGAGCGACGAAGATCGTCACCCGATGAGGTCAACAATTCCTCCAAAAATATCAGCGAAATTTCTTCGAATTTCATTGCCCTGAATCTCCCATAATAATGCCTGATGTCGAAGCGACCGTCAAATCCAAGCATTTGATATTTACATAATTAAATAAAATCGATACAGCTTTCGAAAAAAAAAATTAATAAACAAAGAATTGGTAAGTCGTTAACATCACCTTTGAAAAAAAGTTGGAAATAATTTGCCATAAATTATGAGTATAATTTGCCATTTACTGCCGTTCATTTTTTTTAGTACTGGGAACAGATGGGACGCATATATGAAGAGAAGGAGAAGGCCAGGAGGACTGGTAACGCGGGTCATTGAGTCTGTTTTCCCAACTTCAATAAGAAAGTCTGATTAACTTTTTTTTTCCTCATGTATTTTCCCTGTCTCCGTGTCTACTTAGCCCTGAGGAGGAAAACTTGGGTGATTTCATCTCGATGGAAACTGTTCAATTTACCAGAATATTCTTCTCCCCAATTATCTCTATGTTTACCCCTACCACTTATCTCAGTCTGGGCTTTGACCGAAACTTCTGCTCTTATACATGCATCCATTAAATTATAAAAAAATTGAAAGGAAGTCATTGAATGAGATCGGGAACAAAATTTTCATCCAAAAGTAGGTATAAGAAATTCTACGGGGCAGTACGGGGATCGTACGCAATTTCTTCGTAGCCAATGAGCAGCTGGAGAACCGATTTTACACATCTCCCGAGCATTAAATATCTAATGTTACGGTGTAAGATCATAACCAGAAAGTTCTTGCTGAACGAATTTCTTGTCTCCGTTTCCGGAAAGGGTTATTACAGGAAGGGGTGGGGGTGGACTCGCGAGGGCTCTTTGATCTTGTCAATCGTGACAGCCGGTTGAAGAAGCGGCGCCTGACCAAAAAATTCCGGTTTGCGCCGGCTAACATCAAACGCTCTTCCTTTTCACGTTTTTTAGACTTTTTGAACAGTTCATTTCTCCTCAGTGCAAACACTTGATACATGAGCGAGGAGGAAATTTGTTCGACAATCAAAGAGCGAGTTATGACATCTCCAAGTGTTTAAGAATATTTTTTTTCCATGGTGATGTCGAGTAGGATTGAATGAAACAAATGGAAAGACAAATTGCGGAATTGATTTCTAGGTTTGTTGGCGATTTTAGCAGATCATAAAATCTTCAATTTTTTAGATCTAGGATTCAAAACATATTGAACATGTTTTACCTATGCTCCAAACAATTTTGAATCCTTACAAACCATTTCACCTCATTACATTATATAGGTAATTTTAGATAAAGAAGAACAGTATGCACAATTTACTATGTCTTTTATTTCAATCATACAGATTAATAAAAATTACATCTCCAGTAGTTACAGGCTTGTCCCAGGGTGCACAGATCTTACACTGGCCTGAAAAAAAAAATCGGTAGCGTATCATTTAACGATTTTTATTCGATATAAAACTGTTGACTATGGTCAATTGAATTTGTGACAATTATATTTCGAGACTATTCGTGTATTTGCAGAAAATTTGAAATTTGTCACGTTACCGACAGAGACACTGCTGAGTACTGCTGGAGAAATTTGACTCATAACGAACTGCAGACGGCCAGAATTGTCGATGGTATGCCCAACAATCGCGTTCGCAATTTTGAGGACTACTTGTTATACTGATCTCACGCCAGCCTGCACAGCGACCTATAATTCACGACCAATTATCATTGTTATGTAGCCGAAGACATTCCATGTTTTGACAGGCAATATCAACTTGGGCTGTACTGCTTATTATGTTCATACCGAGAATCGAATGATTATCGTAAGGATAGCGAAAGGGAAAAATCCAACTTTCAACACTTCATTAAATTCCAAGTTCTTCGAATGCACTTCTGACCATTCTCCATGAGGATCTTCCCATGTGGGTTCGCTCGCCTAGAGCCGACTTTCGTCACTCAATCTCGCATGCCAGATAGCGGCCTGGGATACCATGCCCCGGAATGGCCTAAAGAGATCCCACCTTACCTTGAGGCGATTCTACCCTTCAACTTGAGACACCAGAAGAATTTTTTTCAAGCCCCGAATACCTTAAATTGAGGTACAAAAATTGAGCATGTACTTACCCTGACATGGGGAAACGGTACCGAGTGTGACGAGTAGAACGATGAAGTACAGGAACTTCATATTATCCAACTAAGTGTAACCCAATTTTAATACTGCGGTGAAGTGAGGATGAGATAGCGAATTGGGACTCTTTTATATACATTTTACGAAGTACATGTATATGTACAAGCGTTACTTGATAATTATGAATACCTTGTTGATAGCTTATCAAGTGTTAACGATATTTTTATATGTGAAAAAAAAGTTGCCACTTTGAATTAAAGAAATTTAAAAAAATCAATACACACACACACACATACACACACACACACACACACACACACACAATTCCTGGATTTCGACCGATGATCACCATCGTCGGTACCCACAGAATTAGACCGTAACGCTGGGTGAGGACCCAACATATCGCGGGGAGGGGGGGGGGGGGGGAATTCTCTTATAGGCCGTTATCGTAACACAGAGATTTTCTGGGTATTTTACTCTGTGATTGGAAAATGTGACAGCTTGAATGTCCTCGGGGCAATTGCCATTGGTGAAAACGAATAGAAAAGGAGTAGGAGACGAGAGTGGTTTACAATGAACAATGACGTTGGACTAAAGTAATTTAAAAACAATTACAGATAACATGGCTTGTATAAATAAAAATATGAGCCTCGAGAATGATGTCAAATAAAACATACTATCAAATACTACTCGTATAACTATCACGAAGTAAATAATCGGAAAATAATTGACTTCCTAATTAGTGGTTCGCTCTGCTCCCAGTTCTGACTAAATAGCCTGCAACAAACATGAGGTATATTTTTAGGACTTTGAATTTTATAAGCTAATGCAATAATTGTCATTTCACTAACAAGAACATTGTTGAGTAGTATTGGAGAACTTCCATGCAAATTGGGTTTCGAAGTCCCAGACCAGTCGGTGGTATGCTTGACAATCGCGTTCACAACTTGCTTTGGTGACTGGGCCATTTATCTCGACCCAGTCTGCGGGATGACCTAAGAAATTCAATTACATTGTATTTGATGGCTATTTGGGAGGAGCCATTGTACCGTTATAAAATTTTAGCACATTTTTTCGTGTTACAAAAAATTTGATTGCAAATTCTCTAACTCAAGCAGGAACTTTCGCTTAAAAATTGAACTTGTACTTACCTTGACCTACGTTTATGACGCTCAATGCAATAAGCACAATAATGGAGCAAACGCGTTTCATATTGTGCGGGCCCGAGCGACTCTCAATCTTTGATAAACCTTCGGAATACGTATCAATGGGTTATTGAACCACTTCCTTTATACGTGTCATACACCACACATGTGTGCAGAGCAAATGTCACAATTTCAATAGCGCGAATAAAGTGTCACTAATGCAAAACAAATTTGATTATCTTAGCGCGAAATGCAAATTTACGTTTTATCGCACATCAGGTGGTGAATCATAGATATGAGTGAGATGACATATTCAATGGAATAATGTTGAACGGTTAGTGTGATGAGATGTCCCATGAATCCACGTTTAGAAGAACTTATGGGTTCCTATACTGTATACGAGCAGAAGTCTTGTAGGCTTCCCGGATTCAATTGTCAGGAAATAGACATTTTAGCTACAGGGCCGTAAAAAAAATTTTCGCTGCTGGGGCTCTCAACCGCGAGGTCGCGCTCGAAACCCGATGACGCGCGACGTCGCGGGTTGGCGGGCCAGTTTTGCAGACTGTCCGTATAATTGGGTTTTGCGGACGCGATCGCATGGAGAGAGGGCGCCCCAATTTCTTCTTGACCCCCCCCCCCCCCGCCCCCTTCCTGAGACATTTTTCAAATTGAAGATTTTGTTAATTAAACTATAAAGTATTAGATATTTCAACCTGAATATTATTTACTGGATATACGATCTGAAAATCACAAATTACCATTTACGATTTCAATATAGCAATTCCGATTTCAAATTCGCAATTTATGACTGCAATACCGTAAATTAAAATCATAAATTACTTCTTAAAAATATTCAATGAGAGTTCTCGAAATGGAAAATTACGTTTTTAATGTCATAAACTAATCCTCGATTTTTCTGTCTGAAATAATTAATACGTAGTGACATCTAAATCAACTCGGTGCAATCAGTCATCCATTTTTATATACCGTACTACACGATAAATGTCTAACTTAATTCAGATATCTTGAGATTATGAATGTACTCGGACATCTGTCGTCTTCAAGCAATGAAATTCTTGACTAATAGTGAGGCGGAGGTTTGAATTGATCGAGTCGGTGATACGAGTCGCATGACGTCAATTATAAACTTGGTTCCAGTTACGATTTTTTTTATTCAATGACTTGCATTAAGGATGTCCACATGGAACGCGTATGTGTACTATGTGTATATACAAACCCTATCCCCATATAATTCCGTATACTTGGAAAAACTTGGAAAAATATATCACATATGGTGGGTGAAATTTTCGTATTAAAAATTTGTATAGTATCGGCCAAAAAGACAAAAACTATTGATCAAAAAATTCCTGAAAAAAATCAACACCTCCAGGCCCCTTCGATGAATATCCCGCACGAATCATTGCCGTTATCACTATACGTATATGAATAAACCACACACTATAGCAACCACGTGGACAATACGTCGTCCATTCACGTTCCTTCAATGCACAAAAATACCAACAAAATAATGGCTCGCGATGTGTTGGGTTATAAAAGGATTTAAATACGCATTTACCAGCCTTATAGGCACTCTCTGGAGTCAATGGGTGTGCGTAAGTCGCGTCTGTACAGCACTGAGCGCACAAGTCGATCCCCAAGATTTTATGGTGAACGCGTTTTATTGGGCGGTGGTTGAGGAAACGTTTGCCTCTTGCCAACGTCGGCTCACCATCAAAGGCTAAAGCGAAAAACAGTAAAGGCTAGTTTAACGGTGCTAACAGCGAGACCGTAACACCAAATGTATCACTATTTCTCCCCCCCCACAACCATTATTTTTGATATTTTTCCCTCAATATCTGTCAATATAGCCAGCAACAGTAATGTAACGAAAGATTTAATCAAACCACGTAGTAACTTTGGAACTCTCCACAACGCTCATGGTACCGTTCAACCCATTGAAGATAAGCTCATATGATCGAATCTGCTTGTCGGTCTCCAATAAGACAAACTGAAGGACCTCCTTGTCACAGACAAGTTTCCAAAAATTGATAATATTAAGATCAGAGCAGCACCTCTGCAATGTACACTGAAGATAATCAATGTAATGAAAGTAGTACGTTTACCAGTGTGTTCCCCTGGAATAATTTCTGAAAGTTCATAAATTTTGTTTGTGGGCGGAGCCGTGGCGTAGTATGGCCAATGCGGATTGACCAGGCCGATTGGGGAGCCAATTGATGGGCACCAGTCGGTGTAATTTGTATGCGCACTTATCCGTGCATGTCGCCATCATCTGGGTATCAAATACCTGAGGCTGTACACTGTCAAAAGTTTCTGCCTCAGTCAATATGCATCAGTAAATCTGCCTGAGTTAATCTGTCTGAGTCAATCTGCCTGAGTAAATCTGCCTCAGTCAATCTGTCTGAGTCAATCTGCCTCAGTCAATCTGCCTCAGTCAATCTGTCTGAGTCAATCTGTCTGAGTCAATCTGTCGGAGTCAATCTGTCTCAGTCAATCCGCCTCAGTCAATCCGCCTCAGTCAATCCGCCTCAGTCAATCTGCCTCAGTCAATCTGTCTGACTTAATCTGTCTGAGTCAATCTGTCTGAGTCAATCTGTCTGAGTCAATCTGTCTGAGTCAATCTGTCTGAGTCAATCTGTCTGAGTCAATCTGTCTGAGTCAATCTGTCTGAGTCAATCTGCCTCAGTCAATCTGCCTCAGTCAATCTGCCTCAGTCAATCTGTCTGAGTCAATCTGTCTGAGTCAATCTATCTGAGTCAATCTGTCTGCGTCAATCTGTCTGAGTCAATCTGTCTGAGTCAATCTGTCTGAGTCAATCTGTCTGAGTCAATCTGTCTGAGTCAATCTGTCTGAGTCGATCTGTCTGAGTCAATCTGCCTAAGTCAATCTGCCGGAATCAATCTGCCTGAGTCAATCTGCCTCTTCTATTTTGCGTAATCGCGCGCCGAAGGGCGCCAAAGTTCTACACCAATTGTGGCACTTCAACAAACTTAAATCTATCTCCGAAAAATATATGAAAGAAAAAATAAAACTGAGTTGGATTGTAAAAACAAACTGATTTGCAATGCTATATATCTTAGAGGGTATATCAAAAATTATGGGGCACTTCTGAGCTATATATGAATGCAGAGATGCTGGAATGGACCATAACTTATTGATCCCGGATGCTAATTAAGGATTGATACTCTATTGATATAGATTGCGCTGGTCGATTGTTGGATTACCGATTGTATATTCGATACTCGATAAATTTTGTTGGATTCTTCATTAATGCACTTAATCCTGAATTTAGCATTTTGCATTTTTCCTTCCATACCCATCGATACCCCCAGCGACGGTAATTTATCGAGAGTTTTAATTAAACTCACTCGGAGGACAAGCCAAAGAGGACATAGAGAGTCCAATATATGTAGTTGGGAGTGGGAAGTGACTCTGAGTGGTCGCTAAATGAGAGGAAGTTTCTGCGGGATTTATAAATAAATTCCATTTACTCATGTAGACGTTCAACAACCAGCCGCAACCATCGTGCGGTGGAAGGGTTAAAAGGAGAAAAATTGATTTCATGTTTATGAAATGTCCCGGATACCTTGGCACAAGCCTCTTCCTGCTCGATGGTGGTCTGGGTGAGTAGGTGAGATGGATAATTTCCGAAAATAGTTAGTATACGTTTTGGACTGGATGATACCGAGGAATCAGCAGGGAGCATGGGATTAGGGGGCGATGAGTACAAATTACCGGATTCTGTGGATTTCACAAACGAAGATTAGGACTTTTATGGTCCACGAAATATTTACAAAATGAGGATTTAAGTCTCTTTCGTTCAACGTAAATCGGTGGGATTTTTTTGTAAAATTTTTTTCACGAGAAATGAATGAGGAAAATAATAATAATAATTAATTGATTCGGATGTTTATTGTGAAACAAAAAACGTTACTCGAACCGAAATGAACGATTCCATTCATGCTTGCCGGTCCACACGCCATATTGAGGAATCAAAAAGTAAAATGTTTTATACAGACAGGATAGTCTTAAAGAGCGTGTCTGAAAGCCAAGGGAGTTGATCAAAGTTGATCGTGTCGATTCCTATAGGTAAGACTCAGCAATCCGTGCATGATTGACGGTGGCGTCCGACGAAATGCTCGTTCGAATGTGAAACCACCCGTGAGAGGCTGTGGAGTGCATTCTCTGAGTGGAGAGACTGCTCGACGTCATGTAGAATACCTCACATCAACGAATCGGTATTATCCCTTTTTTTTCATTATGAGATGACCAATTTCGAATGCTGGTGACTAGTGTTTTATTAAATTTTCAAATCATAAAATTCTTTCTCAAGACTTCCAGGAGGATGGGTGCATCGTCCGAAACTAGGACTGACGTCTCCTTCAAGGTTCTCGGTTGTTGCATGGTCCATTAAATTATCATCGAAATTTTTGGACGAGAAAAATCGAGAGAAAAAACACATTTCTGCTTTTCATTCAACGGCGGAGCAATATCTATATTATGCAGAAATCATTTGTTTAATTGAGAAATGCTCTCAGCGTTCGAGATAAGTGGAGAACTTAAGGTCGGATTGACCTTAAAAAATCTACCACTGCAGTCTCAGTTTCCATAATTTTCAGTTTAAAGTGTTTGACAATTTTACGCATTCCTGAGAACGAAACTTCGATTCATCATCGAACGAATTGCAATGGAATTTTGCATTAAGACATCTTCTGTTCAACATTCCTTCAACTGGCTATAACAAAATTGAAATAACATTATATTTTCAATCACCGATTTTTTAGATGCAGACTGAACGGAAATAGTTAGATGTGACTTATGTAATTGCATTTCGAAAGAAACGATAAAATACTCGACTAATTAAGATGCGAATTACCCTCATAAACTGATTAGATCAAACGAGTCATTCCACATAATAAAAACACTTCAATAAGTAATTATGGGAAATAAAAAAAAATTAAAAGTCAATTTGGAGAAATTTGAGGTGTTCAAATGTCATTTGCAAATGCATGTGCAATCACTAAATCGCATTGGCACATTGCAGAAAATTGTAAAAATTTCGACTCAACCGAAAATTAAAGATGAGAAGAGTTTGGAAAACCTGTTGTTTTCCACCCGCAAAACCAATCCTCTAATAAAAAAATGCTCTCCCGGTAGCTCCCTCAAAACGCTTGCGGAAGACCTAAGAAAAAAAAGTCCATCGGCAAGTGCATCCAGCGCTCCAGCAACGAATTGCAATTCCACGGAATCCACTCAGCGTAATCTGCGACACATTGAAAGGCCCCTTCCCACCCGCCGTCCTGATTCTGCGGTGGTGCGGGAAACGCTAAAGAACCTAAGCGAACCTCCAGAAGATCTTTTTCTTATCTCGCACTGTCGGACGGTTTTCTTACACACGTATCCCGCCCTCCGATAGCTTCATACATATGTAACCAGGCTCATGTGAGAGCACAAGGGCGTCGGGTTGCCTGACTCAATTTCTCGTTTTAGTCTTCGCATACTCCCCCCCCCCCCCCCCCACCATCGCTGCCTAATGAGGCACGTCGATTGCTCGAGTCTGTTGAGTTGATTCTTGCTCTCTTTCCTTCTCGGAAAACTGATACACATGAATTTGTATCCATTTCCACTATCTGTTAGGTATACGAGGGACATTTATTTGATTCCACCCGGTGATACCGTTATTACTATTATCAATTATCGGTCAGTGGAGAGAGGAATGTTCCTGGGGGGAGGGAGATTGCTTGTGGGAGCAATATTGAGAATTAATTTTCTGTAGTCGTGAAATGAGAGCATACTGGAGTAGCGATTCGCGAATTTGGCGATTGGAGTGGTTGGTAACTGCAATCAAAATTTCTGTTCCGCCAGGATAAAATTGACACCCCCAGATAGGAACTATCTGCGAGGTAGTCGGACCTTCATGAAATCGAAATATATTGATAGAATGATTTTACTTTCACGGAGAATCACTTATCCTCCAGCTTTCCCAAACGATAGCATTATTTTTATCAAAGCTTTTTCCCCCGTGTATCAAGAATAGTGTGCAATTATCCCAATTACCACAGCCGAAATTACGGCCTCAAACGGCTCAGCGATACCTTGATTAACATGTGGCGGCCAGCCTCCGGCAAGCCCTCCCATAATTGATTAATTAAAATCACAGTAACAATTACGCGAGTTTCAATGGGAAAAGAAAAAAAATATATTTGCAGGCCGAAAGCACATGACATCATAGCCCGAAGGTATGTTTAACATGGCCAATGCCAGTAGCCAAGCCACTCACAATTGCTCACGGGCATTTTCGTCGCTAGTAGAAATGGAATCATGCGAAATAATACAATGGAGCAATGCGCCTGTGGCCCACTCAAAGCACCACGCTGCGTATACAACGGGGGTAGTAACCCTTGTATGTACTCACCAAGCCTTGTTCAAGGCCCATCTCACTTGCTCTCCTCAACAATAGCTATGTTTTAACCGTGCTCATACCCCTGGTACATACGCGGTAATTAGCAAAGAGGGTTAGTTAGCTAAGGGCGGAGCTTATGCGGGCCAATGCGCATCGAGGGTTTCCGGTTTCCTCTGCGTGAGCATTTTTTTTTTCTTCCGTCGAGTTTTTATTGTGTTGTGCGTTATTACCTCCCCCGTGTTATGCAATACCTACGGCTATTTTATCGGTTATTTATTTTATTGATAAATTTGGGAAAGTTGGTCGGTGTGGGAATGTGCAGTAGGGATGTGTCATGCAATTGGAGAAGATCATAAGGTGGCCCGTTATGCCCCACTCTCCCCTAACAAAAATTTTACAAACATTGTATTGGGCTCCGTTAAAGCTCCCCATAATGATCTTGCAAAATATTATGCGTATGCTGTTTAAATTATATAGTCCCATATCAACACATATTTTTTCTACTCATGCTTTCAATTCGCTCCACTTAACACCGGAAATTCACGCATCCAGGGGAAAAAAATGGTTGCGCCTTTTTTTTTAAGCGAAGCAGAAAAAAAAAGTGAATGAATTTGAAATTGTGAAGGAAATGAAACGAGTGAGTCAACGTTGAATGTACCCCAGCGAAAATAAGCAATTTCAAAACCCAGTATGAGACTCTTGTAAAATTCAAGCAGCACAATCTGTGGTTTTCCTCATTCTGCTTTTTTTGTCTCTCCTGCGTTTTCTTGTTTGCAGTTTGTTTCAACTTTCTCATCTGTATGCACACGATATTTGGGTTGGTGGTTGTCCCAGTGGTGGTGATGGTGGGGCCGTGCGGTGGTGGTACGACATTCAGATGTTGATGCAAACAGAAATATGTAAGCAAATCGCTGTTTTGTCGGGGGAGTATGTATAACGTACAACAATCTCCCTCCCTCCCCCCCTCCCCGCCGCCCTGTCCGCCACCCCTTTCTCGTCTCTGTACACCCCATGTCGAATGGAACCTGCTGGTGTCTCGCGTTACTCTCCCCCTGGGCTCATTAAGAAGATCCCAGCGATTACAAAACTTCCCCCTTTCCCAGATGCGAGTCTTGTACATTTTAGAAAGACTCTTCTGTTGTCCCTCATTCTGCATAGGTTTTTTTTTTTGCTCTTCTTGTTTAATGAGGAACACCCCTCGGCTGATGTTACAATGGAAATTCGATAGCAAAGTGGAAACGAGAGGTTAACATTCGATACATTGTCGACAGAGATAAATGTAATTATGCGTAATTGGGGGAGGGGCGGGGGGGGGGGGGGGTTCTCTGTATTCGAAATTAATATCTAGCACATGTGATGTGAATATTTAGTATTTTGATTGGGTAATTATGTTTGTAAGGGTTCTCATAGTTTTTTCAGTTTGGTTGCGCGGTCACAAATGTGCTTTTCGTTTGATCGAATCTTTGAGAGCTCGAGTTTTTTTGATCAATCAGGAGAAGATATTGCACGCAGAAAACATAGTCAAACTGGTGACAGAAATATTCACGAGTTGGAGATATAAATATTTTGTGATATATTGTGAGGCCGACGCTTGGGGATTACGTCGCTTTTTCCGCGAGTAGTCTATCTCATACAGGGTGAAACGGATAAGCCCAGTGGTTGCGATCTCCAACATATCTGCAGACAGCACGTCTTGAAAACAGCTTACGCTGATAACGTCCATGAAATCACTCCTCTAACTTGATCGTTTCTCAGATTAATAATGTGTGTTACTTTCGTTTGCAACTTATGAAATCAGACGAGAAAAAAATGAATTTCCCTGGCACAAACCTACCTCAAGACGGTCGTGCTACCTATAATTACAAAAACTAAGTAAATCTGAACGGTTTAAATTCATGGAATAATTATTACTTGTAACGTATGTAACATACAAATTTAATTGCACCCCATTTTTTTTTCGTGCAGATTATAGAATGCAATTGATCTGATGAAAAATTTAATGTAAATTGTCAATTCACCCCCCCCCCCCCATATATAGTCAAAAAAAAAATTATTGGATATTTTCCCATCTCCCACCAAAACAATAAAATATCTATTCATCCCACTCCATCAAGGTGAGCATACGCGAAGCATTAATTGGTATACGGGTTGGCGATTGGTTGGTGCCCAACAAAAAAAGGGTTGGGATTATTTTTCAAGTGAGGTAGTGCCGCATGGTGGGTGTATGTGGCAGGGGTGGAGCGGATGAGAGGGCCCTCGAGTAGGGGGCGATAGTAGTGCAAACGAGGAGGAAAGATGGAGGTGGATTACGGGGTTTTTATTAGCAAAAACTGAAGAGAGAGAGAAGGGAGAGACAGAGATGAAAATGATAACCGCACGTATACCGGCGTTTCGTTGGCGCGTGGTTTCCACCCTCCCCCCGCTCGCCCCTTGAGTGGCACTTTGGGCCCATGAACCGTGTGCTTGAAAAAAATGGAAAATAGTAGGATAGGAGAGGAATAAAAAAATATAAAAATGAGAAGTATATGCTTGAAGAGAGTGGGAAGGGCCTCGAAAGCTTGTTAGTGAGTTTTCCCATTTTTTAGCATCACTCTTGACTCACCCCTGATGCTTTATTGCCTCTTACCCCACCCTTGCCAAGCTACCCACTTTTCTACGTACTTTGAGTTTTTTTGAAACGACTTGTGGCCATTGGAACGTCGAGAGCACGTAGGAGTGGCCTAGTTATACTCAATCTCAATTTCATCTTTTTTTTCCATTTCTGTTTTGTGTTCGGATACTTGTGGGAAATGCAAAGGGAAAGAATAGGGGATAAATTAGCGTGCTTGCACCCTAAACTGAGCTCACATGGCTTTTCAGGCCAAAGTTTTTAGTTGGAAATGGGAAAAGCTGACTGCTCTCTTGCAGAAATCAAATAGGGCACGAACACCCCTATACAAATTTGCGGAGAGCAAACCCAAATGAGAGTGTCCTGGTGATCTACAGAGACTTTACCAACCTGTAATTGGGTTTCCCTTTTCATCTTAATAATTCCATGATTTATATGTGATATGCTCATAACCGTTCGAATGTTATGACACCAACATGCACGCACTTGGTACCTGCACTTTGTTCAGGGATCATATTGGTACCGCTAAAAAAAATTCTGGTTTGGGAGGGGGGGAGAGAGAATTGAAATACTTTGTGGGGGTGAAAAAGCTTCCAAATGTATTCTGCCAACATGTGAATTGCAAACCTGCCCATTCTTACTCTCAATCTTAGATAAAAAATGATCCTGCATTTACGTGTACTCTGGACCATTGGTGGCACCCCTTATGGTTGGTTCTTAGCTCCACCGATCCGTGGAAAAATTATAGCGTTTTATGGGTCCAGAGAGGGAGAGGGAGGGTGAGGGGGGGGGAGAAACAGTGGATGAAAGGGCGATTGAGGAAATGCAGCGTGACGTATGCCCCATTGGCGTTGGAAATAGTGAAGCTGTGAGGGTCCACGGTGTTCACGCCTGGCGGCGACCGGGCGGGCTTGCCCGTGAAAAATTCCTACGATTCGTTCCAGGTAGAGTATAGAGGGGGGTAAAGTAATTTCTTGGGGATATCGGTAGACAGGGAAAAGCTGTGAAAAATGTAAGAATTTTCAGTGAAAAGTTGGGGTTGAGGCGACTGAACCGAATTAATTCTTCCACGCTCGGGAAGATAAAATGACGGTATTGTCAATTTTGGGAAGATAAAGTGGAAAATATGCTTGAAACCATAATAAATAGACCATGAGGGTACGTAAAACAAAAATGCTACCGTCAAACCTACCATTAAAGAACAATTATATATTGCTATTCTATCTCGAATTCTCTACATCATTCGACATTTCAATTACACAATTTGTTTGCGACGAAGGACAAATAGGTTTTGAAAAAATCAACTTTCGGATATTTAATAATCATGGATGAAGAACCTTTCAGGCAGTGCAGGCTCAAAAAGCAATGCCATTTTTTCACAACAATTGTTATAAAAAATTCTGGAATATTATTCCTCGCGCGCTCAAAGTTTAAATTCCACCTTTGAAGCTATTGTCAAAAATCCAATATATCTGCCTACCTCCAAGTCCAAAAACCCCTAAAAAAAAATAATGTGACTCATCCTCTGCTACCTCGTATTAGTCGAAAGACTCGTGTCACGACCCGGTGGTTCGTGCATAAATTAACTGTTTTCTGGCGCTCACAAGCACGAGCTAATCCATCATAAATAACTCGCGTTACAGATGCGTGTGGTTAGTTAAACTACATATACAGTATAACGT
The DNA here is from genome assembly GCA_026005395.1 of Asobara japonica. NCBI lineage: Eukaryota > Metazoa > Arthropoda > Insecta > Hymenoptera > Braconidae > Asobara > Asobara japonica. Next base: position 1,314,806 of record BQMI01000329.1, on the reverse strand, counting down.
TGGATATAAACCCGGGGATATTATTCCACTGTCCCCTAAATTATTTCGAAACGATTGTAACCAAAACTCCCCCAGTCACCCCTTTAGATCGCCAGGACCGCGTGCTCCTGCTGTTGCTCCAACCACCACCTCATCCATTGGTATAAAAATAAATTAAATATGAAAATCTTCCATCATTGAAAAGTTTGTAAATTCGAAATAAATGAAAATAACGACCAACAGTAGACGTCGTGGGTAGAAGGGGGCAGAGGGGGGGGGGGGGAGGGGGCTGCCTGTTTCGCCAAATTTCGCAATGTGCAATTGTAAAAAAAAAAAGTGTTATATACGGTCCTAACCCCCTGGGTTACAATTTGTCTGTAACTTTGCTCCCTATTGCACCCCTCCTCTGATTGTCGTTGAGAGCAATAACTCTGGAGGTCCGCTGACACTGAACAACCAGTGCAATTGTAAACCGCACGCCCACTGCTTTAGATATCTCATTTTTATTTTCCCATTCGCTACCTTCCTCATCTGCCCCGACAAATGTCGATTTAAATTCAAAACTCGTTCGTTCACCCCTGCAGCGTTAAGCCTGGGGATGTAGTCCCCCTGTGCTGTTTTAATATTAACGAACAAGTTAGGACAACACCCGCTCAATGCCCTCTGGACATGACGCTTGGCAATAACCATCAATGTTGGAGAACATAAGGTGATCGAATTCCGAGGTTCGTTTGATGAAAAACAGCGGCTAATAATGGTCCATGGGCAGATTTTAGGTGGGAAAAATTGAGCAGTAGCGAATGCACCTATATGAAACTTGGCCGATTAATTCATAATTACATTCATAACTTTTAAAAATAAATGAGCCTTTCATTCTTTGGAATATATTCGCTCCATTAGTATGTGAAGTCACGTAATTTAATAACTTCTATCGAGCCCTGCATAAGTTTGTCCCTATAATTGGGCTCGCCTACTCCAAATTTGCCCAACAAGGTCAAGAACACAAAGACACCCCCTGAATAATTGGCTTTTCCCCCCAAAATTACAATGTTTTCATAGTTCTCATTGCTGTCAACGTAATGCAGCCGCGTGTGCGCTTCTAGTGCTGAGAGAAAGGGTCGGGCACTGCACAACCCTTGGGTGATCTATGGCGAAAGATAAACCACGCGTTCAACAAGTGTGCTTGTTGGAGATAGTTTTCAGTACGTGTCCACACGATTTTTCTCTCGCCCTCTTCACCTTTTTTCTCTACCAATAAAGAGAAAATGAGGAAGAAATAAATACTGGCAAAAACTGTACGAAAAATGTTTTATATTTCTGCGAACCACTTGTCACCATGATTTTCAACTTTTCATGAAAATCCGTAAAAAAAAAATTATTTTAGACAGAAATGCTTTCGTGCAACCTCAATAGCCCAGACTAGTGTACTGCCACTTGTTTCTACTTGAATCGATCGTTGTGTCGGTTGTTTCACCCATCCAGCAAATGATTGACTGCGTCCAGATGAACCTACAAATCCAAGAACTTCCTTCTATGCAGCCAGCAGGAGAACACCCCGAAAATGCTGAAGTGGACATTGACTCGCATGAATGAAGAAATTATACTGGAGATAAATGGCGGCATAAATATTTACACTGAGATTGCTTTGATAATCATTGGCCTGCACCATCAATCCACGCACGCAATCGTGTGACTGAAGTACTGTGTACAATATACAGTTTATACAAAGGCCATAATGATGCACCCAGAGAATATATGAGACATTTGTAGTCAGTGGTGAAGGTTTCAAAGAGGCTCTTTTTCATTTTCTACTTGAGACTAGAGATGAGAATAATTCTAGAATGAAAGTGCTTCTCTTTGACAATATTCGTCCATTAATCTAGATCAATTCAGCGGCCTTGTAGGTGACATCAAAAGATTTTTGAAAATGACAAATGGTTCGTTCCATTTTTCTAGCCTTGAACCGGGTTAGATGATCTCGCTGATGAATTCCCTGATTGGATTGGTCGCGATCAATCAGAGTAGGACCAGCTGCGTGTGCTGCAGCATGCTGGCCCTGAAGAACTAAACGATGCAGGCAGGTGGAGGTCAATCCAAAAATATTTTCACAGACACCTTTAGTTTAGGCGACAGTCAGTCAAGGATGTATTTTCTTAGTATGAGAACAAATACCCAAAACAAATCTCCGGACTTTTCTCATTATTGTTCCCATCCTTCCCTGAAAAAATGTCTGCCAAATGTTGTCCCCAAGCTTATCAGGGAAAATAAACCATACATTAACCAAGTTGGGGGCAACACACACCTTAAGTCCGCCTAATTCGCCCTTCACGGTTTCGCAGTGATGGAAGACGAAAGAATGAAGAAAGTAAAACCGGCCAAACGGGCTTCGACTGTTATAGGGTCAGTTTTTCGTCTCAGAGAAGTAGCTACCTGTCGTACCACTTTGAAAAGAGTATGTATACAATTCCATTCGAGAATATTCTCACTCTAAGGCACAGTTATGCGGGAGGAAGGGCGTGCCGAATCCACTCGAAAATACGTCAACACATGGGAAGAAATTGAGAGGGACGTCAGCACCTCAGAGGTACTCAGATGTCGAAAGAAAACCATTACTCAAAATTTTGGTCGGACCATGCGGTTTTGTTCTTTCATCAAGAAGAGGGATTTGGAGGAAGTTCGCAACAGTTGAAAGCCACAAAATTTTAGTATGTGGATTGGATCGGGTGAACAATCTATTTGGGGAACAGTAGAATAGGTTCCATTGAGGGGTAACGGAGTTGATGGAGCAAAATTTCTTCGACGGGTGAAGAAAAATTTCCGGACTATCCAACATTTTGGGCCATCGTCCATGTCTGTCACCACAATCACTCCTATCATGCTAGCACATATGTCCTTTCTACCAAATCGAAGAGTCATCCTGGCCCTGATTACCCTTTCGTTAACTGCACAATGATCTCTCGATTTGACAATTCAATAGAAAAATAAAAAAATGCAGGTATTAATGGCGCAAAGCGGAATGTAGACACTCGCCTAGAGGATGCAGCGAGAAAAGAAGATGAGGAAGATTGGAGCATTCGGGAGAAGGCAAAGTCGCACAGTGAACTCGGCCGGATTCCGTCGTCTCTTTCCACATGTATTTTTTGCCTCTCTTGTTTTCCTTGCTTTCCTCCTTTTTTTCGTGTTTCTACGTCGTCGTTATGACAATATATCTCGGGTGGGCTGAGAGGGCGGGGGGGATACATTGCTGTACGCGTACCCGTTGGAGTCCCGCTTGCAGCCCAAAAGCCTTGCCGCCCTCCTTTGTCGGAGATTTTTCGAGCGCGAGGAGTAGGGCTTAAACCGCAAACCTAGCTCGACGATGGTGAGACGTGTCTCGATGGGAAAATAACAACAATCGAGGGTTTAGCGGTTGCTCTTTGGGGGTGGGAGGGGTGGCTTCGAAGATTTTGGCCCTAATGAGTATTACGCTTTATTTATGGGGGGACTTATCCTCAGAGGGGAAAAGCATTTGAGACTCATAGTGAGAGTCAAGGATTGTATGCTTATTGTAAAGTGAAAGCGATGTTATAACTCACATTAGAACCTCTAATAAAAACCTTGCAGTTGGCTCGCAATTTCGGTTGAAATCTCAGGGAAATCACCCACTGATGTAACTAATCCCCGCTTATTTTACCACGAAGTAATTCCGGAATTTTTACTTCCACATGGGCTCGGGATATTTTTAGTAAATTTGATGGTAACGAGAGTAGACGTTAACCCCTCAAGTACGCCGTTCATCCGACACGGACTATCTGAACGGCTGGGCAGCTCGTTACGCATTGTTTTCCCCCTATGATATGCCATAGTTCAACGCACTCACTTTTGTTATAACAAATGGACTATTTATCCGATATGTGATTTGCCCAAATCGATGGAGAAGTGAGGAAGATGAAATGAATGGATAAAAAAGTTAATGAGGCACCCAATTTTGTGAAATTTTCTGTCCATCCGTAACTGCTAATGGGATGGGGCACTCTGCACAGTGGTACTCGGCGGCCAAGAACCCTCACGCACACAGAGATATTTTAACATTGTCGCAATGTGAAATATATCGATGCACATACCGAGCATTGACATGGATTCATCGAACATGATCTCTGACATGGCCACATGCTTCACCTTCTATATAACAATAAAAGCTCCTGCCTAACACTGAAAAATACAAGCGCAATTCATTGATTATGCTCCTGAGTAAGAGGGGACTAAACTCTAAATGTATCTAAGTAATCACAAAGGAAGAAAAATAAAGGAAATACGAAAATGGAGAGAGGCAAAAACGATAACACAAACAGTCCCCCTTCGTCGATTTCGTATAACGCTCCTTTTTTCCTCGTTTTTACGACAGTACAAGGCGGCGTGACCACACATACGTCCACGGGTTAGTTTTTATAGGCCTAATATATTATGTACATACATAGGATACATGTGTTATAAACGGGAGAAGGCTGTACATCGAGGGGGGGGGGGAGATTTGAGGGGGAGGGGGGAGGGAAGAATCACCGTGACCAAAGAGTATTCTCTCGATATTGGGATGGCAATGGCCCCATAAATGAGATCCCATAGAAAAGGGCGTTTTTCCGAGGAGAGTCAGTGGAGAGAAATGTTAATGAAACTAGAAAAACATAAAATTCCCACAATAAACCAATGAATTTTTACCAACGCTTTCTATTAATTCAGATGAAACAACAATTTTATGAATACCCGCGGATCTAACGCGTGGAGGAGGTGTATCACTATAGCGACATTTAAAAAACGAGAGAAATTTTTGTATTGTAAATACCACAATATGCGGTAAATTGACGTTTTTTGATCATAAGGACCACACCATCAATTTTGTGCTATCGTGTTCCGTCTGTGCTATCGGTGGTACCTATGAAATGGAACCGCACGGCCGGGCGGGGACCTATCCCGCCGCAGGGGGGTGGGTTCCATGCTGGGCGCCCGCCATCGTAGCATAGGGGTTTCTGGAGGTTTACCCTGTGTTTAGAAATTCGATGGCCCAAAATGGCCAAGTTCGGCCCCTGGTGCACGGATGGGTGTCCAGTACGCCCCCTGAAGGAATGCTCAACCATCAGATTGATGAAAAGATTGAAAAGGAAAAAGAAATATTGACAACTCCAAGATTAAACCATTATATTTTTAATGTCATATCTAGAATCTCTCCATTGCAGAAGATAACAAAAAAAAATTAAAAACTAAATTGTAAATAATTCTTAAACGTTTACCGTGATCCCTCCACAAAGATACCAACGGAAATGTAATAAACCCATGCCGAATAAATTTTACGACCGAGGCTGTAAAAAAGAGGCCATACTACAAAGAATTAAGAAGACATCTAAAACGGAATAGAATGAGCGACATTATCGTCCCCCTTTATTTAGTAATCACAAGTTGCCGAATAAAGCTACGCATCCCAGGGTGTCTTAAAGCGTCTGCGAGGGTTACTATGAGCCCCCGAAATGACTTACCGGTCATACAATAGCCAAAGGGCGTTAATGCAATTTTTAATCGCCATCATAAACGTTTCCCTCTCACTTTTGATTCTTCGCTTTTCTCCGTGCGCTTAAACGTGCCTTTATTAAACTCAACGATTTTTCGCTTTTTATGACGGATCGTGTGCATGCACACGGCGGAAGCAAATTACTCAAGGGAGGGGGAATGTAAAAATAATGAAAGATTAAAAAAAAAAACATTTCCAAAATATTTCCAGTAAACATTTTTATCACAATTTTGGACAACTGATTTTTTGGTTTTTCCGGCCTCTTGATATTTGGAGAATATTTTAAGTTAACGTTTATAGAAAATTTCGGTGCATTTTTGCATTTGAAAAAATGCTGGAAAAATCAGTGGTGGTCCATTGCTGACTAAGATCGTCGTTAACCTCACCGTCAACCTCCCCATCACCACCCCCCTCAAGTTTCCCGCGGAGGTTGACGCGCAAGTTGAAAGGGAGATTGATGCAGATGGTGACAGCCAGGTTCATGGGGAGGTTGATATCGATGTTGACGGGAGTATTCATGGGGAGGTTTCCGGGAACGTTGACATAGAATTGGACCGCGAATTCGGCAGAGAGATTGGCGGGGATGTTTCCGTTGGTTCACAGGTAACTTTTTAAGTACGGACCACAGACTATTTTCCCGAGCCTGTTTCCCGTTCTCTTCTCATTCCCATTAATTTCCCCAATTTTCTATCAAAGCTATTTTCGTCTCATATACCGACATTTCAGATCCTGAAAACCCTGAAGGATCCTTAATGATAAGCAATACAATTTGACTAATACTTAACTTTGGTTATTTATTCTTAAAATATCTCATGATCATCATTGCCTGTTAAATCAAAGCTTTCTAAAGGAAAGAAAAATCTCCCAAATTTTTTCCTCTTGGGAGACTTTTAAGGGAAGCCAATAGTTAATAATTTGCCATTGGTCCTTTGTCATTTTGCAATGCCGGATGCAAGCACTCTGCTGGGCGAATCTTTACGACGTCCAATCGCTTATTCTTATTTATTCTCTTTAACGGCTTTAGGTCTTTCTTGTGTATACATGTACCCACGTTTTCTTTACTCGGGGGGGCCTTTGGTTTGAAGAAAAGGAGAAGGAGATTGTGATGAAAGGAGAGATGATGAAAAATGGACGGCAGGGAGAGGCTATATTTTTTAATTAAAATTGTTACAAGCGTAAAATTGTTATTGATGAGAAGGGTATAATATTACGTGATCGTATTTAATACTTTTTTAATGCAAAAATTCCTTTGCATTCCATTTTGAAGCCTGAAATTTTTTTTAGTGTAAAACATTGCAATGATATGTGGATTTTTTGAGTATCCTCTTGTAATGCGTATTGCAATGTCCAATTATGAATCAATTTTTTGAAAGTTGAAAAAAAAAAGAAATATAATTATCTATTGAATATTGAATGTAATATTAATCTGAAGTATTATATTGAATATTCTCCAAAAATATTAAGCTCCATTGGCAGTTTTTCATTGCTATTTTAAATTTCAAAAAAAAACCCGCTCAAATTTAACAACACCAATTCGAACCATATGTACGTAAGCATATGTAGTAGGAGAAATTTCTATTTATTAAAATAGTTTCGGGGGAAGTCTACATTATTGTAGGGCCCAGTGTCAAAGCGTAGTTTTTTTTGTTGGTCATAAAATTCTTTACAGAAAAAGCCTTATGACATTTTCTGAGGTGGTATCTATAAATAATCTGAAAAGTCTTCTAAACTGATTCGTTTTTGTCACTCTCTGGGAGCAGAGTAATAAAATAGTTTAAAAATATAATTTTAGCGCAGATTAGGGGATTGTATAATTTCCCTCCCTCCCCCTTCCCCCTCCCCTCAGGGCCGCGATTTTTTATTCCAGCTACAAAAAAATTTCTTCCTCCCTATCTTTAATTCACAATTGAATTATATGCATAATTGTTCATAATTATTAATTATATGATTATTCTCAAATAATTTTTCAAACATGCCCGAATGCAAATCTCGCGTTTGTCTCTGGCTGTCAGACTATTTCCATCAGAATCATTAAATATTCGCACTTAATGAGCGGAACCAACACATTTCAAAGATTTAATTGGCGACATGAGTGGACTTCTGGGAAAAACTTGCGCATTATTTCCATGATTTCCTCGAGATCGGCACATTGAATCGTAAACGTCTTTTTTAGTTCCACATCTGATGACATTCTGAAAGTGACACGACAATCTACTTAAAACAGTGGAGCGTAAATCTTGTGAATGAAGAAAACGAATTTCCAAAAAAAAAAACAATTCCAGCTGACTGAAGCATCAAAGTTGTCCCATAACCATTTACTTCTCTGCATTCCATGGTGTAGCATATTCTTCACTTTTTATTTGATGTGTTTTCAAGAAAGCATGGGTTCATTTAATTTTAGGATCAACTCCCCTCACGATATTCTTGCCATGTATGAAAAGATGTATGAACTTCTCATATAATTTCTATAGGATATCCATAGGACGCTATAGGAAATTCCTATGAAATTCCCAGCTTTCCTCCAGGACGATCTTCCCGAGGATCTGTGACAAAACATCTTTTACAAATCCATTAAAAAAAACAACATGAAACGTTTTTTGTCACCGATTTTTGGTGCATAACTTAGCATATCATATAAAGGAAACGATTTTATTATATACATATATACATATCTACTTTTAAAAAATATATATATTCATATATATTTATAAATATATATATATATATCGTGAAAGAAAAAAGCGTGTTCTGGATGTCCCTAGAAATTACGTTTGCGGCCTAATCACCGAAATGCCGCTCATGAATCACTCATCATTATAGATTCGCCTCCAAATATCATCTTAATCTTCCCCCCGCTCCACCCCCCGAAGTACCGAAAATGCTCTGAAAAAAGATCTCCCAGAGGTTCACATAAAGAAAGAAGGATGCCTCGTTACCCCCGCCACACACGCCACTGACGTCTGAAAACCCTCCAATTTGGAAAATGGATCACCTGCCGTAAACCCCCTGCATTCATCCGCAATTAGCCTCAACCCTCACCCCAATGCCCCCCCCCCTCAGCAAAAGCAGAAAGAAAAACACAAATAATCATCATAAATCAAGAATTCCTTTCGTCTCTCCACGATGCAAACCTTCTCTCGTGCATAAACACTGGAAGCCTGAAGAAAGATAGACGCGCAATCTCACTATCCTATTTCCTCCCACTTCACCCGCCGCTTTTAAACTCATATGCAATTTTATAAGTGTGTAAGTGCACTTATACAGCTGGGGGCGATTAATCGGCCAAGGGAACCAGTTTGTCAGTAATAAAATCTTCACAAACGATCGCTTGACCGCTCGAGAGAGTGTGCCGCTCTCTTGCACTTCTTGCACACCCTCCCCCTCATTCACCCGCTACCACCCCCTCTCCTCTTTGTTTCCAATATTTCTGGCTTCCGTGTGGGAACACTGCACACTAAATCGTGTGAAAATTTCAATCGTTAGTTAAGGATGTTGTACCATTTAGTCCAGTTCTCAACTTTTTTCATTTTAGGAATTTCCTATAGAAATTATTTAAGGGTTCTTATCATCATTCGATAACCTTGGGTGGGTGCTCATTATGCGAGACTTTTGCTTCGTTCTCCAACATTGGGGAAGAGATCAGAAAAGGTCAGAAATGCTTAGCCATGGACCAATATGAGCGCCAAAAATTGGTTTTCCGTTTTGTCATTGGTGAGCAACGAAATTACGCTTTTTTTCTCGTCATTTTCGGGGTCTACCGGGTTTATAATCTTGCGGGACACTGAACAATTTAGGAAAGAAGGGATACAGAAGCGTTATTGATGTCCCATCAATTTGATCAATATAGTTCGTCAAAATTGTCATTGCGGATTAACTATTCGGGTGGCAAGAATTTATCATTTTTCGCTAACCATTTCCTAGACATTCTCTCGTTGCAAACTTATCCATCCGTTGGTCTCTAAAACTGGGAATGTAAATTGTTTGGCTCTTGGCATTATCAATTTTTGTGGAGATCGCCAACCGAATTTTTTCAGTATAATAATGCATAGTTCTCATTGAAAACGCCATTTATCCACGACAGTAATGTGTACAGCAATATATCGGTGTAGTCAATTTTTACGGAAACCTATAACTAGATATAATGTTTATAGCTGATAGCAGTAGGTCCCCCTAAAATGTGGGAAGTCAGCGACAATTAGTAGGCAGCAAATAGAGCAGCAATTTCCTTGTAAGTTCAACTCCCGACCGTCAAATGACGCGGGATATTCTAAGGAGATCCAACATAGGTTTCGAAGTGATCCAGGGCCCAGTACACTCAATTTTTTAGCTTGGATCTCTTCCAAAAGATACGAAAAAAAATGGAAGTGGAAAAAATTTCCAGTAATTTTTTCCAATCGATTTGTACCTGACAAATTGTGCGACTTCAATAATGTCGGCTCCTTTCAGTTACCAACGTCTCGCCTAATTCCAGTAATAAAAGCAAATTTACATTGCCCTAAAGGACCAACAAGTAGATTATTATTCTTAAAGCATCGACGACTGTTCAAGAAGAAAATGCGTACCTTAAAAATTGAATACACAGAATTATTTCTTCACCTTATCCAATGAACATTATTTTTCGCGCGACTTTTGAATCTCAACCAGCGCGCCTAATTTCATAAGATTGGTTAACATATTTAATCCGTTTAATGGCGCAGTAGGCTCCGAAAGATTTCCCCCGTTCCCTGAATTATCCATGAAAAAAAAAGACTATTAACGGTGATGGCAAAAAAAAGGCTAAAATAATGTTAATGATGTTAATCAAGCAAAGCTTTGACTTACCACCAATTAGCTTCTGCGCCGTAGTATCCCGCAATCACGAGGATCATCAGAAGTTTCGGTGTCACTGACTTCATCATCGTATCTTTTTATTTATTGGCTATATCTAATAAGGGTTTATTCAACTTTTGGGGAACACTCGACGCACCTTGTGGGAGATATTCGTCACCCCCGTATGTAGAATTACCGATGACGCACAAGGGCTTTAACTATGCATTTTTTACACACACGATATCCAGTGGTTCTTTTTTTTCAATTTTTTTTTTCTCTATTTGCAAATCATGCACTCCGCTATCTTGCGACACTTTACATTTTTTATGGAGTTGTTTTCAGCACTAAACTTCAACAATGTTGTTTAAAAAAAGAAAATTTGATTTGCCGCTGATTTCTGGCGGGATTTTTTGAATTACGATAAAATGGTGGAATTTTTTTTTCTCCGCGTTCAATAATTATTTGGGATTTTTTTGACGCGCTTGGAAGGATTTGTGCTTTTTAGGATTTATAGTGAATTGGAAAGGCGGAATGACCATTCCACAGCGACGCTCGCGTTCGTACTGTGGCGGTTTGACACGAGGAAAAAGGGCATCGAGGCCTTCTCTACTTTGGCGGAAAAGGCGGAGCCAGATTGGGCCAATCAGGGAGCGACGATTGGACAAGCGAGGGAGGCTGGTCTCGTGGCTGTTGACGGTGAGTGCTGAAGGATGATGATGATGACTGTTTGAGGATAACTCCAGTCACCGGAGTGAGGTTCCAATAGGGTTGGGGATGCGGTAGATGGGATTGAGTGCCTGAGGGTCACTGTATGAGGATGTCCATGGGGAGAGGGACCATTTGAATGAATCTGGAAAATTATTTTCTTGATCTTTTCTAGCAATGTTATCTTACATGATACCAAGATTATTTTTGCCTCAACATTTGTGGAATCGGATCAAGATTACCTTAGTATAGGTAACTAGATTTTACCTCAATATAATGAAGCAATAACATTGAAGAGAGACTGGGATTCTGCATACGGAAAAAGAAAGAGGTTAACACGATGTACTACGTCTTTTACTACGACGTGTTACTGTGGAACGGTGCATCAATAGAACAGTTCCCCATGACTTCGATAGACTAGCGTTTCAACCCAGAATTCTGAAAATCAACTGCACACCTAGTAATGGCAATCTTGAATCCTGGCATTCATAATCGAATTCGAAACAAATAATGAACGAAATATATCTGCAAGAATGGTTCATACTCCAGCCAAGAAAACTCAGTCATTAGACTTTCATTGAAGCTACCCGTCCGAAACTTTCAATTCTTACGCGGAGTGGGTTCAAATAGCAGTTCAACGGAATATTCGTCTGAAAGAATGGATTAATTGGCACTATTTGACTAGATATGTTTGAATTAACGATCAATCCTTACATATCACTTCATTTCTCTAAGTGTATATCTGCCTATGGCGCCAGAGCCAACTTTGCGCATGTTAAAATTCATTAGAGTACCACGTGACCATTGAAGAAAAATAAGAAAGCAGAAAATCGAGATGTCAGTAAAATGTCATAACGAGAAAAAATAATCTGCGGCAATCTTCCGAGTGTATGACGGAATCGGTGAGGTGCGCGCTAACGACACCGGGGGACCACAGTTTGAGGCCAAATGCCGGTAACTTTTTTCTCTGGATAGTGTGATTTAGACGCATAGTGTCCGTCAGGAAGGACAACGTTCCCCTTGCCCTCCCCGAGATCCCAAAAAGTTTACAACCGCATGATCATACCCTCATTGTCAACGTCTACCACCCGTGACTCGAAGAGGAAACAGTCATGAGCGTCTAACGACCATTGCAAGTCCGGAGCCGGCGCTGAGAACCGTTGTTATTGGAGCGTCGACATTATCACCCTGAAAAGGGGGGAGCAATCAATCTGACCAGCGGTCGATTGGGCTTATGCCACAGAGCCAGAAAAAAGAAGAAGAAGAATCAATCTGACCCGAAGAACACGGAAGACTATGTCACAAATTCGCAAGGCATATGCGACTTTTCGCATACATTTAGTAAAAAACTGATGTATAAAAACCAAAATTGCTGATACGGTCTAGAAAATACAGAACAACTATACACTAGATTTCAAATATATAGCAGAGTCCAAAAAATTAAATCTCGGGCGGAAATTACACGCAAGTGAGGAGGTCTTTGTGATTGGCCCCAGTGGGTCATACCAGTTGACTGCCAGTAGTTTTTCAATATTTTTACGATGACTTCCCCCATTCTCCATACCAAAAAAATTGTCATGCATTCTTCCTCAACAATTAGCCCATATAATTTGGAATAAGGCTAAAAAGACTTCACATCTTCAATAGAAGGTATTTCTAAATGGTGTTCTCTTCCATCAAAGCATGGTTCTCCCACAAACAAAATGATTTTTGATTGGTAATACAAAAATTTTAAGGATACTGAGTATGATGAAAAATATTGCAGGTGAATAATTCCCCTGGATAACAACATACAAAATGCCCCACATAGCACCGCAACCGAATAGCGCCATAATTTTTATCGAAGAGGAAATGTTGTTGAAGCTTTTAAAATCTCAACTAAAAATTCTAAAAACTCTCACTTTTCACTCCTTCAAATGAGATTTTTCGTGACTTATTCATACCTCTATTTTTCATCCTCCGAAAGAAACTCGATCGGCCACTTCTGAATTACAAACTTCTAGGGCCACAAGTGCCTACCTAGGAACTAAGAAAAAAAAAGAAAGAAAAAAATGGCCCACCTTCAACCCCAATTCCAACGGATGCAGCGACTACTAGCGGAGTGGAAAGTCTAGGCCTCTGTGTTTCAATTGATCCAGCCCAGTGAAAAAAAAACCGTACGACATGTTGTATGTATTAATCGTGTGTACGTTAGACAATTCACATTCTCATCAATATAAAGTCGCGTGATTACTTTTATCCCGATCTCCATAGCAAAAAATAGCCGATTCGGAGGAAGTGGATATCCCCGATTTGGAGATCGAATACTCGAGGATATTGTTTCTATTTATTTTTACAATTGAATGAAGCCTATTGCGCCGAATGTGTTCGGTAGGGTCAAGCGGGGACACAAAAAAAAATTTCCGATTTCGCCTGATATGCTCTTCTCCGAGCTTCATCAAATCCTCGAGTACCTGTAGACAATCTGGCGGATTGGGCGCGCGCGCAAACACCCGCTGATTTTGTCTGCAATTACGACTTACCTAAACAAGTTGCGAGAACTCATATATCTCTGAATGAAGTATGGAAACCCCAACCATCCCTGAGCCTGTTGTCTTCCGCGTTTCTTCCACCAAACTGTCCTTACCCAAAGACAGGCCCGGACTTTTTACTTCGATAGTAGTTAAACAGAGAAACGGAGTCTTTTATGTACTCGAGTTTGTGGAGAAGGACGAGACCAAAAAAAAAATACGAAAATGAAAATGAAGAATATTCGACAAAGAAATATTGTATATAGAGTGTATTTGGGTGGGTGCCATTGTTGGTTATGCGCCCCTTCGCGAACTCATTCTCCGTGTCTAATCAGGCATGCCCAGATTTTTCCCACTCCATTTGGCCTTCTAATACTTCTCAATGAATGGAAACTGCTACGGTAATACCGCCACTTTTGCAACGAGAACGTGGGCTTCCTCGGTCTCAAGTACTTCAGATGTCTATTGTGCAATTGCCTTGCTCCTTGCAATGGTAAATCGATGCATCAATGCAGTTATTACGATGCTGTACATTCACAATTACATAATTATTGATCATTTATCTCTTACTCCTGAGAAACATTTTGCAGTCGCTGGACTATACGATCCGTTGAAATCTCAATCGATTCTAAAATCGAAATCGGAACCCTATCCCACGGAATCCATTGAATTTGTCGCTCAGTGTTAAAAATCATGGCCGCTTTTTCTATCACAATTCTCAAAGGTGCAGCCTTTTTCTACTGGTACACAATGACGCTGTCCTAACTCCTGCGGGTACCCGGTACCCTGATTGCATTAAGTGCACATGAGTTATTAAACAATGTTTGAAAAAACCCTAATAAGGAAGAAGCACATGGAGAAAATACAGTTCTTTAAAGAAAATGCTCGTGAACCAAAGGAAAAGTTGTCAGATGTGATTTTTGTTTGAGTACCTGAAGATGAATGCCCAGAGCGTTTGAAACGTTGTATTAGGATTATCATAAAATGGCAGTGGATGGAATAAATTGGAGTTTTACACGACCGTGTATATGGCCCAAACAACTTTATTGATTGAAATTACGAAACGATCTGATGATTATATTATTTTAGAAATGTTTGAAAAGTTCAGTAGCAAAGCTCTTCATAACTGGGAAAGGACATATAATTGAGATTCCACTAAATTTAATGAGGAATCGGTCCACAAGCCTTCCAATTATTGCGGACCCACAGCTCACCACGAAAAAATACCTAGATCCGAACTCCCCCAAGCATTACTAACGTTGCATGGACGACTTGTGGACTCAGTCTAATATGGTGTGAGGATGTTGAGACGACAGCATGAGGTGTCATATTATTTGGCTTCAATTCAATTCAATTTGCCAATATTATTTGAAAATCGAAATTCCTCTAATCATGGAATTAATCTACAATAACTATTACAAAATTTCTGTCATCAATCCTGCAGGGAAAAAATGCAATTAAATCACATTCCATAAACACGTATTTCGAATTATAAACAAAAGAAATTCCCTTAAAAGCGAGTCTATATGTTTAACGATAAATATCCAAACAAAACTGAAACCTGTGGAAAAAAAAGAATCCACACCGTTGGGCCCCAAGGGCTCTATTTACCGAGCAAACACCATAAAGCCGTGAAAAGAAATGAAGATGGTCCAATACGCTATCGTAACTTTATCTATTCCCAGAAAACCTCCACGAAAAAAATATCGAAAACCCGTAAAGCTGAGATCATGTAGGTCACACCTAGTGTACTTATCAATTTCGCCCTTTTCCTCCCCCACATAGTTGATTATCGTAATCCGATAAATACCGTAGATGATCTTGGCAAGATGTATGGCACCTTACCACATATTGACAAATTGTATCAAGTGTGAGGCAATTCCAAGACTTTGTACTTGAGCTACTTCGGCAGTAACTCGTGGAGAAAAACAAAATGAAGAAAATTCGCTCTCCCCTCTGGACCTCGAGTGGGGTTCCCGTCCCGCTGAACGCTCTCCATCTATGGATACCACTGCACGAAGACCTGCTATTGAAGCCTAGGAATCTGCCACTAGGAAAATTGCAATGACAAAACAAAATTCAAGGAGTAAGGTTGTAAAAGCCTCTCGTCAGAAAAAAAAACCACTGCCTGGAATATATCATTTTATTACACCTCTTCATCAATTCCCCACAAAACATATCTGTATTTCCAGCAGAAACAGAATAAAAAACGTAATTCAGTACCAACTAATTCCTTAAATACAATAAATTAACTGTCAGAATGCCATGGGTTCAGTTCTTTGTGAGGGATTGTGGTAGAGTCCAGCCATGGCTTCCTGCAGGGCTCGGTGGCAAGCTATAGTGGCCCTGAATCCACCAGCACGTTCCGCAGATGTTTCGGCCCTCACATGACTGATATATCCACGAGAACTGATTTCCCTGATGGTTGGAGCGGATGGGCCCTCAATCTCCATGGCAATGGGTGTGTAACTATACAAAGGTCCATCATCCTGAGGTAGTGGCACATAATTTTGAGCAGCAGACTGGCCAAATTTAATTCCAGTACTAAACTGAGTAGCTCTAGGGGCTGGTGGTGCTTTAGCCTTTTCTTTGGAAGCCTGAATTGATGACTGGAATGTCTCGACAATGCTCTTTGCATTACCCTCAGAAAACATCAATTCGTCAATCAGTGCTTCCTTGTCTCTCAGCTTTTTCTTCTTCATTTCTTGCTCTTCACGGACCAATTCAATCCGCCGCTCCTCCTCTCTGATCTTTTCCAGCTCCAGAAGTTCCTGTAACTGCGATTCTGTTCGTCCCATCTTGTTCTTGTTCTTGAGGATCTGCTCGCGATTATCACGCTTGTACTGCTCTATTCGCTTGTTCGTCTCCATGACGTCGATGTTGTTGGACAGATTGTAGATTATTGACTCGACCTCCTCGAGGTAATCGTTGTAGTCCCGAAGGCTGGAGAAGTCCTCCTCCTTCTTGTTGAAATCACGGAGGATTCTCTTGCGTATATCGACCTCTTTCTCGACCATCGCATCCTCGAACATTTGAACGCGGAAGTTGCCGCGACGGAGGGGAATCAGACATTCTGGACATGATCCTGAACCTGAAATTGGAGAATTGAAAAAATTGAGCAAACAGAAAATTTTAACAGAACAAAATTGAACTTTAATTTAAAAAGAAAATGGGGAATTTAACCATCTTGCATTAAGTATGCACAGGGTCGAAAATTTTAGATGAATTTTCAATTTTTTTCAAAACATGCATTTGTATTGAGACGTTTATAGAATTTACCAATTATTCCATAGTGGACTGCATCGATATTTTCAAGCCCATCAGCCCTTCGTCAGGAATGAGTAAACCCAAGTTCAAATAGAAAAAAAAAAGTAAAGCCAAGTTAATCAACTACACTTGCCTTTCAAAAAAAGGAGATCCACACAGCTCTCACAAAGAGTATGCCCACAAACATTGACCATCAACTTCAACGATGGATTTCTATACTTCGTTGTTTTGCACCGGGGACAGGCCTGGTCCAACTCCATCTTCTGATTGTTTTTACAGCTTGAACTTGGAGAATCTCTGGTCAACAATTCCTCTTGTTAACACACACAGACAATGGTTTGACTCATCTGAAAGTGGTAATTAAAATTAATCAATAATGTTCAACGAACAATCATCTAAGGCAGAAATTGAGAAGAGACTTTTTATTTTTTTCGAAGTGTTAACCCACTTGTTCTTAAAAATACGATAAAAAAAATAATAAATTCAAGTTCCAAAATTATGTTATGTCAACAACACACAACCAATAAAGTCCGCCAATTTTTCAATCGTCATGGAACTGTTTTATTTCTCGAATATTAATTATTTCATTACGAACAGATGACTAACCTAAGAAAACTTGTATGTTCATTAGTAGATAATAAATTTTTTACTACGAACATGTGAGTGTCTTTTATTTATGAAAATCACACAAAACTAAAAATGTCAGCTTTTACCACCCCACAAATTAACATTTTTTAAAATAAAATTGACAAAAAAAAAACAATTGCTGGTTTTTATTGAAAACACTATTTCCCCTTTATTGGCAATTGTAACTCGACTCTAAGATTCCTAATATCCGAGATTACTGAGATGAATTGTCTCATGATTTTGAAATATTTTCATAACCAAAAAAAATAAAAAATAAATAAAGGAATAAATCTTTTTTTCAAAAATACTCACCCAGACTCCATCCTCATTATTCCCAATTTGCAATCAATTTTCCAATTTCTCCAACGAGTTGAACATTCTCCAGACATTCCCTCTGCACCAAAATCATGGAATTAACAATATGTTGAAAAAGCCTGGCGAATTTCCTGAAAAAATAATTCAATGAATGTAAATATCACGAACCTAACCTCTCACCTCAGTGCTTCCTATTCCCCCATTTCTCCCAGAAACTCACTCACTCACCAAAACATACATGTCTCACAATATCTCAGACATTACAAGGATTCTCGAAGAATTTTGAAATAACTCAACACCAGACAAACAAAATCTCACATGGAAACTAAAAGCAGAAAAAAAAATTGAGCCGGCACTAGTGTGAAGTAGTGCAGCCGTACGCCGTACCCGTACTGTACCGGATTCGTGTAGAGACACACTAGGCGGACGGTATTTTGAACAATTGGGGTAGGAAAGCATGAACGCGATGGAACGTTCCATGTGCACTTGGCGAGTACCAGTATCGGAACACGCCCGATTATCGGTACACTAAAAGTTCTTGCCTAGCAAGAAGTATATCGTTAGCTATATGGTAGATGTCCTATGGAGATAGGACGATACATACTGAGTCTTACCACAGAATTTTCTTCAGTTTTAACTCAAACGCTCCTTTAGAAGATACGAATGCGATCGCGGAACGGGTACGCCCGTTTCGAGCGGAAGACAATTATTTGCTAGGATTCACTATATAGCTACCTTTTTTAGCCGGAAGTGCGCGCTCCTATGCTGGAACATATACATATACATATACATAGGTGAATGAAGTTCTGGGTTTGGTCTTCATAATTACGTTCGCATAAATCGGAACCTAGTGGTAATAAAAACAGAATTTTATTCGAATCGTCTGAAAATTCAATAGCGTATTCTTTATTCAACACTATGGCTACAATATTAAGAAAAAAACCTGCCATAATGTGGCTTTGGTTTCAATAATCATCGTTTCAAAAGTAATCACATGCGCTCTTTGAGTTTTTGATTCTATGCGATTGAGCGACAGTGTTTCATCGTGGTCGAAAATGTACAAGCACAGAATGTTTATTCATCACATTGGACAAATTTAAAGGGCCCGCATAATTGCTTATAGCGATTTAATAAAGTTACTGGTAACCTTAAGTGTCCCATAAATGGACTGTCCAACTGCAGCATCCTTGAAATCCATCCTCTATACTCATGTTCTCCTGGCACATTCTCTTGAAATCTCCTATTTTCGGCGTGAGCGGCGATTGCCAATAGAATTGTGAAGAAACTATCTATTTTTGTTTTTGCTTTCACGAACATGCCGAGAGAGTTGTTCTTTCAGAAATTTCCGACTTTCAAACTCAAACACCTATTCATAATTTTTTCCTCTTGCTATTCACGAGAGCCTCCAAAATTAAGGAAAAATATTGGCTTAGGCGAGAACAGATAGAATAGTGAGATTATCTGGTGATTTTAATTTTTTTGCATTACAAAATTGAATACTGAATAGAAAAATTTTACTGCGCATGCGCATTGGCAAATGTTCGACGAATGGTGAAGTGCGGAGAGAAATGTGATGTTCAAAAAATCGGAGGACATGGCTGACATTATTGCGCAGAAGAATTTTCAACCCTCAATCTTTTGATTGCTTGAGCCAAGTATCTACGTTTTGCGCGCAAGAAACCACAACGTTTCGGCGACGCTGTTTTTCGGCATTGGTACACGGAGTTCAGCGCATTGGAGAGGTGAAAAACTATCGCCCGATTGATAAAGCAGGGAGCTACGGATATCTAATACCATCACACTTTGACTTTTGAAACTTTTGAATTATCCTGCAACTTCCCGCTAAGGGAAGTTATGCTTTTGCCGCGCTAGTATGAAATAAATTTTCCATTGCGTTAATTTCTCACCACTTGTTACGTAATGCAGGATTCGGAAAATAATTCAAGCCCCAAATTTGGAACATAATTTCTTAAGCATGCTTACCACAATTTTCAAAAATTTTCACTATATATGTCACGTAAAAAAATCGTCGTTTCGGTTAGTGAGCGCCATATTTAACTGTGACGTTAAGGCTTCTGATTGGTCTAACATTTGAATCCAGCCAATCACAACGCTTAACTTTAACTTCAACCTCCTGATTAATCGCGATTACCTTGATCGAGACCTGAGGATGCATATCTGAAAAATTGGGGGGTGAAAGAGTGTTTTAAAATTACAAAAATCGTTTTTAATAGTCCCAAAATACTTCTCTTGAATTGTTTCGTATTTTCTCCAGGAAACAACACCGATGAAGTACCCTATTTTTTGCGACGCGATGGAAGCGTCATCGCGTTAGATGTCATCAAATTCTGGTTGAAATCAGTTCGATGGTGTTTCGTTATTAACACTGTCAATTGCAATTCGTAACGCCTTTCGCGGTTAGTTTCTAACACTTAGTTTGCGCTGAAAATAAATCCATTGGGGAAGATCTGTAAAATAGAAATTCGAAAAAATTAGATCGAAATTCTTTCCGATAACCATCAAATTTAGTGCCTCAAGATCTCTTGCTCCACTTTCCTCCCTGAATGTCCCACGTAATAAAAACAAAAATTAGGCGACATATGCACGAAGTAGTGCACTGGTACACTGTGCGGATCCGTGTAGTAACACGCTAGACAGACGGTATTTTGAACAATTGGATCAGGACAGCATAAAGCTGAACGTGTCCATTGCCCATCTACGGAACACTATCCATCAGCGTCCTAAGCGCGCCACCCTACAAACCGAGTAAACCGGTGAGGAAAAACATTTGAAATATTGACAGATATCAGAACATCACGACAACACTAATTCAATACACAAAGTAGTGTGTGAATTTCACTATACACCTGTTTGCTTCAAATATCTATATCGTTCCTACTCTAGCAGTTCAGAAATAGACAAACAGTAAAAATTTTAGACCTGTGTCAACTCACGTGAGTTACCATGCATGCGTCTATATACACTAATAACTACGAATATAATCCATGTTGAGGGAACAACATGTGACATTTCTGAGCGCGATTTCATATAAATTTAAAAATCTGGTACCATAAATTTCAAGGTGCTTCCTCTACGCGCAGGAGATATAGATATAGATATAGTTTATTACAGAATTAGGTGACTTCTGACGCTCATGTGTGATTCATTCATTTTTTTTCGTACCCCTAGGTGACGGGGACGCCATATTGTTATGATCGGAGTCCGGATGCTGCGGATTGCCGGAGCAATTAATGGTGATAATGTTGTGGGAGGAATAGCCGCTTTATAGAAGGCACTCCTTGAACCGATAAAGCAGAACTGCGCAACAGCTGATGACATCTATCTTCGACATTTAGGACTTCTGCTCTGAGAAGACAGTTCGGAGCCAAGGCGTACGAACTCGTACGCAAAAGTTGTAAAAATGTTTTCCTCACTCGCAATTACACGTATGTAAAACTTGATTTATCAATTAAAATGTTCCTAGAAGTCTTTTTGAGCGTCTTTAATGTGTAGATGGAGTCATCATGGGTTTATAATGATTTTAATCTAATCGAAACGGTGGATAACCTAGAAATTGCCGTCAACAATATTTGTTATGCCTAACGTCGGAGACGACGATTCGGCAATTATATAACGACAATAAAACTTGGCTATTGTTGAAAAAATAATGCGCATTTTTAGATGATTCATTGACGCATCATCGTCCTTTTGATTACGAGAATTTCAGTTTTTTGGAGAAACAGAGGTGCTCAAGGAACAACTTTTTTCAAATGTAAACTCAATTTTTTGTTTTGAAATTTTTTTTTAGTGATCTCCTCAAAGTTGATTTGTATCTATCAAATTGATTAATTCATTACACGAACAAATATCGTAATAAAATATTTAAAACAAAATTCTTCACATACTGAACTAGGGAGAGCTCTTGTACACGCTTCAATGTATCTTCTTTCGAAATCTTGTTTTCACACGCAAATAGTTATTTTCGTCGAATATTGAAAATGTCGAAATTGAGATACCCGAATTGTTTCACCGCGTTGTACCATGGTCAATGCAATCACCTAATTGTCGTCCGATTTTTGTTCAGGTAATCTCAGACAGGGACTGAGGATCCTCTCCAATAGCTCTGAGACATCACTCATCCCCTCGATCACCCACATCCAGAATGTCTCGACGACGCCCGAAAAATGTGACGCAGTGCCGGCGAAAAGAGAGAAGCAGCCTTACAGTCCTTTTCAGAACACAAACAATGCGGCGGAGTACGCACTTGCTCGTGTAGACGATCTCCTTAATTGGGGTCGAAAGGGCTCGATCTGGCCACTGACTTTTGGTCTTGCCTGTTGTGCTGTGGAGATGATGCACATCGCAGCTCCCCGATACGACATGGACAGATTTGGTGTCGTCTTCAGAGCATCACCTAGACAAGCTGACGTTATCATAGTAGCTGGAACACTCACAAACAAAATGGCACCGGCTTTGAGGAAAATCTATGATCAAATGCCCGAGCCCAGGTGGGTCATCTCCATGGGCAGCTGTGCCAATGGAGGAGGTTATTATCACTACAGTTATTCGGTTGTCAGGGGGTGCGATAGAGTCATTCCTGTGGACATTTATGTACCTGGTAAGACGTTCTGACTACGAACATTTTTTACATCATCTCATCGCGATTTTTATTACGTATTTGTTAATATTGAATTATCAAATTATTCAATATTAATTCATGCCCAAATTGGAAAAATGTTGTAATCCCCAAAATTCGTTCCAGGTTGTCCCCCAACTGCTGAAGCCCTCCTATACGGTGTCCTTCAGCTCCAGAAAAAGGTAAAGCGGATGCAAACGACCCAAGTCTGGTATAGGAAGTAATGATACAGTTTTCTAGGCAACAGTCATCACCACAGACTAAATAAACTTATTAAACCCAATGGATCGTTTTTGTAGTCCCAAATATAGTCGCAATTAAATCAACTACGATCTTTCTTGTAATTAAACAGCAGTTGAACATCAATATTGCGACAAAACCACTGTAAAATTGAATAAATTAACGATTGTTTTTCTGTTTCTTGAAATGATATGACATCATTACTCCGCATCGTTCGCTGTTTCGCTGATGAAGTGCAATGACAAAGGTACAAGATACGTTTTTGTGAATTGTACAAAGAAGTGAAGACATTTGGCATTTAACTATCTCCGTCAAAATGTATCGTATACAAAAATTTTGCTAGCACTGGAGCTTAACCGAATTTGTAAGCGGAAATTTTTCATTTACTTTCCATTGGTCGTCTCTACTTGGGGGTCTTTACTGGAAAATCTGTTGACCATTTTTGTTAAGAATTTGATCCCAGGCTTTCCGAACCTGACATCCGTGGACTTAGGTGACAATCACATAACTGGCATAGACAAGGGCGCAGTTGAGCATTGCAATTCATTATATTTAACTTTAGACTTTATCTCCTTCAATTCAACTTAATACAATATTGAAGGCAATTCCTTGCAGATATTCCAACATAGTACGATTTTCGAAGTCCTTCACAATCCTATGAATACGCTCATCATTTTCGATGTACTTGTTACATGTAGGAGGTGGATCTCCACGAATATATTCGTCATACATTAAGTCTAGGCCTCCTTGGATAGTACGCAATGCATCGATCAATGTCCATATGCATTGATGGGGTATGTTGAGCTCTAGTTGCAAACGTGAGTGAGCTTCTGCGAAATTATTCGTGAGGTCTTGATGCTTCAGGGTTCTCTCGTAGAGGGACCACGTAGCAGGTCGAAAACGAGGTGATCGTTTGCTCCTTCCTTCTGGATTTACATACTCATCCTGCAAAAATTGCCACTTATGTATGATACATTGAAAATTCATAATATATCATAAAGAGAATTTGTTGAATTACCTGAAATTCTTGCAGAATGGGATTCAAAATTTCAGGTATAACTTCGTATAAAACATCAACTGCCTTACTCAGATGAAGAATCGGGACGTAAGCCAAAGACGCTATCATTCGAGCACGCAATGCAAAGTCGGGATCGTTATCATATATTTTATTCAAATCATTCGCGATCAATTTGTCCTCCACGAATCTATTCAAATGGTTCAAACTTCCATGAATAGTAGCTCGTGGAAAATGCTCTTCTACGGCCTTCATAATTGCATCCTCATAATCGACACAGATAGAGTCGGGATCAAATGCTGCCCATAATTCTTTGAGCATTCGAAAAAGGCGATCATGCGTTTGTCGGGTTGTATCTGGCAAAAGTGCATAGAGTACTGGGAAAACGAATTTTCCACGTGCTGCAAAGAGAACACAAATTTGGGAAAATGGAGGTGGAGCTTCACTAAAAGCACCATCTAAAAAAACAGCTCTCATGTGGTGACTCCAATTACAATGATCTTCTCGTCCAAAAATTAGGATTCGTTCTGGTTCAATGCCGCTATCTGCCAGCATGTATTGGATCTCATAATCTGGAGAGATTACATAATTCTTGTAATACTTTGGAATTACCAAGCTGTCTACGTTTGGCGCGACTAGTGATACACTTTGGGTCCGTTTCCGTGCGCGTTGAATGCTCTTTCGTGCAGAACCTTCAGTGGGGGGACTGGATTTTATTGATTCTGGACAACCCTCCCCCGGACTCAATTGAGTTAGAGTTTCCGTTTCAATGGGTCGATCTTTCCCGCCAGCCTTGAGACTCCCATGTTGATGTCCATTGATGACTTTGATCACTTTATCAGTTTCCACGGATGTATGAATTCGCGCGCGGCACACATTCTTAAATTTACATCGCCAAAATTTTGTCTTTGCATTTGAGCTAAGTTTATCTAAAGTAAATATACATCCGTCATAGGTATATATATTGCGGCCACGAATTGTTTCTGGTGTGTCTGCGGCCATGATACACGATGAGTGTTTCCATTCGACTGAATATATCCTTTGTAGAGATGAATACTGTACGTAATCGGGTTCTACATCGGCGCCAAGTGCACACGCCAAAAGAATCTGCGCCAGAATTACAGCGCGCCAAGTGACCGGCGCGAACAGGTTAGTGCCGCACGTTGGCGCCAAAACATCATGTGCCTCAAATGAAAAGCGTTAGTATTGCGGTATATATAGCTGTGATGTGAGTCTCATGAGAGTTTGAGTATGATAGGTGAAAACAAAAAAAAGGGACAGCAATTTTTAGGTCCAATGACTACTTCGTCACCAGGATAAACAAACGCAAAATATTGTACGTTCTAAATACTGAAACATACAATTACTTTTTTTAAAAATTTGTTAAGCAATTGTGAATCCATTGAAAATGTGGATAATGCCGCAAGGTTGAGAGCAAAGAGGTCTTTGCTCTGCATTACAACATCTAAATGTCATAGTTGTTGATAAATTGTAAATAAAAACTGTAAATTACCTGTCGAGTTTTCTACTTTTTTTCACCTCGTGTGGCGCCACCCATCCTTACCTAAAAACAGGTTGAATCGTTTGTTACTTCAAGTTAGTTTTTCTATTCTCGTTTTCTAGCGCAGAGGAATACCACGGAGTAGCGTTACTGAATTGTATTATGTTCAAAGACTTGATTATTTGAGAACTAGAAGAAAGATGCAACATTAAAATTCTGTGTGGGTATCATGATATTAATCAACTGATCATGTACGAAAAGTCAAATGGACAAACGGTGTTCTCTTGCATTCCGCGACAAATGCATTCATACTTCGCAGACAGGACTAATACGGCACAACCTGTTCTGGAGGACATCTGATTCAGAGGATTCATGACTCAAGTCCCCCTTCCCTCGCCCCTCTCGCTCTCAGCGTTGATCTATAAATTATGTCAGCAATTCAAAAATTGCGGAACGCAATTTCAATCAATTCGTTCTCTCCCTTAATTTCATAACAAAAACAATAATATATTTGTATGGATAATAATCAGCAGTATGAGTTGACTGCATTCGGGATCAAGTAGAAACATTGATATTGTGTTATCACTTTTTCTAGTTTTTCAAGTTGGTAGGCAAGTAGTTCAACTGAAATAAAACATTTGTTTTCTCTCCATGCATATGAATTTCATACTTCAACTTCAAAGTACTGATTACATCAATAAAATTGAATGCATGGTTCGGTTTTCCCTGAACAGACTTGCCCATCTCTCGATTGTTCGTGGATGAAATGGAATGAAAAAATAAAAGAAACTTTGTCTCGAGTTATCATAAAAAATACATACATTTGTGATAAAACAGCCTGTACAAGAATGATGAAACATATACCACGCATTTTTCCAATGTTATATCATTTCTCATTGTAACTTCGCACTTATAACCAGTCTACTTATTACGAAACAGAGTTAATTTTTCCTTCGTGAGACTAGCTCGCCATATGATAGTAGATGCAGAGACAAGGCATCAGGTTATGAGCTAATGACTATCAGCTATTTCCGGCAAATGGATCTGTAGCTGAATGTTGTGAACTAACAGTTGTATCATGTCGAATATCTGAGACTCAACCTGACCATTGCTACGAAGATTGTTCATATAATAAATGTTAAGTCATTTGAAAGAAATTACTAGATTGTTTCTGAAATGAACATTCTTAGCTCATTGCTTAGCATTTGTAAGTAAAGTCAAATTTAAGAGATAAGTAGAGACAATTTTTACAATAGCATTTTCAGAATGTTCTGAAAAAGAAAACAGTTTTCTAGAAATGGTTCTAAATCTAGGAGTTTCCGGTTGATAAAATTTAAGTAACCGTTCGCTGGATTCCAATAATCGTTAGTTTGTAACCTGATGTTCTTTCTGCTTAGAGCCGCTGGAGTAACTTACGAAGAACGTTACTAATTCACGTTAGTTATTCCAGTGCCATAAGTATTATTCCGTGCTATTTCACAGGATTCTCATGTACTGCGAGTGATTTTACTAAGTCCATTAGGAATCTAAAGTCAAGCGCCGAGCGTAACAGTATTGTCAAAGACTTTTTTCCATGGCGATGCTTGGTTAGAGTGATTTTTTGACAATTTAAAAATTTCCACTGAGTTTGAATATAAATTGAGTTTTTGAATTTTGAAACGAAAAGGATGGATTCAATCAAAAGGCCCAAGATTTTCTTTTTCCTTCTTTCAAAATTTCCAACAGAACACCATTTAGGTTGTCCATCCGATTAAATAGTCTCACTACAGTTTACCTATTTACCAATTGTCCTAAAGGTCAAATGAACTACTAAACATCAAATTAGAGTTCTCAAAAGAAAAAAAAAAACTTGAGCCAAAAAATTCTAAAATGAACTCAACTACTGTTGTTTCACGATTACCTATCTTTATCTTTATTTCGATCAAGGTAATTTCTCTATTTACAACACGCCAGACTATCAAACAATTTCCATTTCTTCATTTTCTTTGTAAAACACAACAAAATGAAGAATACCAATTGTTCAAGTGACTAAAGACGTTAAGGCCCCTTCAGGCTATCCAATTAATTCTGTTAATTTTTTTTCCTCCTTTTTTATATACTAATTATGTATATTAATTACAGGGCTTACATCTACATCTGGGCTCACTGGTAACAGAGAGATAAACATTTCCTCCGTAACTAGAGAGAAACAAAAATGTTACGATAATTTACAGGAAAACACATTTTTTCTTTTCTGTTGAAAAATTCGACTATCAACCAAATTTGTACCATTCAAGTTCCTTAACTCAAGTCCAATGGACTTCTCTCAGATCTTTTTCTGAATGACAAATCAAGCTGTCCTTTTGATTGAAAGAACTTTATCGACGGGGCGTGCAAGTCCATAATAATTTAAGTAGATTTGCAAAAATAAAAAAATTGGCGGAATTGTCACTTTCACGCGTTAAAGAATCGCTCTGGATGTTGAAGGGGGTGTACTGCATGGGAGAGCTGGTATTTGGCCATCTGTCCATTTAATTAGATTATGTTCAGGCATTTGGGAGCTCTGGAAGTGATCCTTAAGGAGGGTTTGGGAGAATGTACAGTGCATTTGGAATGCCTCGTTTTCGTGAGTTCCACTGCCATTTTTATGATACAAATCTGTAAAGGAAAATTATTTCAAGTTATTCAATTTTTATTTTCTAAATTGGAAAATTATTGAACAAGTTTCTAGGCAACCATTTATAGTATTAACCAATAAGTGCACAAATTATTGATTACCTAATGAACGAATTGCAATAAAATTATCCATGTATTAGAAATGGATGAAGAGTATAAGTGCGTTGATTACTATGCCAACTAAGATACCCTAATTACCTTTGAGAATAGCTGTGGCCCACAGTTGTACATGCACATCAGGAATTTTCGAGGCTAGCTGCATAGCTGGTGTCACCATATTCATCGACTCTCTCTCATTGAGTAAGGACAGAAAAATGTGACCAAGAAGCACAAGACTGCACGACGTCAGCCTGTTGAGATCCTCAGAGTTTGCCATTTTCAGGGTTTCCCTCAAGTACCTCCTGGAATGGTCATAAAATCCATGAACATAGCTCAAAATGTCTAAGTAATTTCAAATTAATTTTTAAGACGAACCATTTTTAGAAAAGGTAAGGATATAAAGCGTGAAGATGTCAATCAAATTTCAATTACCGGAAAAAATCAGTTTGTAAAATTTTTAAAATTGGAACTTCCCAATTTTTGTGCCCGACTCTAAGCAGATATCTCCCAATACACCTCCTATTTCCCACTCTTGCCAAAAACTTACTTAGCCTCATTGTATCTCGCTCCAAAAAATGCCTGTAGTCCCTGTACATAGTACGCCGCAGCCTTGAGTGAGTGTGAATGAGGAGGAAGGGACTCTGGTTTAATCCTATCCAGTAGTTCATTTAGATCCTGATCCCTCTTCGTCCTCAAATACACAATAGCCAGATTAAGATTAGCAAATGTACACAATTCCCTCTCAGTAGTGGTCCTCAAAGTAGCGATAAATTGTGCTTCAGCAGCCTCCATACAATTCATGGACATAGCATAGAGCCCTAAAAGCGTATGTAACTGTGGTCCATGGCCCTGTAGAAGTCTTGTTTGTTTCCTACACAATTGACAAGCCTGTGCAATTTCCGTAAGAGCAACACTCTTATTTCCCATTACCAATCGACACATAACAATGTGCTCCAGAAGCATCAATTGAAATACCGAAAGTATTGGCTTATTGTCAACACTTTTCAACTTCTCAATTTGCATCAATGCCTTGTCTGTGTACTTTTGGGCTTTCTCCATGTACCCAGCTTGCATTGAGTGCATAACAGTAACGAGATAAACTAACACGTACAAATGTTCCTTTGGCATCCAAATAAACATATCACCATTGTTAGCACCAGCTACAGCTTCATCTGTTGGCCATTGGGGTGACATTATTGTCTGTATACTTTGTTGCAATTGTTTCAAACACGGTTTAACACTTTTAACTTGTCCTGCCATGAGATAATGACACACTTGGAGCACGAGAAAAAATACTTTTAGGTACTCTTTTTGGTACATATTGCCCTCCCACGTGTCCACACAACGACCTGCTGTGTTGAGCAATGGGTGGACTTCGTTAAATTTCTTATCGATGAGGAGTAACATACAGCGACTCAGGAGGAAGAGGACACGGGTGTAACTCGCGTTGTTCAGCTGAGCATAGTCAATACCGATGTCCAGGAGACCGTTAGCTGCTATGAAGTCTCTCGCCGATGCGTGCATTTGCTGAGGAACAATTTTTTTTTTTAGATATTGAGAATAACTTCATTTTTCCCAGTCAGCCCCATTCATTGTACTTCCATATATTGTGGCAGGTTTTATTACTTGTTTTTTTCCTTTGCATTACCGCAAGACCTTCAACATTACTGTCACACTGTTTCCATAAATGTTTGCCAGTCTTATTTGTATATATTTCCTTGAGACCTATCCGTGAATATCCCACTACATCCAAATCAAATAAATAATTAATTTCTCAGTTGTTTAAGGGCACATATATATACCACCTGGCCAAATATTCCAAAATCTGAGTAAGTTGAGTCTGTGCTGTGAGAATCTGGTTTGTTGCCCTATGTGACAGTGTAATCTCAGGAAAAAGGGCTTATATCCCTACAAAATGCCCAAAACTACGATATCGAGGGAAAATCAATTATTCATTACAAACAACTTTCCCAACAGTTATACTTTCCCCTAGATTACCCCATACAAAACTGTGGTTGTTAGTTATTTTACTACTTACTGCGAGTTGAAAAATGAGCCTGCAGTGCCAGTAAACATGATGCTGTGACAGTTCAATAGCCCTTCGTAAAATTGGCATAGATAGATTAGGATGGTCCAATTCCCCAATCATGCTCGCAGCCTCGAACTTGACATCGTCGAATGTGTTTATGTTCTGGCTGAGGCCCCACTGCGAATAGGAGTACAGGTTAGGGTATATCCAGCACTTTTATAATTGCCTAATAACCATTTACCTTGGACCACTAATGGCCCACCGCCTTCGTAGGCCTCAAATTAACTAATTTTATTGATAATAAGTATTACAAACCGCTTGCTCTAGGTGGTACCGCGCTAGGTCAGTGTTTTTTGTATGTGTGAGAAGAATATTTCCAAGCTGCAAGTGAGTTCGCGCCTCTACACGAGCTGGTGGTTTGAAATGAAATACCGCTTGCAAACACTGTATACATGATTTTATATTTGGCGGATTTGAGGTACGAAAATTTTCAGCTAAACCCAAAAGCGAGAGATACCAAGCGTCCTGCGATGACGCCATTTTGACATTTCTGGCTGGAGTCGGGAGTATGGGATGATGTGTGTGCCCCCTACCCGAAGATAGAATAGAACCGTTGGCGCTTGGGTGGGGGTATAACTGTCGAGAAATAAGCGCGCGCAACTTTATGTTTTGACTTTTAACGGGAATTCCATAGTAAAATGTCACTTAAAATCTGGAGTATTTAGCTGTGATGCATGCATGAGAATATTTTCGGTTTTTTGTGGAGGTTCACCTAGGAAATTGGAGGGAAGAGACATTGAGGGGTAAATGAAAAATTGTTGCGTAATTTCTGCGCTTCTTGCGATGAGCAGAGATGCCAACTGAGGGGAAAAGAGGAGAATGGAAGTTAGGAATTGAGGTGATAGGGAAAAAAATTCTGTGTTATATTTTGGAAATATTCTCGCGATTGGTGAAAAATGCCGTAAATAGCTAGATAATTTTTGTAGAGCGATAAAATCTACACTAAAAATCCTACGGGTGAAATTCCTGATAGTCAGTTTTGTTTGGCGTATTTTGGATA
Source organism: Asobara japonica (assembly GCA_026005395.1). NCBI lineage: Eukaryota > Metazoa > Arthropoda > Insecta > Hymenoptera > Braconidae > Asobara > Asobara japonica. The sequence goes on along the minus strand of BQMI01000329.1, from coordinate 1,283,820 downwards.
GAGATGCGTGGCGATTGGGGTTCGCAACATATATTGTGGGACGAACAATTATTTATAATTGATAAATCAATAACTAATAGCTATGAATCACGCAAATGGATGGTTTTGCGGACACACAATACCCACATTCTTAACGTATGAAAAAAATTCAGAGGTCTAACTTGACAAAATCATAATATGCTTTTCTCATTCGGTCGGTTACTCGCTTCACCATTGGCAGATTTGATCTGAGCATGTTTACCATGCACCTGTTATCCCCTAATTGTGCAAATTAGGGAAACGAATCATGAAGACCTTGATGTGTATTTTTTATTGGCAATAATGTTTTTTGCTTGTGCGTTTCGAAGACAGTTAAAAACGGCTGCATAAAACTGTTTTAGTAGTGGTATATATATATATATATATATATATACGTGCCATAGCGGAACTTAAATTTTCAAAGTCTGTCACTCCACAAATATAAAAATTTTCAAAAATTCTCTAAATTCACCGAATGTTTAAATTTCAACAAGTCCCAGAAATCGCAGTTTCACCGATTTGAGACATAACGGAACTTTAAAGCGGTAAAAACCCGGGAAAATTCGAAATAAGTTTTAGAAACTTACAAAATCTCAAATTTCAAACGGTGTAAAAATGGATTAAACTAAAAATCATTACAATTTTAATTTACAGATACATAGCGGCCGCCCTAGCAACTAGACGACTATCAAGTTCTATTCAAATAGAGGAAACTGCAGATGCAACGTGTGCACTCGTGCGTCTGTTAGTTCATCAAAAATGGCGGTAGAATGAAAGAGTATGTTACCATGAGGTGTTTGTTGTTATGATCAAAGCGCGGTGAACTCGTTGGAAAATCCCTGGCACAAACAAACGAATCGATTAACAAGTGGTTAAGGCATTGCGTTGAAGATGACAATAAATATTGGAGCTAACCTGAGGATTCATAGACTAGGATTATGCATAACTGTGATTCTCCTCATTCTCCTGTACTTATATGCAATTCGACAATCATCATATATGCCCTCGAAGTCCAGTGATGATTTTGTTTCGCTAAAATTACTGTTGGCTGGGGCTATAAAGGCAGCTGAAGTTGGGGGCCTTGAAGTAGTTGGAGTTCATGACAACGCCAAGTTAAGGATAGAGAGCAAGGGCAAGACCAAGGAGGGCATCGATGACCCCGTAACCCTAGCTGACTACAGGTTTCATATAAAATATTATTCAGTATGTTTGTGGATTGGGGGAATATACAATTCAGGGTCCCTCTGGTTTTTTCCAGTTCCCAAAGCATCAAGTGTAATCAATTCAATTTTTTATCTCTCTAGTTGTTGTAATAATAATAATAATAATAATAATTCGTAATATCCAGGTCCCACTGCGCCATGTCCAATTACTTGTCCTCGACATTTCCCTCTGTGACCGTCATCTCCGAGGAGAGAAGTAAGGATTGCGACGAGGTAATAAGCCCAAGTGGCACGGAGGATTCAAGTATTATGGAGCAAGTGGATTCCGGGTGGGACGTCGCCGTGGATCCTGAGCATGTAACGGTTTGGATAGATCCTCTGGATGCAACTAAAGAGTATACAGGTAATTTTAAAGGGTTTCATCCAATTGATGCCACAGTCAGTCGTGAAAAGCTATTATCCATAGAAATTTTTGATACACTGGAGACACGAAATGGGGATGCATCCTATATGACACTAATTTGAAAATTCAAACTTGCGCTGACAATAATGGTATTTAGATACGAGAATTATAAAAGGGAAATTGACGTGTGGTTTCAGTTAACGACATTTCGTTTCTTAGATATTCGAAAATTTAGTGATTTCTGTAAATCAGTAGTTAATTATTCTATTTAATTAACCGTTGTTATTATTGTTTATATTATATAATAACAACAGAAAAAAATAACAAAACGAGAATTTGTAAACCAAACCAAACCCTAAATCAGTATGTCAAAAATCGAAAATTCTAAAAATGAGAGAAAATTATGTTTTACCTCTTAGCTCGAATTTCAGAAAATTTGCTCGAGTACGTGACAACTATGGTGTGCATTGCTGTCAAAGGAGTTCCAGTAATAGGAATTATTCATAAACCATTTGTGCCCAAACAGACGTACTGGGCTTGGGCCTTCCATGGATCTTCCAAGAATTTACAAAATGTCTCTTCTGTGAGTATAAAGTGTCTTCTGTGAATTTCTGTATTTCTCTGTGATTTCGCAGACGAATCTAGGTCCTACATAAAGACAACACAAAATCCCAAACATATTTGGAATTACATCTGAGGCAAAAATCAATGAATGCACATTTTTACTTCCCAATCGAAGTTTTGACATAATTTTAACAGAAAGTAGATTCTGGCCGGGAGCATTGCATCAATTTACTTGGTAGAAATTTGGATGTGATAACCATTTCATTCTTCATTACAGAAGAAGGTTCCCAGAGATCCCATCCTGATCGTCTCCAGGTCCCACGCTGGAAAGGTTCACAATGCTTCCAAAACAGCTCTGGGCGATAACGTGAAAATAATATCGGCAGCAGGTGCTGGGTATAAATTCCTGGAGGTAGCGGTGGGTAACGCCACAGCCTACGTCCACATGACGGCCATTAAGAAGTGGGATGTGTGTGCTGGAACAGCCATTATCAAGTAACTAGTCCTCATTGCTCAATTTTTAATTTTAAGGGTGAGAGTGCTTGTCTTTAGCAAGTTATCCAAAAAAATCTAGCATTGCTAGTGTGGCAGCTAGTTTGTTAATGCTTTCATTGACATGGGCTGTTGGCCTTGTACCCATTGAATAAGCGAATCAATGAGAACAGGAATAAATAGTTGAATAAATAACTCAATTGTTTTAGGGCACTTGGAGGCACCGTATCTTCCCTAGCAGGAGACACCCAACTGGATTTCGGTGCAACTGACTCGATGGTCCTCGAGGAGGGCCTACTAGCAACAATGAGGAGTCACAAGTGGTATCTTGACAGATTCAATAATATTTGAGATTCATTGATTTCCTTCCACCACGGATGAACAAAGTCATTGACTGACTTTCCATCATGTTGGAACCTAGTCACTTTTGTCATTCCTAAAATACAATTAACGAATGTCCCAGTTGTATCAAATGTTGCAATTGGCGAATCTCAAAATGGAATCTCCTCGAACAAAGAATCAATCCAGGAATGAAGTACAGTTCCTTCCTAAACTTGTAATTAGATTTTATAAATTATTATGTAGTTATTAGGTGTATCGACTTATTGAGGGTGCCCTGCGACAGGGCAATGGAATAAAGTGTATAGATGCAACAAACGACTTGTCATTTGTTCCTAGACTTGACATGAATTTAGTGCATAAGGTGTGCTTTCGATGGCAGGAGGGGGAAACAGTGTCATCACATGATGAGAATCTTCGATTAGCCATTAGGAAAACATAACCTCCATTCACCATAACAGATCGTTGAACAACAATATTTCGTTGGCAAATCCATGACAAAAATTATTGGAAATGTTAGATTCGTTTGTAGAACAGTGGAATAGAGCTTTTCCGAATTCACCAACTTTTTACATATGCTGTGTTATCACGTCTGTTTTGGCTGTCATTGTCACATATATTTTTACCACAGAAAGAAAACAACAACAACCAGAGGTTTGAACCATTACAATTCGTTTTGTTAATCTAGTATATAACGAAGATATTTTTTTTCCACATTAGAACATAACAAATGATGAGACGCAGGAGTTTGGCCTTCAAGCACGCTATAAGTTAGCGAAGCACAACGTTGTTAAGGAGCAATTGACTCCTGAACAACAATCGGAGGAGAGAAGGTGTGTATATGTTTATTTTTTATTCTAGTTCTAGCAACTTTGTTTCTAATACAGACATAACACGATTGGTGCTGATTGAGCCGGTTTTGACTATAACGTAAGGTATTTAGAATTGACTTGGCCATTATAATTAATATCTATTTTAAATCAGTCTACATTGATCTATAGACTGACCGATTTTGTAACCAGAATCTTAAGAAAAGAATTAGGAAAGGAAAAGTTGTTTGATATTAGACGAATTATTGAAATTTAGTCAGTAATATATTATGTAACTTCCTTTGATATTCAGATACGCATTTTAAGGCTACTGATCACAAACCAGAATTCAATATTTATTTTGATATATAAATATGATGCTATGAATTTGATTTAACGAATCGTGACGGATTATTTTTTCCAGATCAGATACGGAGGCCCTAGCAGCAATTTATAAATTACTACACGACCGAAAGGACTTATTTCCCGAAGCTACGATGGATGATATCAAAAGTCAACTGAATTTATATAAATGCACCGAATAGAATTTATATAAATGCACCGAACTTGCTGCATGCTTGCAATCGAGGGCACATTGATCTTCATTAGGATTTTACCATCAAAAACGACCAAAAAACCAAATTACTGGCTTTTCACTGAACTCATGTACCTAAATAATTGACTTTTATTTTTTGTTAATAAATAAGGAACGAATTGAGCACAATAATCGCTAGTTCCATCATTCAACCACCTTTTGGACTATGTGGAAATGAATGAATTAGTCACTAAAGGGGATGTACGCGTGACTCTCGACGGGTCGCATCATGAACTTCCTGATGTGTTAGTGTATGTGTGTGTGTGTGTAGGCGTCTGTTGACAATTTGGAATCAATTGGTTTGCTATCGGTTTAATTATGAGTGTCATAAAAAAATCATACAACGAAAAATGTTTGCTTCTACGTGGGGACCAACATTCATTGAAACCTTTTGCAGTTAACACGTACGATTCGTCTAGGAGAGCTATATAAACAATTAAAAGGAAAAAAAGATTTTTTTGTTCTAAAATCGACGGAAATAGCTTCCTGGGGTTTCAATTGAATAGTATCGAGCCCCAAATTGGGGCTAAAAATTCGATTTGAAAAAATTTAAGTTTGCCTCGCCATAAGAACCCAATGTTAAATTTGGCCAAAATCGAAAAAAATTAATTTGACTTTTTCGACTCAAATTCGACGGGAGTGTCTTCTAGGGGTGCCAATTGGATAGTATAGACGCGCACGGGGCCAAAAATTCAATTTTAAAAAATTCAAGTTTGCCTCCCCATAAGACCCCAATCTTAAATTTGGCGAAAATCGGAAAAAATTAATTTGACTTTTTCGACGGAAATTCGACGGGAGTGTCTTCTAGGGGTGCCAATTGGATAGTATAGACGCGCACGGGGCAAAAAATACGATTTTAAAAAATTTAAGTTTGCTTCCCCATAAGACCCCAATGTTAAATTTGGCCAAAATCGAAAAAAATTAATTTGACTTTTTCGACTCAAATTCGACGGGAGTGTCTTCTAGGGGTGCCAATTGGATAGTACAGACGCGCACGGGGCCAAAGATTCGATTTTAAAAAATTTAAGTTTGCCTCCCCATAAGACCCCAATCTTAAATTTGGCGAAAATCGGAAAAAATTAATTTGACTTTTTCGACGGAAATTCGACGGGAGTGTCTTCTAGGGGTGCCAATTGGATAGTATAGACGCGCACGGGGCAAAAAATACGATTTTAAAAAAATTAAGTTTGCCTCGCCATAAGACCCCAATGTTAAATTTGGCCAAAATCGAAAAAAATTAATTTGACTTTTTCGACCCAAATTCGACGGGAGTGTTTTCTAGGGGCACCAATTGGATAGTATAGACGCGCACGGGGCCAAAAATTTGATTTTAAAAAATTTAAGTTTGCTTCCCCATAAGACCCCAATGTTAAATTTGGCCAAAATCGAAAAAAATTAATTTGACTTTTTCGACTCAAATTCGACGGGAGTGTCTTCTAGGGGTGCCAATTGGGTAGTATAGACGCGCACGGGGCCAAAAATACGATTTTAAAAAAATTAAGTTTGCCTCGCCATAAGACCCCAATGTTAAATTTGGCCAAAATCGAAAAAAATTAATTTGACTTTTTCGACCCAAATTCGACGGGAGTGTTTTCTAGGGGCACCAATTGGATAGTATAGACGCGCACGGGGCCAAAAATTTGATTTTAAAAAATTTAAGTTTGCTTCCCCATAAGACCCCAATGTTAAATTTGGCCAAAATCGAAAAAAATTAATTTGACTTTTTCGACTCAAATTCGACGGGAGTGTCTTCTAGGGGCACCAATTGGATAGTATAGACGCGCACGGGGCCAAAGATTCGATTTTAAAAAATTCAAGTTTGCCTCGCCATAAGACCCCAATCTTAAATTTGGCGAAAATCGGAAAAAATTAATTTGACTTTTTCGACGGAAATTCGACGGGAGTGTCTTCTAGGGGTGCCAATGGGATAGTATAGACGCGTACGGGGCCAAAAATTCGATTTTAAAAAATTTAAGTTTGCCTCCCCATAAGACCCCAATCTTAAATTTGGCGAAAATCGGAAAAAATTAATTTGACTTTTTCGACGGAAATTCGACGGGAGTGTCTTCTAGGGGTGCCAATTGGATAGTACAGACGCGCACGGGGCCAAAGATTCGATTTTAAAAAATTTAAGTTTGCCTCCCCATAAGACCCCAATCTTAAATTTGGCGAAAATCGGAAAAAATTAATTTGACTTTTTCGACGGAAATTCGACGGGAGTGTCTTCTAGGGGTGCCAATTGGATAGTACAGACGCGCACGGAGCAAAAAATACGATTTTAAAAAATTCAAGTTTGCCTCCCCACAAGACCCCAATCTTAAATTTGGCGAAAATCGGAAAAAATTAATTTGACTTTTTCGACGGAAATTCGACGGGAGTGTCTTCTAGGGGTGCCAATTGGATAGTATAGACGCGCACGGGGCAAAAAATACGATTTTAAAAAATTTAAGTTTGCTTCCCCATAAGACCCCAATGTTAAATTTGGCCAAAATCGAAAAAAATTAATTTGACTTTTTCGACCCAAATTCGACGGGAGTGTCTTCTAGGGGCACCAATTGGATAGTATAGACGCGCACGGGGCCAAAAATTTGATTTTAAAAAATTTAAGTTTGCCTCCCCATAAGACCCCAATGTTAAATTTGGCCAAAATCGAAAAAAAATAATTTGACTTTTTCAAAATTTAATATGCTTCTGGGATTATAAATTGTGACAATAAATATTCCATTTTTTTTTTCATAATCCCCTGGGTATACAGTGGTCTGGCGTTCAATAAAGGATTGAATAAATAACTACATATATGAATAAACAGAAACTTGGCCTCTTAGACCTTCATCCCGTTCAAATTTCCCGCCAAGGTTCCCGAAACCTCCGCTGACTGCCCCGCCATCGTTTGCTGTCAGTATCGTTGTTCCGTGTTCGTGTTGTCTTTTCATCTGTCAGCAGTGTTATCCCCAAGTGAATTTCAGTGAAGAAACCACCGCCCAATTCGTTGTCTACCCCAAAGTTTCTTATTCAATCTACCTCCAGGTCCCGTCAAATGCCTCAATCCCACTACGGCAATCGATATGATTTAACCCTCGTATTCAACTAAGTCTAACCTCCCCAATCATGTGATCTCTAATTTGTCCACCTCAAATGAACCAACTCCGACTCACTAAATACACAAAGCATTGATAGAAAAAATGTTCTTTCCAATCGGCTGGCCGCGTGTTTTAAACATCCCCTCATCCCCCTCTGTCACTGCAATCACATGCAATCGCAACAAGATCCTCTTCGCCATCCTCACTCGCTCTACCCTCGCCATCTGGTATTGCAGGCCCTGCGTGCCAATCGTCTTCACACGTCGCACCCCCGACTGTCTCGAGAAATACGGTGAGGATAGTTATGGCAAATAGCTGTCAAAGTAACTCCACGTGGGAGCCAATTGCCAAAGGCAAATCGACACCGTCCGTGTCCCAGTTGTGTCAACGCCTTACCCTAAAATCAATCACTGTACCCTAATGATCGTTGACAAAATGAATGGTGAAAGATTGGGAGGATGACAATTAATATTCTCAGTCAAATTGTTTCATATTGACTGAATAAATCCGTATTGTTCAACAATTGATAAACTTCCGGCTTGTGCAAAACGCCAATGATCGATTAAATGACCGGAAGTCGCAAGAGTTGACAGTGTCATAATCACATTACAAAGATAAATATTCAGATTGTCACCCTTGAGATATGCTCTTTTGTACAAAGTCGCGAATGTATGAACCATTCATCCCCAGGGATTCTTCAATTTAATTACCAATTTAATTAACCATTTAATTAACATTTTAATTTTAAATTTAATTAACAATTTAATTAACAATTTAATTAACAATTTAATTAACAATTTAATTAACAATTTAATTAATAATTTAATTAACAATTTAATTAACAATTTAATTAAGAATTTAATTAATAATTTAATCAATAATTTAATTAACAATTTAATTAGGGCAGCTGGATGTAAAATTTAAACTTTGGACTTAGAAAACATGTAATTTTGAGTAGACTGAACTCTAGCTTATTGATCACTTGAAAAAAATTTATGACCATTTCTGTTATCACATTTAGGTGAGAACATCCTAGTCCAATGGCGACCGGACTCTTCAATGCTTGTAGTAGGCACCTCCGACAGCTATCTTCTGTTTTATCGACTGTCAGAGCCCCTCGGGGACTCGAGGGGCCTCTACGAGCAGCGGGACTCCCCGGTGACTAGTCTGCGGAGGGACTCTGCGGAGCTCTTCATCAAGGAAGTCATCCCCTCCCTAACCCTCACCTTCGTGATGCCCGTCTGGATAGACGGGGGTATAAGCTCTCTGGTCTGCATCAGAGATGAGCTCATGGTGGCTACCAAAACGAGTCACATAGTCCGGCAAAGATGGGAGGGAACTGCGAATCGAGATTATTCCCTGGACCTTCGTAGGATTCCCTTCAGTATCGATCAACAGATCTCGACCCCTGCGCTTCCGATTACTGAAAATAATGTCCATGTCACGGACATTGAGTACTCTCCCCTCGTTGGAGGTTTCGCCGTTGTTCTGAGCAATGGAAAGGCTGCGTTTTTAACCGCTCAGTCATTGAAATTTGATCCTAATCAGGTTGGTGAGAATCTTCTTAGTGGACTATTTGAGAACAGCTTTTGTATTATTTTCTAGAAACCTCATTTTTAATCCTAATTCTGTATTCCAGTCTAGAGATGTTCTCTTGCCTCTGCTAGCCATTAAGGCGACTTTAAACGTTGTTGAGAATTTAGTACAATACTATACATATATATTCCAACAGGTTCAAGGTATATGGGCGAGGTACCTGGAAGATGCAACCTGTGCAGCTGTCAATCACAAGTACAGACTTATTGCTTTCGGAAGAGAAAATGGAGAGGGTGTTGTCTATTACGTGGACGAAACGACTGGTGCCCTCGAAGTTTCCCATGCTCTCAATCTGTCCTCGAAAGACTACCCTGGAAAGCCAGGTAGAGTCAAGTGCATTAAGTGGACTCCTGATAGTTGCGCTATCGCCCTGGCCTGGGAAAGCGGGGGACTCGCTCTATGGAGCACCTTTGGGGCACTTCTACTGTGCACCCTTAAGTGGGATTATGGACTTCATGTTGACCTAGGCAGGGACAATCCCCTCCAGGTCAGGACTATAGAGTGGAGTGCAGAAGGGTATCAACTTTGGATGCTCAGGGAAGCGCCGGCGGGAAGAGGGGGCGAGGAAAATGGCAATGGGGAGGTGGGAGAGGGGTACAAATCTGTGGTGCAGTTGGATTTTGTGAAGAGTCCGTTAACTGTCAATCCATGCATGGTAAGGCGTACTTAAATCTTTCTATAATTAAGGATGCTGTGGGAGACTGAATGCAGAATTTTTCATACACTATTTACTTCATTTAAAAACAGTTTGTAAAATATAAATATTTTTCTTAACTGATTACCTATTCATCTTCATATTTTGTTGTTGCTAAATAGATTAGATAATACATGAAAATAACGTGGAATTCGTGAGAATTCTTACATTTATTTATCACAACACTATCAACATTTCAGAAAAATTATAATTTTAGAGTTGATTCTGTCGAAAACCCTTTTATCCTGAAAAAATCAAGTCTGAGACATCCATCTCTCCTACACACTCGTTGTACGAATTTTCAGGGACATGGGCATTTATATCTTCAAGGAGAGGATCGTTTGTACCTGAATCTAGGTGGAGTATCAGCAGACACCCCAGGTTTTCACCTCACCAATGATACACCAAGTGATCCATCATCACAGACACTTGCTGGCTCGAAACAGTGGCTGGTGGTTCCAATTCCCAGCACCTACACAGGCTCAAACTGGCCAATTAGAGTGAGTGTTGCTTGTTGAATTAATCTGTGGCATGTGCTGAATTATTTTTGTGCAAAGAGAGTGCTTGACAATGCTTTCAATCGCATATATAGTATACTGCGATAGATAACGAGGGGCTGAGCATAGCAGTGGCTGGGCGAGCTGGTCTAGCTCATTACTCCTTGCAATCCAGGAAATGGAAGCTTTTTGGAAATGAGACTCAGGAGAGAGACTTTATCGTCACTGGAGGACTTCTCTGGCATAGAGGCTTCATGATTGCTAGCAGCTATTCGCTACTGGAGGACAAGGATGAAATAAGGATATATCCGAGGGATACACGACTCGATAACAGCTATGTGAGGACTTTCAGAATGCCCTCGCAGGTCCTGCTGTTGAATACCATGAAGGAGAGACTACTTACGTTCTGTTCCAATGGCCAAGTCAGTATCTTCGACATGGCACTGCAAGGGGAGGAAGGTAATCGATGAACTTAAGGATATTCCACCTATATTGGCGAAGATGTACGAATTGCTTGAAATTTTGACATAATGTTTTTGAAGCGATAGCAGATGCCTGTATGAAATTTGAGATTGATTCACAACACCGTTTTGTAGTTATTAATTATCAAACTTCTCAATTAACACGGCCTCTTATGGGAAAAATAAAAATTTCTGTAAATACAGTTCAAAATGTACGAATTTGTTGAAATTTTGAAAATTTTCTATTGAAGCAGATACAAAACGATGGTAAAAATTTCATGACGATTGACTAAATTTTTTTTCATTAATTTGTTTAGACAATATAATATTGATTCGCAAAATCAAATACAATATAATAATTTTCTATGGCTATCACTTCCACTAATTAACGCATTGAAATATTAATTGAAAATTATTGGCGATAAATATAACGAATTATAGAAATGGTCATAAACTTTTGTTTTGACTATACCGGTTGAATATCCTTAAAGCACTTGTGTGCCTTAAATTGTGTCATTGAGTAACAAAACTTCCCCCAGACTTTAATTTCCTATTTCAGGTTCTGGAAGTATCGAGCTAACGCGTACACAGACTGTCGATATTTCCGGTTTATGCGTCCACCCAGCATGCGTGGTATCAGCAACCCTCACCACAATTCGCGCCGAAACTGCAGGTAGTCACCCCCACCCAGAGAGTCTGCTGCTGAACGTTTCGGGTCGTCTCCTAATGGTCCAGCGAGAGCATTGTACAGACAATACAGACGTCCTCTTCACATGTTCGGCGCCTAATGTCCTTGCCTCGTGCGTGGAAAATGTTTGGGTGCCCTCGCGCTCTCGTCGTGAGAAACCCCACTTGACAGAGGCGCTCTGGCTGTTCTGTGGAGCTCACGGTATGCGCGTTTGGCTGCCGCTCTTTCCTCGCAATCATCAGGACAACGCTCACACTTTCATGTCCAAGCGCATAATGCTGCCATTCCACCTCCGCATTTACCCTTTAGCAATCTTATTCGAGGATGCTATTCTGCTCGGTGCAGAGAACGACACAGTTCTTTACACCTCCGACACGAACTCTCCGTTCTCCCTTCCCTTTTCTCTTCTGGAGCTCACTTCGCAAGTGTATCTTCACCAAATCTTGCGGCAATTGATTCATCGGAACCTGGGGTATCATGCTTGGGAAATTGCAAGGTCCTGCGCAGCTTTGCCATATTTCCCGCACTCCCTTGAGCTACTGCTTCATGAAGTCCTTGAAGAAGAGGCAACTAGCAAGGAACCCCTTCCCGATGCACAACTTCCGTCGATAGTTGAATTCATTCGGGAATTTCCGGGGGTTTGGGCCAGGGCTGTTGTTCAATGCGCGAGAAAAACGGAAATCGCCCTTTGGCCCTATTTGTTTTCCGTAGCTGGACCCCCAAAGAAACTCCTTCAGGATTGTCTGCAGAGGCAACAGTTGGACACTGCTGCGAGCTATCTAATCATTCTGCAGAATCTTGAACCATCGACGGTTAGCAGGCAGCATGCAACACTCTTGCTTGACGCGGCTTTGGAGCAGGGCCGCTGGGAACTCAGTAGGGATCTTGTTAGGTTTTTGAGGGCCATAGACCCTAATGATGTTGACTCACCGAGGAACTCCTGGGGAGGATCTGCCAAACTCGCTGGGCCACCACCGACACCTCCAGTTTCTCCGAATGAAGAGGATCTTTCTCTGGTTCTGGGGACCATGCAGGTGAGTTCGCGTTTAAAATTCTTTTTCTTTATACCTCGGTCGAAAGTACGTATATTCGTCATCAATTTCGAAGCAGAAAGTCTAAGATTCGTGCATCGATGAAACTACACGCACGCCATCTACAACAGCGGGACGAAATTTTTTTTGCCGCGCATCGGTGCGTGCGACTGCTGTCAGCCACTAGTCATCACTTCTATGTATGATAATGTGAAATGTAACCGCAAAACTACTTCAGTGTAATTATTGAAATATTGAAAACAATATTAATAATGGCAATGACGTCCAGTGATGAGTCGAGGGACAAGGAAGAGCGTCTGAGGGATTTTGATACAGAAGCACGATTGATAATAGCATATCTTAAAGGTTCATTTTCTTTGCGTTTCTTTTTTATGTTATGCCTGCCCCCGACCAGCAGCACTCGCTTCGCTCGTGCTGCAAATGTCGGGGCAGGCATCAGTATCTATAACCCAAATGATCAATTTTCGTACTTTCGACCGGCTATAAAGAAAAATAGTATACACCACACGGGCAGAAGTATGAAAGCCCTGAACTGCGCGCCATGATCACGGCGCGCAGTGCAGGAATTTCATACTTTCTGCCCTTATGGTGTAATATACTATAAACCTCGTAATTTTCTGAATTTTTGAAATTTTCGAAGTATAGACAGCATTGATGATATTGTTACAAATACTAAATTGTCATTATGAATTGGATCAAGAGTTGGCACTTGCCTTTTTCTGAATCTGGTTGTATGTAACATATAGGTGTCAAGGAGCCGAAGCTACAGTACAACAGCGACGCCGAAAGTCCAATACGACGGGGGCAACAAAGAACCGTCCCCAGGAGCCTCGATGCTGGAAAAAACAAGGAACGCAGTAATGCGAAGGAAGAAATCGCTGCCAAGTGTGAAAGCCGAGAGAACTGAGAGCAAGGAGGGTTCGGCTGAGGAGTTCTTCATCGATGTGATCCTACAAAGGCACGCGAGAAGGCTCCTATCAGCCAGACGACTTGCTGACTTGGGAAAATTCGCGGCTAGACTTGATTTTCATCTCGTGACATGGTTGGCGAGGGAAAGGGAAAGAGCTGCTAGGATCGACGACTTCGTAGTGGCACTCAAGGCTGTCCATGAAGATTTTTCCTTTCCATATCCCATTGTTTCACTGTCAAATCTGCAGAAGTTTAGGAAGGGGAGTCATATGTCATTGAGATCGAGGTCCGTAAGTTCGGAAATGGGCGAGGGACAAAGTCTGGAACCGGTTCAAAGTTCTGCGGATTTGCCACCTGATAGTGGATACACGAGTCTCCCCAGCTCGAGACCACCCTATGGAAGTCTGGTGTCTCCAGTGGCGAGTTTAGAAACGCAGTTTCCAGTTGCCGAGGCTAAGCTGGCACCTAGGATGATGCAGGATGCTGCAAGTGTCCTCAGTGATACCTCGACTAACTGGAGGGACGACGTGGAGTCTATCGTTGGAACTGTTTGCTGGGTGGATCCTGTGGAGCCGACTGAAGTGCACTCGTCATTGGCCAGTGGACCCAGTAGCAGAGCAGAGGTCCAAGTTAGGTAAGAACTTGCAGATAGTCTCGTGAGGTTGACGTAGCTCAAAAAATACAACCTTTAATTTTCAATGTCAACAGATATTTGCTGCAGTTATTTCTGGAAGCAGGCTGTGTGGGTTGGGCAGCGGTATTGGCAACGATTCTCAGAGATATTTCAGCAATGGCACGGAGTATCAGGGCCGCTCATGCCCCCATGCAGACCCTGGAGAGTATACTGAACCTCAGGGACGGTTTGCTGATGCTCACCAAGTGGTCCAATTCAGAATGTTTGGGATATCGTACTTTTACATCAGGGCTACAGTCACAGACGTCCCTGCTGAATCGCCTGATTGTAGTGAAGCAGCAGCAACAGGTGCAGTATCTGCAGGAGCATCAGGAGGTGTCAGTGAGCCCTTCTCCTAGTCCTGCGCCGTCCTTTGCCAGCAATCAAAGAGGCAATGTCAGCAGATCCAGAAGGTCATCAGTTAGCCATGCCAGTACTGCCACCACAACCCTCGAAGAGGAAAGGGGGGAGGTGTTCGAAGGAGAAGAGAATGGTTTCAGGGGAAGCTATGGGAATCTCAGCATGGTGGAAACTGAGCCCAACTCACAAAGTTGCAGTGTTTCGTAGAAACACATCATTAAAGATAGAAAAAAGTCTGTATTTGAGCGATGGATGTATGAGAAAAAAAGTCCACCAGAACCAACTAACACATGGTGGTACCAAACAAAAAGTTTGTTGAGTTTTACCAACCAAAAACTATCTTGCAAAGTTTATGGTTAACTCACTCCGAAATTAAGATTGCTGGGCATACACATATATTTAGCTATGCTGGAAATTTCTCAGGTTTCCTTATGATGTTCGTCGCGAGAGGGTTGTTAGTTGATGAAATTTTCCCAACAATTTGCGTTATACAATTAGTTGGTAACCTGACTTTTTTTCTTTTTGCGTCAAGTTTTAATCCTCCAGTGGTCGCATTTTTTTCCACAAAAGGACTCTTGTGAGGAAAAAAAATTGTAGCAATACAGTTATTTGTTAGATGCCAATGGTCCAATGGCTTAGATGCACTTGAACGTCATCCATTTTTGAAAAATGATGTAGTTTCTTCTGCAAAATTATGAAAATTTCGGCGATATAATTCAGTATAGCAATTCACTCTTTTTTTATTTCAATCATGAAAACATTTTTTTTCGTTCATGCAAAAATTAAAAGCATTAATCATGTGGTAGTGCGACCATTTGAGAGATAAAAATGTTTTGGCAAGATAGGAGGTAGTAAAAAATGCAGCCAAAGGATCCATATAGAGGTAGCTTGTAGCATATGAATAACATAATTATCTATTTCGAAATAATGTTCAAACGATGAAATTACCTAATGAACTAAGTAATAACGCAAGTAGAGTTTGAAAATGGAAATGGGAAAATTTGAAATTCCTGACTGCATTTACGAGTACCCTCAATCGTGTCAGAGCATGCTTAAGGGGAGGCTGTGGTAAAGTTTGAAAGAAGAGATGTACAATAGAATGACATAGAAGTAATATATTTTTATTATGAGAGAAAAAGATCGTGTAATAAAATCTATTTCCATTCTATTCAGAAATTAGGACGTAATGGATTTTCTGTAAAATCATCAAAACTTAATTTTTGTCAGTAGCGGACAACAAAATATAAGTTGAATTGATAATGTTTCAGCATACCAACCGAGCTTGAATATTGAGAAAACAAATTCGGGAAATTGCATGGAGCGTCCCTAAGAATTTAAGCAATGAATTCTCCAAAATCGAGAAGTAAATAATATATAATTTTTTTGGCTTAAATAATTTTTCTTTGTAAAAATCATAAAATTTACTGTATTTGATATATCTCTCAATTTGGGCACAACACACTTGAAGTATCATAAATGTAGATGCTCAATCGATTTGTCGTACGTCCCAGTTGGGGAAGCTGTGACCTGATTCTGTATTATTGGGATTAAAGGGGGCCAGTAACACGCAATAGGGGGAACATAATATTGCACGTAATTACGTAGGTACTATTGCAAGGCTCTAACAGCAGGCTCGGTTGTTATGAGGATATTATTATAATGTAGAGAATATTATTTATTTTCTAAGATCATGTTAAATATTGTGTTATGTTGAGGTAGCTCTATCCCTACAGTTGCAATCGATGAGTGGAAAACTATTCAATTATTGATATTTTCCAGATGAACTTTATTGGATTTTTCTAATTTTGTTAATCCAAATGTGTGCTAATAGGATGTCTACTGATGATACTCCATTCTCATTTACTTGTTCATTCTTTGACATTCTGCAAGTCGTTCAATTTCGTAGTTCAAAATTTAGGCAATGAAGAAATCGAAAAAAAGCATGACGTTCCTTGAATTTCGAGAAGGATAGAGCTACTTCAATAGGTCTGATTCGGTGGAAGTGTATAAAATTCTTCTTGTTAGAAAATTTAGAAAGGTGAACTTTGTTTCTGAACATACTTTTGCTGCGAATTCTTAATGAAAAAAAAAATACTACACGTGCAAAATTTTGCAATGTGTTAAGGTCACAAAATTTGGTTATTCGGTTTTGAGTATAGAAAAAAATGTTAAGTGGAAAAAAGATTCTCAAAATTCTGAGCGTCAAGATCGTACCATTTTTCAAAAATATGTAGCGTATAATACTCAATTTTTTATTTTGCGTAGTATAAAATGGTGCGTCGAAAATTCCAGATCCTTGAATTATGCAGGTCGCATTTCAACCTGCACAAAAACTGATAATCAGAATTTTGTATTCCTAACCCGTACTTCGAAACTCCTTTTGGAAAATTAAATTGCGAAGCTTAACGGCTATTAAACCGAATCGTTTTCCAACTTCTCTGGGTAATTACTGACTGAACAAATTTACATTGAAATTCTAGAAAACTTTTTTCTAATTGTAAAAAAATCGGTAGGAAGTAGTAGACCCATTTCAATGTTACAATTTTCAAAATTGCGAAGAGCTCTAATTTGTCTCTTGTTTACGTTTTTATCTGGAAATACTAAGAATACATTATCTTTCCGTCGTGATAAATCGTGAGTTTCAGACCATGGCATAAAAATGTTCAATTTTCGAGGAAGTTTTAATTCTCGAAGCTGAAAAGGCATTAAAAACCATTACAAATCTGTGTTCATTATCGTTAACTGCGGGAAATGAATGTCGAAATACGTAACTAACATTCTAGATTGAATTGAAAAAATTCCCGAGGTATTTTAATACTGTAAAAAGACTCTGCCACTGATTATTTTCTGAGAAAAAGACAAGAAAAAGTTTTTCTTGATGAAAATTGATCTGCGACGACACAGGGTGAATGTGAATTTACAGGGAGTTGCAATCAATCATCAACCCTAGTGATAAAATGAAAAAAAAGTACCGAATAAATATTGTGACACATTTGTTGTCCCAACACGATATTAATTGATCATCCTGTTCTGATCCTTCCGACTATTCGATATTTGCTCACTAGATGTAATCACTGAAAATCAAACATTAGCAAAGAGCTCGAGGATTTATTTGTAAGTGATTTGTTTTATCAGTGAATAATTAGTCAACCAATTGAGTCGCGCGTCGAGATAAGCTAAACAAGTTTATCCTTATCTCCGCATATAATTCCAACGATGTAACAAGAGAATTGATAATATAATTCTGTCTGTTAGATATTACTAAAATTTAAGGGATTATTTATAAAATGAATTGTACCAATAGTTGAATGATTACAAAATATATTTGAAAATATTTTCACAGAAATTAAATATGAATTTTTCTTCTGCCAAATTACATATACATGGATGAAGTGACAGAAATAAAAACAGTTGATTATTTAATTTGATCTCGATATGCTCTAATTATCATGATTTGAGGATATTTTAGCGACCTCGAAGATGCTAAAAAAATGCTGCCGGGACATTGGCTGTTAACCCAACAACGGTTGTTAACCCAATTTGTTCACTTCACTATCTAATGCATTTACAATCATTATACCTTTTACAATAACGTGAACAATTCAGGAGAAATTAGAAAACATATTTTAAAAAATGGAGATTCCTGGCTGCATTTTTTCAAACTTATGATTTGCTCAGTCTCGCCCGAACAACCTGACGCTACTTGCTCCATAAAGAATGTGTGAAAAAATTTCATTCGCTTACGCGATTCGCCTCACCTAGGTCATTCGAAAAAACTAGGACCATGTTGCGAAAACTTGCGTACATTTACACAAAAAGATGATCTGACATTTTACAAATAAAAAGATTCGTTTTCGTCCCTTCTTATCACATATATGCTAAAGTGATTGTTGAGCATAAAAATTGATACAAAAAAAAATGAATAACCTGTATTCACCAAGAATACAGCAATGACCAGTAAATTTTATTCCTCAATTTGATCCTCATTTTTCTATAATTAATATCACTAAGGAAGCCCTTTACTGAAAATCGCCATCAAATGTAATGACGTCAACGGAGTCAAGCTGATGAAGTTGCTGACAGTGAAAAAATGTCAATTCAGGCTCCAAGTATTCTTCGTAGAGTCTACGAATACCAACTCCACGAAGTATTGAAAAAAATGGATAAATTCTCAATTGTAATTATTGCTAATCAGTTCATGCCTGATATCCCGGGTTGTAGGGAGCTTGTTTTGTGTAGGCTTCCTGTGTGTATGGAGGTGGCTGAGGTGACTGAGCTGAAATTGAAAAAGAATACTCATCAAAAAACAATCGTCAAAACTTGTAAAAATGGGTGAGTTCAACTTAGTTCCATAATTAACGCATAATTTCAAGGACCACAAGTGGGCTTTTTTGAGAACGAGTGCCGTGGCGCGTGCAAAGTACGCGCACTTCCTTCTTCCGCCGCACTGACTGGTGTCGCGTCGGTCTCGATCTTACGGTTTTCGATAATTTCGATATATATTGATAGTCTCTCTCGTCTCGACCTTTTACTATTGGATTTACGAGACTAGTGTCTTATACACTACACTAGACTTAGTTCTCAACTTCAAGGGTGGGTATATGATCACATCCATAGACTTGCGGTTCCTTAGAAAATACATATCACCAATTAATAGGAAGAGGTAGCTATGCTATATGGTGTTGTACTTTGATCATCACCCCTAAATTAAACATTTCGGATGTTTTAATATCGAATACTATTCAGAGTAATGACAAGCCACATGGATCTTCTATCACGAGAAATATATCTACATACATAGTCAGGCCATAAAACCCTGCTTCAGGGACCCAATGACAAAACATGATTAAATGTTTGTGCTTTCAACAAGGACTATTTTTCCCTACGAAATGTGAGGAATACTAAATAACTATTGGCCAATTAATGTAATCTCCAAATAATTAAGTACCTGAATGAGGCGGCTGATAAAGTTGGGGCTGTGGTACTTGCACAGTAGCAGGCTGTACTACTGTAACGACTGCAGGTGTGTGAACTTCTGGAAGAAAATTCGCATTAATTCGTGGCCGATGGGAAGATCTCAGACAAACGAAATGGAAACGAAAAATGAAATAACGTATAAAGTGTAATAAAAGTATCAAGGGTTTTAGATATCATGCCACCACTCATTTCTTTCCAATTATTTTTTATTATACGAAAAACATGAGATTATATAATTCAGCGTACAAAAGATACTTTGCTCATTAAAAAATATGTGTTTCATTGGAGTGATTTTTTGTTGCAGGTCCGACAATCAATGTGTCTAAATGAAACCCTTTATTGGTTTTTTCCACTGCTAATGGGAAACTCAAACATACTAAAATAAATACTATGTGTCACAATGAAATTTGACCCCCCAAAGGTGTCAACTCTAGTTGGAAGATATTTTTCATAATTTTTCTTGTGCCTGCGGACATTAATGCATAAAAACCGGTTTAACCGACTGTTACTGCATTTGCATAGGCATATATATTTACTCGTTGTTATGTACTGATCCTCATCCAGATCAGCAAAGGTTTAAAGTTATAAATGTAATAGGACTCAATACAAGTGATGAAGTGATGAATCGCGACAGACTCAAACTCAATTTTTTAAATCATTGAGATGAAAATACAGATGAAATTACATCGATAGTGAGTAATTCTAATAACAAGTGTCACTAGCAAGTTTTCAAATTTCCAATAAAAAAAAATCCTTGATATTTCTCATGAATATATGGAAGACATCGACTTATAATTACTGGAATACAATTGTCAAGTATATCTTCAATCAATTTGCAATATTTTCAATACTGATCTTTTTTATAACTTTTGCTAATTCTGCTTGAGACGACAATTTGTGAACATATGACTGAACAATAAATAAGTAATGAATGGGACAATTACAACATTTGATTCTCACGTTTCACCACTCCATTTAAAACTGGAATGTCTTCTTCACCCTGTATTCTACAAATACTTGACGATTTATCTTAAAAAAAAATTGATGAAGTAGTTATCTGTCTACCAGTAGACAATGATTGCTTCTCTACGCATGAATAAGCGTCTTAATAATATAGGAATGCCTCGGAGTTGAAAATAAGTATTTTTGTAACGACAATTTTTGGAATACCGTCGATTATCTATTCTAACGAATACGAAAGCGAAAAACATTAAATAGAAATAATGTTTTTTTTTAGTTGACACTCGATGGAGATTCAAGCCATGGGGGGTCCTGAAAAAAATGTCTAATCAGTCTAGTTATAATTGTTATTACACAAATGAGGAATGAATCTGAAGGACACATAAAGCTTTCACGAAACACTGCCACAGTCGGGAACTTACATATTTTTTTTTCAATTACGTCCTCAATTGAAAATTAAGAATTTGAAATTTTTGACGATAATAACAGAAATAGTACATCAAATTTTTTTTTGCGGATATTGACTGCTATTGGAGATAAATAATATGCAAGTCCCTCATCTTTGTTACGTTTAGATTAATCAATGGAGAAATAGAGGTACTCACTTCCGTAGACAGTGCCACGATGACGTCTTTTGTGCCATGGGCAGCAGGAGCAGCAAAGGCAGGAGATGCAGCAAATAATTATCGATATCACTGCAATTGCTGCGATGACGGCGACAACTATCATGAGTAAACTGAAAAGAAAGAAATTCCACGATAATGTGAGACGTTCATAGGTAGTAAAGAAAAATATTGCTTATTTTTTTTTCTTTGCTTTTAAGCGTAGCTATATTTATGCTACTTAAGTGCTAATCAACGCTGGAGGTCTACGATGTGTTTCAAAACCAAAAAATTGAAATGTGAATTGTGAATTTGAAATTTTGAATTTGAAATTTTGAATTTGAAATTTTGAATTTGAAATTTTGAATTTGAAATTTTGAATTTGAAATTTTGAATTTGAAATTTTGAAGTTGAAATTTTAAATTTTAAATTTTGCATTTGAAATTTTGAATTTGCAATTTTAAATTTGAAATTTTGAATTTGAAATTTGTAATATTGAGTTCGAAATTTTATGTTGAAGAAACTAACTGTTGAAAATGTTTTTTGCCACTGTTGCTTCTGAATATCAATTGAATTTTTTACCCAGTCTTCATGGCAAATTCTTGAGCATCGCAGCAGTAAAAGCCATCAGATGAAGGGCAGCAGTAGCCCTTATCGCTGGAGTCTATCAATGGCCTCGGGCAGTGACTAATGACCTTCTCCAGGAAATTAGAGCTTGTACCGAAATTACAGTCCATTCCTGAAACAAAAGAGGCAAACGTAAAATCTCAAGTTATGTAATTAGGTTGTCACATTCGAGTGCATATCATGCATAAGAGGAGAGGGATATACAATAATTATCGAAGAAATAACATCAACTGAAGAAGAACAAGGAATAGGGAAGTGGCTGAGTATCTCCAAGATTCGAGTTTAGGTATTCATCAGCGTTGTATTATACGCTGTTGAATATTCAAATATCGAATGAGGACATATCAATTTCCCTCCTTAGACTAAAATATTCATTAGGATAGAAGCCAGTGTCAAGTGATTAACTGTCATTCTAAATAACCGAAATTAAAGAGCCATATCGCTTCAAAATAAGGCTAATCGCGTTTGAACGTCATAACTAAAATTATCGACTAAAATTGTCTATTTCCATAACGAAAGTGTAATTTCCAGTTATCGATAGGATACCACTAAAATTTCGGCTAAAGCCATAGCGTATCTCTCGAAAACGGTCATTGCCTGAGATTTTTTATCGTCTACTATAGACGCACATATCTCTCCACTTCTTGAGCGCTAGAACTTTCAACGGCCGCAATAACCGTGAGATTGATTTTCTTAGAACGCAAGAGAATTAATGGAAATTAATGGCAAGTTGTGAAAAGAGTCTGTTCATAAACAGTCGTGATAAGTCTCACTCGGGCCAACCGGGCTTCATCCTCCTGATTACATACATAGCATAGCATATAGCTTAGCGAAAAGTGGGTTCAGTCAAGACTGAAGGGATATTTGACCTAATGATAAAATATTAAACTGCAATTTCAACATCGCTAAATAGGTCCGCGATGAAGTGTTTCCATTATCACGTTCATGAGGCTGCTGATTGGGCTTTCGCTTAATATCATGAATCTGGACTGAAGTATCTCCAAGTCTTGCTAAATCGTTTGCTTAAAAAAAATTATGAATAATTAGCACATTGAGAAACAACTCAGAAAAAGAACTGCAGATAATTTCTTTCATCAATTAGAATGAGTGAAAAATATACAAGACCAATCTGAAATGGTCAGGGTTGGGACTGTTTGATTTGCGATGGGATGTCCATGGTTTACAGCGCTCTATTAGCTAAACGATTAGAGATAGCGGTTAACCAGAGCTTTAACGAGTTTCCTCCTGATTTGCATAATCAAAGTCTCGCGGTTCAACCCTCGAGCAGTCGCACTGTTGTTGGCACCTCGCTCCCACTGCTGTAACGGGTATGAGTCTCTCGATGGGGCGGTCACCGTGCCACCACTCAAGGGTTAATCCGATAGTAAAAAGGAGAGACCAAAGAAACTATCGATATATATTGCAATTATCGAAAACCGTAGGACCGAAACTGACGCGCCACCAACCCGCGCGGCGGAACGAGGAAATGCACGTGCGAAGCACGCGCCACCGGTCTCGCCTATGTAAATAATTGAGAGCTTCGACCAGGAAAATAAATCGATTATCAAATTCGAAAACTCGAAAGTCGAAAAAAAATCTCGATTATACGTCGAAGATTGGGAGAAAGGGTATAAATGTCGTTCTCGGTCTCCTGTACGGAGCATTAAGGGAGCTGGGAACCTCTCAACTTCGACGAATCGTTTCCAATTTGAGTCCAAACATGGTTTCACATTCAACATCTGACACTAAGCAGTGCAACCCATAAGCAAAGCATTCTAAGAAACAAAATTGCCAGCTCCGATTATGAGTTTACGGTATATATATCAAGCATCAGTTGATTAATGTTGTTTCATATTTTGACACGATAAGATCGAAAGTTCTCATATGGATTACCTTAATGTCAACTGTTGCGGTGGGTTTTGTAAACAATTTTGAGGTTTAACGGTTAGTCACGAGATATCTTCACTACGTCATCGATAAATGCGCGGCACAAAAGCTCATCTTTGGTTTTGAGCCGCATGGGTTTGATTCCCAGAATCACCGAGCAAAAAAGGGAACTGAAATTGGAGATATATTAACCGGATTGCTTTTGTACTTTGACACGAGATAGTTTACGTCCCTTGATTAAACGCAATACTGTGATTAAACAAAAATTATGTGTAATGAGAAATATGAGATCGGCATAAGCTTCATATAAAAAAAATGGAGAAAACGATAAGTTCAATTCAAGAACGTAAAAATCGTTTATTTCATTGGGGAGAGATCGATGGAATCATGAGTCTCATAAAAAAATCGGATAAATCTATTAAAATCGTCCAACAAATCGACTGTTAAAAATGCTCTAATATTATACAGTATTCAGTCTTGTTTTTAAACTTAGTTCCTGGAGTTTGAGTGCTCATTCCGATTTTTACGATCTCTCCCCTTCGGTCGCGGCGTCAATGGCGGCAGACTTTTCCCCCATCGGTCCCCACCGGTGCAGTATTTGATCCAGCGGCCGCTCCCTCCCCTTGGGGTTTCAGGGAAACTATGGAAAATCTCGAATTGTAGTCTTCAATGAGACTCCCATTCTATGATGAGACCTTCGAGTGAATGAGGGTCCGAGAAATGAAGCTTTAGGTTGATTTGGACCATCTGCTGCCAATGCCGAAGTTTCGTATGGTTAAGAAGTACAAGGAATGGTCATATGTATTACGAAACGAAACCCAACAGTTGGTGATAATTTTTGCCATGCAATTCCCAGATAGTATGTGTAAAACAAATATAGAGAAGAAAATGAAAGTTAACAGAGAATTTCAAAAAGTAAGATGACAATTCTTCATCCGATTTTTCGTTATTCATGCTAAGATTGTTTCGTATGCTGGAATGTGTGATGAATGCACAAAGACTGTAAACGTGTGTCACGTTATGGTGTGAACGGTGGGAACTAGAGGGCAAAGTGTCAAATAAATATTGTTTTTCGTTGCATTTTATGTCTAGAACTTTCCCCGAAGTGTCATTCCGTCAGGAAAAGCCAGATTGGAAAGATCATTTGATTGTCCAACGAAATATCGGGAAAAATTATCGACCGCTGAAAAATTCTACTAGGAAAGTTCTTTGTGTGAGCCCCAACGTGCCACACTCACTTCACGGGCGTCTTTCGACTTGTCCCCTCTATTGAATTCACAACTTCCTGAGCGTCCATTCTTTACCGTGACGAGATCGGTGGCGCGTGCTGCGCACGCGCATTTCCCTTTTCCGCCACACTGACTGTTGTGGCGTTAGTTTCGGTCTTACGGTTTTCGATAACTTCGATATATATCGATAATTTCTTTCGTCTCTCCTTTTTACTATAGGATAGGAATAGGATAGGATTATAGTTTACTTGCTCTCTCCTTATTTGAAGTTCATGTGTACACCGGACTAATTTTTTAGTTAGGTTTAAATTTTCTATTTATATTTATGCAAATCTATATTGAACATTATTGTTGTTGTTGTTGTCATTGATTTGCACTTAATGTTGATTGGGCCTAAATTCGGAAACTCACGCATTTTGTGGTACTAGTTCATGTGGTGGCCGCTACGCGGCCACATGCCGTTCCTTCTCTGATTTCGAGTTCGATTCTGATAATCGATTTATTTTCTTGATTGAAGCTCAGAGAGAGATAGAGACTACACTGTGAACGAAGCGGTTGCGCGCGCATTTCAGCGTGACGGGCTTTCGATTTAACCGATATATATCGCACATTGTCCTTTTTAGAATAGGACTAGTTCAGGTGGTGGCCGCCACGCGGCCATCTATCCTTCCTTTTCTGATTTCGAGCTCGATTCCGATAATCGATTTATTTTCTTGATTGAAACTCTCATATATATATATATATAAGAAAGAGATAGAGACAACAATGATCAACAGAACGGTTGCGCGCGCATTTCAGCGTGACAGACTTCGAGATAATCGATATATATCGCACATTGTCCTTTTTAGAATAGGAATTGTGAATGCCCTGCATCCGAAATCAGGTATTTTAAACGATCAAATCGGTACATAACTGAGATATTCTCGTCTTTCCGGTGCGACCGACAAAGGGCTACAACCTTGACACACATACAAGTTCCATTTCTTTCGCAACATTTTCTCTTAAAAAATTGAATATTAATTAATTGTATATTCGAAGGGGTCAGAACTATTTTCATTAAAATTGAGTTCAATGTATTATTTAATTGGCTTCTGCGGTCACTGAGGTACATATATAGATATATAGATTGTCTTGTGGAGAGTATATCTATATATATGATTGTGAGGGAGAATTGCTTGAGCGCAATCATTCGTTCTCGATTTTTCGAATATTGATAAATTTCACATTAAAAAGAATTGATGAGTAAAAAAAAGAAGAATAAATAATTGATGAAGAACAAATCAAGAAAATTAAATAATATTACATTAAAATTAAAATCAACGGTCAATTAAAAACATTTAAGAAATTAAAATTGGAGAATCATTTTTGCAGTGATATTGACAAATATAATAGCGATAATAAAACGAAACTCAATCATGTTCTGAAGCTCTCCTTACATTTCTTCATTCTTTAAAAATTTCATGTTCAATTTTCCATTATATTGAATGAAAATAAATGAAAGTTTTTTTTAAAATTCTCTTCAAAACTTGCAAGTGGGCAATTAAAATTTTTTGACGTTTTGTTTTACTTGATAGCGATTTTTCTAGCATTTTCTTACAAACTGCTTCGTTCGCTTCATCTATATACTTCGTAACTCGATGACGCACGCATTGTATTGCATGGGAAGACAAGACGTTATAACAGCCATTTCTTGGAACACGAAACAATGATGCCGGGGATCTTGGGCTTCATGTCGTTATAACCGCTCCCATCAATTGGAAAAATTGAAATCAAACATGCGTTCTTATTTTGATTTTATGTTCAAGTTAGCTCACCTCCATGTACGGCTGCGACATTAAATGCAATTACGAGTATTGACACAAAGCGGGCCCTCATTTTGTACGTTTTTGTTTTTCAAATGGAAGCGATGGAAGTTTGAAGGGCTCAAACAGAAGAATGCGATCCGCACTGAAGCAACAATCGCTCGCGACTGGAAGGACTGATCCACTCATCCACTTCGTAACGAAACAGAAACTGAGTTTTCACTCTTAATACCTGTTTTATCGACGGGCTACTCTTTCGTATTGGTGTCTAAAATGTTTTACCACCTTCTCACTGAAGAGATTATTATTATTTTTGCTGAAAAAAAAAAGAAAAAAAGGATATTACAGCCCACGTGGTTTGCGGGCACATTGATTGTCTCTCAAAGCTATATCATCTGTTTCTAGACAGTTCAATATATGTATTTCTAATTTTGTCGGAGCTTTCAATAAAGTAAATAACGGAATTCACCGGCATCATGCTGTACCCGCGAGCGAGAGGTAATTTTTACTCCGATAGTAACTTCTGTAGGACCGACATCGCTATATACCGCAAGAGTGTATCCTTTTTGTACAACAGGTAGCGCATGCGCGTGCGCGCTGTGAGATGTCACTAGCCGCTGAAGACCACTGCAAAACCCCAAAAACTGCGCAAGTCTACCGGTCATTATTCTCACGTTCTAGGCGGGTTTCAGCTGTTTATATTTATCGTCTCTGCAGATAAACAATCGAGCCATTTGTTGCTCGTTGACTCAAACAGTTGGGATATTGACTTGTTAATCATAGAATTTTGATTGTTATCATGGAAGTGACACGTGAAAGTGAGTAAAAAGTTATCTTGACAATGTGAAATTTTTGATGATTGTTTTTCTAAAGGTTTATAGGTATTTGTGAGTGGTAGGACAATAATAATGATCATGGTTATTGTTTTAAGATTTTCAAGAAGTACTTGAGGAGCTTGATGAGGTCCTGGAAAAATCTACGTTCCTGGGAATTGATGGAGAATTCACCGGGTTGAATGCAGGACCTGAGGCCAAGGGATTTGATACACCTGCTCAGTACTACCAGAAAATCAGAACTGGTTCCATGGATTTTCTGCTTATTCAGTTTGGTCTCTCGGTATTCACTCATGATTCGGAAACCAACAGGTTATTGTTCTTAGACACATTATCGTCATTCTTAATTATCTATGAGTTTTATTATTTTTGAAATACGTAGAAAATTTTGAAACTGCGAAAAAATTGGGAGAGCCGTTCTAGAAATATTTGGAGCTGCTTAGGCATTCACGAATGCACTGGAGAAACGTTTGGCTTTTCGGGAATGCTTCGCGTGTCTTCACTTTGCTTTGAAATCCAATGAACCTATTGCTCTGCATTCTTTTATTTTAGTATGTCTTAGATGAAAATTTTGGATCGCGAAAGAGGTGAACATAAGCCTTGGGGAAAGACTCACGAGGGGTCACACAATCAACTTCCTGTCGCGGAATTCCCGCTATAGATAATTTATCTGAGGATTTCTCTCGCACACTTATCTCGTGAATGAGGGTTCGCTCAAAAGAAAAAAAAAACAAAAATATGTTGTGACAGCAAGTGAATTCCCAATAACAACAAAACACTTCGTTTTGGTCTTTCAGTCAATGTTGATTGAAATCCCAGAAAATTATTGCGTCATATTCATAAAAAAAAATCTTGAGTTCCATTAACGATTCAAAGATTTTCTCATTTCGTATGAAAAATTCGATTCATGACAGAAATCCACTTTTGGAGTTTTAAAATATCTCTAGCAGTTTCAACAGACTATAAATTTTTTCCATTGATTTTTTAAATAATGTTTCAAAAAATCGAAATCCTAGTATCCTCAATTTGAAATGCTGAAAGACACTTGATTTTTTTGCCGAGAGTTTTTATGCTTCTGTAATTTCAATAATTTTCAATTGGTTTCAGGTACACTCAGAGGACCTACAATTTCTATGTTTTTCCACGACCATTGAATAGAGGAGCACCAGACTGTCGCTTCATGTGCCAGGCTTCGAGTATAGCATTTTTAGCCAGCCATGGCTTTAACTTTAACAAATTATTCACCCAGGGCATTCCATATTTGACGACCGCTGAGGAAGATAGATTGTTGAAGCGGTATGAGGAGAAGCAAAAGATCAGAGAAGAAGGGTTGGAAATGATTCCTATATCGGATGACGACAAGCCACAGATCGACGATATTTGGTAAATTAATGGATTGAATGGTACATCGTACACCATGTATTAGATCTATTAAAATTTTAGTTTTCTCGATGTTTGAAGAGCTCCTGATAATTTAGATCAGATGTGTAGAGGTGTATGTGAGTACCTCTTCCGACAACGCTTTCGCCAAACCTACTCATTCAATTTAAACTTCTACTTTTTTTAAAATTTCGTCTCACCAAAGTAGATTCAAAAATACATAACTTTTTAGTCAGAAATCATTTTTTCTACATAAAACACTTTGGGATATTTTTTCATTCACTCATTCATTCAGTTATCTGACAGGAGCTATGGTGTTTTCAATATTTTCTGGAGCATATTTCGAGAATACTCCGACTTGGAGGGAAATGACACAAAAGATTTTTTGTTGGCGATTGAATTCTGTATTAAAAATATTCCGTAATAATTTTATGTTAAGGCGCTTGCTAAGGACATAATTATTTTTTTAAGAGAATTGTTTCCAATTCCCATGGGGAATTTATTGGTACAACCCATCCCGTGTTACTCCCACAACCCGGCCATCTTTTCAAGGATTAATGTATTTCCTTTCATTCACGTAGAGTTTATTTATCGATTTCAGTAATAAAATCGACAAATTCCTCGAGTCCAGAGGAGAAGAGCTTCTCATCGAACGTTGCAATTCGTACATAAGGAGAATAGTTCATCAGGAAGTTAGCCAGAGGTGGCCCACCAAAATTCGTCTGGAAAGTAAAGTTGATGGTTCTTCCCAGAATCTGCTGGTATACAAAGTTGGAACCAAGGAAGAAGAGGCGAAGAAGCAGCAAGAACGGAGACAAAAGGATCTGTCAGAAATGAGGGAGGCTGTTGGGCTGAGTGCTCTGCTCAGAAAAATTGCGGATTCAGTGCGTTTTGTGCCTCTCATTTATATGCCATTTACTGAAGATCTCCTTTTCGAACTTCTTATGAAGCACGATCAAAATTAAACACAGATAATAATGCCTTTGAAAGTTACGAAAGTATTGAGCATTGGAAATTTGTTGAGATCTAAAATTTTGAACGGTTTGAAAACTTAAAGATACTGAAAGTCTGAAAATTCGAAAATAAGTTATAAACACAAAGATGTAAAAACATTTTTTTTTCCTGTTATAAAAGTATTAGATTTATTTTAAAGATTGTAAAGAGGGTAGAAATTGAGACTTAACGAATTTTAGAAACGGGTCTGCTCAGAAGGGTTGAACATGACATTTTACATGTCTAAAAAAATTTACAGATAAAAAAATTACGGTAAATTAAAACAAAAAATATATGATGAGCGACAACATTGTAGATATTCATCCACACACTGCTTTCTTGCTAATTTTCTTATTTTTTGTAACTCAGTACGAAATGTAATTGTGATCTTTTTTTCAGGGCAAATTGATCGTCGGGCATAACATGCTTCTCGACCTCTGCCACATAGTCCACCAATTCTTCGGATCCCTTCCAGAGAGTTACTCAGAGTTCAAGTCTTTGATCCACGGATTGTTCCCGAAATTGATAGATACGAAGGTGGTGTCCAGTCTTCCACCTTTCAAGGATCTGATTCAATCATCTATTCTCAATCACATGTTGGAGACTTTGAGGAAAGACCCATTTGTTATTCCGGAGATTGTGCCTATCGAGAACAGAAGTTACACATCCATGCAGGGTGTATATCACGAGGCAGGATTTGATGCCTATATTACTGGGTTGTGTTTTGTGGCCTTAACTACTTATCTAGGCTCTCAACAGAGCCCGAAAGTAGATGCAGTTTTGCCGGGCTCACCTCTACTTAATCCGTTTATTAATAAGTGAGTACGGTGAAAATTCTATACTTTTCAAGGTAGTTTTGGCTGATTAGATGAATTTACAAAAAACAGATTTTTTTTTTACAATTTGTGAGACGTGTTCTGTAATTCATTGGGCAGTAGTGGGTAAATTGTCTGACTGTTGTGCGATCTTGTTACATTAAAAAAGAATTCTTAAGGAAATCAACGAGGACATTCCAAAGTAATTTCTGAATGTTGGACCGAAAGACGCTGATTTTTTCGTATGGGTAAAAATTAATTTGAGATCAAGTGCACAACTTTGCTTACATGATCCAACCATTGTAATGCGCATGTCTGTTAGATAAATATGACCTCAATTTGCAATGATAGTTTCAAAGAGTTTAGATCATTATTTGTTACGTATGCAAAAATCTGGTGTCAAGTTGATTTAAGTGGCTCATCGTCAAAAAATGATAAAATTTAATTCAAATGTATAACATTCCAGAGTGGTCATAATGAGGTTGAAGGACTTTCCCTACATCAACTTAGTTGGAGCAGATCGTACGTATAACTTTGGATGAAAATTATAAGTTATTATCATTTCTATTCATATTCGATTGTTACAGCAAATCCTAGCAGAGATCATGTTTTCCACGTAACATTCCCTGAACATTGGAAGCTTAGCAATTTGACACAAACTTTCAGCTCTTGGGGTGAGTAACCGTTGACTATCTCCAAAACTTCCTCTATTTGGAATTTGAGAAGATTAGTGAGGAGCATTGAATAGCTATACATCTGCACCAAAAAACGATTCATCCAGAGAAAAAACATGGAGAAATTTAGAGCGGATAGGGTTTTTTTTGGACTATAAGGAAAAAATCTCTTGGAAATATCTAATTCAGCAATCAAGACTTCGAAAGTAGCCCTCAGGCTGATTTTTTCTGTTTATTGAATATTAATACAAGCTTATAAAATGAGTACTTTTCATTCACAGCTTTGAATAATTATAATGGAAACTTAGTGGCTGCATTAGTATTACCATAAAAAAAATCAATCGCTTCCTATTGAAAAAAGTCTATAATTGCACTTAATTTACCTCCAGGTGGTGTATACGTATCCTGGCTATCAGATACAACAGCTTACGTGGCTTTAAATAATCGTGAACAGGCCGCAGGACTCCAGAAGAAAGCTACGAAAAACCGTCAGCTTGGCGACTGTCAGATTCAGACCTACGCGAAGTATCAGGCATCAATCGGGTCAATCAAAGATAATAATACACAGGTTGATCGCAAACGGAAACAGCCACCAATGGAGTAAGTCAATCAACCTGAATTTCATTGATACACGTATGAGTGAAAAAGCAAATTTTCTATCGTATCTACCCTCTTTTCACTGACAACACACTTCAACTTATCTAGTTCGCTTCTCGCATGTGAAAAAAACTCCTTATTGCATGTGATTCACTGAGAATGTAAGAATTGTGGGACTAATGGAACATTGGATGAACTATTACAATACGTCTTAGTTGTAACACAACAAAATTTTTTAATCAATTTTCTGAATGAAATTAGGTGGGGGGAGCCATGCGGCAGCAAGAAGTTTCATTTTTGTACAATTTCCCATAATCAATACCGGTTTAATTCCGGAGTTGTTTTACATTTTCAAAAACTTTTGTGATTTTCGTCAATTGTTTTTTTTTACATTTGATATTTGAAGTTTTTGAAACTTCGGAATTTTTTGTATTTTTCTATGTTGAATTCTTCGA
This sequence comes from Asobara japonica, assembly GCA_026005395.1. Taxonomy (NCBI): domain Eukaryota; kingdom Metazoa; phylum Arthropoda; class Insecta; order Hymenoptera; family Braconidae; genus Asobara; species Asobara japonica. The sequence goes on along the minus strand of BQMI01000329.1, from coordinate 1,251,596 downwards.
ACTAAACTTTTTTCTATTCCAGAAATTTTTCAAATCTCAATTAAAAAAAAATAGGATGTGTAAAACGTCTGTGGACTTGATTCTCTCAATACTGCTATTATCTACTGGAGGTTTTATTTAGCAAATATGTAAATAATTTTTTTTTTCAAAATGAAGTGGAAAATAATTCCAATTTTTTTTACCTGAGAAATTTACGATTTTATTGTGAAATGTTTGAAGATATAGATGAACGACAGATACCGGAAGCTGTTCAGTATAAGATTCCCGATCGCGCTGATGTGCTGTTATCCCACCATCGATTTGAAGAAATTATTAATTTAACCCATTTCAATGAGTTGAAAATGGCTCCAGTCAAGTGAGTTCATTAACGTGAAATTTATTTCCGTAAATATATGTAGACCAAAAAGACCTTCTTCTTGCTCCACTTATTGGTCTTTACCACATGTTCAAATGTGTCCAGTTCATTTTTAGCAATTCACAAAAATTGACGAAGGAAATTGTGTTGAGAACTCTTACTTGTCTAAATGTCGTAGTTGGAAATTGCGATACTAACTTCACTACTATTTGTTAGCCTGGGGTTATATACCCTCTTATTTCCTGTACATGTACCAGCATTTGCATAGTAGAAATTGCAAGGAGTTACAGCTTTTAGTCTACCTCGTTACAGGTGGCCATTTATTTGTACTTATTCTTATCAATCTCTATACTTAATTTCAACTATTATAAAAATTGGTTTTCTGAATTCTTCGATTTCGTGGTCACGCGACCACCAACGCATTCACTTAGGTTTAACACAAATTGAACCGTCGACACCAGTGTAGCTGCGAGTGACTTCTTTATGACGTTGCTGAAGCGGTTTGTTAGATCTCTTCGTTAGATATTCAGGATACAAGTTAATACTCGTACTCGTATTTTTTTTACGATTATTCGTGTCAGTTAATTCTTAGAAAATGTAGCATATGTGGGGAAAAGAATCGGAACAACTTGGTAATTATTCTGGAACGATATAATTAACGGACAACAAAAGACATACAACAGATCAGATTTGTAAATTAAATCATTTGGATTTTATCTTTGAAAAATCATTTTTAAGGCCTCTTTTTGAAGGCCACGGCATGCTCCTGCTTCCAAATGTCTTGACGAATTATGTGAAATGACCAGACTTTTTGCGCTATGTAATGTTGCAAAAGTATTCTTCGGAATTTTAGAAATCCCACTTTCAGTCAATGATAATGTTCCAAGGAAGATCAACGACGGGAATAGATGGTGAGAGATCCTCGAGTTTCTTCCTGTTGAATTGCCACAAGCTTTAGCAACTGTTTCGAGACCGAAACCAGACAGGTCTATATCAACCCACCTATTGAGTGGTGTTATCTTATTATTGGCTCGCCCTATGCTATGCAGAGTTCTTAATATCTACGAGATATTCTTGAGGTGGTTCACTCCTGGTAGAATCTTGCATGTCATCAGCAAAAATGATGCTGTGCAAAAGGATGATAGCCCCAAAACCAATTTGCGAGAACAATCTGATAGGCAGTAAATTATGCTGAGTGACATTTTTGTTCGTGTTGTTTGTGGGTGTATTTTAGCTTGTTCAGACATGGAACGACGTCGTTTATCTGCAATGGTAAAATAGGTTTAAAACCAACTGGATCGCCGCTCATCGAAGACTCCTCCTCGAATGACTTTCAAAGGTGTATTATTCATCGTAATATTGACCGCCAATCCATAGGGCCCAACTAGACCGTACATTGCTCCATTCTCAAGACGTTCTAGTGGATTTCTCGACAGATCAAGTCTATCCAATTGTCGGAAATTAGACGACCACCACATATACCAGTTAGGATCAGCGATTCTATTTCCGGATATGTCCAGGGATTTGAGGTTTCTTATACCCATAAGCATAGACTCATCAATGTTCATCAGAAAGTTGTTACTCAGATTTAAATGAGCGAGTGATTTTGAAATGAAGAATGTAAACCCTGGAATCGTAGAAATTCTATTGTTTTGTAGATTCAATTTTACCAGAGGCATATCAGCGAAACTACTTTTTTCTATAACTTCTATCTCATTGTTAGCAAGTGAGAGAGAAAATGCAGCCTTAGCGTAATTATTTGTTACCTTCAGTTCCTCAAAAGTGTCTTCCAATACTTTTCCAATCTTGTTGTTATCAAAATTAATGAAAACTGTTGATCCTAAACCTTTGGATACTTCATCGCTTCCATCGAATAAACGGAACTGATGATCGAAATTTAAGCTTGTCAATCGATTCATGCTCACATCAAGCTCTGTCTGTAGAGTTTTTCGCAGTGCATTTCTCTCGATTATCCAAATTTTGTTGGAACTGATACGAAGACTCCTTAGTCGAGCCTTGATATCATTTCTTCTGATCATGTCGATATCATTGAAGGATAGATCAACATCAATCACATTTGGTGGTAAATCGTTGAGTATTTCTGGTGTGATTCTTGTTATATTGTTATGTGTTAGGATGAGTTTAGTGAAAGTTACATCTGATACGTTGTACCATCCTTTTTGGAAGTTCTGTATACTGAGATTTTCCAGATGTATCGTCGTGGATGAAGAAGGAATATCTGTGCAATTGATTGCACGGTCAATCTCTGTATTATTGATGGTTGAGTTATTGTTGTCCAATGATTGGAGTGATGTCACCGTGCCATTATTTGTTTTACAGATTCTTAAGCGAATGATCGAACTTCCTTCGGGGGCTTTCTCGCTCTCACCTGTGTCCCTCTTGTTGTCATCTAATCGTACTTCATATCCAGAATGATCATCGTGTAATTTCATTGCTTCATGAAAAATTTCGGATGACATACTGTATAAATTATTTCCTTCGATGAATATGTCTGTGTAGGATGTGAGTCCATGGAAAATTTTCGGCCTTAAATGTTTCAACGAGTTATGTGAAATATTGAGGGTTCCTAAATTATTTAATGCGGAGAATACATCTGTTGGAAAATCCGCTATTTTATTTTCAGCTAACGATAATGTCCTAAGTTCAGTCATTCGGGAGAAGATAGTCGGTGGAAGATGCTCGAGTTCATTCCTGCTGAGATTCAAACTTTTCACTGCTGATAAATTATCAAATGCTCCATCTTCAATGATTCTGATATTTTGATCTGATAGGTCAAGATCAACCCAGTTGCCAAGTAGTGTGACGCCTTGCAGAGTTCCATTACTAATGCTCAGGAGATACTTTGGCGGTTCAGGTTTGCTCGGTGAAAAATCTACTGTCACAGCAAGAATGAAGATGATGAAGATGAGGAGGCCCAACAAAGCGAAGTACCAAGGACAACTGAAACAATATTTAGGAATTTCCATAAAAACTTAGTTGAATTCGTCTAAAAAAAAATGCAGCGAAATATGGGTATCAAATCATTTCATTAACGAGGATATACATTTCTATGTATCCCATATCTGTATATATTTTATATATTCATATATATGTGTACTATTGCTAGAGTATATTTAACCAAAATAGAAAGGAGCCGGTCGTATGGTGAAGTAGGTAAGGTGCCCGCCTACGGATCTGTAGTAGTTGCTGCGTCGATAACAACAAACCGATCAATCAAAATAGGAAGAGGCTATTCGGTTGGTTAATTCGCGGTTCATACTTGATGACATTAGAGTTAATGGACGTGAGTAATTCACCTCCATTAAAAAAAATATGATGGTTCCAAGCCTCTTGAATAAGAATTTATTCTTGTTTTTCTCCCAATTGACACATTAAGATAGTCATAAAACAAGGTCAAAAATAGAATTCCTAGAAAATGAAAAATAAAATTGAACATGAATTTAAGTACTGTTCACATACAACACCGCGATTATTATATAGTAGTTTTCACTTTATCCATTTACATCCATTAGCCTATGTGTTATCAATGAGAACCTATATGTCGGGTTCATAAGTCTCATTCCCATATAGGGCAATCCTCTAATGATTATCGACATAGCTTTGCGCATTTTTGTCACCTATTCCTATTATTTATGCTGAATTTCATAAGAGATAAATATACATCCTTGAATCGAGTTGATTCCTAAAAGATTTAGTTGGTTACCTTCTGTCGGATTTTTTCGGTTGTCCCGGTTTGAATGGTTCATCTTCCATGATAAAAAAGGTAACGTGATGGCCTATGTGGAAGCTAGATTAAGACTAACGATGTGAGGCGCGTGGGTCGTATAGAAAACCATACGAGAGTGGTTTTCGGCTTTATTCGGATTTTTATTTCCTCGTGTGCTTGATGCTAGGGTGGGGGATCACTTCGGCTCAAACTCGAAGACCACTCTCGTATTGACTCCATGATGTCTATGCTTGAAATTGGAGACTTAGTGTCCACAATTACTGATCGTGCGTGTAGTTTCATGGTCAGCCATCAAAAGAGCTGCGTAGTAATAGTCCCTCAGGGCAAGTACTAGAGGTGAAGATGAAAGTTCCCGGGGAAATTTAAAAATAGATAACGGACAAGGCAATTCACGAAGATGATAGAAAACTTGATTCGGGATTAACTTTAGTCTACATCTCATATGCTCATTAATCAAGCATTTCAATCGAAGAGATTTAGTTAATTTATGAATAATTATATTGTCCATTTGTTGTCCTTTTTTATGTTTTTTATCATCCAGTTAGGATCATCACATAGTATTCATGGAAGTTATTAGTACAGCAAATACACATCAATTTAGACTTCTTTCCAGATGGAACAACGATTTCTAAAAATCGCACTTGTTGAATATACATATATACATATATTTCAGTCAAAAATACAATATTTGACATACATATCACATATGTATAGATATAACTACCACGTGTGTTTATTGTATATATGTGTAATATAAGTTACATGTATTGGTGTTGGAATGATAATATATGATCCCATATTTTATAATCCGGATATATATTTTCCACTAAGGGTAGAGCATGGTTATAAAACCATGACAGAGTTTCAATCATTGACCAAGTACTTGCACACAAAGGGCCAGTTTTCCTCCAGCTAATCGTGGTTACTCAGCGGTTAAAGTTAGGTCTTGTAATTGGTTTTGGATAACATCTTCGACGAATCAGAACCTTCTTCTCTACTATATTTAATCAATATATATGTTTAAAACTCTTATGTCTACCTCTTACGTTCTATTCCCTGAGATGAGTAATATCCTTCTTGGTGTTGATTCCGATTGGGTTGCTTCAGCTGGTGATGTCGAGACATGAATAGGACATGATAGGATCCACCGGCGCGCTACCGCCTATGCGGGTAACGAATACTTAAAACCATTCCCGGCGGCACTCGTCGAAAACTCCTCCTCGTATAACCTTCAAAGGTGTATTTTCCACTCTAATTTTAACCGCTAATCCAGCTCGGCCAACTAGACCATACAATGCTCCATTTTCAAGACGCTCTATGGGATTTCTCGATATATCTAGTTTCTCCAATTGTCGAAAATTCGACGAATAGGCAACACACCAGTTTGTATTGCTGATTTTGTTCCCGGATATGTCAAGGGACCTCAGATTTTTTATACCAAGAAATAATGATTCGTCAATGGTCATCAGCAAGTTGTTGCTCAAATTTAAATGAGTGAGCGATTGTGTAATGAAGAACGCAAGGTCTGGAATTGTAGAAATTCTGTTGTTCTGTAGATTCAATCTCACCAGATGCATATCAGCGAAACTATCTTCTTCTATGACTTCAATTTCATTGTTAGCAAGTGAGATAGAGAAGTAGGCCTTCTTCCAATTATTTGTTATCTTCAATTCCTCAAATGTATTTTCCGAGATGTTTGTTATCTTGTTGTTATCAAAATTGAGGAGGGTTGTTGATCCTAAACCGTTTAATAACTCATCGTCAGTACTGAGTAAAGGGATGCGTTGAGTAAAAGCTAAACTTGTTAATAGATTTGAGCTCAGATCGAGATAAGTTTGTCTAGTTTTTATCAGGGCACCTTCTTCGATTGTAGATATTTTGTTGGAATTGATACGAAGACTCTTTAGTCGAGCCTCGATGACATTTTTTCGGAGTACCTCTATATGGTTGAAGGATAGATCAACGTCAATCACATTTGGTGGCAAATCGTTGAGTATTTCCGGTGTGATTTCTGTTATATTGTTATGGGTTAGGACAAGTGTACTGAAAGATACATTTGATAGCTTGTACCACCCTTTCTGGAAGTTCTTTATACTGAGATTTTCCAGATGTATCGTGGTGGATGAAGAAGGAATATCTGTGCAATTGATTGCATGATCGATCCCTGTATTATTGATGGTTGAGTTATTGTAGTCCAATGATTGGAGTGATGTCACCGTGCCATTATTGGTTTTACAGATTCTCAAGTGGATAATCGAACTTCCTTCGGGGGCTTTCTCTTTCTCACTTGGGCCTTCCCTCTCGTCACCTAATGGTTCTGCATACGCAGAATGATCACCGTGCAATCTTGGTGCTTCATGAAAAATCTCCGATGAAATAGTGTGTAGATTATTTCCTTCGATGAATATGTCTGTGTAGGATGTGAGTCCATGGAAAATTTTCGGCCTCAAATGTGTCAACGCGTTATGTGAAACATTGAGGATTTCCAAATTATGTAATGTGGAGAATAGGTCCTTTGGAAATTGCACAATTTTATTTTCAGCCAGCGATAATGTCCTTAGTGCAGTCATTTGGGAGAAGATCGTCGATGGAAGATACTCCAGTTCATTCCTGCTGAGATTCAAGCTTTTTATTGATGTTAGATTATCAAAAGCTCTGTCTTCAATTTTAGTGATATTCAAATCCGATAGGTCAATGTTGAAGAAGTTGCCAAGTAGTTGTACGCTTTTTAAAGTCCCATTACTGATATCGAGGAGATACTCTTCAACTGGTTCAGTTCGGGTCCCAAAGAAATTTAGTGTAGGTGCGGCAAGAAAGCCGAGAAAAAGAACAGAAAACACCACCAAACCCATTTGCCAAAGACATCTGAAACAATGTGAATTATGTTACATCAAAATTCAGTTAAAATGTTTTAGAAAAATGCACCAGAATGATGATATGTACTTCATATTTATATACTTCCGTGTCATTTCTTGAAAGAATTTGGGCCAAAACTTTTCGCGTTCTTTTGGGCAACACGAAAAGTAATTTTTCATTTGTAATTCTTGTTTGATATCATCTGAAGTAACTTTGGTAATGCAATGGAGCGAACGCGCGCCAAGTTCAACCGCTCAAGTACCCTCGGCAGATTGTCCCTGCGGTTACGTCTTAATTATGGGAGTTATGAAAAATCATATGGCGTAGAATATCTATGTTCAATCTCAAACACATTAATATCTAATTGTAGTCACTTCACACATGTTTTTGTTGGGATCACATCAGTGCCCCAATGAGCATTTCTGCAATGCAAATATGAACTTAAGATCTGGTATTATACCGAGTAAATTGTACCGATCAGTCCGTAGAACCAGGATTCGAATCATTTGTGTTGTTGACACACATGTCGCAATTCATCACATAAAAATGAATGAATGTATAAACCATATTTTTTAAATTTCATCCAATTTTCTTTGGTTTGAATTATTGTATTTGTATTTTCTCTAAAAATTTATATCGATTTCGAATTCCAAAAATTTTTTAGAGCCTCCAAATTTTTTCGACCTTTTTTCATTCAAAATTCAATTAGCGGAGATCTAGTGTGGAACCTTCTTTGGAAAACATTTTCCTAAAAGTTTAGACAATTATCCACATAAAATATGTTAGGAAATTTTCTGTGTGAACACAAATCGTGATTGCAAAAGGTGATAGGAACGAAAAACCAACCACGCCATTACTTATACCCGCGTTCGTAATAAAGTATGAGGTACAAATATTCAGAAATAGCACATATTCTATGTTTTTTATGAGAAACTAACAATTGTTATATGGAATACAAGTAAGTTGATATCAGGCGGAATGAATAGTTACTAAAAGCATTGAAATATTTGATACATTACCTTTTGCCGGATGTTTTCGGCATTTTACGTTTCACTCGTGTAACCTCGATGAAAGAAATTGGTGCGGTGATGGCCGTTGTGGAGGCTAGACTAAGGCGGAAGAATTTAGACGGTTTTCCCGTATAGTTCCGACACCATGAGAGCGGTTTTCGGCTGTATTCGTGCCACTAGGCGCGTACGTTTTGTGCTAGGGTGGGGATCACTTCGGGTCCAACTCGAAGATCACTCATTTGGCCAAACGATACATTCTCACACTCGAAATTGATGCCTTAGGGTTCGGAATATACCAATCCCACGTCGAATGCTCAGCCCTTCAGGGAGTTAGAATCACAAGCGTCAGTTAGATTCTTTATATTCGTTCAGGTATCTTGAAGGCTTTGGCCCCTCGACTATGCCATAAAGCAGTAAAATCCTCTTCGACGGCATGCGCTTCTATTGAATTCAAAGTGAATGAAAAAAAAATTCTGAGCGTACTTTATTCACTGTACAATTTCAGACAGCACTGGAAATATATTTTTGTAAATGTTCCAAGAATAAATCATTATATTTTCCAATTCTTTTGAATTTCCCCGATACTCGAATACCGCTTTCGTGGAAGTTATAGGTAGGGCCAGAAGAATAATTTAACTGTTCCTTCCAGATGGAAGTTACCGGCAGAGTAAAAGTTTTTCTTGAGTGAAATTGCAATTTAGGAAAATCCGACGTCTAAAGATCTCTATAATGTGATCGGGGAACATAAGAAATTGGGATTCATCGAATAAGTGTCCCTTTAAAAAAACTGGTCTTTACTCGGATGGTAACGCCCGTGGAAATGACATTGCCACTAAATTCCTGCAGGTTGGTTACCCTATGGGGACTGTGAACATTGGGGAAGACATGGAGCCTGTTACGAGGACTTGATACAAAATTGGAGAACAAAATAATTTTGGTATTATTATTGAAGCATCCAGCTTATTAGAATAACTTCAAAGAATACAAAGAGAGTCCAGAATTAACAGAACTGAAGTGAGGAATCTGGGTGTAATCTGCTGAGGCCCTACCAAAAAATTACGGAAAGAGTTTTGTTGAATGGGAAGAGACCAAACTTTGATCATTTGAATTCTAAGGAAGGTATAGGTCCCACCTCGGATAATTACCAGAGGTTGATAGAAAAAGCTTTTGGCTTTATAATAATTACCAATAATTCGCAGACGTATGCTCCGTCACATTTCCATTAACTCGATCATTGTCCCTCTTACATCTCCTCAACAAAAATTCGTGAGAACTACGTGAGCAAAAACTTGCATATAAAAACTTGCAGCATATTTCACTTCAAGAAATGCTGTAGAAATATTGAATGCCAAATACAGCATTCAATGGATGGTTCAAAAAATTCCTCCACTGGAAGCAAAAACCGAATGAATAAATAATTTACCTCTCTCATTCTTTCAGTGGTGATCATTTTACATTCACAGCACCTCCTTTAATACTTGGAATAATTTAAATTATCGAACGTGTGCACCCAATTATCGTCCTCATTACTGCTACAAACGAGCCGACATATTGCACGTGTGAATAAAGAAAAAAAGGAGATGCTAGAGCGCGGTGGAAAATTTTTAGCATCCCCTTGATTAGAATAATGCAACATGCCATTGGGATAACGTTCCGTAACACATTTGAATGCAAGTGAGAGAGAAAATAAAGAGCAAACACTGGAATGCAAATGGCGAGTTGAGGAGAGACCAAGTCCATGGACGACTACACGAGAATGAGTCACACGCGATTGGACACAGGACGTTTCGCCGATACAGCCTTTGAGTTTGAACTTGAGCATTAATGTATCTACTTTTTATTATTCACATTCACGAGGTACAAAAGTTTGCCTAATTAGTCGCGAGACTGATGGGCTTCCTGGCGTATCTTCTTATTTCCTTCTTTGGTGTCTCCTCCATTTTCTGGTGATGTTTTGCTAAGAGAGTATGGTAATTCACCGACGCCCTACGTGGTGTGTATTTCGTTACTCCTGCACGCAGTCCAGCGCTGGTAGATCTCGTTTTTGGGTCAAGTGATCATTAATCCATCAAATTATTTAATCAATTTATTATGATGTGCAGAAAAAAATGGTTTTACTGAGAAGCCCTGGTAGCATTGCAAAACTAATCACTTTTTCGTAGTTCCCACAATTTGAACTCTTTCTACAGTATCGGAATATCATCAATACCATAATTACCCAGAGAATTTATTCGTGTACCATGATCCTTAACGAGTCCGTAACATCCAGGATTGCTACTGCAATCAGTGTCGATTGGGCCGATGGCGTTTGTTACGTCCTCGGCGTTAGCAAGTTTTTCGTTTAACGAGCGACTTCAATGCGCGTGGCTTACAACATTTGTCTAAATGCATACACAAATGGCCACTGAAACATTAAGCTGAGCGGAAATAGTGGAAAAATAGTGAATACTCAGTGGTGTTTAGTGGCGATTAGAATAGGTCAGAAAGTCACATTGTGTTAATGATACACCCACGTGCCTTTGTAATTATGGACAATCAAAGCGTGAGATAAAGTCAGAACAATCCTGCGCAAACCCACAATCATTAATCCACTTAAACAATTATACAGAGATCGGGCAAGAATCGTTGGGATTGGGAGGGAATAACAAAATTATACCTGTTATTATTTTGGAAATATTTTTCAAGTGAAAGTGTAGAGACTATTAAAATTTCCGAAATTTTTGGAAGTTGTCGAAAATTTTTAATTTTTTGAATTTTAAAATTTTTTGGAAGTCTCTAAATAAAAAAATAAATCTAATATTTTTAGAATTTTTGTATGCATGAAAAAACCATACAGTTTGGTCATTGCAAAAAAAAAATATATGAAAATAAGGAACTGTCAGACGCACCTCTAACTCGATTTTTATCAATTTTCTTATCCTATTTTCTCATCTATCAACGAGACCATTTGACATTTCCGTCCAAACCCACCAATTCCGAAGATATTCTCATTAATAAGAAAACTGGATCTATTGGCCGAATGGCAATTCATTCAATTTTGAATTACCATTTAAACTCAATTGACAACGGCATATTAAGTTTTCAACGATAAAACAACTCACGCCCTTTTCCTCTTTCCCCATACAAAAAGTTTTTCATCTAACGCAGAAATAAAACGCCTCGAGAAGAATAACGTGTAAGAGCGTGAGATAAATCTGGTGCAATTGTAAAAAAATCTGACGATGCTCCATTGGGTTGAGAAATACTTCTTACTAAGTGGTGAAATTTCTCTTGTCGAGTTTTCCTTTTATTAATGCTCAAATTATATCGATGATTATCGATATTATGAGAGAAATCTGATAGAACTTTGCCATTATAAAGTGAATAATTTTTCACTTCCGAATAAACGTATTGTGGGCAAGAAAGAAAATTACTCTTACGTTTATTTCTGACACTATATATATATATATATAATTTCACCAATTAGCGTTAACTGGTCCAGGGGCTCCTGTTCGATTTGTCCGACGATTTCAACATTTTCTAGGATCATTGGGAGATGTGCATCTGAGAATCCGTATTCCAGATTCGCCTGACAAATATCGGTTTGGTTTTATGCGAAAATCCATAAAACCTGTAAGATGTTAAGCGTTTGGTTTTATGCGAAATGTTCACAGTTTCGGGGGGAAAAAATATGCAAATATCGATGGGTTTTCAACTACCCGCTCGTTAAATTCTTCATTTGCTTTTATTTTTCCAACCGATTTTTTCAAGAATTTAAGGTTTCAGTAACGAGTTATTAAAGTTTCAAGATGTGCGAATTTTGGTGTGATGTCTTTGAAATGTTCTGCCTGAACCAAAAAACGCAATAGATTTCTCCAGTTGCATGAATCATGAGAGCGACATCGAAAAAAAAACTGTGACTTGTACCTGAAAATCTCCAGAAAATCTTGACTCAAGAAAGCTGAGGGTATTAAAATTGTGTAGAACTCATTACGCCCAATCCTGAGGGCGTAGTCCGAGATGCAACCAATGTAGCAACCAGCAGCTGCAGTGCAAAATCTCGTCAGCGCACACCATCACACCCCACGCGAAACATGTGTTTGAGGTTTCGAGACAGAGATAGACATTCAGTCCTAACCTGCGCATATTCACATTATGCATGGAAATCTCTTGCCACCGCACCTTATACCTTTCGCCCTTGGCCATACAGTTCTCTTATCGCTGATGCTTAATAACTAGCAATCATTGCTCCCGAGAGGGATTTTCTATTCCGGACAAAAATTTGCGGGCTATCTGCAAAGGACACACGTGAAACCTCTGTGCATACTATCAAGACAATTTTTTTTTATCCTCAGTTATCGAGACTTGCAAACGTATCAAGCTGAGTATTTTTCATTTCACGTTGGATGAAATGTAACCGTATAAAATATTTACATAATTACACCAAATTTTTTCAATTGAAATTAGTTATTACTGTGAATGAGTAATGGTGATTATTCCAAGTCACCCGAAGTGATAAGGGGTCTGAACGTCATCCGTAACAAGAATTAGCTAGTGTGTGAGCCAGTCTCGGTTGGTGCTGCTGATAAGAATTAAAATGAAAGACCATCATGGTCTTGGGTGGAACATGTTGAATGGGGAGGAGAGAAAAAAATTGAACTACCGGTGCTACGCAGTGTTAACGAGTTGGATGGTTAAAAGACATTGGCGATAATCGATTATCGGTTTGCTTAAATTGAACTTCAATTTATGGATCCTTTGGATTGAGACAAAATGAAGCTGAAGAGTTATGGAAATTGGAGGGCTCTTAATATATTAAGCTCTTTGCAGTGATTCATTATTATTGAGTCGTTGAAGTCGACAAATGGCAAAAAATTATGAAAACAAATTTATATATTTGTTTTAGCTTTCGAAAAAAAAACTTTTTCGTTTGATATCATTCTTTCTCACTTTTCATTAATACTTTTTTTCTTCATTTAGTAATTTAAAATGAAAAGAGATTTTTGACCGAAATGCTTTTTCTTTTTGGTAGGTCATACCTACATGGGAAACATAGTACATAGTACATAGTACATAGTACATAGTACATAGTACATAGTACATAGTACATAGTACATAGTACATAGTACATAGTACATAGTACATAGTACATAGTACATAGTACATAGTACATAGTATATAGTATATAGTATATATATATGTTTTGGTAGAACCTACCCTATTTGACATATATGGCAGATGTATGTTATATATATTTCACACGTATATTTTGCTACGGTTACGTTCACCGTGGAAAGCTGCTTAGTTATCTTGGTTGCTGGGAAAAAAACTGGAATTTTTGAACTTTCGAATTTTTTGTGAAATATTTGAAGTATCTGCAGTCTCAGAAAAATTGTGAACTTTTTGAAAAAAAAACCATGCTCTGTTTGAGAAAACAAATCTCTTGAGAATGAGTTCTTCGTGTCACAGATTTTTTCTATCAGCGCCCTTAAGTCTTTTCAGATCTCAAATTAAGTCTGGTTTCTTTCGGATGTCTATCAGAATACCCTCTCAGTGGATGATGAGTAAATGTTTCGACTCATGGTGTTTCGTTCTGCTTCGTCAGGGTATTCATGTTTTTATTATTTCTGCGGAGATAATTCTTCCATCGAAAGTTGGAAAATCAATCCCTATGATTCCTGCTTCCATCGCATTACAAGCTTGCATCTTCCCAGACAAAAAATGTACATATTTCCTTCAATGTTCCACGAATAATTTAAGCATAATTACGCATCACTTCGTATGAATAAACCTCGAGAAAGGTGAAATAAAACCAATAACACGAATCCCGGTGGACAGATTTACATGCAATGAAGGTAGAGAAGAGTGACGAGAAATTAATGTTGGCAAGCAGGATGCTATGGCTCCTGGCAACCCGCTGGTATCCCCTCGTTTCCACCTACTACTCATTCGCTTCGCCATGAAAAACCCGCTAATTCAACGTTCAAGCTGTTCAAACTGTTCATGCTGCATTTCCCCTTCAGGATAAGTTAAAAAAAAAACGAAGAGAAATTCGTAAAAAGCCAGAGTAAAAGAAAAATAAATCATTCTCGCTCGAGATTATATTCACGGCCTTCCACTCGCTTCAGCTTCTTCTTTACTTCAGTTGCTCTCAACTTGATATCAAACTTGGCATCACGGCTGAGAATTTATCCACCTATTTTTACTTCATTCTGCTCGTCATGTAAAATCCTTTTGCAAATTATTTTGTGAAATTCATTCGACCCGATGTTTTTTTAACATCATTTTTACACGAACAGATGCTATCTTGGTTTATCTACAGTGGTGAGAATAATTTGACCAATAATTTTGCATTTTTGGGGGGGGGGGGGGAAATTCCGTGACATGGGGCAATTAACATAAAATTAGTGAATTAATTATTGAATCCACAAAATTGAAGAAAAAATAAAAATACCGATTTCTGTATTGCGGATATTAATTTACGGGATTGCGTTTTTTTATATCACTCTCCGGTCAAACGCATGTAGATGCCTTCAACATCTTGCCACAATTTAATTTTTAATCATCTCGATTTACATATTTGTCAATTTTTCACTGCAAGTTTAAAAAAAATTGGATATTGAATTTCTCTTGTAACGATCATTCATGGGGTAGCATGTAAAGCGGCGGCCGTGTGTTGGATCGTGCGTGGAGTGCGTGCGAATCCTTCTTCGGTGACTGGTAAACATCACGGGTACCACTGCACATCTTGAATATTCATAAGCGAAGAATCGGCTCGGTGGTTCTCCTAGTTGATCGACTTTGGTTAGTCCCGCTGTTGGTGCCGCTGCGTGGGGGCACTTCGTTAATAGAAGAAGAGCAGTTTTATGAAGATTTTTCGTTCTTGAACAAAAGAGTTTTTTCATTGACACAATTATTGGAAAAATGAGGAATGAAATAGGTACTTCATTTTCCCGAATGACAAATTTTTATTTTGCCTTCGCAATGTATGTATATATATAGCTAAATACAGTGCCTACCGTTTGATAAATTGAAACTGAAAGAAATTGTTTATTCCGTAATGACAGTTGGTTAGTGAAGAAGCGCTGCGGCAAGAGCGCAATCGGAACTACATCGGCGGCGCTCCCCTCACCATGCGAGCGTAAACTTCGGGTGGAGAGCCGCGCGCAAAGAAGGGTTAACTAATGTGAAAAAAACCTTCTCTTTGGAGCAAATTATTCAGAGCATGTCGTATATTAAAAAAAAAAGAGCAATTCCAAAAGGACGGTTGAAATGGGACTGATCTCGAATAATGTTTGGTCGCCTGAAATGTTCTCTTTACAATTAATTTTTAATGTTACTCCACCACCGACATTTTTGCCGCGTCAGTCTCGTTGTACCCTAAATAAATCTCAAGGCTGGGATGAATTGCGCTGGGTTTTTCTTCTCAACAATTTTTGCTTGTTTTGGACTGTCAGCTTCAGTACATGGGTTTAGCGGTTGCTGAACGAGAGTTGTGGATGGTGGGGATTTTATAATTGACGGCAATACAGGAGATACATGGAAATTGTTGAAGAGGTTATAATGGATTTGTTGGGGATTAGGGAGACCCAGGGAAATTTATCAATTTTGGTTATCGTTCAACTTCACATTTCCGGTTGAACATTACTCTTACAGTCAAATTGCAATTCAGCTAATACGATCCCTGTCCTATGGGTCCATTCTTTCGTGTACACTTTTCCCACACATCAGACTGAATTCCATATTTTGAACATCCATTTTGAGAAAAAACAAAGTTGGCATTCTTTTAAGGATATTCCACCTATATTGGCGAAGATATAAGAATTGCTTGAAATTTTGAAATAATGTTTTCACAGCGGTAACAGATGCCTGTATGAAATTTCAGATTGATTCACAACACCGTTTTGTAGTTATTAATTATCAGAGTTCTCAATTAACACAGCCTCTTATGGGAAAAATAAAAATTTCTGTAAATACAGTTCAAAATATAAAAATTTGTTGAAATTTTGAAAATTTACTATTGAAGCAGATATAAAACGATGGTAAAAATTTCATGACGACTGACTAAATTTTTTTTTTACATTAATTTGTTTAAACAATATAATATTGGTTCGCAAAATCAAATACAGTATAATAATTTTCTATGGCTATCACTTTAACTAATTAACGCATTGAAATATTAATTGAAAATTATTGGCGATAAATATCACGAGTTATAGAAAGGGTCATAAACTTTTGTTTTGACTATACGTGTTGAATATCCTTAAGGGCAGCATCATTTTTTCAGTTTTTTTCCTGACTTGTTCATTAGCTATTGCAAAATTGGATAGAAAATAGTATATTTCCAAACTGTCATTTTGGGGATTTTTTCTCGCGCAAAGGTTGCGCTCGAGGCGAAGCTGAGTCAAGTTTCGAACACAATCAGAGTTCAGTGAATCCCTGCTAGGTCCAATAATACTTAACTTAATTAACCAATCAAGCTAAAATTTCATGTAACATTTTTCTTTCATTACTCCTTGTTTCAGACCTCCAACAGTGAAAACAGACAGTCAGAAATTGGAATCAGATGCCGATGGTTGGGAATTAGCGTCAGGTAACTCTCGCATCTGCCAAATGCAAAAGTTGTTAGTATGAAAGAAATTCTTTTACAAATTCGTGAAAATTTCTCTTCCTGCTTCTGCAAATTGTGCTTCCGTATATTTTCATGAAGCCCTCTGCGCTTTTTTTCAAGAAATCCACAATCAACTCCTTCTCTGTATACCCCCGAGGCTGGGTAAAACACTTATGGCCCCACTGAATATGCAGAGACCCAACAAACGATGATTGCAAAAAAGAAAAGCCAAAGTAATGATACAGATAAGACAATAATTAAGTGCGAGCAGGAGAAAGGTTAATTGAGAAATGAGACGGCTGTTTATCCTGTTATATCCAGTGTCGCTTTGCAGTTTCAATGGAGACAGAGTTCAATGAGTAGTTAAGAGTCTCTTGGCAACTGTCTTAATCACCGTTACTGGCGACGAGACACATCGATTAATTGCTGTGATTAGAAAACGCCTGCGATAGACAGCAGATTATAGATCAAAACTCAACACATAAGAAAAAAAAATTGCCATTTTCAATCGCTTCATGATTAAGGAGGTTCTAGCGACACTCAGGTTGCTCACAAAAATTTCAGCCAAAAATTCTGTATTTTTCTATTAGGTTATTCAGTACTTACATTCACGATAGAAAAAATTCCAGTGATAATAGCGAAGCCAATGATAACAAAAATCAATTTTAAAGTTGCTTTTCATACACGTCATTGGGTGAAACGTGGCAAAGGTTAGTAGTTTTCCTACATTACCGGCAGGAGGATAATGTAGGGAATTGATGAAATGTTTCGTTTATCCCAATATCTAAATGGCCCAGTTTTTCTGTTACATCATTTTCAGCGTGGGCATCACGTTCTTATATTTCAGCTCTGTTATTGACCTGGAGATGTTGAGGGAGGATTTGTAGTGTGGAGTAGTACTCGATAGGTTGTAATGATTCTGTTAATGGGGTTACTTGGCGAATCTGGGCTGCATGCAAGTTCTGGAGCTTTCTACGTTCTGTTAGAATTCTTGTAGGCAAAAACCTTCTTTTTTATCAATCTGATGAGCGCGAGACATCTAAAGAGTGAGAAGTGGACCAATGGGTCTAGCACATTTTAGCGGGAAAGGGGATTCATCTCTTTTTTTTTAAGATTTTTCTTCATTTTTAATTATTTTCCTTGATCATTTAGGAAATTTTAACAATCAATTATGCACGGACAGAAGACGGAAGAAACGCGACATTTTTATTCAGTCACTCCTCTTTTTTTTCCAATTTTATGTACACGAAACGTAAATAAAATGGATAATTCTTCTTGACTAGAATGTGCTCCATTATTCTAGAATAATGTTACGGTTTTTGAGGGACAAGAAAATCATAGGGGGATAAAATTAGCCGTTCACGACTAATAAATTTCGTGGGTTATAACACAGAGCATAAACCAGTGTTTTTCATTTTTTCTGTGCAGGCAAGCGAAGACGGAAGCATAGCAAGGGTGCGGCAATGGGAAACGCGGTGAGCTCCAAGCCAAGTGCAGAGAAGGTATTCGGTGAGGCCAATTGGGAGTGAAGCGGAAAAATAAGTCATCAAAAAGAAGATCAAAGATAATGACGATCGTTGATACGTGAGCTATTAGCCACTGGCCTCATGTATGCAAATGGAAAATATCATTGTTGTGATTATTAATACAAATTTTCTTTATGTAACAATTTTTGTACTCATTGAGGAATGTAAACATTAAATTGTTTACTGACAATAAGCTCACTGCCTTCAATGTTTAGTAATTTTGGTACAGTTCTTTTTCTGCAACTTCCCGCCCTTGTTGCAGAATATAATTTTTTTCCGTTAAACTATGATAGTTTTTCACAGCTAATCCACTACTGGAATTGTTTCCAGATTTACCAGGACAATAGGGAAATTTTATGAGTTGGAGACTGATCTTGTCATGTGACATTCAATGGCGCAATTTCATTGGTCGAAATACAAACAAAAAAGTAGTGGTGTGAGCATGTGTGTGCCCCATTCGGGGCAGAAAAAAACTTCCCGATTTGGTATTTCAACAGAGCGTACTAAACTTATTCTTCTCCAATATGCCCTGGTTAATCAGTGTGACCGGTCTGGGTGTCAGAATAAACAGTTGCAGATTTGACAATTCTAAGCTGACTCATTTATGAAGCAGATAATTATGAATATTTGAGTAGACGTATAGTGAACATGAGGATGCGACTTATGCAGGTCACTTGAGTGGGAGTGAGTCGCCAATAGAGATGCGGCCGCAATACAAACGATCACTTTAATATTTTACCCAGCGGAACAGAATAAAAACTGCAATTGTTAATAACATTGCATATACTGCACGAATGCCATCCAAAATGTAATCCACTCGATTCTGCACGGAAATGCTTCGATTGAGGCCTTCATGACAGCGCTGGGTTCATTCATTCACTTATTACATACATAATTGTTGAGACGGCCATAGCTCCTTAATTATGCAAATTATCGAAAAAAGTCATTCTACATAAAATACGTATTTTTGGATGGGGAGCAACTTTTCTGATATGAATTTTGTGCTAACTCTAATAGTTCATGCAGTAGAACATTATAAACAATTGAAATTGTTAATAACAATATAAGTACTGGACCAATTCAATCCAAAATCTAATCCGGGCTAAGTTACATGAAACCCTTCCGTTTGAATCATCAACAATTTCGATCGAATGATTCGTTCACAAAAAATCGTTGACCAAAAATTTTGACCACGTACATACATCGTCACACACACACACACACATACGGACATTTTGTTTTAAATAGTCTAGAATGGTCAGAAATACCATGAAACGTGGAGATCTGATGGAAAATCGATTTTTCATTTTCGGGGGCAAAACAATAACTTTCCCCATCGGGAAGTTAATTATCAAGAGAAAAATAGAAAATTAAGATTCAAGGGCAAATGATTTTTGTTTTTGGCGTGATTTCAGAGTCAATGAAATTACCCCGGAAATTGATATCGATTTTAAACTCTATTCATTAAAATGTTGACATTGTTGTTGTGATACTGCTGGTATCAGTCGATCTCTCAGTATCGTCAGGTTTCCTGAAATATACAGATATAAAATGTACTAGATTCGTTAATTTTATTCAGTAATTTGTGAATTATATCGGCGTGTAAATAATGTGTAATTTGTGATAGTTTTAATTAGTGAATATTTAATGTGCAATTCTTTCGAAAAGAAACTTAAATGTAAATCTATTCCGTGAAACTTCAGTTTTTTCGGTGTTCAATGTTTCTACGTAACTTTCGGTACAATATCCAACCGAATGAAACCAGTGCAATTTTATAATTTCGGTTTTAATTATTTAACTGTTAGTCAGACAGTCGAGTATTTATTTAAACATTTTCCGAGTTTGATATAGGGAACGATTAATGAATTGCGAAAATCGTGAAAAAATGCTTAGACGAATTTTGGATCGTCAGAATGAGCGTCACAGAGCTGTACAGGAGGAGCTCAATGAGGGATCCAGCACTCCAAGACGCGGATCTTACACGGAAATCGCTAGGACTCGGCTGCTGGATAAACAGGCGAATCCCGTGAGTATTTGGATCCAGTGTTGAAAATCGTTGGACACTTTTGGGATTTCTAAGGGCATTGCGTTTAAAGGGCAAGGCACATGCCGCATAGAAACCCCATCTCTGCCTCAACTATCTGACGGATCCTTCAAAAACTCAACGTTTAATGTTTTTTTTCGTGAATGCCGTTGAGAAAAAAATGTTTCCGACACTTCGATAAAGTCAACTTTTCCGTTTTTTCTTCATTTGGATAAAAAACTGTCGGGCGGCGTCACGCTCACCGGGCGACCAACGGTGGGTCGATAGAGTCTCCACAGGCTTTGAAATATTGAACAACCTGGATCAAAGTGTATTGAAGATTATTTCTCTTCAAATTGGATAACTGAATACGAAATTTTTCATTGAAACTAAATTCTCCAATTGCTGAAAAATTTAATACTTGATGAAAAATTCAAACCATAATTTTCCTCTGCCTACTTATCCACGAATTATTTTCCGTCCGGAATCGATCACTTTTCTACGGAATATACACTGTAATAATAATATCGCTGTGGGGATGGAAAAGTGTGCGGTAACGAGCGATCGTAAAGGAAGCGTGAGGGAACGTAGATGGGCGGAGAATGGTGAAAAAAGGTAAAAGAGAGTAGCGAAAAAAGGAAAAAAAAGGAACACCACAGGCAGCTCTAATAAAACAAAAATCATATAAAAAAACATATATTTCCATCTATCTCACTTCCTTGCAGCGTCTCACCGGGTGATACAAATCGAGCAATAAATAATAACAATAAACAGAGTCGATAGACAAGGCGCAGTGTGTGGTTGTATACTTTCTATCTACAATAGAAGCAGTTGGGGGAGCGATAAACTATCGAACAGTTTGAAAGATCGGGCGAGCGGAATCGCGGACGATTGTTTATCGGTCAATTACAAGTCGATCTACCGTACCATTCAACGACGGCTATTTGGCTCATGCGTGACGCTCCATCCTCATTATTTTCTTTTCATCATTCTATCCATGAAATAACGTTATTGAAAAATGTTTCAAGTAATTTTTACCTAATACTCCCCCCCTCCACCCCAAATAGAAGGAATAAGTTGAGGGACCCGCGGTAATTTAAAAAAACCTCAATCGTCGGATATCAAAAAAATAACTATAGTGGCACAAACAAAACTTCCCGATTTGGTTTTTCAGCACAATCTACTAAATTTATTCTTCTCCAATATACTACGGTTAATCAGTGTGACCCCTGTTATTATCATAACGAAAACCTGCCTATTTGAGAATTCCAAACTGACTCATTTATGAAGCAGATAATTATGAATACTTGAGTAGACGCATGGTGAGCATGAGGATGAGACTTATGCGTGTTACTTGAGTGAGAGTGAGACACCAATAAGGATGCGGCTGCAAAACAAAAACTTTAATATTGTACCCAGTGGAACAGTATAAACAATTGCAATTGCTAATAACATTGCATATACTGCACAAATGCCATACAAAATGTGATCCGCTCGATTTTGCATGAAAACGCTTCGATTGGGACCGTCATGACAGCGCTGGGTCCATTCGTTCACTTATTACATACATAATTGTGGGGACTGCTATACCTCCTTAATTATGCAAATTATCGAAAAAAGGCATTCTACATAAAATACGTATTTTTATATGGCAAACAACTTTTCTTATAAGCATTTTGCGCTAACTCTAATAGTTTATGCAGTAGAATATTATAAACAATTGGCATTATTAATAACAATATAAGTACTGGACACTTTTACTCAAAATTTAATCAGTTATAAAATATGCTTATATCTCTCAACTGTGCCATTGAGTACCTGGATTACAACATTTTTGTGTGAATGAACGTTCATTATCACTATTTTCGATTTTTGCTCAACATGAATTTCTCAAAAACAGGGGAACTACTCGATGGATTTGATCAAAAATCTAATCAGCTCTAAGTTACACGGAGACGCAACGATTGAAAAGAAAAATTAATCGAATCGCACGATCCGTTTCCGACAAAACGTAAACGAAAAATTTTGCCACATACGGACGAACACACACACACACATACAGACACTGTATGTTTGACACAGAAAATTTTATCGATCTGGCACTTTTCATTTTCGGGGTCATTACAATAACTTCCCTAGATCGGGAAGTTAAAACCTATTTTGTACTGAGTCCATTAAACGAAAGTCCAATTTCTCTAAAAAAAAATTCTCTCCGTGTAAATTGGCCCCATAAAACCATAAATTTCTATCAATTTCCTCCATCAATAAATCCTGAAGTTAAAGACAAGAAGTTTTAATAGACTCTCCATAATTCCTCGATTATAAAATCCTTATTCGACGCAATAATTGCCGTTTTCCCCTCGCCCCCCCCCCCATCCTCTTAAACGCATCGACGACTCCATCCTCAAGATTAATCCCGATGAATTACTGTTTCAAACGCGATAGTAAAGAGTCTTCACTCTATCCCGAAGACTGATGAGAAAAGACGAGAGGGGCCTCTGTACACTAAGCACAAATGTTCAAGTATATACACAATTTTAAACGTTCGATTGAAGCCTGTGTGCTGCATATAATCGATGAATCTGCGATAAGATAGAGCGCAAAGTTGAGGTGGGGTCCGTGGAGGCGCCCGAAGGGAAACTCAATTAAATCGAATTGCATCGATGACTCGCGAATTTCACGCGGAGAATTCGATCTGACTAGAGTACTCTTTGCAATCACTTTTTTTAATCTCATCTTAGCTCTCATTTTTTCCCCCCGCAAACAATTTCTTTTTTCTCTTATTTTCACATTGCATTTGAAGAGAATTCTCTTATTTTCTCACTGCACCTTGAAAATGCACATATGATATTGAGTTTTAATCAATGCTCACGTCATGAAAATATAATAAATCCATTTGCTCGGAATATATGGATTACCCCGTGATCGAATCCTTAATTGCAAATTATTTATTAAAAATAAAAAAAAGAGGAAGGTGGCTTGGGGTAATGAGAGGAAAAAGAATGAACCGCTGAGGTGTGTTCAGGGTCTTTTGCGCTTATCGAAGCGTCTTTCCAGCCGGCTCGTTAACGGCGCCTCGTAATTGTACTGGAATGTGGCATTTTCTTTTATATTTATTATTTCGGTTGGAAAAATGAGAGCCTGGGGCAATGGTAGCTTATCAGGTAGCTGGATGGTTGCATTTTTCCGCAACGAAATTGTGGCTGTGATGACCTTTCGAAAGGCAATCGCTTTCGTGATATTGAATCGATATGGTTCGAGGTCGAAGCTGATTGAGTTGTAGTTTTTGCTCGGGCTTCGCCCTCTTTCTGCTTCTCTCGCATTTTTCCTACTTATTTCATATCTATGTGATCTATGTTGGAGGTTCTGGTGTTGAGACTTCATGAATGCACATTCATAAGAGCCAAAGACATGCGTTCTATATCGCTAAAATGGAATATTACCTCTTCTGCTGATTGTGGAAGCTGCTGAGGTCAACTTGGGACTTAGCAGGCCAGTAGGATTATCCGAACAGCCACAGGACCACTAAGGCCCAAATCAACACCCAGCCCGCGAAAACTCCTCCCTGCGGCGTGCAATCTTCTTCGTTATGCTGAAGAAGTCCAGTGTTTCCTCAATCATCCATACACTTCACATATTCCATACATTCGATTCACCGAAACTATATTATAGTTTTTTATAACACAAAATTTTTATGAGCAAGCTTTTAATTTCGACGATTCGTTCGGTCTTTCGCGATGATATTTTTTTCTTGATACCTCGGTCGAAAGTACGTATATTCGTCATCAATTTCGAAGCAGAAAGTCTAAGATTCGTGCATCGATGAAACTACACGCACGCCATCTACAACAGCGGTACGAAATTTTTTTGTCCGCCCATCGGTGCGTGGGACTGCTATCAGTCACTAGTCATCACTTCTATCTACGATAATGTGAAATGTAACCTCAAAACTACTTCAGTGTAATTAATGAAATATTGAAAACAATATCAATAAAGGCAATGGCGTCCAGTGATGAGTCGATGGACGAGGAAGAGCTTCTGAGGGATTTTGATGCAGAAGCACGATTGATAATAGCATATCTTGAAGGTTAATTTTCTTTGCGTTCCTTTTTATGATATGCCTGCCCCCGATCAGCAGCACTCGCTTCGCTCGCACTTCAAATGTCGGGGCAGGCATCAGTATCTATAACCCAAATTATCAATTTTCGTACTTTCGACCGACTCTAAAGAAAAATAGTATACACCACACGGGCAGAAGTTTGAAAGCCCTGAACTGCGCGCCATGATACCCTCGGCTTCGCGTCGGGCATCATGACGCTTAGTGCAGCAATTTCATACTTGCTGCCCTTATGGTGTAATATACTATTGATTATCCGCAAGGAGTATCCTGATGAAGATTGCCTGGACCATTCAAAGAGTTGCTGCCTGCCAAAAAAAGGTCCAAGTAGGTTACATTCGTTCCGATTTCCAATGAATTTTCAGTCACGAGTTATAAAGAATAGTTTTCGTTACGAAGGGCGGGGCGGGAGGGGGGGGGGGGGGGGGGGGGCGCGGAAATTTTTTGAATATGCTGCAAACCTGTAGAAAATATTTCTGCATCTCTCTATTTGGCAGTGCTGGGAGCAATCGCTAGTTATAAATAATTGTGTTTCTTTTTTTTTTCACAATGTCTCGAAGCTATTTTCCGTACATAATGTGACCATACTGGAGGCTGATTCACATTGTAGATAGCCACCAAAGAAACTGGTCGACTCGCAGTTGGCACGATTATGGTACGGTATCGTTTGCGATTATCAGGAGGAGAGTTTCAGGATATTTCCAACGCCGTATACACTCCGGATATTTTATTGCGCGTGACACAAAACGCACTTACGAGTCTCTTGGACTTAGTATCAAAATCCCCTTCCCGATTCAGGTGTTGCAACTGTGATCGTGCGAGTGCAAAGAGAGGGTGGAAAGGGGGAGGGGGGGGGGGGAGGTGGAGGAGGATGGTACTCTTAGGACTGAATTCTCTATACCAATGACATAAACATAAATGTTAGCGGGGTTATATCTCTAGAAAGGGCGATAACGTACGTCTAGGGTGTAATAAAGAGGTTACAAGTTTATTGTTTATAAGAAATGCCGTGGGTAAATTCTCGGTCGATAACTTGAGGACTAAGCTAGGAAAATGTGCTTGTATGCGATTCAAAAAGTCGAATCATTTTTCTCTTCACGAGGGCTAGGAAATGATTGAAATTCGATTGATTAACGTGTTGACAGCTGGATTTTTGGAGTCAGGTAATTTAAAGGTGTTAAATGGAAGACTTCAAATACCTCAATATAAGCAAAATGTAAGAAATAAAATTTTAAAAATATAATATAAGAAGTTCGGTAATAATAAAAAAAAAAGTTGAATTATTCTGGAGTTGTTGGAATTTTTGTTTTGGAAGCTCCAAGAAAAATCTCGGAAGTGGAAATTTTTGCAGCATCCTTAGGACTTAATTCCCCATACAAATGACATAAATATGTATGTAAGCGGAGCTATATCTCTGGATGGGGTGATAATGTACTTCTGGTATATAATAAAGAGGTTACAGGTTTATTCAGCAGTGCTGTGGGTAAATCCTTGGCCAATAATTCGCGGGATAAGCGGGGGAAACTGAGAAGAGTCCGGGGATATCAATGCCGGGAGATGGTGGTTATCTGGGATTTGAGAGAGTTGTAGCCGCCTTGAGGTTGCAGGGGATTTTTTTTTACAGATTACGCGGTTTTTGAGGAGGTAATTTGACTAGATTCAGGGGACATGAAGTGAGTGTAAACGGTTGGACACGATGGATTAACTGGATTTGAGACATAATTACACCTTCGGCGGAAAATATTTCGCCATTTTTCTCATCGATGTGGTGGATATGGAAATGACATATTGGAGTTTCATTTTAGATTTTTTTCCCCCAGAAAAGGAATGTCGTATCCATCAAGCGATGAATAAATATTATGGACAGTTCTTGTTGCCTCATATCAATACAAGTTTCGCACTTTTAGTACGTGAATAAGGAACTTGATGTATATGGCAAATCGCAGGGGAATGGAATGAATCCGAGGACGGAAAAAATTATTTGACATTAAAATCATTTGATAATTAAAGACCCATACATTTTGGAGTGTAATTAATTTTTTTAATCAACGAAAATGCACTGAAAAAAACAGCAAAAAACATTGCATACTAATGAAGCTCGGGAATTCCTGAAATGATTTTTCTTATAGTCAAGAATCTCAATTAGAGGCGAAAGTTACCATAAATAATCTATGATCCGTCGGCGTTAAAAAAATAATTAGATTTGAAGCGACGGTTGTTTTGCAACTTTGTGGCTGAAATAATTGCTTCAAAACTCGACAGATTATGATCAATTTTTTATTCCAATTAAAGTTCATATCAATACGATCATATGGTCCAATCATAGGCGCATTGGTTTTGATTAAATTGAATTGAGCAGGAAATGGGATTCCACGGAGGCAGTCGGTTGGCAGTTTCATGATGCTCTTGCAATAATGCGTTACTTTATGCTTATAATCCGAGATATCTAATAAATTTCCTATTTATATTTTGAAAACACAGATGTGTGTATGTGTGTGTGTTTGTTTTGCGTGCCTCTGTGTGTCTGGCGTGTTTTTCTATTTTGATACAATTCAAAAAAATTTTTAGCAGGACCCCCCATGATCCCTAGTAACTTCAATGCACCTTTGTATGACACATCAGACGCCGACACCTGCCCTACACACAAGAGAATACTAACCGCGGCCCCTGAAAATGAAGACTTGAACGACAAAGGGACGCTCAGCGTCGCTCTTACCATCACCAAATTCGAACGACTTTAGTCTTCTCTAGTCTTCCCTTTCCAATAAGTACAACTCTAAAGTGACAGTTGGAAGACAACTGTCGCTGAGATGTTTATTGCGAAGAGCGATGCCACGGCGAAAGTCTTCCTTGTATCTTTCAGTATCGTTGAAACTAACTCAAAATTTTAGAACGACTTGAACGACAAAACAAACTCAGAACTCATTTTTCGACTCGGGAACAAACCTCTGAACGTCTCTGGGCACATTGGATTATCGGCTCGAGACTGGGCGCTTCGAACCGAAAACCGGCGTTGCTCCGAATTTCCATATAAACACGGACTCGAGAAGGGGACATAAAAATATGGTCAAGGGAAAATTCTTGAGTGTTTCGAAGTTATGATCAACAAGTATGAAACAAGCGTGTGTTCTGACTGAGTCTATTTTTTCAAGATTTTCAGGAGTAAATTAGCTCCGACCGGCCTGGTGTGCACCCACACACACACACACCCAAATTTTCACACTATCAGGCGTACCCATGCAATGCGACCGCAAGGCCGGGCGAGAACCTAACCTAACGCCGGGGGGGGGGGGGGGGGTGGGTTCCATCATAGGCCCGATACCGTCGCATAGAGATTTCTGGGAGTTTACCCCGAGTCGAAAAATACGATGGCTTAGATGGGGAAAGTCGGCCAAGCATGGGTGGGTGTCTTCTGAAGGAATGCCCAAGAACAGCTGGGGAAGTCCACCCGAGAGGGAGACTTCCTGGAAAATTTTTATATCATTTTGTTGTAGGATTTTTACATGTTTTTCTATGCCAGATTTTACACATCACATTCTATGGGCAATGCCCCACTTTGCACAGCAATTCTGCATCAATGTTACAGGATATCCTATATAAAAGCCGCTGCAGGAAGTCCATCCGTATTTCTTCTATAAGTGTCACGTAAAATCTTCGTTCCTCTTGGCTTTTACCAAAGTTTAACCACGCCATTTTTCTCCATCATAATCCATTAAAAAAAAGATGTAAAGTTCCATACAAAGTGTGACATTCCTCATGCGATCAACGTCGGCTTAAGAAAGAGCCAATGATATTAGACACCTCATTCCTCCCTTCGCCCTCCCCCACCCCAAACTAAACGAGCGGATAAATAATCATTTATAGCTAATGAATTATTCGCGCTTCTAATTGACAGGTTTTACGGATCAATTTGTGCGGGGAGGTGGCGGGGGGGGGGGGTTGAGGGGGCGGAGTCAATGATCGTTTTTGAGATGAAAACCGGTAGCCAAACGTTTAGGCCCCCCTCATTCTTGCGAAAAAGAATGTTTGAGTAAAGGGGAATAAAAAAATTCGGATGAAAGAGGCTAATAAGAAGGTGAAAGCGCGGGAGGAGGGGAAGGGGGGGAAATCGACGCATAAAAAATCGGGGGAAAAAGTGGAGGGATGTCATTAACATAACTGCGGAATCCCTGGGCGTTTATTCGCTCGGCTACTGCGTCTCTTGCTGTGCTTATTATCCGTTTTCACCGTATGCGCCTATCTTTGAGCTCTGTACCATTGCCTGTAGTTACCTATCGGGCTTACTTACGATTATGGTAAAGATTCAAGCATTACTAGACACGAAACGATTGTACATAAACACATGAAAATGTCGTCTTGAATAGTGTTTAGTTGTTGGTGATACCAAATGTTGGGTGTATTGAAATGTTTTTATGACTATTATTATGTTGATATTGCTTTGGGGCTCTAATGGTATGACTGGTAAATTGTTGCAAGGTGGATAATAACAATTCTGCTATGTTTATTTTGTTTAATTTCTAGAATGAAATTGTCGGGCAATGGCAATGCGATTTAGGGATATTTCGAAGAGAGAAACTCGGAATAATTTTATGGGGAATTTGGTGGTAATTACGAAAGGGGACAAATTATTGTGGGTATGTTGCGACCGATGTGAATGCCGCGAATGTAAAGTTTTATGTGGTATTATCACTTTGCACAATTTTCAAGTAGGTCTGGAATTGTTGGGAAATTCGCATTTGGAATTTTTAAGTTCCCAATAGGGGAAGTCATTGTAATCACCCCGAAAATGAAGTGTCTCAGAATCATGAAATTTTTACGTTTCTCGACGGTTCACATGCTCCTGATACATTTTCAGCGCGGGTTATGTGTGTGTGTGTGTGTGTATCCGTATCCTTTTTTTGGCGAATGGTCCCTCTTAAACTGCTGGACCTATTTAACTTTTCTTTTATCGACGCGTCTCCTGAGTCTCCAGGTCTGAAAGGAGTGTTTTTGCAATTGTACCATCCGTGCAATTGTTATTAACATTTTCAATTGTTTATGACGCTGTATCTCGAGAACTGTGACAGATACGAGAAACATTTTCCAACAAAAGTTGTTCCTCTTGTGAAACTACATATTTCATATTTTATTACTTTTTTTGCTGGGCATCATATTTTGCGAGATATCGATAAAAAATCATAATAATCGATCAATAGTCGAATTTGCGTAACTGATATATAACTCGACTCCATACGTGTATCGTCACACACACACACACACACACAGGCTATTGAGAAGTTATTGATGCGACCTGTCGAGGGTCACACTCACGCCCGTTTATTACACACAATTCTGTATTGCCCCGAGATAAAAAAAATGGAAGATATCCAGAAACCATATTGGAAAATACACATCACTCCACTCAAGATGATTTCCTCCACCAGTCATCGACGCAAGCGCACACCCCGCCAAATGTGGGGCAGGGAAAATTCTGCGACCCCTTTTTCCATTTCACCACTCACTCACTTTCCCGGCTTTTCCCATGCCAAACGTGTCGTCGACGGAACGTCACCAGAACTTCCTCTTCCCGATTGCTCGAATTTTTCACAGTGTCTCACTATATCCACGTAAAAAAATTGCGTTAGCGCAATTCGTCAAAAAGACGTCGTTGCGCTCAGCGAATTAATGTACGACTGCAAAAGCTCCAGCGCATCCTTTTTCCAACGCACTTCGATCAGCCAACATGTACCGTACAATAAATGTGTGTGAGTTTACGGCATGTGAAAAAGGGTTGATTCGGGTGAGGGTGAGGCATTGGGGTGTATGAAAAAAAAAGGATGAAACTAAAAATTACGGGAGGGGATGGTGGGAAAAATCGATAGAGCCGGCTCTTTACCCCAGCCCATCAGGGGTTGTTCTTGTGCTCTTATGGCTGAACAGTCCCCTCCCCCTGGGCATAAATATGTGATAGGTAGATGTAAAGCATATATATGATATAGTTTGCGTATATAGGGACGATGAAATCGGTGCCAAAACTTGGCATATATGCACAAAGTATATGCCGGGTACGATGTGTACGATATATGCACTTCATATATGAGGCTATATACATAAGATGAACCCAGCATGGATTGTGTAATGATGGAGCGGATTAAGTCGATTTCAAACTGCGGAATTTCAGATTGCAAATTTTTTTTCGCTTCGACCCAATTTAGAATATATAACCCCTCCCCCCCCCCCCCCCCCCACCGCCCGGCGATACCGATGGGTTCTTTTTCTAGAACTGTACAACCTTCACACAGTTGAAAGCAACGAACGCAATCCGATGTTTGAAGGATAACCATGGAAAACCTGAATTTGCATAGCCTCTTCTACAAAATTCTCATTTCCGGATAGATCCGTATGAATGAGAACCTGGACCATTCCATCTTACTATACCACATTACTATACATCGAAAGAAGGGGATTAGATACGTAGACTTTGTGTGCCAAAGGCTAGTAATGTAATTTTGTAAACACATCGTAGACCTCCGTCACTGATTAGCACTTAGGTAGAGAGCATAAATAGAGCGACGTTCAATGAAAAAAAAAAAAAAATGTAATTTTGTTTACACGATTTTTTTTAGCTCGATGAATTTGTTGGATATATATATATATATATATAGTCTCAGTGTGGGTTGGTTAACGTACCCGATTCAGGCATTTTTTTCCATGAATGAATACAGACGCGTTACTTGATAACTTGACGTCTTTTCTCTCCATGTATATGGGGCCTGTTCGAGGGGTGAGACTGGGGTTGGCCACACCCTTACCATTCATCCCTCTTACGCTGGCCTATGAGCTTCGGGGCTTTGCTAATATGGCGGACGTGAGGAGTCTAGGGCTTCTGGTGGATAAAGACAAGGGGTAACCATGAAGGCGGAGAGTTGGGGGAGCGAACGGGGAGTATGAGTGGGCTGAACGCGTGAGAAAACTTTTTCGACTTTTTGCGATGTAAGGAAGTTGTTATGAAGCGGTAAAACTGGTTGAGCTTCGTTTAATGGTTTTTTTGGTTTTGGGAGGAAGTTTCCTGCAACAAACTTGTTTTACAATTTTTTGCTTCCGGGTAGAAGCATTTCATGACGAGAAAAAATGACTTTTTTGGGACAACTATGAAATGTGATATAATAGGGAATTATAGCATATACCGGGGTGAAGGACTTCTTGGCTTTTATAGAATTGCCGGTTCATGAAGTCGAAGGGAATGAACTTCTCGTTTGGTGCAGAGAATTCACTACGCGCATAGAAAAAGATATAAACCAAAAATTATAACTGAGATATAGTTATTTTGCCGCAATCGTATCTAAAATATATCCTACTTATACTCTGAAAATATCTTGAATGTGCCCGGCGAGATATATCTGCACAGATATATCCAACATGTATGTTGGAAATCCTAAATTTTGCCGGAATGTATGTGACATATATCCGAATATAACCGACTTATATTCTGGATATATATTTTTTCCATGTGGGTAAGTTGGTAACAAAAAATTTCTTGCACCTTGCAGAGTCCCTGTCGTAACCAAATAGTACATTTCGATTTGAGGCCATCAGAAAATTTGTCGATTGTGGGGGTTTTAAAATCAGCAAATTTTGATTTTGGACGCAAATTTTGAGACACCTCTTTCGTTGTCTGAGGATGCAGAAACGTAACTTCTGTACATGTGTCGAACGGTATTTCAATACCGGGCGCGTGGGCGGAGCTTCGCGCACGTGAAGCGTCCGTGAAGCGTCGCTTTACGGGTAGTATCTCAAAATAGTAATTTTTGCCACTAAAGTGGCAAGCATTTTTCTGACGATTGAGAGGTTGCCATCCGATGTGAAACCGAGAAATCTGAATGTTTTGAGGAATTGTTTGTGCTCGAATGACGATTAGTAGTTTTTGTTGGGGCTGGAAGGGAGGGGGCGGGGTGGGGGAGGGGGGGGGGAACTGCATTACGGAGTGAGAAACGGAAGTGGGTTAATGACGCTCGTTTTCGTGAAGAAACCACCGATCTTAGTGTTGAAGTGGCAAAACTGGTTGAGCTTCATTCAGTTTCTTTTGGATTTCTACCAGGCAATTATTAGAAAAAAAGCTTTCAATAACCACTATAATAATTACGAGTATTAGGATAATGGAATAATTGGCCGGTCGATTGATTCATGGAGACAAACGAGTCTTTCAAATTGCTTGACTCCATTAATCTGAAGCTGGAATAAATCATCACTTCACTGGTGAAGTGGCGGAGCACACGCAGCCGAGAACGTATAGTTCAATCTTATGCAGAGATTAAGCTTATGGAGAATGTAAGGAGAGATATCAAAATTTTTGTGATTCATAAATCGTGGAACAGGAAAACTTAGTAACTGTAACTCATGGGGTGAGCTATATATTTTTACGGGATCGGCCGTGCGTGTTGCGTGCGCGTATTTAGCTTGCTCGGCGCAATGGCTGATGTCGCGTCGGCGTTGGTGTTATGCTTTTCGATGATTTTAGAAACTGGATTAGTCTCGATTATTAAATAATTCCATTTATAATATATAACACGAATATTATATTTATATTTATAATATATAATAAATATTATGAAATTTATATTTATAATATATAATATATAATAAAAATAGTTCCGACGGAGGAACTCCTCATCGGTATCGCTTCCAAAATTGAACGCTTTTCAAATGCCGCGAATCTCAGTAAAAATGAATTGATTCGTCTCTTTTACAGGGTTCAGAGTAAAAATAGAATTTTTTCTTAAATTTTTCTTGGTCTTCGTTTATTAAAAAATGCACAAATTTATTCATTACCTGGTGGAATTCCAATTTCCAGGAATCGTCTGCATAAGGAACAACATTGTCACAGAACTTTTATTAGATTTCTGAATTTCGGATGCTTAATATGTTCGAAGTTGTAGGTACGATTTGAATTTTCTTGGTCGCGATTGAAAAAATATGCGTGGGGTTACTCACCTCGATTGCGCATTTTGCTCCGAATATCCCCAATGGATGCTGCTCTGCAAACTCTAGTTCTCATGCCTATAACCAGAAAGATAAAAACATAATGAGTAAAGTATAGAAACGTTGGATGAATGAAGCAATTACGTTTTATCCGCAAGAAACTCTCATCCCCGCAGCTCTAAAAAATTCACCGAGTCACGGATTTGTCATTAAGTCTTCTGATGAAAACTCATTGTCACGTTGTACCTTAAAAAAGTGTACCTGATTCAAGTACATGAATGATTTGTTTCAAGTCAACTACCTCGCGTATCAATCTCCGCTTGTAACTTGGTGTGACTCCTAATTCATAGAGTTCTAAAACGAATTAAATTTTCTTCTGATTAATTCACTTTGAGAGAAAGTACAGAGCGCCAAAGCATAAATATTTTTGACATTTTTATGTCAGTTTCGAAATCAAATTTCAATTTCAAATTTTTCAAAAATACAAAATTTGTTGGGTAAAAATAACGAAAATGTAGTTGCGCTAATGAAGGAAAAATTTATTCAGGTTTATGATAGGGGTGTGGCATTATCATAAACACTTGGTAGTGATCAGGCATGACAATGCGCACGCGAATTACCATTTGCACAATGAGGATCAACTGTGTGGGGTATTATATATAATCCCAAGTGGTCAAGCCCAGTGACTTTGACGCCGGGAGAAGAGTTTCACGATAGAAATGAGCGGGGTACACTTGGATTTTCGTTCCGTAAATGGTGAGAGGAAGAAAAGTGGGCAGAAGGAGGAGGACGCATTTGTAGAGAGCAAGTG
Organism: Asobara japonica; assembly: GCA_026005395.1. NCBI lineage: Eukaryota > Metazoa > Arthropoda > Insecta > Hymenoptera > Braconidae > Asobara > Asobara japonica. The sequence goes on along the minus strand of BQMI01000329.1, from coordinate 1,217,602 downwards.
ATTTAGTGATCGGAGGCTCACAGCGGGCGCGCCCTAGCATTTCTACGGTGTTACTTATTTCTGTCATGTACCTGGAGATATTTGATGGTGATGGAGTGAAGCTAACGAGCCTCGCTGATGCTCGAATTCGATTTTACCGCCGGAAAATTGGGATTACCAAAAATTGTTCTGCAGTGATAACCGTTATCTATAGCCACCTAAAATCAACGTGATGACACATGGGATTCTGATGTCATCCACTACAGGAGTTGTGTGTGTGTGGGTGTGTGTGTGTGTGACGATACACGCATGAAGTCAATTTGTATATCAGTTACGCAAATTCGACTATTGATCGATCATTATGATTTTGTATCGATATCTCGTAAAATATGATGCCTAGGAAACAAAGTAATAACACATGAAATATGCAGTTTCACGAGAGGAACAACTTTTGTTTCACACTTTTTCTCGTATCTGTCACCGTTCTTGAGATGCAGCGTTATAAACAGTTAACATTGTCAATAACAATTGAACGGATGGTTCAATTGCAAAAACACTCCTTTCAGACCTGGAGACTCAGAAGACGTGTTGATTAAAAAAAAAGTTAAATCGGTCCAGCAGTTCAAGAAGAACTGTCCGCCAAAAAAAGAATACGGATGCACATACACACACAAACATAATCCGCGCTGAAAATGTATCAGGAGTATGTGAAACGTCGAGAAACGTAAAAATTTCATGATTCTGAGACATTTCATTTTCGGGGTGATTACAATAACTTACCCTATCGGGAAGTTAATAACTCTTACATGAAACTTATTTCAAGAGATTTCGGAGTTAACATTAAGTGTGTTTTTCTTGATGTACCTAGTGCTTCTTATTCCCTCATTATTAACCCGTGTAAACCCTTGAGAACCACTGTTAGGTAGCACAAACAGCGCAAGTAAACTACTCTGTGGTGGCTGGGAGATAAGGTGAGTTCGTGATGCTGGGTAAGCCGAGGGGCCCCCGACATCTCAGATACTCATCTCTCTTCTACTCCGAATTAATAAATAATAATGCAATATATATCGCACACATGGGGCATAAGCGTCCACTCCTGGTATTTCTCTCATATGCAGTTATGCCGCTGTACCGGATTTTTCTGCGAATTTTTGGATACAAGACGCGTGATTAATAATTATGAATGAATTTGAAAAACGATTACGCGTTATAATAATTCATGGAGTTATCCTGGGAGACGACGAGGCACTCTCTTTATCTGCATGACTACGAGGGGTTGTCAACCATCCGGTTTTTCATAAGGAGGGCGAGGGGAATAGCTCGAGGCTATTCATGACACGGCTACCGGTTCAGCAAAATCCCCACTTCATGTCTACGACGGTTATTAATTGTGGAATTGTGGAAAATATTGAATTATGTGATGAGGTAAATCGTGGGATAATGCGTTTGGGATTCTCTTAGGGCTTTACTTAATCTTAGCAAGTGAAAAAAAAAGAATGATTTCCATAACCGTCAAATCTCTCGGAACCGAACGGTTCCGAGGAACGTCATTGCAGATCTTTTTTAGAGAATTCGGTTTAGGTCAGAACAGCTTTTGTAATTTATATGTTGGTGGTTCCAATTGGAGAAACCGTTCTGGGAACGGTTCTAAGTGGCGGTGTAAGTTGGTGGAACTGTTCCAGGTGGCGGTACCAGCTCCGGAACTGTTTCAGGTGGAGATGGAGATTCAAGAGCTGTTCTCGGCGACGGCGCAGTTGGGGGAATTGTTCCAGATGGTCGTTCCGTTCCACACTGGGAGACACGGTGTTTTTACTTGAGACGGTTCTCAGAACTTTTCCGCAACTTTGTATAGTTGTCGGACTTCCACCAGGAACAGTTCCCGGACGTCCCCTCGGAACAGTTCTCGGACCTTCATTAGAAACAGTTCCCGGACCTCCATTAGGAACAGTTCCCGGACCTCCACCAGGAACAGTTCTCGGACCTCCATTAGGAACAGTTCTCGGACCTCCACCAGGAACAGTTCCCGTACCTCCATTAGGAACAGTTCTCAGATCCTCCATTAGGAACAGTTCCCGGATCCTCCATTAGGAACTGTTCCCGGACCTTCACCAGGAACAGTTCCTGGACCTCCACCAGGAACAGTTCTCGGACCTCCACCAGGAACAGTTCCCGGACCTCCATTAGGAACAGTTCCCGGAGTTTCACCAGGAACAGTTCCCGGACCTTCATTAGGAACAGTTCCCAGACCTCTACCAGGAACAGTTCCCGGACCTCCACCATGAACAGTTCTCGGACCTCCATCAGGAACAGTTCCCAGACCTCCACCAGGAACAGTTCCCGGAACTCCACCAGGAACAGTTCCTGTACTTGGGCTTGTATGCAGGATAACTTTTCGAACTGGTACCTGATCCTGCGATGGAGGCACCTGGACCAGCAGTCCAACCTGTACCTGCTCTAAGAATAGTTCTAACAAGTGCACTTTCAAATCGCGTGTGTATATCGCATATATACATATATGTTTGAGCTATATATAACGAAGTAGACAATCGATTGTTCAGCCGTAATATCCGTCAAATATATTAAATATATGCAATCCTACCCATTGATCTCCATGAGACCTGTTGAGATCTAAGAGTCGTACGTTTGACGAATTTCATGTTTCGGAAATTTCATTCATTTCATATTTTCTGGTGCTCCTTTCATTTCTTCGAACATTTTAAAAGAACGTATGATTTTTGACGTAGTTTTTATAGATATCTTAAGCTTCTTGGGCCATAAAAAGGTTACATGACACCTGCACGTAAATCAAGTCTTATCCATTTTATCGATACACCAACTGTTTGCTTGGGCTTTAGTTTTACTTCCACTTCGAGGGTAGCACACAACTTCATGCTTTCGATCAGATTACATTGAATTGACGTTAGCTGGTTGGGCTTTGAGACTTCAGCGCAGGTTCATATTTGCAGGCTTTAGCAGTGAAGATGGGGAACATAATATTTGAATTGTTGATAGCACTTATGGTTTTATGGATGCCATTATTGAAGCGGTTGCATTATGAAGAGCTTTAGGAAAAACGTCACCATAATGAGAACATTTTTCGTTTGATAAAAATTATCCTTACGTTTTTTGTGCTGTTGGACAATTTTCTCTTTTTATTTTTTAAAAATTTTTATTTTTAGGAAAAAAATTATCCGTACATTATTTCAAACGAATCTCGCTCAGTCGTGTCGGGGAAAAATATTCCAAAATCATCAGTTTGATGTTGCAAAAGTGCAATGACCACCGTGTTATGTTGAACCAGGTACCCCAGTCCCTCATTTCAGCCTCCAATGGAGCACTTTTTCACCCAGTAAATCTCTTTACAAAGGTCACTGAATACCTCAGCCATTGACTTCTGCTGTTACTCTAGAAAAATCTACACCACGGGGATATAATAAACATACCGGTGGTAAAATACATCGTGTTTTGTTGCACTGATTGCCGCGATGGCACGATTCTAATGTCGAAGAGTAATAAATAATAATAAGTAGGTGGTAGGTATAAGGAGCAATGGCTCCACCCTGTTACTGCAACTTTGTATTAGACAATTGTATGCAAGGCGAATTTTTTCAGGAAATTCTAAAGTTCGGCAGAGGTAATCTCCTGCTATTTTTACAATTTCTCATCCAGAAATATACTCGTATTTTTCTGCGACAAAAATTTGCCTGTGAAAAAATTTCAAACACGAAAAGAATATGAAAAATCCGCTGATGAAGAAAGCATGTTTCAAGATTACGTGTTCCTCCATGAAATGTTTTTTCACCACGTCGTTCTTCCACACTTGAGCGTACTTCCCCGTCAGCTTTACGCGATTGGGATTGGGCCCGGTTTGAATGGTCAGACGAGGATTTCCCTGACATACGACGCTCGTCCAATTATCTCTTCTGCGTGTCGCGATGTCCGTCGTTAATTCCTGTCTAGTGTGTGAGAGAGATAGTTTATAAAGCCAAGTACATTCACTTTGGCTGGTTGGTTATGTGAACACCAGCATCAGCTGGTGATTGATTTCACTCAGTGTGCCACAAGACAGACGTCGTTTCGTTCATTCCTACTGATTCCGTCTCTTATCCCGCACTACCCAATCCACCTCCCCTCCCACCCCATCCCCCCCCTCCTCCTCTACCTCATCGTGAAGTTAACCTAGCCTAATTGGAACCCCTGGAGTTCACTACATCCAAGATCACCCGCATGCGCACGAGAAATTCCATTCGAGAGAATTTGTATAGTAAACTGCTCCATGTTGAACATAGTAACAGCATGACATAGTAGTGTACTCAGGCAAAATCGGACAAGACCTATCATTGCATTTGGTGAGCTGTACTGCCTTGCAGATTTTTCAAATTCCCGATAGGGTTATTGTAATCACCTCGAAAATGAAATGGCTCAGAATCATGAAATTTTTACGTTTCTCGATGTTTCACATGTTCCTGACACATTTCCAGCGCGGGTTATGTGTGTGTGTGTATGTGCGTCCGTCTCCTTTTTTTGGCGAATGGTTCCTCTCAAACTGCTGGACCGATTTAACTTTTTTTTCCAGGTCTGAAAGGAGTGTTTTTGCAATTGTACCATCCGTTCAATTGTTATTAACAATGTTAATTGTTTATAACGCTGTATCTTGAGAACGGTGACAGATACGAGGAAAAGTGTCAAACAAAAGTTGTTCCTCTCGTGAAACTGCATATTTCATGTTTTATTACTTTTTTTGGTAGGCCTCATATTTTACGAGATATCGATAAAAAATCATAGTAATCGATCAATAGTCGAATTTGCGTAACTGATATAAAACTTGACTTCACACGCGTATCGTCACACACACACACACACAAATTATCGGGGAGTTATGGATGCGACCCGTCGAAGGTTCATTTAAATTTCTGGACACTCAGAAAACGGTTTTCCCTTGGATCTTCAAGTTTTAGAATACTCGGACCTCTCTAGACAATTTGCAACATAATGTTGCAAAACGAGTGGGGCGCTTGTTGACCCACTTCAGGATCAAAAATCCGGTGCAAAACCATTTTCCTGTTTTATGGAAATGTTGATAATTTTTATCACGGCCAGATAAATTCTGGAAATTCCTGTAGCGCATTTGAGGAGAGACCGTAGCGTGCTTTCCAGCCAAGTTTATCAAAAGTTCACGGTGATAAGAACAAGTCAATAAATACACGGACTAATGGACGGTGGAAGCCAACAATGCGACACATGCGGAAGCCCACGGAGGTCTAGATGAATTGAAGGAGTAAAAAAGGGGTGAGGAGGAAAGCATCTGGGGCTATCGCATTCATTACATGTTATCTCAGGGGGGGGGGGGGCTCCTTACTGGCTACCGCTGTGTGCCGGGCTCCTTGCGGGCCTTTGCCTCATTTTCCCTCCTTTTAATCAAGCAACCAGCAAGTTCAGATGAGGGAGTATTTTAACAGTGGGGATTGATTTTCTTCACCGGAAATTTTTTTAAGGATTCAGACGAGCCAGTGGGATTTATTAGTTTCAAGGGGAATCAAATTTGGGCAAAAAGCTCTGGAAAAAACATTGCAAAATCGATGTCTTTGAGATTAGTTTTCTCGATTTTTCGAAAAACAGTGTTCAATTAATCTCTCGTGAAACAAAATGGTATACTCAGATTTTAATAATTTAAAAAAAAAATTTTTTTTAGGTTCATTTTGTTGACTTATTCATATTTTACGCGAAAATAGCACCTTTTGTTCTTTGATTCATTGTATGTATAGCGGATACTCTGAATGTAGTACCTCCCGGATGATACAAAACACGGTAGAGCTCTTGAAAGGGCAGAGCTAAAAAGAAATAAGATAGATAAGTGGTCGAGAAAGCGGCGCTTAAGTTACGAGGCGAGTTAGTGGCGATATGATTACACTGGCCGTTGCACAGGGCTGTCCATAATAAAGCCGATGGAGAGTACACCAGGAAGCCCGATTGCAAGACTTCACGACTTCCATTAACCCTGAATTCGTATCAGATTTTTTTGAATTTCGTTTTCTAGTTTGTTGAGTTTTATGGAGTCATCTAGGTGTGTTAGGATAAGAATATTGGCGGGCAAATTTCGTCAGAAAATATTTTTTTGTCTTACTCCTTTTCTATTTGTATTCACCTACAGCATCCGCCGCGAGGACTTGCCTTGTGAGCAATCCTATGGACACGAGTACCCACCCAATGCGATTAAGGTCGACTTTCGCCATTTGAGCTATCATATTTTCTGATCCCAGAGTAAAACACTCAGCAAACCTCTGTGATATGACAGGGGGTGCCTATCGTGGAACACCACCCCCCCCCCTCCCGCCCCTCCGGGTTTCGTATGGACCCGGTGTAGCATTCAGGTGGGCACCGTTGATAGGACACCTGGAACGTTCCTGGTGTCGGGATCCATGAGGAATTTTTTTCAGAATAAAAATGTAGAATAAAAATGTAGAATACCAATGTAGAATAAAAATGTAGAATAAAGATGTAGAATAAAGATGTAGAATAAAAATGTAGAATAAAAATGTAGAATAAAAATGTAGAATCAAAATGTAGAATCAAAATGTAGAATCAAAATGTAGAATCAAAATGTAGAATCAAAATGTAGAATCAAAACGTAGAATAAAAATGTAGAATAAAGATGTAGAATAAAAATGTAGAATAAAAATGTAGAATAAAAATGGAGAATAGAAATGTGGAATCAAAATGTAGAATCAAAATGTAGGATTAAAATGTAGAATCAAAATGTAGAATAGAAATGTAGAATCAAAATGTAGAATCAAAATGTAGAATCAAAATGTAGAATCAAAATGTAGAATCAAAATGTAGAATAAAAATGTAGAATCGAAATGTAGAATAGAAATGTAGAATCAAAATGTAGATTTTGCATTTGGCGTGTCTTCCCTATATAGACGAAATAAGTATATTGAAGTATGATTTCCATAATTAATCCTTTGACCATGAAGTTCGCTATTCTCTCCTTTTTGCAATTTTTTTTCCTCAGAACAATATCAATTTATTTCTTGCTTTGTGGGGAATAAATCGGGCACCTGTCGAAGCGATATTGAAAATGTGGAGTAGTTGACCACTGACTTTGCGGTATTATGGTCACTCCTGAGTTCATTTGAGAACAAGGTGTTTTATTACAAGCCGAGATTGGCTGAAAGGAGAATTACTCGTGTACTGTAGAATTCATTGTGACAGATTTTTCCATTGGAAAGTCATTCGATGGGTTTTTGGGGGCAGTGAAAAAAATTTAGTGCCTTCATAGAACGCTATATATATAGGCCCTACCATTTTGTGTCTCGCAAATGAAAGCTAAGTGGCTGAATTTTTCAATATTCAATTTTCATCTAAAATGTAGATTATGAAAAATATGTAGAATAAAAAAAAATGAAAATTGAGATAAGACATAAATTGTAGAAATATTTTCAGTAGTCCTAAAAATCATCGAATCAATCAATCGAATGGATCGCTAGATCCCAACGCTTATCTACTCAACTACTTTGCATTTCGTTTACAAGATTTCACTAGACACATTTGTATGGACCATTAACATCATCGTGGGCAGAAAGACAATGGTTCTGCGTATTGTCGTCTTTTGAACAGTTGTCGTCGATGTTTCGTTGTTTGCTAAAGTGAAAAAGGGAGAGAGCCCATCTATCCCACATCGTAGTAACGCTGAAATACCACAGCTTGCATTGTAAGATAGGAAATAGTGAGAGATATCGTTACTGGAAGCAAGATCTAAGTAAATCTTCAGATTCTCGCGTCTACACGACCGCAAATCTCTCTGCGATTCTGGGGAAGGTATTGCCAGTAATGCCGATGCAAGGGTACATGAAGAGAAAAATTTGATAAGAACGACCGGACTGCCTGCTGAAACTGCTACCTGTGTTATATTTTTTCTCTGTTTGATTTGACCGAGTTTTTGTTTGACGTTTTTACGTTGTGTGTGTCTGTGTGTGTGTGTTTTTGTGTGGGTGTGTGCGGGTGGGTGGGTGTGTGAGGGTGGGTGTGTGTGGGTGGGTGTGTGTGGGTGTGTGTGTGTGGGTGGGTGTGTGTGGGTGGGTGTGTGTGGGTGGGGTGAATCGGTGGGTGGAAGGGTGTGGGTGCGAGGGTGGGTGTGAGTATGTGGGTAGGTGGGTGGGTGGTTAGCGGGGTGGGCGTGTGTGAGTGGGTGGGTGGGTGTGTATCCGTATTAATATCTTCATATATCCATTTATAGATGAATGAAATAGTTAAGTCTCTTTTAAATCTCATTTCATTGTCGATCTTACCATCTTGGTCTCTCAGTCTATCGTGATACCAGTGCCAGTAGCAAGACTTCGTAAATTTCCAACTTTTCACATTCGACATGTCTATGGATTCCTCAGTCGAGATTCTGGGGAAGGAATTACTGGTAACGGAAGTGGGGACAGGGTGAGGGGCGGGGGAGGGATAGGTCACACACTGGGCTATCTTGAAAAGAGAAAAGCATTGGTTTATTTCATGGCATTCTTCGGTTAGGGACACCCACGTGTCATGGCCCTTTGACCTCTCTTCTATCGCGAAACCTCTTTTAACTGCCTACGCAAAAAATACTTCAAAGCTGGAAAAGAAATTTGCAGTTTACATATGAAATTTGACAGTTTTATGGGTGGTTAGGGAATCGCAATGTTTCATTGAATGCGTGTTTAGAAATTTTTCTGTTCGCCCTCGGCTTCGCCCTCGGCTTCGCCTCGGGCATCAGGGCGCGCAGTTCAGAACTTTCAAACTTCTGCCCGTGTGGTGTATACTATTCTCTTTATAGCCGGTCGAAGGTACGAAAATTGAAAATTTGGGTTATAGATACTGATGCCTGCCCCGACATTTGCAGCACGAGCGAAGTGATTGCTGCTGGTCGGGGGCAGGCATAACATAAAAAAGAAACGCAAAGAAAATTAACCCTCAAGATATGCTATTATCAATCGTGCTTCTGCATCAAAATCCCTCAGAAGCTCTTGCTCGGCCATCGACTCATCACTGGACGTTATTGCCTTTATTAATATTTTTTTCAATATTTCATTAATTATACTGAAGTAGTTTTGAGGTTACATTTCACATTATCGTAGATAGAGGTGATGACTAGTGACTGACAGCAGTCCCGCGCACCGATGCGCGGACAAAAAAATTTCCTCCCGCTGTTGTAGATGGCGTGCGTGTAGTTTCATCGATGCACGAATCTTAGACTTCCTGCTTCGAAATTGATGACGAATATACGTACTTCCGACCGAGGTATAAAGAAAAAATCTTTTTTTCCCACCCCTCGCCGGAAAGTTTGTACTTTCCGCCCTAGGACGGAAAGCGTCCCTCTTCGTCATTCGAGCAAAAGCGAACTTCCGTTCAACAAGGTGTCTAAACTTCTACCCATAGTTCATTTTTATAAGTAGCCACAAATTACCATAAATACCTACTCTCCTTCCATCACTTGAAAAATTGCCTCTATCCGAAGTAGATCATCACAATCAAGTATTTCAACTTTATGAAATATTCATTCCTTACCCAACTTCATCTCATTTCCTCCTCCAACATTATCGAATCTCGATAATGGTATTTTGCACGCACTTTACGGTAACCAAATTGCCCTCAGCTGCGTTTACGATTTTCTTAATCGCAGAATTATCAAACGAAATGGCGCGCAAGATGTATATTATATCGGTGATATGATTTGACAAGCTCGCATTCACGATTTTACGATTAAAGAAAAAGAGAGAGAAAAAAAAAAGAAAGAAAGTAATGAAGAAGAAATTCCTCATGTCGCGTTCCTACAACTGGTTCTGATATTCATACTATATTTATTCATCACTTATTTGTGATGGGTTATGCTCCTTCCGTATCGTGTACTTGGGATCGATGTCCAGACTAATCTCGGCCTGTCTCGCTGTCTATTCGTTGCGTTCCGATGACGGAGCTTAGCGTGAGAAATCAAGATTTTTTTTTTCATGTATCACCATGTTACGTTCTGAAGGAGGACAGAAAAGCGACGGAGCTGACCAGGTGGCCCTCACGATCGATAATATCGATTATTCTGTCCCCGTGGAGTCATTTTGATGGCTCAATTAATTGGGTACACATTCGATCTAAAATGTTCCGTTTAGGAGAATTAATCGTTGTGATTTTTCCTTTTGCTGGATGTTTATTTGATCTTGATTAAATAGTACTAATACGTTGCGGAGTGTACAGCTTTTTTTAAATGCATCCCGCCAAAAAGGAGTTCAGTGAAAATTGGTGAAGCGAATCAACGGGACGTGAGTGTCTGTGTGTGTGTGTGTGTGTGACGATACACGTATGAAGTCAACTTGTATATGACTTACGCAAATTCGACTATTGATCGATCATTATGGGTTCTCATCGATATCTCGTAAAATATGATGTGTACCAAAAAAAGTAATAACATATGAAATATGTAGTTTCACGAGAGGAACAACTTTTGTTTAACACTTTTTATCGTGTCTGTCACCGTTCTCGAGATACAGCGTTATAAACAATTAAAATTGTTAGTAACAATTGGACGGATGGCACAATTGCGAAAACACACCTTTCAGACCTGGAGACTCAGGAGACGCGTCGATTAAAAAAAAAAGTTAAATCGGTCCAGCAGTTTAAGAGAAACCGTTCACCAAAAAAAGGATATCGACGCACATAACCACACACACCCACGTGTTAAGGAGATAATTATTTTCGACGTCACATCTCAGGAACGAGCTTTTCAGTGTCCATCAAAGGTCGCGTCGCATCTACTAAGCTTTTATCTCAATTACAGAACTGTGATTCAGATTGAATCGTCAAGTTCGTCAATACGAGACAAGAAATCGCCATAAACGCTATTGATTACCATAAACCATCGACAATCATAATAACCATGGTGATATTAACCACTTAAGAAATTGGCGTCACTAAAAATCCTTAAGAAGCACTAAAACCAGGAGCCTTATAACATTCCTCACTATCCCAGCTCCATAATTCATCCCATTAGATCAATTAATTTTAATGAAGTGGATCAACCAAGCAAATTAGATCTTAAATTTAATTTTTTCAACATTTGGTCGCGCGTCGATGATTTTACCCAACATATCAAAATGACGCATCGTGATTAATTGTCCGGGAAATTTCTCACGCGCTTTGCCACTCGTTAAACGTTCCGCAATGGTTAAGAGCGAGATATACTGAATTTATTTGCAGCAATTAGGGGTAACGTTATATATATGTATATCAGTTGAATATATATCGCTTGTAAGCCGCCATATCGCGCGAATATCGATTCAACGGAACCCCATGATCCGGAATAACCGGGACTCGGGTACATGCCTCTGGTGGCTCTCTCAACACATACTGCGCCTAGGATGTATATATGTATATATATATAGACATATATATATATATATATATTGTTACTCTTCATGGGGCTTTCTTTTTCTCTCTCCATCGTTCACGAGGAGCAAACACGCGGTATGTAGATCGTTCTAGATCACTGACGATCGAGAGACTTCACTGGAGTCGCCAAAGTCGATCGTGAGAGTCCATCCATTCGTTGAATTAAACATTTCGGTACTGAATTTGTCTTCGTCAAGCCAAATACTTTTTTTTTCGTATTCGGTGTACAGGCAAAGTGGAATTTATACCTAATTGTTGCGATGGCTTTTTAGTACAGATGAGTTATTTGTCTGGGAATTGAAAGAAACTCACTTGGAGAACGATGCACACCACTTTTTGGCCACATATATATGTGTGTATGGAAATTCCTGCCAACAATTATGAAGAGCACTGTGTGGAGGTAGAAATCAGTGCAATAATAATAATAATGTTTTCTTATCTATTTGGGATCTATTTGGGAGAATAATCCCAATTTCTTTGGAAATAAATCAATTGACTTCAGCATCTCCAATTCACCCGCAAATGACTCAACTTTACCAATTGTATCGCAACTTGAAAAAAAGTATCCTCCTCATTTACAAAAGATTTTCCCCTGCAGCCTCTCTCCAATCCACCTCCCATAAATAGTTTAATTGGACAATGGCAGAATCGGCATACTGTCTTTCTACCCATAACAGGCGAACTTGGCCTCTTGCAATTCACTGGTTAGCGAATTGTAATTTTAAATTCATTCAGCTTTATCCCCGTGAGAGTTTTCCACACAATTCATGACACAAAGCTTGGCCTAATGGCGCGAAATATGGACATTTGAATTGGCAGAAGAGACGTCAAATACATCTTCAGAGACTGTATCGTTGAGTGGAACGTACAGATGTGATGAAAACATCTTTTATGGACCATGCTGGATGCAGTACTTCGAGAATGGATGTCTGTGTCGTATGATATGCAGTGTGTTCACACGAAACTATTGCATATCGATTAGGTTCTTTGTGCAGTTAGTTACGGAATGCGTTTATATTTATAATGAGTGGAAGTAGAGAAGATGTGACAGGTGAACATTGGGAGACTTCAGTCTATGAGTATATCACTCACGGATTCACGATGATTTCCGTTTATTACAAATATTTAAGTGTTTGATTTGAAGAGATGAGTCAACGTGTGATACTAAGTTTGGGTGTATTGCACTCAAAGCTAATAGTTAAACATGACATAGGTATAGAAGTCTGGTAGGTGATACCAGTCAGAGAGTAGATGTTAAAACGAACTTGAAAATACAATTTGAGCCATATATATATACAAATGTGGGACCATAGGCCCGAACCAATGCTGGGTGGAGTTGGGAACTTCCGTTGACGTCATGGTTGCAGGGAAGTGAGAAACCCTGTGTTCTAAACAAGGAGAGGAAATGCAACGTCATACCTTGGGGTTTTTGGTCGACGACTGAAATCGCCATTTGGGGAACCCGATCACCGACTTAATGGCTGGAGAATCTTAGGAGACAATGTTCTAGCACCTCTGCTGTCGCCTTCAGTACAGGCATTAGTGACCACAACAACGACAAAGTTAACCTTTAACAATGTTGGAAATTTTGGAGATGTCAAAATCTCGCGAATAGTTTTCACTTCACAATCTAAGTTGCACCGTCTCATCATAATCCCCTCTTCCCCCTTTTATCGTCATTTTATTTTCATTTCATGATGCCTAGAGCCGTGCTTAGGGGAATACCGTAGCACTTGGAGCGCACTATTCTCCATGGGGGTCTGACTCCATCGAGATAAGATCCAGCCGCATAATCCTATTCCGCGTGCCATTATGCCGTGGATCGTTGAAAATTTCGATGTACCGCGATAACGATTCTACTCGAGGGATTTAAACTGGTCATCTTGTAAGAGACATTGAATCTGTAGCCTTCATTATTAATTTTGATAATAATAGTCATTCGTTTGCAGGTTATTATCCTGTAAATAACAGGATTAATAAATTATTCATAAATTGTGAACAAATTGGCTGTAACTGCCTGATCGAATTGTAGTTTCCGGTCGGAAATGTAGCATAAAAAAATTGAAAATTCGTAACTAAGATTGTTCATGAAATCGTTCGACAAATTCCGAAAGAATATTGACTAATTCTTTTAAAAAAAAACGTCATTAAGATATTTGCTCCAGCAAAATTTTTAAATAAAAAACAACTCACATTGAATTCAATTTCAATTGACTTTAATTAAAATAAATGGATGCGATAAGTGTAAATGCTGGAGCTTTTGTAAAATTATTCAGAGTCAATGAAGCACTCTGATTGGTCGTTTTATAATCATTTGACCAGGTCTTAACAGGGGCAGGAGCAAGCATCAGAGGCAATTACTCAGGAACTCAGTTCTTATGGGTTTGGTAAATGTGCAGGAACAGAAAGAAGGACCATTTTGTGTCTGTCTTCCCTCTCTTCGTTGATAAAGTGCCAGTGAGTACAAACGCGTGTATATACCTGTATTTCGTTTATCTTTCTCTAGTTCTTCACTCTCAAGTGCCTTAGTTGTTTCTCCATCTCTTTTATTTTACCGCCACCATTTCATCCTATCTTGCCCATCGGCGAGCGATGATCGATCGCTGGGATGCTGTATCGATGACATGGAATAATCATAGGAAGATGGGGAACCTCACAGTCACGTTAGGAGCCATGTATGAATGTTTATGTAATCGATTTGTTAGGCTAAATTCTAACCTTGTCTTTCAATGGCTTGTTAGTAGCGAGAACAAGGAAGGAGGGACTAGGTTGAAAAAGGGGATGTAATGCGCGTATATAGGGGAAATTATTGTAGTCACCCCGAAAATGAAGTGTCTCAGAATCGTGAAATTTTTACGTTTCTCGACGTTTCACGTGCTCCTGATACATTATCAGCGCGGGTTATGTGTATATGTGTGTGTGTGTGTATGTGCGTCCGTGTCCTTCTTTTGGCGAACAGTTCCTCTCAAACTGCTGGACCGATTTAACTCTTTTTTTTAATCGACACTTCTGCTGAGTCTCCAAGTCTGAAAGGAGTGTTTTTGCAATTGTACCATCCGTTCAATTGTTATTAACTATTTCAATTGTTTATAACGCTGTATCTCGAGAACGGTGACAGATAGGAGAAAAAGTGTTAAACAAAGGTTGTTCCTCTCGTAAAACTACATGTTTCATGTTTTATTACTTTTTTTGCTAGGCATCGTATTTTACGAGATATCGATAAAAAATCGTAATAATCGATCAATAGTCGAATTTGCGTAACTGATATACAAACTGACTTCATACGTGTATCGACACATACGCTCACACAGACTATGGGGAAGTTATTGATGCGACTCGTCGAGGGTCACACTCACGTTCCGTTTATTCTTATCTTTCCGTATCTCACAATATTTCCCTCATTATACAACCTGTAGTAACAGTTGAGGAAAAGTTTGGGAAAAAGTCTTTCCATTAGCACAAGGCGGGGTCGCGTTCTATGCCAAACCAGGGTTTAAATTATTAAAAAAAAACATGAATAAGTGATTTTTAAGAGTTCGACAAACATGTTAATTATGAAGGAACCAGTGTTTCTGGAAACCTAATGAATAATTCATAAAATTATTATTTTCTCCCTCGAATTTATTTTGAATGGGCCTTTTTCTCCCCTCATTTCTCTGTCGGTACCTGGAATTGTACTGAAATAACATCTCATATCTTTCCCCGTGGAGGCTCCACCTCGGGGAGTCTCGAGACTTGCCTCAACGCATAATTCTATAAGTGATGTGTACACAGACATGAAAAATGATCGATGATGGTAAAAGCTGTGCGTAAACGTGGTGGTGAGCCGTTGATTCGTTAACTGAAGAAGGATTCACTGAGGACATCAGTGGGAGGCCTGACTAACGATCTTCAATTATCAACTAACTGCCATTTTTTGCCATCCATAATTTTGATGAGTTATTGAAAAAAATAGTACTGATAATGAAAAGTGCAGAAAAATTCAGTCGGCTGTGAGTAATTGGGATGATATAAAAAAAATTGCGTAATGGGAAATTTTTCTCGGTCTGCCATGGCCTGAAATGAATAAAATATTCTGTCCGGGTCAGCCATGAACCAGGAATTTTAACGTACTAGACAGTTACTAAGTGCAGATACATTAGTTCCAGTTTCTTTCGTCGCTACTTATTCTATGAAATTCAGTATTGCAAGTCGCTAAAATATTTAAAGACGCTTTTGTCGAAGATAGCCGGTATCTCTCGCCCGCCATACTATCAGAAAACAATGCCCGTGGTGCATTCCAGGGTGGGCAAGTTCGCGCCCGTGTTTTCTCGCATGTCAGTTTAATGAACACGCCGGTGGCCCACCCGGTTTACACGGACCCCTCGAGGTCCAAGGGAAAATATAAACTAGTACCTATTGTCTACTTGACTTACTGTACTTCGTATCAAAATAAGAAAAAGGAAAATATATTTTTTTTCAGTTGAAACCATTCCAATTTTCTCCGTATCATATTTTAGTTCTGAACAATACGGCCGAAGGTTGTTCATATATTTTCCGCTAAAGTATAATGGTTATGGATGGCCGTGTTCGGATACGCCTCTTTGTAATCGATGTGATGTGTTGAATTGTCCAATTTACATCAATTAACTCGTGGACCAACAATGTTGACTTTCCAACATTCCAACTTTTTGAAAAGGGAGGAAGCCTGTTCTAGGTAACGCTCCGCAGCGCGCGCGCCAGGTTCAAAAACTCGAGCATCTTCTCCAGATGGTACCTACGGTTATGCGATAATTATGCAAGTTGGGGAGGAGGATCTGTGGAGTTTCTGTTCGGGTACCCTCACAGTGATGATTGAGACGGAGTTGATGACACTCAAATTTATTTGAGCCTTGTACAAGGTTTTTTTGGTTTTGGAGTACTTTGCCTGTTGCTACACATGCGGCGTAAGAAAAAACTTTTCATAATTATCTCCGCTTGTGCGATCGTCGACCAAGTGCGCGAGCGTTTTGCGAATCGTTACTGCACTGCGCAGCAGTGGCGAATGCAAAAGATGAGGATGGAACCGCTGCAGATCCTTCCATGACATGATACAGTTATACACTGCTGCTATGCACACGGTTCATCATGCTTACTTTTAGGACTGCTCAATACGGTCCAGATTCAAGATCGTAAATCCCACGATTTTTTTCTCCGCAGTGCCGCAGAACAGAAATCTCGTAATATACGGCCTACACTTCGTGTCAATTGAACCATCATACGTCTCAGTACCGACATCAAAATGGCCGAGTGGGCTAAGCGCGCAGTCTTAGCGCAGCCGCTTGGGTTCCTAGTTCCCCGACGGGGCGAGAATTTTTTCGGATTGTCTGATGAGCGGGAGGTTGCTCATAGAGTAGCCGCCTGCACCGACATAGATTCATCGTGATCTCCTGTGTCTTTATCATGCGAATGCGGTGCCGCGCATGGTCCACATGCCTCTATATCTGATCGACGGCATTAAAAGAAAAAACTTCCCGATTTGGTCTTTCAGCACAACCTACGACATTTATTCTTCTCCAATATACTACGGTTAATCAGTGTGACCCCTGTTATTATCATAACGAAAACATGCCTATTTGAGAATTCCAAACTGACTCATTTATGAAGCAGATAATTATGAATACTTGAGTAGACGCATGGTGAGCATGAGGATGAGACTTATGCGTGTTACTTGAGTGAGAGTGAGACGCCAATAAGGATGCGGCTGCAAAACAAAAACTTTAATAATTTACCCAGTGGAACAGTATAAACAATTGCAATTGCTAATAACATTGCATATAGTGCACAAATGCCATCCAAAATGTGCTCCGCTCGATTTTGCATGAAAACGCTTCGATTGGGACCGTCATGACAGCGCTGGGTCCATTTGTTCACTTATTACATGCATAATTGTGGAGACTGCTATACCTCCTTAATTATGCAAATTATCGAAAAAAGGCATTCCACATAAAATACGTATTTTTATACGGCAACCAACTTTCCTTATATGAATTTTGCGCTAACTCTGATAGTTTATGCAGTAGAACATTATAATCAATTGACATTGTTGATAACAATATGAGTGCTGGACCACTTTTACTCAACATTTAATCAGTTATAAAATATGCTTATATCTTTCAACTGTGACATTGAGTACCTGGATTACAAAATTTTTGTGTGAATGAACGTTCATTATCACTATTTTCGATTTTTGCTCAACATGAATTTCTCAAAAACAGGGGAACTACTCGATGGATTTGATCAAAAATCTAATCAGCTCTAAGTTACACGGAGACGCAACGATTGAAAAAAAAAATTAATCGAATCGCACGATCCGTTTCCGAGAAAACGTAAACGAAAAATTTTGCCACATACGGACGAACACACACCCATACAGACACTTCTCTAAAATCACTTGAGGATGATGCAAAACGTCGAGAAACGTGAAAATTTCATCGATCTGGCACTTTTCATTTTCGGGGTCATTACAATGACTTCCCTAGATCGGGAAGTTAAAAAATCCTTCTCAGTATGCATACACCGAATAAAAATTTTATCAGTCGAATAATGTCAGGGTAATTGATTGGGTTTAACGGACCTATTTTGAAGCTAGATGTGTCAGCAGAGCTTGATGCAATGCCCATACGTTCTCCATCATTCATTTAACTCTGGATATTTTTGCATGTAAACGCACATGGCAAACCGGCAATTTTCTTCTCTCTATGAATCAATGTCACTAATACTGTCAAATAAAATCTACAATTTGCACAATTCCCCACATCTCCACTAAACACATAAACGAATGAATCCTTCAGGCAGAAAACGAGAAATTGAGAGTTTTACGGGAATGAGGAAGAGTTGAAAAAAAAAGGGCGAACTAAATAAAAATGTTGAGAAGGAAGGCTTGAAGATGCAGTACCCCAGCAATTCCCTGTCTCCCGCGGCTTTTGACTTGGACGGTTGGAAGCGAACGTGTAATCTCGGTTAAACTGCACGCAAAGCCCTGGGATTGATTCCCGGCATTGGTCCGCTTCATAAATCCGCTCCTGACTCTACTCTTATCGACAATTTTTCCGCACCTCTTTTTACTCTCTCTTTATTGTGCTTTTTCTTCGTCGCTTTACCTCTACTCCAGTCCCCTTCGCCCCTGACCGCTCTACGGAGAGATCGAGATGGGAGCGATTATGTAGCGAAGTTATGGTTGAATTCTATACAATTTCTGGATATTTGTAATTGTCAATTGGCCGACAATTAGTGTCGATAATTGTCTCGCCAACTGTCGCGCACCGTTGATGATTTATTGATCGTGAATTTGTGCAGCTATGGAAATATCAAATTATGGAGATGCCTCGGAGAGGCAATATACATATATGTATATATAAATGTATATATATATATACATATGTATGTATGTATATATATATATATACATATGTATGTATGTACATATATATATATATGTATATGTATGTATGTATGTGTATGTATATATGTATGTATATATAAGTATCAGAATGTTAAATTTTGCTTGAAATTGAGCAATCGAGAGAACATGTGCAATTGTTAGTCACAAAAAATGGTGAATATTCCGCCCACTTGGGGGGAGGGGGGGGGGTGAGTCCCAGGTACCCCGCAAATGGACTGGTGACCCGAAGCATTTTACAATTCATTAATTTTTTCTCTTACTCAAAATATCATATCGGCGCACGTTTAAATCCGTCACAGCGTCGGTTGAATTGCCGGTGCAGCCTCAGCCATCCAATAATTATGACAAACGCCGTCTCGGCTGTCTGGCCGAAGAGTTAACCCCACCAATTTCCTCAGTTACAGCCGGAGGGAATTCAACTCTAAGAGGATTACCAGAGGACATTTCGCACTTCCTCAGATTGTAACATGTATCACGCGCAACACTTCTCGCCTCTCGACACGAAAATTTCTTAACGGTGTGGAATAACTCTTGTACATGCATTATTTGATTATGTACACGAATGAATTGCAGGAGACTGGTAATGTGTTTTCCTGAGGGGGAGGGTGGGTGGAACGAGGAAGAATTCGCTTATATATGGTATATAGCACGTGGCAGGGGCACATCAGGGCAGTCTGAGAGTGGGGGAAATGTGGGTGGGCTGCGGTCGATGGGGGGAGCCAGGGGGGGGGGGGGGAGACATGGAATTTATCGTCGTTGTAAAACGGTTACGAGAAAACTATATTTTACTCATAGTGCATATATATTTCAGATGTATTTTCTCTGCTTTACTTTTCGAGTGAAATACTGGTGTGCATATTTTAAATTTGTCGAGTGGAAAAAAATATTGTAGGTGAGGTGAATTTATTTATTTACGGCCGGCTTTTCTGCTTCATTATAATTATTTATGTTATTGGTGTTTGGTTTGAAGCTGAATGCTTGGGTGGAAAATTTGCAGCTGGCATTTGTCGAGGATGAATTGAAGGTTTTGAATAAATTTTGTCTATGAATTTTCCACATTGTTCATGTTTTGAAATTTCTTTGTGATCCCCATATTTCTACACACGTGCCTTTACAATATATATCGTTGAAAATTAAATTTTCTGCTCGAGTTAAATACATTGGTTAATCTCAGAAAAACTTTAAACCTTGTAATGAACAGAAATATCCTGATGATTCACTGCGAGCCATCAACTTTAGCTATATGCATCCTAATAAAGAATGCACTTAATTGCATATGTAAATCGATTTTGTCGCTTCAAGTACACATTCATGATTAACCCATGGACATTTGACTAACCTTATTTAGCTTGCAATTATCACCTGCCCCATTAATTACCTATCAACGCCCATTCATTTGACTCTCCAATAAAACAAACAAATCACAATTTCCGCTGACGAAAAAAAAATGCCACTTCTATCTCAAAATCTACGGCATTAAATCAGTTGGTCAACTCTCAAACGGAAGCGGAGATTCCCCCAGCAATCGGATAAGCGCCAAGAAAATAATTCCCATTCACTAAAACTCGTTCCCTCAAATCATCAAATCACATCGAAACTTCAGAATCGATATAATAATTTAAAAAAAAAAAAAAAAAAAAAAATGATAGACCTGAATGAAATGGTAAGAGAGATATCACTGGGAATAAAACGGATGAGCGTAATTGAGCATCGAGATTAAACTCGTAATTGTCAATATCGTGGGTCAATGGGACGTCTCTTCATAGGCGGGGTGTAATAGGTGAGATAGTCGACTTTAATGATAGCTACCTTAATAAGGCGGAGCCACATGAGAGTGTAACGACTCTCCTTCGATCTCCTTCCACTTCACCAGCCTTTCTTCTACATCCCTCTTTTTTTTCCTCCATCATCCTCTCTCCCTCATTTTTCCCGCCTTTTTTCCCCTACAATTTTATTTTCAACTTCTCCACTTGATTCTCCATCAGCTTGCAGCATAATTATTATGGAATACCTGGATGAGCCAGGCTACAATCGTACCTACGTGCCTCTCCTTACGGTTTTCTTGTCAATATGGCGTATGTGAATTTGCTTCATGCCCTCCGTGGCTTGTGCACGTGAAGGATAAAATAAAATGAAAATAATTAAAATGTTGTACAACATGCAGCGTGATGGATACACTTGACAGGAAAATTTTCGCCTCCCCCCTCCCCTCCCCACGCCTTGACATGTGGCAGAGAGTAATTAGTGGGGATGTCATGGATAGTCAGTCTGATGATTGTAATTTATAGGATGTTAATATCATTGGAATGAAATTCAGTGATACGGAATTATTTTAATGGGAGACTTTTCCATTTTTTTTGCTCTACATCGTTTTGGCTGACAGTCCACTCGTTATGCCAGTATTTATGGATGAAGAAATACTGAGGATTGGTTGGTGGCGATGGATAACAAGATAGTAGATTTTTAGTTGTGAATTTTTCATCTAATGGCGAGAATTGCTGATTGAGTGCATCATCAATGTCAAGTAAATTGTATTATCCTACATACTAGCTGGGCTTTTAAAAGTTTTTCTTGACGTTAATGAGGAATGGATATAATTAACAAGTGATGGGAATTGTTTATGCTTGAGGAAGTATCAGTTTTAGTCCCGAAAATTATTTGCGACGTTCTTCATGTAGATGAGCTACGGGGAGACGAGGGGTGAAAAAAATTACGAAATTGTAAAAAAATTGGGTGATGGAAGAATTTGTACCTGGAATATAGTGGTAAAATTCTTAATTGATGGGGAAGTCTTTACGGAAGCTAATTGATGTGTGTGTGCGTATGGTCGGTGTAGGTGTGGGTCTGTGTGTGTGGGTGGGTGCCTGTGTAAGCGGGTGGGTGTATGGGTGGATGGTCGGTTGTGTGGGTAGGTGGGTGGGTGGGTGTGTGGGTGGGTGGGTGGGTGTGTGGGTGGGTGGGTGGGTGGGTGGGTGGGTGGGTGGGTAGATGGGTGTGTGGGTGGGTGTGTGGGTAGGTGGGTGGGAGGGTGGGTGGGTGGGTGGGTAGATGGGTGTGTGGGTGGGTGTGTGGGTAGGTGGGTGTGTGAGTGGGTGTGTGCGTGTGTGGGTGGGTATGTGGGTCGGTGTGTGGGTGGCTGTATGGCTGGGTTTCTGGGTGGGTCGGTGTAGGTGTGGGCCTGTGTGTGTGTGTGTGTACAATAATAATTTTCACCATACAATTACGCAGGAACCAATCATTCAATTTTTTTGGGGGCCCATGGGGCACAAACGGGTTCAGCCCACAATACACACACACACATCTTATCTACATGTTCCGCGGTAATTACAACACCATTTCCCGTACGAAAGCTAAGAACCACTAAATGATAACCAAACAAGCATAACTAATCTGCCACAACTCGTTGCTGCACATAGCCAGAGAACAGTAGTCCTAAATAAGCGATTGCCAATTAGTCGATTATAAATGTCCCCATCCTGGCTCATATTATCGTTACGAAAATCGTGCAGTCGATGGAATGCGCACGAATCTCCTAAACCGCTACCTTACTTTGATCACTCGGTTTATATTCAGTTTAGTGTGTGTGTTAAATGTGATTGGGGTGAGTGTGGATGGGGCGGTGGCGGGGGGGGGGGGGGGGGGGAGGGTGGATGAGAGTCGGCGAATCAGCTGTGTGCCCCCGTTGAGAGTCAGCTGGAACACCAAGTTTACACTTATCGGCCCTTGGCAATCGGCGTTATCTCGAAAAGGAGCTCTTCCGTGGCGCTCTTTTACCTGGGCATTTAAATGGTCCAGGCGCGCACAGTTAGCGTCGTTTTCAAATAGAGGAAAAAGAAAGCAAGGTCGTATAGACACGTGGTGTGCCTTTGTACAGAGACCAACGGGGATTTACTGTACACGACAATTGCGCCTACTTTGCTTGCTTGGTATTCGCGGGCCTTAAGGCTTTGTTGGGAGAGGGATTGTTGGGTGGTTTTTTTTTTCGAGCTCGAGGGAATTAATGAGAGACGCTTTGTTTGGGGGACAATGCTAAGAGTTTTAAAATGTGATTCTTCGGTGGGTAAATTAGGTGGAATTTAAGGGAGTCTCGTCGTAAGTGAATTTTGATATATGAAGGTCAAGTACATCGTTAATGCATCATGTATAGGAGGAAAAATGGAGACAATTTTGGGAGACCAAATCATTTTGGGATTTTTTGCGAAAAAAAAAATCCCCCGAATCCAGATTTCGAAAGTCGCTGAAACACTTGTATCGAAATGTTCGATTAAGGGTGATAAACCGTGGCAATTAAATGATCTCGAATCTTGAAACTAAAGGAGTATTAATTTCACGTGGAGATGAATATCTTAACGATATTAAGAGGGCACTACATTCCCTGCGTTGAAGTACTAAAACCCAACCGATTATCAGAAAACATGTTTAAGATATTTTTCCATAATTCACAAGCTGCACGATCGTTATCATCCCAAATTACCAGACAACGTAAAGCTTTCGAATCAATCACAGTGGATTTTTATGTAGGTGAGGTAAAAAATGCATTTGCCAGGAATTAATGGGATCATTATTTTTCAGATGGAGAGAAATGAAGGAACTGGAAATTTTGGATCAATCAATTTTTTAATTTTTGCGATTTATAAAATCAATTTGTCGCAGTTTTTTTCCGATTTTTCCGCAAATGTTATCTATTTTGTTTTGCCGAAAATTTGACTTCATCTGTTTGGAAAAAAATTGGAATGAATAGGTTTTGTCAATATCTCGAGGTTATTTTCAAATGAAATCCAATGATAATCACTGCCATTTATTCATCAGTAAAACTGGTGTTTCGGATTTAACTGGACATTCTCGGAATCGTTGGAGGGTTTTATTGGAATTTCCTGGAAGGAAATGGAAGAAATAAACTAGAAACTTCATTCAACTCCGGGAGCTTCTGTAAAACCTGAAAAATTGACATCTTGTTTTACCACTTCACAGCTAAATTATTTTCCCTCAAAAGAAATAGGTCCGTGAAGAATCGACTAAAATAGTTCCCAGGATTCCGATCTTCATCAAGCCATCATTCAGCTCGATCAACGGCTTCATTTTTTCCCTCGTAAAATACATTCTCGCAACAAGTGGCAAGAACTTTCGGATTATCGCAGAAAGTTATTGGTATGCGCTCAACTCGAGTGAGGAACTTGGAGAATTTTTTTCTTCGTCCCTTGTGTTATCAGTTGCACCTCAAAAAAACAAGACCCCATTCGCCGCACGAACCATAGCCACAAACATACACACAACCCTGATTGAAAATTTGTCAGAAGCATGTAAAGTGTCGGGAGGCTGAAAGGTTCTCTATCGGGAAGTTCAGAATAGTAAAGGGGGTACCTACTATTTTATCCGATGCAATAAATTATATATTTTGCCCCCAGTAAAACCTAAAGAATGAACATCTCGTTTTACCACTTCACTCCTGAATTATTTACCCAACAAAATCGGTCCATGAAGAACGAAATAAAATATTTCCCCGCATTCCTTCATCAAGTCATCCGTCAACCCGCGAATCCACTTCATTTTTTACTCCAAAAATTCTTCCATAATCCACGGGAACATTGTACGTAACGATTTCAAGAACCCGATTCCTAGTGTCGATTAGAGCAATCGCCAGTTCCCATTCCATTTTTTTCCCCTTTACATTTCATTTATTTATGTCCCTCATCCTCCATTTCTTCTGCTCTGCCCAGATTTTTCCCTCTTTTTATTCATAACTTTTTTTTACCTGCACCATCTCCTTTTCATCCTCATCCTCTCCAGCCAAGTATCCACTTTATCTGTCTCCCATCCTCAATGCAGAGACCGGTCTGTCGAGTTTTCGTACCACGGGGAAAAATTGTCATGTCTCAGAAGCACTTGAACCGCTCATACGATACACCCAACTTTCTGCAACTGAAAATCATCATTTTGCCCATCAATAAACATTCAACTTTGTGGCCTGCATGTAGTGTTGGCGCTTGGAGTAGCTTGAATCATGGTATGATAGACAAACATTAATGACGTTTTGGAGGAGTCGACACAGTTTGTAGATTGCAACATTCTTCCTTTAATTTTGCGACATATATTTGTAACATATATATACATATATACATATGTATATATGTGTGTATATATATATATATATGTATATATGTATATAACACACACACACACACACACACACACATATATATATATATATATATATATATATGTATATATCTATATAGTATATCATATAATATATATATATATATATATATAGTATATCATATAGTATACATATATATATATCTATATATTGGTATAGAGGCATGTGTATATGAAAAATATAGTGACTACTATGTACCTTGGAGATTAAAAAACTCAATTATTTTCCGTAGATGGCCGGCACATCCCCGCCCCATCTATCTACGCTTGATACCTTCTACTTTTAATACCATTCATTTACTGGCTTCAGTAACGAGAAAATGTCACATATGCTGGGAGATACCATAGGCATATACAAGCTTTCGGTCTTAGATACACCATATGCTATTTCAGAAGCGGAAATGAGAATCTGTCTGAGGGAGGCTGAAATCGCGGTTTCGGCGCCTAATCACATGAAAAGCAACTTATACCATGATCGTCATGATGGTATATGGTAATGGTGTTGGTAATGTTGCTGTCGTGGAAAATACCGTGGGACTTGCGGATCACCTACTGTTCAGTTATTGCAATGACGAGGGCTCACTTTTTATTGGCACTTAATTCAACCTCCGCTTCACCAATGTTTACACTTTATTCCACATTGCAGGGGCTAAATATTACTAAATCACTTTACGATGAAAATCGGTGGGGATTGGAGGATTTTAAAAGTCTTGACTGGCTTGACTTCACAGTGGACTTGACTGGCTCAGTGTGAGTTGAGGCTGCTGGAATATTTAATTTAATACTGATTTGTTGATAGGTGTTTGCAGATTATGTTTGCGCAGATTTTAGATGATATTTAAGATCTACCGTAGAATTAATGGCAGCAGGGTGAGAATCGGTATCATAGGGAAATGCAGTATAGTATAATGTACGAAGTGGAGGAGCAATTTTATAATCTCACCAGCAAGCGAGCTGCGCCAGCTTCCAAGGAACGATCTCTAGAAGATTTATGAATCGACAAGTTTTTTGTGTAGCCCTCATGCTTCACACGCATGATCCACTTGTTATATTAGTTTTCACCCCTTTCCTCTCATTAAAAAAAATGAAATGAAAAAATTTCTTCTTTACATTCTGCCCTGCTAGTTAATTTCCTCCTTCCTCATCATCCGGACTTCGTGTCACGTATTTCTCGAATGAAAACGGTTCGATAAGGCGTGGTGGAAACGAGTCGAGTGGCTGAGAGACGTTCGCGTGTCCTGTTTGTATAAAATACTCTGAGAATTCGTCCTGTCCACCATCTTAACTTCGTGCATGTGCAACACGGTCTCATTGATAAAAAGAGGCCACGATAAATCGAGCCTCTTCCATTTTCAAGGCATCAAACTCGATGCAAGATAGGCCAAGTGACTACGGGTATTGAAGGGGGTGAGGTATCTCGTAATTAGGTGGTAATTAATTGAATAATTAATGACGCGTCTTTTATAGAGGCCTCGTAATTCGGTAATTAAAAAAAGATGCAACCGTTTTCGTTGCATTATTTGTTTCAAAATTGACTGAAATAGCATATTGGGGAGGTAATTGAAAAATATTCAACACCTAGGGATTAACAACCAATTTTTAAAAAATTAGGTTGACTTCCCCATGAGGTCGCAATGTTAACTTTGGCTAAAATCGAAAAAAATTAATTTGACTTTTTCGACAGAAAAACGATGGAAGAGTCTTCTGGGGGTTCTAATTGGATAGTATAGACGCGCACGGGGCCAAAAATTCGATTTTAAAAAATTTAAGTTTGCCTCCCCATAAGACCCCAATGTTAAATCTGGCCAAAATCGAAAAAAATTAATTTTAATTTTTCGACCCAAAATCGACGGAAATATCTTCTAGGGGTTCCTATTGGATAGTATTAACGCGCACGGGGCCACAAATTCGATTTTGAAAAATTTAAGTTTGCCTCCCCATAAGACCCCAATGTTAAATTTGGCCAAAATCGAAAAAAAATAATTTGACTTTTTCGACCCAAAATCGATGGGAGAGTCTTCTGGGGGTTCCAATTGGATAGTACAAACGCGCACGGGGTCAAAAATTCGATTTTGAAAAATTTAAGTTTGCCTCCCCATAAGACCCAATGTTAAATCTGGCCAAAATCGAAAAAAATTAATTTCAATTTTTCGACCCAAAATCGACGGAAATATCTTCTAGGGGTTCCTATTGGATAGTATTAACGCGCACGGGGCCAAAAATTCGATTTTAAAAAATTTAAGTTTGCCTCCCCATAAGACCCCAATATTAAATTTGGCCAAAACCGAAAAAAATTAATTTGACCTTTTCGACCAAAATCCGACGGGAGTGTCATCTAGGGGTGCCAATTGGATAGCATAGACGCGCACGGGGCCAAAAATTCGATTTTAAAAAATTTAAGTTTGCCTCCCCATAAGACCCCAATGTTAAATTTGGCCAAAATCGAAAAAAAATAATTTGACTTTTTCGACCCAAAATCGACGGGAGTGTCTTTTAGGAGTCCCAATTGGATAGTATTAATGCGCACGGGGTCAAAAATTCGATTTTGAAAAATTTAAGTTTGCCTCCCCATAAGACCTCAATGTTAAATTTGGCCAAAATCGAAAAAAATTAATTTGACTTTTTTGACGGAAAAACGATGGAAGAGTCTTGTGGGAGTCCCACCTGGATAGTATAGATGCGCACGGGGCCAAAAATTCGATTTTAAAAAATTTAAGTTTGCGACCCAAAATCGGAGGAAATGTCTTCCTGGGGTTCCAATTGATTAGTATATCCAGCCACCACATATGCGAATCTAATAATTCGGTTGTACTTCAACAAATTGTCTCGATCTGCAAATGACATTCGTAATTTAAAATCCGTATTCTTGTAATGTACCAACATGCACGATTAATTCATCCCCCGATTTACACTTTACATACTTGTCTCTGATAAAAAAAAACACTTTTTCCACTGACAGAGACATTTTGCCTCGCGCTGACAAATTTATGGTCTCGTTAGTTGCACAATGTTGACTTTTTTCACTAGTGTAATTGTTTCTTCTGCAGCTTCTTGTGTGGCTGAGAACTGCAAGCAGCAGTGAAGTTGCCTGATACAAAATTATCCCGATATCGTCGTAAACTCTCGACTAACGAGTAAAACCCAGACACCGTAATACAATCCTTAAATGGAAAAACGCGGTGATGCTGATGGTGTCTTCCGATTCTAGTGATCTTAAAATGAGGAATTTCATTGGAATGCTTGATTTTTCGTCTGTGGTTAGCTGCATATTAAGAAGGGCGGTAATTATTCCGTCAAAATGACAAGATCCGACTGTCCTATTGTCCCAAGCTGGATCCTGGATGTCCCCCGGACGATGGACACCTTCGAAGTCTTAGAGGTCCCACCTGAAATGTTGTCGCGTGACTTTGAAGGGATGAGCTTTTGGATGAAATTGGTCACGTACATATTTACGTTTTTATCAACAAGTTCAATTGTTGATTACGTTCCAGTGCATAAACAGCTAGAGATAGCAAAGTAATTATTTAACAAAAATTGTTCCTCATAGCACGACGGACATAATATGTCGTATAAGTTTTCTTCTCATTTACATAATTAGGGCCCATCGTGGGCTTAACTATGCCTCCCACTGGTGCTCGCACTCCCGTAACGTGCATGAGTCTCTCGCCGTCGCGGTCACCATTCGACAACTTACGGATTAATAACGATCTAAGATGGTAGGTGTGTGATGCACACGCGCGCACTCTCAAGCATTCATGGATAGTCCTTTTGAGTATTCTTACAGAAGGAGCACTGTAGACGGGAGCCGACTTTCGCCATTCAAGCCATCGTATTTCCGAACACAGGGTAAACCTCCAGAACCCGGTATGCTACGATGGTGGGCCCTTATGATGGAATCCACCTGCTCCGTACGTCGGGTTAGGTCCCCGCTGGGCTTGTGATCTCATGGGCACCGCTGATAGCATACACAGTCCTGCTATCAGTCGGGGTTGATAAGAAAATATTTCATCATGTGACATCTTAGGATGTCTAAAGTAGTGGATAGATACTAAAGCCGTGTGTGTGTGTGTGTGTGTGTGTGTGTGAATTAGAAATCGTGAGGTTTTTCCCCTGTTGTAAACAGAGGAAAATTGAATTCCATATCGCCAAAGCTTATTTTGTAAGACCGAGCGATTGATCCTAGCAATCTGTCATTTCCATTTTTCCAGATGAAACAAAAAAATCAGAAAAACATATGAAATTCGATACGGATGTTAATTCGATGATAGACCTCTTCAATAAATTGTTTATACAGCCGTTGGGCCTCGGGGCTAAAACTCAAGATGATGAAAAATAAAGGCTAATGATGATCGATGGACTGGGCAAGGTGAGGATGATGGACTCGTCACTCCTATACAACGGACCGGCGGCCCCAAGGATAAGTTCTCGAATCTTGTTCAATGAAATAGCGATAATTACTCATTAAACCGTCAACGTATTCCGGTTAACGGTGGGAAAAATTGGGAATGGGTCGGCGGAGAATCATCCGGATCTCGCCATAATTCCCGTGATAATGCGATCGTTATCCTGACGCTTCTCAACGACACGTTCTGCCCCGTCTCGGGTTTCAATCGCAGCCACTCAATTGCTGTCGTAAGCTTTAACAGCCTCACTTTGGACACTTAATCCCATGCAACATAGTTTTTCATCGGACTAAATTTACATCACTTATATTTCCAATATCCAATAGAGGTTTCTCCCACCTCCAAAGAATGATTTTTGGCCTCGGCGTTTAAAAAAAAAATGTCAGACAGTTTGAGAGTTGGGTTTTTACTACCCTCGAAATTGTCAGAATCCTTTTCAGAGCTTTTGATTTTTTGCATGATTTTTTGAAATGACTGGAATTTGAACATTTTCGAAAAATCTGAGTTGGTTCTGATCCCCTGACTATAATGAAAAATACATTTTTCAAATTTCGGCGGGAACAGATTTTTTGCAAACAATCACTACCCTGAGAGGTGGAAATTAATAAAATTGCAATTTGGAAAATAAACAACAAATTCATCTTGAAGTTAAATTCTCGTTGTGTTTACCACAGAAGAATACCCCCCAAAAAAAAAAAAAAAAATGCCAAGTAGTGTGATGGAAGTCAGCGGGAGTGCTGCACTCCGACGGGGGGGCCACGGTGTTTTAATTTGTCAAGGAACGCGTTCTCAACGTTTTTTTACCACTTTGCACTGTATACACACGATCGTACGTCGAGATAAAGACGTTTCGGTGCATGGTTATACCGTACTCAACTGAATCACCTTAACGACT
Organism: Asobara japonica; assembly: GCA_026005395.1. Lineage (NCBI taxonomy): Eukaryota > Metazoa > Arthropoda > Insecta > Hymenoptera > Braconidae > Asobara > Asobara japonica. Next base: position 1,187,340 of record BQMI01000329.1, on the reverse strand, counting down.
CTCCATTAACCTCCTTTAAGGACTCCACCTTCGTACACGTCACGTTGTACCAGACTTCTTTTTTTAGTGGGGCTCCAAACAAACTGATCAAGTGACGATTACAAAAGTTGCAATTGTTGCCATTTATATCCGCGATATCTTCAAGTGAAAAACAGCTTCCGTAGTGAGAGTTGAGAAACGCGTTTCATTGAGTAGAAGGCCATTAGAAACTTGTATTAAGGGTGTTCCTCCACTACGTGAAAAAACAGTGATGAAAATAAAATACGCAACGACTTGGTACCTCCCCCCTCCCCCGCCCCCCATTACAAATCGAAACTAGTGGAGTAAAAGTGTGTGTCCCCGTTGGGAACACAAACAAAACTTCCCGATTTGTAATTTCTGTTTGCCATTCCTAGATTTTCCGCATAGTCAGCGCGAGGACGAGAATTATGCGCGTTACTGGAGTGAGAGTGAGACGCCAATAGCGGTGCGAACGCTCGAGGCTTAAACCCGTCATATCTCCTTAATTATGACAAATATGGAAAAAAGTGATAAGAAATTAAATGTGCATTTCTATTTACAGAGCAAGTTCTGCTTAATACTTTTTGCCGTATCTCTTACCGTTTTTGTAATAGAGCGTTGTGAACGATTTGTTATCGGGAAACATCGGGAAGTTAAATAACAATTTGGTACCTCCCATCTAAAATTACAAATTAAAATGAAAGACTTTGCCGAAGATTGTGATTTTTAAACAAATTATATTCAAACCTTTACGGAAGTGTCCATTGAAAATCGAGAATTGATCATTGAAAACATACAAATTTACACGATAGTTAATACAGCGCCTGAGTCGCCTTAATTAACTCCCTCGTGTGGAAATGCCGCACATGTGAATCACTGAAACAACTACTGGTTTAATTAAACGGAATCGTCCCCAGTATTGCGGTAGAACCAGTCCATTTACGAATGGCGCTAATCATCCAGTTTCCCCATTTTTACTTTTCCTCCCGTCGCCCTCACTCCCTCCCCCCCCCGGCTTTTTTTCTGTCCCTCTAAATCAAGCGATTCCACATCGGTCCAATACATGAACATGTACATGTAAGAAAAAAGGGAAACACCAGGAGGACACAGTTGAATCAATGATGAACTTGATCCGCCAGTGATTGAATCCAAAGGGCGGAACTAAATTTTATTCCATTGGCTGAGAAAGATAGAAAGCCCGTGTGTCATCGCGGCTAAAAGCATTCGTGGAAGTTTGAGTTGCAAGTATGGAAAGTCGAACTTGTTCTTATACACGCGACTAACTTCACTCCTTCTTAACGAGGATATCGACGCCAATTCTTCAATTCCCTTTTTATGTTGACCACTGGTACATTGATTATTCTTGCAATTAGAGAGTTTGTTGACATTTTTAACTTCCCGATAGGGTGAGTTATTGTAATCATCCCGAAAATGAAATGTCTCAGAATCATGAAATTTTTACGTTCCTCGACGTTTCACGTGCTCCTGATACATTATCAGCGCGGGTTATGTGTGTGTGTCTGTGCATGTGCGTCCGTATCCTTTTTTTGGTGAACGGTTCCTCTTGAACCGCTGGGCCGATTCAACTTTTTTTTTCAATCGACGCGTACCCTGAGTCCCCAGGTCTGGAAGGAGTGTTTTTGCAATTGTAACATTCGTTCAATTGTTATTAACAATTTTAATTGTTTATAACGCTGTATCTCGAGAACGCTGATAGATACGAGAAAAAGTGTTAAACAAAAGTTATTCCTCTCGTGAAACTGCATATTTCATGTTTTATTACTTTTTTTGCTAGGCATCATATTTTACGAGATATCGATAAAAAATCATAATAATCGATCAATAGTCGAATTTGCGTAAATGATATACAACTCGACTTCATACGTGTATCGTCACACACACACACATACGCACAGACTATCGGGAAGTTATTGATGCGACCCGTCGAAGGTCACACTCACGTGCCGTTTATTTTTTATGATTCGCTTAGATCAGGTGGGAATGAGTCGAATGAGCGGTTTCACTCGGATGTTCCTATGTGCTGCTCAAAAATTGATAAAAATCTTGCCGATTTAATCCGACGTAGAATTTAATGTAGAGATGGATATTTTACAAACGATGGGAATCCATGTTTGAGCATGAAGGAGTTGTTAACAGTTGATTTGAAGGGTTCATAAAATCGATAAAGAGGTGGTCTTTTCCATCCCCCTAGGGGGAAGGGTTATGGGGTAAAAAGTGAAGGGGGGAAATGGCAATGGCTCATTGAAATCATAAAGGGGGAAGGTTGGCGAGTTGCCAAGGGGAAAGACAGGGGGGGGGGGAGGATCCCCGAGTCGCGTATATGCACGACGGGCCACCCAGCTGGTGCAGAGAACTTGTCCTACAATATCTTCCGTCACGGCGGTCTCCTTTATGAAATCACCTCCGATCGTGGACAAACGCCACCATCGCACTGATCTTCTTTGACTCTTTTATACGCTCATACGTCTATCAAGATTATTCTGTCTTTCATTTTTTCACGTTGAGATAAATAATGGACAAATATTCTCAGAGTGATATTCCGAATGATTCAATTATTGCATTGTGAAAGTTACCCAAAAAACTTGTCGATTTTTTTTTTCAAAAATTTTCTGGATAAGTTATATATAGATAAACTAAATTTTTATAATTTTTTTTGCATCCACAATTTTGGGTTTTCAAATAAGTGAAAAACTATGGAGCGGATGTTCACCAAAGTCTAATCAGATCGGAGTTATGAAAGATCTTAATAATTCTTAATAAAAAAAAATGCGATGTGTCATGAAGACACGTGACAGAAGTGAAACTTCATAGGAAGTAGCTGAAATAATAATTCAACTTTTCGGATTGATGGGAGAGAAAGCATTCAAATTACTAATCAATAATTTTTCCATAACATACTCGCATTTATTCAATGTGATAATTACCCTCTTCTCTCAAGACGCAAAAATAATCGAGGGAACGCTAGGAAATGAATCAGTAATATTAACGAAGAGAATTGAAATTGATTTCCTCGTTTCTTTACAATATTCAATCAATGGTACCATTACGGAGCATTGTCTTCGTTGCTTAGGAAAGAAATTATGGGCTTATGGTAACTGAAATAAGTAATAAAAACTCTCCATTCCAAGTTTTCCGAGTAAGTATCATTAAAGAAGTTTCTATCATTAAATTCTAAAAAAAGGGGGGCTATCTTTTGGGCCAATTTTTTGAAAATTCATTAAAAAAAAATTCAGTCAATCAAATTGTTTTTATAATCAATCATTGTCTATCATTCGCCTATGAATGAATTCTGATGGTCGTAATAATAAATTTTTACTAAGCAGGGGCTAACTTCATGGAGCTCCAACAGCTGTGTTCGGCGATCGTCACGCCGCCTAAACATTGTAATTTTAATTACAGGTACCTAAGGCAAGCGAGTCACGGCCCCCACTCTCTCGACGCTACGTGTTACCCCCACCACCTACTTCCGTCACAGAAAAGGTTGCCGATTCGAATTTCACTACCCTCCCATAAGAAGTTTCACTTCAAAAATTCTGCAACACGTACACATATTAATAGTAGTCTCGGTCGCCAATGAACAACACGAAAAAAAGAAATAGAATTCAATGTGCAAGGTCAATCCCCCGCCTCGAATCGAATTTAATGCAATCCGTTCTCGAGTTTCAGTTTGATAAAATATTGTCTCGTAAGAGGAACTCAGATCGGGGATCCATAAACAATAGTTTACGGTCTAAACGTAACCGCAGCCCACGATACTAACCTAGCAAGTAAATTCCCCTGTCCACACACGTGGGTGTAAAATTGCACTAATTAATCATTTGAGGTAACATTGATTCCGTCCGAACCCATTCAACTTAATTCAGTCTTTAAAACATTGATTTTTCCAATGGAATAACTATTCCAATAAATTCTTCATGAACCACATGAAGCTCAAGTCTAGCTGGCTTTTTCGTTGCTGCCAATTAGTGAGGGCTTGTTGAGTTATATCCCAGCGATTTATACATCCTTCATCGGCTTTAGCGAATGAAAAATGAGGGGCAAAAACAAGGGGAATAATAAATGCAAAGACATTGCATTATAAATCAATTTTTTTACCCTCATCAGGGGCGTAAAAAAGGGATTTTAAATTATAAATAACAGGAAATTTCATTGTAGGGAATTCTTGAAAAAGTCATTGTATCTCATATTTGTTAATAGAATGAACAAATTATGGAAGAAAAACGTAATAAATACTTGGAGGAATAGAAAAAAAGTGGTTATGCGGCATACTCAGTTTGACATCTCTCGGTCTGTCTAATAACAACCTTTTCTACTTACCATTTTGCTATGCTGGGAAATGAGTAACGTCGAATATGAGGCTGAAGAGGAAATTCAGAGAAGTGGGTGAGCCATACCGTCACTGCCCTATTGTAACAAGGCAATACGTTCAGATCCACATTCACAAGTTGCCAATTTGTGGCCCGGCCGATCGATTCGAGCACGCCAATTTTTTTCAATTTGTGTATATTAAATTTTCTTAATTAATATTTTCTCAATTGAAATTTTCAATATGAGGAAAAATTGAAAACGAAACATTACGCACATGTAATGCTCTGTCAATTCCCTCATTCAAAGGCATACGATTCAAGTATATCTATATACACCTCAGGTAACTGAGGTAGAAGACCGAAAACGCCAACACCTTCCAATCATACAGAAACGTCGTGACCCAAAATTTCACGAATTGTAATGTTCCATAATTGTCAAAATTTTGAGAAATTCCCCAAAACTTCAGTACTAAATAGCGAAAATTTCTGGAATAATAAAGTGTAAAAAATGATTAAACGCTGTTCAAAAAATTTACAAAATGGAAAATTTGAAAGATTTGGCAAATTAGAAAAATTCGAACGAATAAAAATTTTTTAAAAATTGAATTGGAAATTCGAAAACTGATATTTACTGGAATTAATGATACGTTAGTTAATGGAATTGACGATAGACTAATCAATACTGAACTAGGATTTGCAAAAATTATATGAAGCTGAAAAATGACGGAAATGAACCCAAAAATTTGACCGGCAGTGTGTTTGAAAAACGAAAATTGGTGAAATGTGACGAAAAAGAGAAGAATGAGGAATATTTCCTGGACATAAAAATTGATTGCCTAAGGAGAAACCCATTAGATTATCACATTCAGTTTGCAAGGTGATTTGAAACCGGGCATACCAAGTAGTGCAAACTTCAATGAAAACTTCTTTCAGCTTGCGATAAATCACAAAATATCTCATGTATCCGAGCCTTCCTTGAATTGACTTACAAAAATATCCTATATCATTACATATTCACCTGAATGAAATACCCTCAGTAATGCAAATTAATGATTTTACCGTCACGAATAATAAAATCATAAATCGCAACTGCTCATTCTAATCCCCAGTGATTTATTCCCTTTGATTAAATTCACTAATAACTTTATCGGCGCTATTGCGGATGCTAAGTATATGGAACATTATTTTTTCAATCGTACAATTTAAAGTATTTTTTAAAAGTATTTTTCTCTTTTAATGTATACCCCCTCGGGCCTTTATATATTTTTTCTCCCATTTCATTGGTGGATGCCATTCCACATCTATGGAGTTGCAAGGGTGACGGCCACAGGCACGAGCCACCTCTATTCCGCCACATCTCAAATGGCTCTCGAAGCGCCCAAGAAAGGGGCAAAACACATCGCAAGTCCCCGAAAAAAAAGGAGCAAATAAAAAGCACACCTAAGGGTACGGGAAAAAGAATGGAAAGGTAAAAAAAGAAAGGCACGAGCCACCTGCTCAAGCACGACCGTACAAGGCCGTTGATCTGGATCTTGAGATCTCTCAAGACCCGCCGACTTCTCGACCTTATAAGTGTCACTCGTCCCGTATCAAATCATACTAGAATGCAATATATTCAGAAACGTGATTTTGAGGGGAAAAACTCGATTGAAGACAAAAAAGGCAGAACATGGGTTTTTATCAACGATTAAGAGACTACGTGACTTTCAATTGGAGTTAAAATTTGAAGGAGGTTTCTCACTTTTTATACTACGTAGCTGGTAGCGCCATGAGCGCTCCGCCGTTCTTCTCAATCCGCACTCCTCATAAGAATTGATAACTAATTATTCCACGATTATGTCAGCGGGGAATCGTTAGATAATCGTTATTGCGCAATCCCTGATATGCGTTGGTTTATCTTCGAAATACAAAAGTGAGCGTGTTCACCTCATAGCATGGGCAAAGAAGGGTTGAGACCTCAAATTATAATTTAAGCTAGTCCGCGTTTGGGTTCTGATGTGCTACCCTGCTCCATCCGATTTTGCAGATTTCGACTAAGTTGTTCTGTTAGCGATATCAAATTCATTCGTCTACTAAAATGTGCATTTGCCACCGTTGGCCGCTTTTCTAGAACATTTCTAAGGAATATTGAAAGTGACGACTCCTGCAGCAGAGGACCTAAATATTCTAACGTTCAACATGTTCTGCAGATCATCACTAACTTAAACTAACTGTAAAAATTTCAACAATTTTGTCCAAATTTACAAGAATGACAATTGCTCTGAAAAATTCATCCAAACCACGTGAATGTCTTGTTTTCACGTGCGAAATACCTTCAAGAACGCAGAGCGCTTTCTACGATCGCAACGGTACGATCTAACGAGGCGGCGTGGCGGTGCACTGGCAAAGCAAACACGATCTCATCTTGGGATCTACCCCGTGATCTTTTTCGCAGTCGAGTTGGCGCACTTTGAGGCGAACGAAGGAAGACAGGATACTCGTAACAGGAATATACGTATGAAAGGTATGAGCCTGAAAATGTTGGAAAAAGATTGAGTGGGGCTGCGACAGCGTTGCCACTCTGAAGGGCTTGGATCGCTGTATGAGGTGGAGGGGGGGGGGGGGGGGAGGGGAATTGATGGTATTTTAGAGAAAATATTCATGGATCCAGTAACATTTTGCAGAAGGATTAGTCAATTTTATTAAGGAAAATGGGTGCACCCATTGGTGTTGAGCAAGACTAGGCTACATGCGAGAGCATCATTCTCTTCTCTATGGCGCGTTGCACTCCTGCTATGCGGGCATGAGAAGTGCGAAGAGACAGGTCCAACATATCCACATCTCTTTTAATTGGAGGTGTACATAGTGTACATTTATAAGTCACTGGTCGTGATGATGGTTTAAGTGCTGTCCACTCGATATGTCGTAGAAGAGAACTCCCTCCGGAGTGCACTATTTTTATTCCTTCTCAATTTTCATCTTGACTTTTTGTTTTCGGAACTTTTGCCCATCTATGATGTGAAAACACTTATCGCTAGTCAGGAACGCATCGTGTACGTGTGGGAATCGAGTAATGAGGCATCGCCGGGTGCAACGATGACATCAAAAGAATTTTTTCCTATCAGAGGGTTTAATTGATTTAATTGCGTTTATACGATTTCCTCAATTTTTCTATTTAATCGAGGGGGTACATTGCTCTATCTTTCCTACGGAATGATGTCGATATGATCGATAATTTAATGATTCTGGAATTTAATGTGTATACTACTTAGAATATCATTAAACCTCGTGTGATGATTTGTATAGGTTCTAAATATAGGTTATAGGATTCCTATAATACGCATTTAAAAAGGGAGAAGGAGATTAGGCCGTATATGATATGGTTTATGAACGCACCTACCCGCCCACCCACCTACGCACCCCCCACCCACCTACGCACCCCCCCCCCCCTACCCACCTACGCACCGCCCCACCCACCCACCCATTCACCTACGCAGCCACCCACCCACCCACCCATCTACGCAGCCACCCACCCACCCACCTACGCAGGCACCCACCCATCTACCCAGCCACTCACCCACCCATCTACGTAGCCACCCACCCACCCACACACACATTTACCCACCCACCGAACATGGGGATGGTCAAAATATTTTTAATTTTCCGGAGCAATAACTCTTTCAGTCGCCAAATTGAAAAAAAAAAATTGAAATGACGGATGTATTTTAATTAAAAAACTTAATCACCATTTCCATGAATAATTGATTAAAATTGATGATAAATTACAATCAATCCATCCCTCCTCCTCCTGCTTAAAAAACACTACAATTTTCTTCAAAGCACCACCGGTCAGCAAAAAACTCTACTCTTGCAAAAAAAAAAAAAAAAACGGTAACATTTCCCAAGTGTCAGTCTCCATGTTGCATAAAATTCTCTCTCTCACAACCCCATAAATCCTTCAATCCGTCCATCAATAAAATGTTTTTTTCCCCTCCCCTGAAAGCCGTCGCCTTTTTCTTCACCAGTCCTTGAATGAATTTTCAACCTAAAACAAGTCATTGGCTATCGTCCTCGCACTTTCCACCTTCAATGGGAAATAAGACATCGCTCGTTGAATTCGATTTCGTTCACATACGCACGCAACCATGTACAATCATTGCACATGAGCACACAATCTTAACTGTATATATAAAATCTGCTTTCCACCGGTGCCCCCCCCCCCCCGGATTGTGCACTTGGTGGCTTTTGTATGCGAGCTGAGATCGATTTTGCCCATTTCACCGAGTAAGGAAGAGAAGAGGATAGTGCCGACGTCCAACGATCTCCAATCCCAATGTTGGAGCGAAAAGCCACATATCTGTATAGAGATACGTTTCAATTTAGAAATTGAATAAACATCCGATCTAATGGCACTGCGGATCTATAAATCCATTCGCTGGCTCTTGAGCGCGATTACGTCTATACCCGCGTATTTTCATTCTTCTCCCCTTGCCACCCCCACTCCCCCTCCCCCTCCTCCCCCTCCTAGTTTTCTAAAACCCGTGGGCACTTGTGGTGTTATATGTACCACTACCTTGAGTCCTCTTCGGCACTTTCGCACAGATAACGTGAGAACTGGAACTTCTGAGGATGTGAGATGGTATCGATGGTTAGAAAAAAATCGGACACTTTTGTAATTGATTGCACAAAACTTGTGAACAAAATCAGCGGTCTTACATATAGACAAAATTTTTTTTGTGATTTTCGCTCTAGGTAATTCTTGATTTGAGAGTCATGTGGATCTTGCGTTTAGATGCCCGCGCGACAAGTGCCGCAAGGCCGGGCGGGAACCTAACCAAACGCGGGGGGGGGGTGGCGGGTGGCTTCCTCAGACCCATGGAGAAGAGTGGGAATTTCAGGGAGCTGACATATTTTTGAACGAGATCACTGAAAACGAGGAACCGATTTTTATCCTTAACACCTCAATTTGAGTACGTCATGAGCCGTTATTTGAGATTCTTGGATGACTTGAATTCATGTTGCGTTTTTTTATTCGCCTATCTTAGGCCGCACTACGCACCTATAAATTAACTCGCCTCTCATCACTTTCCCCTCTCCCAAAATTCACATTACACATAACCCGATGTTACCTTATACCACAGAGTTGATCGAGTCTTCTCCGCCTTTCGCACCGAGTCCCGTGAGAACCCGAACTTTTGAGGATGTGAAAATTTTTCCAAGTGAAAAATGTATTAATAAAAGTCCTTTTTTCCTACCATAATGGAGCGGATAAAACACGAGATTACGAGATTGTCTTTACTTGTAGGAAATAACACACACTGTGAAACCATTGGATATAATATTGTGTGGGCGCGCTTTAAAGGCGATGAGAATCCCCCGCGCTTTCCCCACCCGAATCGACTTTTTTTTCTCTCCCTCACTTTTCATTTCACTGCAAATGCAGAAACGTAACACAAGGTTTAGTGTGTATGGCTGTGCCTAGTGATTTTCTTCATTCGTGTTCACAGGGATTTGAACGGTTAGAGAGACGCTGGAGTTTACAGGGCTACACACGCGAAGATATATATATAATGCGCACGTAAGTTATCTGCGGATGGCGATAAATTCAATCCAGGCGTGCTTCGTTAATAATAATTGTCGCCCAGCCACTTTGCCAATGGGAATTGCATTTTCCCGCGGGATCGAATTCATTTGAGGTGGGGCGGTGGGGGGGGGGGGGGGGGGGGGGGGGGGGGGGGGGGGGGAGGATGCCTGAGGAAACGGAAAAGGTCAATTGTGACATCAGTTGCTTTTGGTTTATTTGGGGTTAATGAATTGAAAATGAGACTGATTTATTGTTGGTAACTTGTTGCATATTCAATTTTTTTTTCCAGTCCAATTTTTTTTTGCAGTCTAATTTTTTTTTGTTGGAGTCCAATTTTTTTTTGTAGTGCAATTTTTTTTTTTGAGTCCAATTTTTTTTTTTGCAGTCCAATTTTTTTTTCACCTCATTTGTCAGATACAATTTGGAGAGGGTGGGGCATAATGGGTCAAGTGTTGTTTGATATTTTCGGTTACCCTCTTAATATCCCGAACATGACCAGTTCATGGAGAACAAATTTTTCTGATGAAAAATAAAACGAGGAGCAATTTAATTAAAATCGGAAGTAATGCGTAACATTCCATTAGAATACATCAGGGCGATTCTTATTAGCTCAAGGATGAAAAGGTAGATGTTGGGGCCAAGGATGAGGTGAAGATTCAAGCGGCACCCCCTGGAGTGCCATGAAGCCACCCAAGAAGCAATGCGCGCTTCGATAACTCGCAAGACACGCAGTTACAGTCATGCCCATGAATATGCGATTTTCCACCCGCGCACCATTCCAACCGAGCCAACTGAATGAAAGAAAAACAACGAGACAAAATTAGAATCGAACAAACATGAGTAGATCATAGGAGCAAAAAATGGGAAAATGCAATTCCCTCTTGTCCGGTTAATTGTTCATTATATTGTTGTAATTACTGCGTGTTCGCTGTGTATGTGTGCTGGAGGAAAAAAGTGATGATGATAAAAAAATTGTGCAGCCGACAAGTTCATCTGTTCTGGGCAGTGAATAAAAATGAAACAACATATTTGGACACCTTATATTGAGGAAGCCGAATGTCTTCAATTAAAGCCCTGAAGTTAAGCTTCAACTGCGTTGTCCTACCTGTATTTAATATCTTACTTCAAGACTCTTGCATGTTTTAAGGATATTCAACACGTATAGTCAAAACAAAAGTTTATGCCCCTTTCTATAATTCGTTATATTTATCGCCAATAATTTTCAATTAATATTTCAATGCGTTAATTAGTTGAAGTGATAGCCATAGAAAATTATTATATTGTATTTGATTTTGCGAATCAATATTATATTGTTTAAACAAATTAATGAAAAAAAATTTTAGTCAATCGTCATGAAATTTTTACCATCGTTTTATATCTGCTTCAATAGTAAATTTTCAAAATTTCAACAAATTTTTATATTTTGAACTGTATTTACAGAAATTTTTATTTTTCCCATAAGAGACCGTGTTAATTGAGGACTTTGATAATTAATAACTACAAAACGGTGTTGTGAATCAATCTCAAATTTTATACAGGCATCTGGTACCGCTTCAAGAACATTATGTCAAAATTTCAAGCAATTCTTATACCTTCGCCAATATAGGTGGTATATCCTTAAAGCCCTGCAGATCCTCTCTTATTACCGTAACACAAGTCAATGTGCTTGATGAATATAAATGGAAAAATTAATCCCATTTGAATAGAAAATTGTTGGGGTGTGAGGGAGAAATGAGGTGAATAATTAAGACACATCCTGGATCCTGGATTGAGACCGATGACGCCGTGAAGCCTTGGAACGTGGTGTTTTACGATCGATATAAATCGCGACGATTTCCCGGGGATAATAACAGCTTGGTGACTCAAACAAGTGGTACAAGGATCGCGGATATATCATACCTTCTTGGTGGACTTTGATACCAGTACGTAGGGGGTTTGAGCTACTGGAATTTTTTAACAGTTCCTGGGGAATTTCAAAGGAATTTTCGTAATAAATTGGTGTGGCTAATTGATTTATGACTTGGATTCTTTTCCTCCAGCATTTTTTGTTATATTTGGGAAAACTATGACAAGCAATTTTTTCAATTTCCCGATTTTTCGGGAAGTTATTGAAATTACCCCTAAATCGATTTCTTTCTTTCCGCTGCGTAACTGGTGTTTTAAGTATACCAAAATGCTTGCCGTCGAATTCTGAACAAATATCTGTGTGTATGTGTGTGTTTGTATGTGTGGAATCGGAATTTTCCGTTAACGATTTCTCACGAACGGGTCGAACGATCTGGATCATCGAGGTCTTATTCGGAGCGTCTTCGTGAAACTTAGATCGGATTAGTTTTTGGTTCAAATTGACCGAGCAGTTTTTTTGTTATCAACAATTGAATTGTTTACAACGTTCTATCCCAAGAACGGTAAGAGATACAACAAAAAGTATTAAACAGAACTTGCTCTGTAAGAGGAAATGCATATTTAATTTTTTATCACTTTTTTCCATATTTGTCATAATTGAGGAGATATGACGGGTTTAACCCCGAGCGTTCGCGCCCCTATTGGCGTCTCACTCCCACTCCAGTAACGCGCATAATTCTCGTCCTCACGCTGACTACGCGGCTAGTCAAATATTCATAATTATCTGCTTGATAAATGGGATTGAAACATTTAATTGACGTGTCGGAAAATCTAGGAATGGCAAACAGAAATTACAAATCGGGAATTTTTGTTTCTATTCCCAACGGACACACACACACTTTTATCCCACTAGTTAATGAATATAATTAGAAAAATTTGGTATGATGACATGAGGTGGATTGTGCAATTGACCGAGCCACCCAGGCGGTGAGGTACGTTACTCGAAAACCCCACCCACCCCCACTTTGCCAGCCCCCACTCCTTACACCGACACCTCGATTATCGATGGAATCTCACAAGACGTTCCCCCCCTGAAGGCGTATTCTCTCGCACAGTATATCCCACAGTTGGATATACAGAAAAGAAATGTCCGTAGAGCACGTAGCCAACGTTAATGAACAACGTCCAGGCGTTTCGACACGTTCGACTTGTCTGCCCGGTTTCTAAACGCGGAACCAGAGCATCTGGGATCACCATCCCCGATCTTTTATCTCACTTTAGTCCATTGGTCACGCTTTGTATGGCAATCTTGTAGGAAGGTGACTTCAAAACCTCGCCATTTTTTTTCAATCATTATGAACAATTCTTCCTGCCCCATTTCATGTGATTGAAGTTTTTCGCTTATGCTTGTAACAAAAAGGAATGGACCTTGGAGATAATCGATATTAGGAATCGATTGGTGGAGGGATTATAGCGTAAGTCAAGATACGAAAATTCTGTGAAAATGAAGATATGACACTCAGTTGATTGGTCAAAATGCCATTCATAGATGTGGGTTTGGTGTGTGCGCATGCGCAGAAGATCGTTATGTGGTCCAATTTTGATCTTGTTCAATGGCAATTGAGATGGTAGAGTCCAGATAGATACCAGAAAGAGATGTTGAGTGAGAAAATTTCTGTGCACACATGTGGGCACATGTGTGTGTGTGTGTGTGTGTGTAATTTTTAAAAAGGCTTGGGAAACCATGGCGAAGTGTAAATTGGATGCAAACTATCTTAAGACGCCTTCAAATAATTAAACTCATCAATTCCCGAGGCATTAACGAACAAAAAAGTTTCAAAAATTAATGTTAAATATCAACTCTTTTGGTCCATAAATTATGGTGAAAAAAATATTGTCAAGAGAAAGATGATAATTTCCCATAAAAAATGCATAAACTCATGAATAAATTTAATAGCGACAGATATTTCCGCGAAAAAAAACGCATTGACTCATAATTTTTCCGGTGAAAAAATGTACAAGTTTCAAAGTATGTAATTATTGAGACGTTTGATGAAGTGCGAGGATAAGAGTATACCCGAGAAATACATAAAAAAAATGAACAAAAAAAAAAAAATCGCGAGGGACAGAGAAATAAAAGAAGACAGGATGAAAAAGTGGAAAAGAACGTGGGTGTACCGGTCTCAGTGCGTGTCGTCGTCGTGTCAAGCGACAGGTCCTGCGGGATGTGGGCCGTGTCTCAAAGACGCGGAGATCTCTTCCTCGTGTATGTGGGCGCAAACGTCATGCCATTCTGGTCGACGCTCGCATGCGTTTTCCAAGTAGATTTTTCAGGCGAACAAAAAAAATATCGATTCCAGAGGAAATTCCTGAGTAGAAATTGCACTATCGACGATTTCCATAATTTCAGGTCAACATGGGTGTCGCTGATGTAGTTTGCGAATGTATGGAACTTTCAGCGAAACGTGAAGGATTTTTTTTTTGAAGTTTTTGTCGAACACAGATACATCGACCCCCCCCCCCTCCCCCCTGTCCGCCTCCCGCCCTTCCACCCCCTGTCCCCCTCCCCCCGGGCCCCTCTCGCCCTGCCACCCCCCTCCCCCCTGTGCCACTCTGGCCCTGCCACCTTCCCCCCCCCCCCCCCAAACCCACTGATGGACATACTATGTAAAAACTGTAAAGGCGAAAAATAATTTTTTTGGTGTTAATTAAGTAACTTTCCAATAATTAAACCAACTATAAAACTATGTGCATGTGAATCGCTGATCAAATTCAGTTATACCGATCGCTCTCTCATTCCAGACTGATTTAAATTGCCGCTGAGAAATTCCCGCAAATACCTGCACTCGAACCTTTAGCATCCCATATAAAAATGACCACAAAACTGCTTTCACGAGGGATGGAAATAGGCGCAACAGAATGTAATGAAGGCGCAACGGCAGCTGCTCGTTATCACGCGAAACGTCGCTTCATCCGTGGGGGGGAAAAAGCGCCGAAGGAAAAGGTAGTTTGCGCCAGCAGTGCCCATCGCTTCCCGGTGTGGATAGGCGCAGTCCAAGGCGATACACCTTCGTTCCTTAGCGAGGAAGCATAAGAAGAGAAGTAAAGATGGAATGAGGAGACTCCTTCAAAGTTATTGCGCGCTCGAGTGGATAACCTACGATCTAAATTGCCCGACCGCGCCGGCCGGCGCGGTTTCAATAGATCCCGTGGCAACTGTAACGAATGTTAACCCTTCTTCACCCCTCCCTGTTCATCTCAACCCACTCCGGAAAAAATAGTGGCCTGAAGTGTGTGTGTTAGTGTCTATGCCATAGGGAAAAACTATTTCTGTTACGTGATCGCCTCCAGCGTTGAAAAAAAACATTGAACTTCGGGAGGGCGCACTGGACACCCATCCACATAGCTGAATACGACTTCACCATTTCAGCATCATATTTCTGAACACAGGGTAAACCTCCAACCCCCCCCCCCCCCCTCCCCCATGTGACCTTCCCCACCCCGCGTCGGGTTAGGTTCCCGCCCGGCCTTGCGGTATCATCCTATGGGTATCACCGATGACACATGCGAAATGTTCCAGCTCTTCAACCAATTTCACTTTTTTTCAGAAAAAAATTGCAGAAAAAAATTCAGTAACCATTTCCTGAAAAAGCAACGAATGAATTTCTAATTCGAGCAAACTAAAAGCTGTGGAGAAATGTTTTTTCTGGACACGAGATTTTTTGCCCTCCCCCTTAAGCCAAGTCTCTGGAAACGATCGAGAATACCCATGGAAATATGAGGAAGCAAAAAAAATGGGAACGAAGAAGAAAACGAAAATAATTTGCAACATCCAGCCATTCGAAATGAACTGGAATTTCAATTTTACGCTGCCCCATTTTCATTTCTTTGTCAAGGAAAAAAAAATTAGAGTGGAAAGAAATCGACTGTACAAGTGTTTCTCATTTCATACAAATTTTTTCCCCCCCATTTTTTTTCAACGCAACTCCTTGGAATTATGAAGAATTACACGACTTCTACCTATAACTCTTGGAATGTCGATGGCTCAATAACGCGAGCACAACCACTCACCCATCGCTCACCAACTTCCCCCCAATAATGGGCATTTTTTTTTATGATTCAGACAAATACACGATACAAATGATTTTTAAAGAATGAGGAATAAATGACTCGAACAATTTTCCTGGGTTTTTAAGCCCGCGTAATATACCGAAATTTTCTTAAGAGATTTTTTTTTGCGACAGCTATGAATGATTCAGTCGACTGAAATCTGGTGTAGAGCGTGCAAATGGCGGATAATGGCTTTTCAATTTGCAAATTGGCAAATTGTTTTGCATACATTACATAAAAAATGGTCAACGATTTTGCTCTCCCTCACATACACACACACATACACACACACATACACACAGAACTGTCATTACCACTATCTAAATACAGGACCTTGCATTGAACCAATTTTATCAATAACAATTTTCTTTCAATTTTCAATTGCTTCAGAAATATTATCAATACCGCGAAACCGCGATAACACCGCAATTGGCATATTACTCAATCTTCATGAATCCCAAAACATAAAATCTCTGTGGGAACCTGTAGACCCCCCCCCCCCCATAATTCCTAAACAACTAAAACAGCCGCGGTAATGTTACAGAGATAAAAAAAAATTGTTTATCATAAAGCCGCTAGTACTCGTGAATTTGCCACCATAAACATTGTTTCATCATCCCCTCATATTGTCTTTAACAGCACCTTGCATTTTAAAATCATCGTAATAGACGATTCCGCAGTACTCACCGTCTGTCGGGCGTTGAAATCACCGCAGTCCCTCACGAAACAAACCATCACATCACAAACCACTGGATTGTCACAGTAAAGCCCAATTACGGTAATCAATTGGAATAATTGGTTATCAGGTGTAGTTCAACATCAGGGGAGTTCCTCCAAAAAATTTAAAAAAAAATAATGAATTGTGGCGCATGTGAGAAGTTGTTTCCCGCGTATATGCAAACTCCCAGAAGCGGTCCGCGCTGGACCGAGTTACCGGTTTCTGCGTTTATGCAACTGCCCCCCCTACCCAAAATCTTATGAGACCTTTTGACATTAAAATGTGCAAAACCACTTGAACTCGCATTTCATTCCACTGTTGAAAAATCTATGGCAAAATAATGTTGAAAAATTGTCAAAACAGCTATTTAATTTAATAAATTTTTTTCCACGATTTTTCTTCCTGTGGGCTCATAAATTCCTCCGTCTGAATGGAAATTCACTCACTGCACTTGAATGTTCACAAAATAAAATAAATTGTTCATGATTCTTAGGTCCATAGTGTCTTCAAATGATGCGGGTGGCTGTGGAAAAATTGCAGAAAATCACAAGATTTTTCCATCGCGATATTTTTTATACAATTTTTTTTTTCTTTTTGGTGCGGCCGCAAAATTATTACCAAATTATTGGTGGAGTGACGAATATTTTCGGGTCTTGCAAATTGCATTATTGTATTTTTTCCTTGGGTATGGACCGAATAACTGGAATTGGGTTTTTGCGGATGACAAGTGAGAGAGCGATCCAGCTCGGAGGAAGAGCGGCGAACGACTGGTAGTCCGAGAGAGATCCGCCAAGCCGATGCCGTGCGGAGCCACGGCCCGGAACGGCTCACCTTCCACTCTTGGTTGTATCCGAGTGCAACTTCACCTCCCCCAGGGCTTCACTCTCTCTTCTCAATTTTTCCGGAATTTTTTTTCAACAAAATCATCAATATTTTTGGGACTGCTTTCGAATTTGGGACTGTGTCCCTACCTCGTCAGACTATGCCGAACCAATTTTTTTAATCACCCGTTTTATTGGCATAGCCTGGATAAGTGGTTTTATTGGATCTATGGGGATATACTGTGATGTAGTGTATGGTTTATTTTCATGGGGAAGTGGAGAAAAATTATGGGACAGGGGCTTTATTCTGAGATTGAAAAATTTTGCCCCTCCAAAGGCGAACATTGGTCGATTTTATTATGATAGCCCAGGCCTCTCCACTCGAATCTAATAGAAATTTTTAGTCTGATTGGATAAGATTCCTTGTAGACGTATATATGGAAATGATGGCGTTGCTAGGGCACAATTTGCACAAATAAATTGGAACTTTTGGGCCTCAAAAAGTGCAGAATTCACTCAGTCATTTGTGCCGGATTCCGGATTCGGATTCATAAGAAGACATACAGTTATAGCGTAGAGTATATATAGCGTACTCAGATACTTTGTTGGTTTATGAATATATATCAACACATTTAAAATTCAGCATCATAGAAATCATCATGTAAAAAAATTCGTGACAAAAGTACCATTTTCATGTAAAAAAAATATAATTGATATGTTTACATGTAAAAGTTTTTATGAAAAAAAAGTTTACATGAAAGGGGTACAAGTTTCATGTTTTTTTTAGGACTATTACGAAACCTCATTGGGATATATCCACCCTCGACTGGGGGGAAGAATGAGCGAAATTCGAAGATGTAGCGCTGCCGCTGCGGGGGGGGGGGGGAGAGAATATTCCCAATTCGGGGATCAAACATTCACGATTTGGGGATATAAATATCGCGGATATTTTGGCTCTGGATGAAGTCTCCAGATCGCTGATGTTTAGAAATTGCAATCGGGGAATTTTTACAATTGTGAAGCGGTAATATTGAATTATAAATCAGGCATAGATATAGCTTCGAATCGGGACACTTAAATCCCCAAATTGGGGATAGTTATATCCCCGAACTGGTCATGAGGGCATCTCTTAATTGGGGATAGCTATATCTGTGAATAAATATATTCAATCCCAGAAATTGCGATATTCCGGCATGGGGATATTTTATCTCCGAAGTGGGAATGGGCCCGAACGAAATATTCAATCGCGGAATCGAATTTTGTAATTCGTTTTTTCGTACTCGAATCGGTTTTTCTCCCTCGTGTCCTTACACAGAGCGGTAATTTTGGGGAAATTCTTATGAAAACTTTGCCTCGCTGTGAGCGATCAATTTTCAGGTGGTGCGTGCAGGGACACGACCTTCCAGTGGAAGGTGCCACGCGAGACTGAAGGGTTTTCCAAGGATCTTCTCCGCCGGTAAAGAATGACAGAGGTCGCGTGTGCTAAGCCCCCACTACTACCTCCTACGTATAGCCAGTTTGTGCGCTTTTTTTTCTTGCCAAGGTTCGGGGTCTTTATCCCCACTAGCTGAGATTCGCATGTTTGGACATTCCTCGATGGGATACAAAGGTTTTTGGAAGTTTCAGAATTTGGGATATGTTGGATAATTGAGAGTGGGAATATTCGTCGGGCTTGTATCGAAAAAAACCAGGCAGAAATTTGTACCCTGAAATTTCAGATAATTACCATTTTTTTTCTTTTTACATTTCATTTTTTCGGCTGCTATGAGAAACAATGAGAGCCTGATTTTCTCCGTCAAAACACTGTCTTTTGATGGCGAAGTACGTTTGACTGGAGACATGAATGCAGAGAGATTATACCAGAATCAAGCAGACAGCTGATGAAACTGTGCAAAAAATTGAAGAAAAAATCCACTGTTGATTTACGTGATTGGAGTAACTCCCAGGTGGGAAGTGCCAAGCTTCAACAATCAGTCCAAGTTTGGGACAGTCTTGTTTTACTAAGCTTCAGCATCCTAGGTTGGGCTTTGCTTGTACAGTGGTGATACCAGTCTTTGGCCAAGTTTGCCGATCAAGACTATGGATACCAAACTTGGAACAGTATTGGCCCAGGGCTTGTACCCAAGTCTGGGTACTGCCGGATTAGTACCAGCCTGAATCCACAATCACATTTAACGTTAAGGCTTATTTGCCAGCCTTGGTACAGCCGAGGACCCGGTCCGGAGTTCAAGGCTCGGGTACACCACGTAATTCTCGATCGGGCCTGGCCCTTGCCAATGCTTAACTCGGTCGCCAGACTTGGCTCAGTCTAAATATCAAGCTAGGCCCAGGGTAAATGACCAGTCCGATTCCCATCCTTAGGCCTGGCTTGACCCAATGTTCCGAACGGGACTGGCACCGGCTCGTTTGCGAAGGCTGGGGCGGGCCAGACAAGGTTCGGGATCAGCCTGGGTCAGGCCCCAGCCGGTCAATTCGCACCTTGGCTAGGATGTTTATCAGAAGGACTTTTCCTATAGGACTGTTCAAAAGTGATCAAAGACAGGGAACAGATGGTGTAAAAAAATTGAGTTTCACCTACCCATACACCCACCCACCCATCCACCCACCTACTCACTTACCCACCTATTCACCCATCCACCTAACCACCCACCCACCTACCTACACACCTACCCACCTACTCACCCACCCATCCACCCATCCACCTAACCACCCACCCACCTAACCACCCACCCACCTACCTACACACCCACCCACCTACCTACACACCCACCCACCTACCTACACACCCACCCAATCACCTTCACACCCACCTATACACCCACCCACCCACCTACACAGCCACTCACCCACCTACCCACACATACGCCCACACACACACACACACACACATGCTCCCTAAAAAGTGTGACCGCCTACCGAAAATTGGAGAAAAGTGATAATTTCATCGATCTGACACATGCCATGAAAAATTGAGTTTCACCTTTTCAATATTTTGTATTCTCAAAAGATTTTCGCGAAATGGGAAAATTCGAATTTTCATAAATTGAAATGTCCAGAAATTTTGGACTCTTACAAAACCAAAAAAAAAATATTGACGCGGAATTTACCTTAATTCACCGCAGCCGAGATATTCCACTGTAAAAATTCATGATGCAGCGTTGGTGCAGAACGCACCGAAGGCGGCAGTTGTACCCACTAATAGACCGATGGAGTTATAGAGAGCATATACGAGACTTCTATTGCGATATGCCAGTCCCCCGCGAATGCGGATGGGGCATCGGCCCAACCTCCAAGCTTCCACATTCAACCAATGGCAGTTGTTAGCTTCTAACGCACAATCTAATCCCTCATGTTATTTTTGCAATGAAAAAGCGTCGCAGAGGGGCGTCCCATGTATTTCCAGGCACAACTGAACTTTCTCGCGATGCATTCATCATTTTTCGAATGGCATATGCAACCGAATCGGTCATTTTGTACGATTATGATGTTGATTTAGAATGCTATTCATTCATTTGAGTCAAGTAAGTAATTAAAAAATTCCTTTCATTGTGTAGGCCATTACATGTAATCCGTGATATGTACCGCGGCCCCGTCCACAACTGTAATGACATTTCCCAATTAATTGCAATCATATTTTCCGTTTCCTTACTGCACCCCAAAATGAATTGAACCATGTAAAAAATTGAAATCAGCGTCTCAGGATTTTTCTGCAATGCCAAAAATCTCACCACAACATCCTTGCCTTGATTTTTGTATGAATTAATTCTCCTAAGATACGCGCGATGACGCAGACCAGTGACTTGAACGCCCGAACAGAAAACGCAGTCTCATATCTCCAGTAGAAAAAAAAGCCGGAGGAAAAAAATCGATTAAAAACGGTCTACGGTTTATCGAGCCATTGCCTTCACGATATTATATTGCCGATTAGTATAAACCCGTTTTGCACCTCGGTACATTCACATTACAATACAAATACACCAATTCATTAGAGCATTGGGCTCCTTACGTTAGACACTAATTGAAATTTACACTATTGGGAGGATTTCATTTTATTCTGTTAAAGCATACAAGTACTTTTCTTAGCAATTGACGAATTAATTCGAACGTCTTTATGTCAACAAGGGTGTAAATAGCGATTAATATTTTCCACTCCTATAACAATTTTTCATGGAGTGGTTAATTGGCTGATGGTGTAGTTTACGACAAATTTAAGACAAACATCCACCCACCCACCCTGCGATACACCCACCCACCCAGCCATCCACCCGCCCACCCATCCATCCGCCCACCCATCCATCCGCCCACCCATCCATCTGCCCACCCATCCATCCGCCCACCCATCCATCCGCCCACCCATCCATTCACCCACACACCCACCCGCCCATCCACACCCACCCACTCACCCACCCACCTGCCCACCCATCCACTCACACACCTACACACACGGACATCTTCCCTAAAAAGTATAACCGCTACTGAAAAGTGGAGAAAAGTGATAATTTCATCGATCTGACACATGCCATTTTCGGATTGATTACAACTGTTAATGTTAATGACTTTGCAAGGTCACCAGTTTAAAAATATTCACCTACATTAAACTACTTTTCATAAAACTGCCAAAGCTGTAAGTGACGTTGAAAATATGTACCTTCGCGGATTACCTAGCCCTTCTTTTAATTTATTTATCATAGTACGCTTGGGCGATTTAAATGCATTAAAAGGTCGTGGACGAGATTCTCTGGAGTTCGATGAGGAGGCAGAGATATACCCGCCGGAGGCGAGATTAATCCGGTTGAGCAGACATGCGACGGACAATGTTCCTCCTTCTTGCGGTCAAGAAAGAAAGGCCGAGTGCCTAGGTAGGGAGTCGTTAGAAGCTAGAGACGTAGGAGTGAGCGAGAGAGATATTCACGGATTGAAAATGTCTGATAATAGCGGGTGATATCGCTTGACCCGTACGGCTTTGAAATATATTCCAAGAACGCATAATGTACTGTTTCTGGTTTCTTAGCCATACTTGTATTATTGTCACTGAGTTATTCACCTGTGTCCAGTACATAAATTCAACAAAAATTCTTCCGAGCGAATATAAACCACCCGAACATCCAAAAATCCCATATACAAATGGAGCGGTATTAGCAAGATGGAGTGTGGGGTCAAGTGGCACGTGCATGAGTCTGAATGCTGGAATTGATTTTATATTGATCGCTGCACTTGAAATATATGATGTATTTTTGCCATAGTTGGCGAGAGAGCGAAAAAATACTGAAATTCCTGCCTGGAGCAAAGTATACTCCTATGGTCGGACAAGAGGAAGAATGGTGAATGATGAACGTCTTGGAGTCGCCAAATCTGGATAGAGATGGATCGTTAGGTTGTGTACAGAGGGCACCGGAGGATAGTCGTTACTATGCTGTTGGCCTTCTTGTTGCTGGATATTTCAGTGGGACTTCGAGCTGACATCTGGTGGAGACGATAACTGTGTTGGGTGGAATGTTGTTGAAGAGTATGTGGAGTAATGTTTGGGAATTCCATAGATTCATTTTGAGTACATTGTTAGAAGTCATTGATATTATTTTGTTGGCTCCTTTCGGGTTTGTCTACTTGTTTCAGGAACTCCAAATTATTGTATAGCCGTTGCGCGTCTATAGGCATTCGTAATTGGAGGCTCATATAGACTAAACTCAGAATACTTCTATGGGTGATACCAATAGGGCTTATGCCACAGAGACAGAAAGAAGAAGACCAAGTACTTCTGGTAAACGCAGCTTTGAACTATCATGTACACACTGTACGAAATTATTGAATCTTTTATTACATCCTTCCTCAGCATCGCGCTGAACATGCCTTGCACATCAAAATCCCGAGTTGCCAGGGCGAGAATTTTTTGTGCAAAGTCCGTTCCGATCGTTGATACGCAAGCTCGAGGGGAAGATCCAATTAATTTCCAAAAGTTGAGCAGTATTCTCTGGATTTTTTTTTAGTCTCATTTTAATCAAGGTGTAGTGCTCGGGGATATGTGACTTGCTTCTCGAAGATATGCAAAATATAAGTCAAATTCGAGGAAAGTAATTGTCAGCGCTTGAGGCAACTGAAGGCATTCCACGCATAGTATGTTTTCGATCGGCACACAGTTTTTATGGAAACCATCATTGCCGAAAAAACAGAGTCTTCAGGTATTTTTGCAATATGTACCACGCGACGCATTGATTTTCAAAAGCAATGCCAATGCTTCGACTTTGAATTGTTCAGGGAATTCTTTGAAGTGGCGACTCCATCAAATTTGGCTATCTTCAATAATTCCATTGAAAAAAATTACGGTGAGTTATTTCGCAGTTTGTAATATTTCAATATCTCTTTTCTCGCTAAGCGCCTACGATGACTTGTCGTAGGTCAGTGACAGCAGAAAGATTCTCAGATTACAATGAACGCGTCATACTCATATCGTTTTGTTGTTCTCTGTTCTGTCCACAATCCGGCAGATTGCAATTCAAAGCGCTAAATAGTCTCGTCACCATCTTAAATTTTAATATTCACATTTCAGAGTAGCTAAATGGTTTCCCTTATTTGAATGCTTTTGGAAATTTGGTTGACCGTCCTTGTCCGCTCTATCGAGAACGCCGTCTTTTTTGTTCTTACAGGGTACCTCGAAGAGATAATGTGTGTGACGAGAATTTATAGTGGTTCCAATTAGTATGTCTGCTATTCAAAAATGACGATTCCATGCTTACATAATCGCCTGATAATGAGGTATTGATTTTTAAATGAAGCGGCGCCGCGCTCATGGTGCCAGCAGGTACGTAAAAATTCTGAGCGCTTGTGCCACGCGTCGGTGCAACGACCGGTGACAGTCTGTGATATTATTGCGGGATATTTGCGAGATGAGTCATTCGGTAATTGAAAAAAAAATACGGTGTGTCATGAAGACAGGCGACAGAAGTGAAACTTCATAGGGAATAGCTGAAATAATAATTCGACTTTTCGGTTTGATGGGAGGGGAAGCATTTAAATTACTAACCAATAATTTTTCCACAACATACTCGCATTTATTCAATGTGATAATTATACTCTTCTCTGAAGACGGAAAAATAATCGAGGGGATGTGGTGTCAAGCAATCCCGGAGATCTGAGCCTCTAGCTCTACTTTAGTCTATCCTCTTTGTGGCCAACGATGGGAGACCACCCCGCCCCCCTTCACTGCCGCTCTGATTCGACTCGCCGCCGCAGCGTCATGATCCTCATTAGGTTTTTCTTACTTTACGTTAGTTTATCGAATTAATAGCGTTCAACCAAGTGTTTATCAATTTCTATCAAATGACTCTGCGTAGAATGAGCCCAAGTAGAAGTTTCTATCATTCAATTCTAAAAAAAAGGGGGCTATCTTTTGGGCCAATTGTTTGAAAATTCATTAAAAAAAAATTTAATCAATCAAATTGTATTTATAATCAATCATTGTCTATCATTCGCCTATCACTGAATTCTGATTGTCGTAATACTAAATTTTTAATAAGCAGGGGCTAACTTCATGGAGCTCCAACAGCTGTGTTCGGCGATCGTCACGCCGCCTAAACACTGTAATTTTAACTACAGGTACCTAAGGCAAGCGAGTCACGGCCCCCACTTTCTCGACGCTACGTGTTACCCCCACCACCTACTTCCGTCACAGAAAAGGTTGCCGATCCGAATTTCAATACCCTCCCATAAGAAGTTTCACTTCAAAAAAATCGCCATTGGCTAGTTTTTGAAAAATAATTTCATGTGTCCCACCCAACGCATGCGCAGCTGGGTCGTTGGTGTCTTCTGAGGCAAATTTGAAAAGTTCATTCTAAAAATGAATGATCTATGTTAGCGAATTGCGATCAGGTGCGAGAGATCGCGGTCTCCAGGTGGGCCAGGGTCTTGGGCGAAGTTGGCCGGGTGTACAATCCGCCCACACGTTACGGTATACCAATGCCTGGATAAGCCGTCTCTCCTCGATGGAGTGTTCGCCTACAACACTCGAGACTCCAGATTTATTGTCGGTTGTAGTCCAACTTCCCCCAGTTAGTCGGCATGTCAAACTTAAAGGAAAATAACGAGTTAAGGACCTGAGGGTACATTGATAAAAGTCAGTTAACACGCACGTTAATTAATAACACCAATTTTTACGACGTTATAATTTCTCAAATTTCGTAATTAATAATTGTTCATGCATAATGAGGGGGGGGGGGGGAAGGGGTTTCGCCAGATCGAAAGATTTATGGGTGGTTATTGCAGACTCCTACATGCCTCGATCTATATATAGTGGAGATATGTACATCGAATTTTAATCAGATCTTCTCGTTCGAAGTCCAGGCAGCTCCCAAAAAGTCTAATTTTTTCCCTTCTAGAGATAATTAATTCGTTAGTAAAATCATGAACTGTATTTGATGTTGCATGTACCAAGTCAATTAAATTTTTCAGTATACTGAGTCAATACTTTTGTTGTATATAAATATGTACAATAGGCTCCTTTTAAGAGCACAGTTACCTTTCGACCTGCGGTGGAAGGGTTTCCGGGGCAGGACCTCGAGCCTCCTGTGACCCAGTGAGGCCCTCATTTCGCCTCGGCCGCAGGGTGATGATGCCCCCAAGGTAAAAAAGGAGAAGAAAAAAAAATCTAAATAAAAGAAGATCCACGCGCGTCGTCCACACGACTGAGTGCGTGTGTGCGATTGTCATCTGCGCTTCATACCTTCAGCCATGACCGGTCCACATCCTCATATGTGTCGCGTATTTGTGTCGGTTAGCCTGTCCACTTTTACTCCCGTACCGTGGGAAGACGCCACTGGTCATTCGCTATCGTGCAATGACATTGTCTTGTCCTCCGCCTAACCAGCTTAAAAGTGAGAACCATCAAGGCTCAACTCGATGTATTTCCACCTCGAAATATGCGGTATCAACATTATCCATAACTCCTGGGATTATGACTCTGGGGGAGGGGGATTTTTGATGAACTTCAAGCGAGACGGATACTTGTTTTCGGGACAGTTGACGGACTTATCACGTGTAATTATACTTTATGAATAATTTGCCATGGCGACATGCTGAAGCTTCTGTTGGAACACCCTCCATCATGACTTATTAAGATCAGCTGTTCATTAGTCGTTGCGATTGACATTTTGAAGTTTCGAACTGGCATCTCTGTACTGAAGTACTCTAATAAGATGAATTAACTTTGTTCACAAAATCGGTCAGTTTTTCTCTATAATATACAAAATAGCACCCCGATGCTATTCCATCGCGGTTGCGCAACACCTCCCTGATTAGCTCATTGCGCATGCGCGGTAGACGACACTGTGCCCTCTCCTTACGGTCGCTAGGGTCTTCTTTTTTGATCCACTGTGCGCGAAGCAGGTGATTCCTAGGATTCGAAATAATTCCCATTGTTTCTTTTTTTTATAAATCGCCGTAATTCATTTTCCAGACCTTTTCGAAGGTTCAATAACTTTTTGATGATTCAACAATTTTCGAAAAAAATTTCTAACAATTTTGGGTAGACTCAAGACGGTAATTCTTTCACTGCTCAACTTTTATTCAACTTTCGTTTTCTATTTTGGGGCTTGGATAAGACTGGCCCATTATGCCCCCCCCCTGTATGTCAAATTTACACCAAGTCGCTCCGATTCCTCAGATTGACCAAAAAAAAAACCACTGACCTCGTGTTCTGCACCGTTTTACCCCTTTATTTGAGTTTGGAAAGATGGAATAGCCATTAAAATAGTCATTGTAAGAAAGAGGGGAGGGCGAGGTGGGCAACCCCTTTGGCACCTTGCGAAGGAATCAGGTTGGGCTGATGAGTGGTCGTAAACCTGTCTTGATCCCTCTGCTGGGGGTATTTTTAAACCACCCTATGGGAAAGTCTCTCAGTTATGATTTTTCGTCTAAGATTCTATGTGAGCTGAATATCTCACCCCATCTGAATTCGCAGCAATGGATTTAAAAGTCCTTCAGCTCCATGCAAATTAGATCTTCTTGCAGGGCCTCATATGGGGCCGATTTATTGGCTTCATTCTGCTGTAGACCTCAACCGTCGTCGGACAACTACGTGAGAATCTATCGATCCTAAAACAAAAGGGCCAGAAGGAGACGTCCTAGATGTTTCGAAACGTTCTTCACGATTTGGCTTTCTGCACTTCTTTTCGTGCAGTAGGGAGCACCGTTGAAGTTCTCGGATCCCCTCTGATCACCTCGCTCGTTTAAATCACTGATGGGAATTGTAGTGGATTCTCCTGGAAGTCCAGAGCGCTCATTCGAATGAAGTGATCTTTCCAAGGCGATGCACCGTACAATTACCATTGAACTTCACTTAGTACGTCCATTTAATCCATCAACTGCACTTCACGCCTCCTCCCCAATCCGCGAAGTGCAGATGAACTGTTCGACAACTGGAAGACAAGCGATACCTCCAGATCAAGATGTCAAGAAGACAATGATCATCATTCCTTGGAATAATCTGTTAATCTGTCGATTAACAAATCTATGTTCAATTGCAGAGGATATCATAAATTCTGATTGCACAATTGACGTTGACTTCGATCTATCCTGAAAATAAAAAACTGATGAAGCTCATGGACCTCACACAAAAATGATGGGAATATTCCATTCTGTATCGAATTCACCAATCTTCGTGCATATAAAATATGGATATCGTGTGAAGGTGATGCGTATACCAGCATCATCAGTATTCACTGGGACCGACGATTCGCGGCGAGAAAGTGGTTGACATCGACTCCCACCGAGGTCGCCTAATTGCACCAAAAATGTGTCAAACTATCCTGATGTTCAGGGACAAATATATAGGACATGCAGTTGGATGATGATAAGAGCTATCATGAACAGAGTGTACATAAATACGTCTGTATTACATTAGGTTAAGATTCAGTTACAGTAATGGCAATAGGAAATTGAGGCAGGTATCACATTGAAGGCATTAACAGATAACAAATCAAATTGGTTGGACACCTGGACCCTACACCACTCTGCACGTCCATAGTGTCTATATGTGAATATTCCAATCCAAAATTTCGAAGCATGTGGAATGTTCCAAACACAGTCCATTGATATTCTTTCTCAAGATCTTGCCATCAGGCAGCTTCCCAGTTTGAAGATAACATCAACATCACCGTCAATACCTCCCCAGAACTTCAGCATCTTCATCGTGCACTTGGTTCGATGAAGTTGTCCTGCCTTGTTCCGCAGCACGGGAGGCACGCGAGTAAATCCAAAAATATTCCTGTCGTCGCTTTAAAATACGGTTAAATGTCCACCCAGCTGTTATTTATGGAGTGCGAATAAATGTCTTGAGCTGGAGACAAAGAAGGTAGCCCGCAATTACTCATTTGCATAAAGGCCCGTCCGCTCTTCCACCCGAGTGTTTCGAATGAGAAAAGTGTATTCCAGACTGATATCCTTTACTTGGGTGGGTTTCCAATAAAGACAAAAATTCATTTTTTATGACCAGAGTGAGAACGAGAGGGGGAGGGGAGAATGGGAGAAGAGAGGTTTAAAAAATGGAAATGAGAGTGGAGAGGTCGAAAGCCGGTAGATATGCAAAACAAACATGCACCCCTTTGGGATGAAATCCAGTTGCCTTAGGTGGGCTTGGGACCGCGGCATGTGAAGGCAGAAAAATTTTCTGTTTTTTAACTTCCCCATAGGGGGGGGGGGGGTGGGGTGGAGAGGGAGGGGGTTATTGTTTTGCCCCCGTTTTGTCTCCACGTTTCATGGTATTTCTCACCTTTCTAGACTATTTGAAACAAAATGTCTGTGTGTGTGTGTGTGTGTGTGTGTGCCGATTTACGTGTGTAACCAAAAATGTCCCGGAACGATTTGTCGCGAACAAATCATCCGATCGAGGTCCTGTATGACGCAATCGAAGCGTCTTGCCGTAACTTAGAGCCGATTAGTTTTTGCTCTATATATGTCTGCTGGTTCCTATTGTTATCAACAATTTCAATTGTTCACAACGCTGGATCTCACGAAATATTATAGATACGCAAAAATGTGCCCAATAAATGTGGTTCCTTATAAAAAAATACATATTTTGTGTTTTTTGACTTTTTTTGTATCTTCAACCGTTTCGGCGTTAGAGTGGTATAAACAATTGAAATCATTTAGAGTGCTCTGTGGTGAGGGAAAGTTAGAGATTGGGAAGGAATAAGTACACACACACACGCAGCCATCGGGAAGTTATAATTTTGGGCCGCAGTGGGTCAAACCCACAGTCCATTTATTTGTCACTTATTTTCATGCTCTGTAACTTTCAGTATGAGACGTCGATGAGTGAACTCAGTTGGCCAGTCAATACAATTGATCAAAACTCCCGGTAACCAATTTTCACCAAAAGAAACTTGCCAGCCGTCTCGTCCCATCCATCAAATCTCCCTGAGAGGCCGATGGGTGCCAGATGTTCGCAGGGGGTCTAAACTCTCTGTAAAAAAGATAAAACTTAGGGGACTGAATGTACGGTGGCAAATATCCTTCAACCCTTGATCCTCCATTGGTGTGCATAATGCCCCGTTTTCAGACAGTTCCCTCGTTGACCCCCTCGACAAAAGCAGTGTCTGCAAAAATTATGCGAAAAATAAAATTTCCCATTTTACGTCTGGATCATTCACCGATCAGCCGCCCATTGTAAATATCATTGTGCCTACGTGGAGATTAAATTACCGTGATAAATATTTTTCATGAATTGATAATCGCGTCTGGGTGATTTTTCAGAATTTCACAGCAGTCCAACCGTCGCTAACAACTACAAAATTTATAATGGGATTACCCTGGGAACGCGAATATTTTCTGGAGAAAAATGTCAATCGATTGCAACCCTCCTATGCAGATGCTATACTGCTGCGAATTAGGATTGCCATGCAGAAAAAAAATTTGATGAAAACCGTTGGAATTTTTTGGACCTATTTTCTCTCTTCCCTTCTAGATGTCTTGCAATAAAAATCGTCTGAAATTGAACGAATTATCATCCGTAAAATGCTGGACGAAAAATATTTCTCACGTGTTTCAGGAGCCAGTCCTCGTCTACTCCGTGTCCCCGCCCCCTCAGAAGAGCCACCCCATCCGCCCAAACAAGCTGCTCCCCAGGAGCCACAGTCACAGTACAGCCGATCGATTCATCCCCAGCAGACGAACTCAGAACTTTGATTATTCCAAGCACTGCTTGATGAAAGGGGGCAATGCCTTGGAGAATGATGCTCATACAGAGAGTTATCTTGATGTTATTGGTCAGGTAAGTCATCAAATAATTTCATGAACAATATTACTTGTATTTTCAGAAGTTGAACTTCAGAACTCCAGAATCTGCTTCAACTTTTTTTTACCTCTGTCCTTCTCTACTCTACTTCTGAGCATTGCCCACCCTGCCACCCCCTTCCCTCCCACTCACCCCCTGCCCACCCACCCCCTTCCCTCCCACCCACCTCCTTCTCACCTACCCACCCACCCCCTTCCCACGCACCCACCCCCCTTCCACCCACCCACCCCCTTCCCACCCACCCACCCCCTTTCTACCCACCCACCCACTTCCCACCCACCCCCCTCCCGCCCTCAAGAACTGACAAACAAATCATTCTAGGTAGCACTTTTTATTTTCCTCAAGATTGGACGAATCCACCTACATCCTCCCATAAAACCTGCAAAAAGGAACCAGAATTAACCCATAAAAAGTTCTATAGAAATGCCCATTGAAATGTTACAAGCACGACACCTCTAGGATTTTTTCATAGACCCAACACAAGACTTTTCATCTGGGCCCCAGAAAATCTGCATGTAGCATACATTGCGTTTCAAGCGACAACAACCATTAAACAAATTGTCAACCTCGCACAAGAGCATTCCCCGCAAGTACATTCTCCCTGAGCCATCCACCTTGATTACCATACCAAATTGTCCATAATCCACAAAGCCACATCCCGACCTTGCACAAGCCAACAAAATAAAGTAAATCTTTTCCTTAATAATTTTTCACAAATCCTCCCCCCCCCTCCCCCTTTTATTTCTGTATCATCACGAATACTTGTTCCCCCCCCCCCCTCCACCCCCCCCCCCAGCTTTCTCATAATCGCCAGTACGAATATAGTAACACTGACACGTTGGATATATATCCAAGTAACATTGGAGGACGTCTCCTCCTTCTGCAGTGGGAACGATTTACGAGCGTAATCGCGTAACACGTTGACCATGGTCGTGGTTGAAGTTAAACTTGCACATATAGAGGACGATGTGCGCTTCTTCGATCGTTAAGCTTCAACGTTGTCTGTGTCTGGACAATTTACTTGCCCTCCAGGTCTTTCACTCTATCCAGGCGATTTCTCTGCCCACGCCTTGATCTTACACTCGATGGCGTTTCCATTTTGAATCCCCAACATGTTGTATTTTCTTACAAATATTTTTGTCTTCACCCAATATGTTCATTTTGCTTTTTTTCTTGCTCACTCTTACTTGAGCAAATGTGAATAGATGAAACGACTGAAATGAATGGTTTTGAGATTGTAGATGTTATTTCAGATAAATTCCTTGGAGTCCACGTGGAGGAAACGCCTCATGATACGAGCGATACAGGGGCTTGATATTTTATCAGGTGCTGGCAATCAGAGGGTCTTGAATATTAGTGGAAACAGCCGGCTGAGGGAGATGATTGGAGAGAGGAGAGTGCGTAATAGGCGGGACAGTGTTGTCGATGAGTATGAGGAGAATATTTGGAAGGTCAAGCCAAGGAGCAGGCCTCTACTTGGTGAACACCAGCAGAAGATTAAAATTCCCAATCGGTCGAGACCAGGTGAGCGTTGGTGGCTTGGTGGATATCTGAAACCTCGATTTAGCACAAGTGCCCATGATTTTTTCGCCACTTCCGGCATCGCTGTAGATTCTAGTTAATTTGAAAACTTTTTGAGTGAAAAAGTTAATGACAATTTTTTGCAGGAAATTTTTGTGAAATAAAATGTTGCGGTATCTGGATGGGTGTCCCTTGACATCCCATTTTTTGCAGGAAATTTTCATTACAGGAAATTTTCGTAAAATAAAATGTTGCGGTATCTGGATGGGTGTCCCTTGATAATTCATCAATTTCCGTTATTTTTAGCTCGTGGAGCAATCGATTGGGGCGCCAAAAATTGCATTGTCGCACCCGTAAACTCGGATCTCCATTTTTTCACATTGAATGAGTCGGACCCTACCCACATAAGTATCTCCGTGGAGTCCTCCTTCCCAGGATCGCGACAGCTAAAATGCCTCAAGTGGAATCACGCTGGGGATCAAGTTGCCATGTACTCCAGAAGTCTCACAATCTGCGTATTCGATGTGACTTCATCAAAAGTCCTGTGGAGCGATGAATGTCTCTGTGACCGTTGTGATATCACTTGTATCAATTGGAGTGTAGATGATGAAGAGATCGTTGTGTAAGTTTCCCAGTGATCCGTAGAGCTCTCTATGTGGATTTTCTTCAGGATTCACAGGTCTCTGTCCACGACGTTAAAGCATGTTTAGCTAGAAAGTATTGTTAATATATTCCAAACGAGAATAAAAAAAGGAAAATTATTGTAGAGTTTCTTTCTGTGCAATTTACCAGGGGATGCACCTCAGGAAAAGTCTCCCTCTTTCGCACTCGCGAATCCAAACAAGATCGTCTGCTGGAGCACATCGCGTCGCATGACGGCACCGTACTCCATTTGGCAGTGTCCAACAATAATCGTTACCTCGCAACATCTGGGATTGACAAACGAGTTCGCATATACCTGTATCCTGCGATGATTCTTTACCTTGAGATCGGCTACTACGATGCAACACAGGTAGTAGGGTTTGAATGACTTGGAGACGAAATTGGAACGTTCAATATCCCAAGATTACAATCATTCCGTCGCTCATTTTTCCGCCGAGGTTTGATTGCATTCTAGTTTAAAATGGGACTTTATTGAAATAGCTTCATCGTGAGGGGGAGGGGGGGGGCGGAGGGGTGAGTGGGTGGGGGAGGGGGCGGAGGGGTGAGGGAGGGGGTGGAGGGGTGAGGCGGAGGGGTGGGTGGGTGCCGGAGGGGGAGGGAGGGGCGGGTGGGGGAGGGGATCGGAGGGGGTGAGGTGGGGTAGGGGGTGGGATTATGTTCGAATTTTTCTCACGCAATCTCATTACCAAGTTTGTGCCTGACGTGTGTGTGTATGTTTTTTTTGTTTTTTTTTCACCTCAAAATAAGGCATTCGCCTGGCACCCCTGGGACTTGGGAACACTGTGCATCGGCGGCGGCGAGGGCGATGGCTCTCTGTCCCTCTGGGACATGCACAGGCAGGAGTCCATTGGTTACAAACGAGTCGCCTTCTTGGGCCACGTGAAGAACATGAACTGGAACAAGATCAGTGGAGAGCTGGTCGTAGAGTGGTACTACTGGGAGGGCGACAAGCGTTTTGTCACTATTCCTGTGTTGGCCTGTTGGAATAGGATTGTTGATGTGGCACAGTGGGCACCACGCTATGGAAATCATGCCAGTAATGTTATTTGGAATCCGGGTCATACCAAAATGGGTGAGTAATGGATCATGGGTCCTTTTGCGGGCAAAATTTCACGTGATTGGGAGTGATTGCTATCCTATTGATGAGCGCATTGTCCAATGCTCAACTTCCCGATAGGGGTAGTTATTGTAATCACCCCGAAAATGAAATGTCTCAGAATCATGAAATTTTTACGTTTCTCGACGTTTCACATGCTCCTGATACATTTCCAGCGCGGGTTATGTGTGTGTGTGTGTGTGTGCGTTCGTATCCTTTTTTTGGCGAACGGTTCCTCTTAAACTGCTGGATCGATTCAACTTTTTTTTTCAATCGACGCGTCTCCTGACTCTCCAGGTCTGGAAGGAGTGTTTTTGCAATTGTACCATCCGTTCAATTGTTATTAACAATTTAAATTGTTTATAACGATGTATCTCGAGAACGGTGACAGATACGAGAAAAAGTGTTAAACAAAAGTTGTTCCCCTCGTGAAACTACATATTTCATATATTATTACTTTTTTTGCTAGGTATCGTATTTTACGAGATATCGATAAAAAATCATGATAATCGATCAATAGTCGAATTTGCGTAACTGATATACAATTTGATACGTGTATCGTCACACACACACACACACACACACACACAGTCTATCGGGAAGTTATTGATGCGACCCGTCGAGGGTCACATTCACGTCCCGTTTATTCCGACTCCAATTGCTCTCAATGGAGAGTGACTCAGCAATTGTCTTTTTACATTTTCAGGAGTGCAATTAACAAATGCCCTGCTGATCTGGGACTTCTTCGGTTATGAAGGCTCAGCTTGGTCATCCGATGCCAAAGAGAAGAAGAAAACCGCATTCTTTCACAACATCAAAAGTAAATTCAATCCCTTCTGCATTCGCTGAGCGATAATCACGATGTAATCAACACCCCGATGTATCTATTTACTCTATTTTCATATTTGTCTCTCAACTTATTTCAATGTTACCGTTTACAAATAGAATGTCTTGCTTATGAATATACCCATCGCCCTCGTTTTTACCATTTTCTCGTCTTTTTTTTTCAATTTTTTTGATGCACAGGTGCACATGTAAAAACAAACACAAGGTGATTACACTGGAGTGGGTAGAATAAAAAGATGATGACTCTAACGACCGATTACTCGAGTTATACTCAGGGGCACTTCATCTGGCATGAATCAAACCGGGTTTATGAACCAAGAAGATGGCAAGAGTGAAGCAGACTAATGATCTACTCGATGTAATCCAATACCAGACTTCAGTTCTCATCACTTTAATAATTATGCATAACTGTCCTGCCACATAACTACTGGAATTGAAACTCATGCTTCATTCTGATGGCGGCAATAAATCAATTAATTAATTAATCAATTCAATAAGTCATCAGTGAGAAATCGGTAAATCAGTGTCACAATACGAAAAGTCCAGATAATTTTCCCATTCCAATCGCACCATTCATAACTGAACAACGGAAATACATTATTTTAACAATAATTAGGAAAAAGAACAATTTCTACAGCGTTTTCTCATCCACGGAACGTTAATTGGCGGAGTGAATTTACGATGTACCTTAGCCCGGCTGTAAATTTCCCTAATTATCAATAGATATGATCTCCGGTGTTATTAAATCCACAAAAAATGGAACAAAAACTCGCAAAATATGCAAATAAGAAAAAGAAAAAATTCTCATCCATGGTACAACATAGACACGTTATTCGTTGACGTTTAGCCTCGATTTATGATTTTAGACAGAGCACGCCAAAAACACGTAATACAATTCACCAAACAATTTCCTCACTGCACTATAATTATCGTAATAATCCTCAAGGTAAGATACACACACGAGTTGAGACTGGGTAACTTGGGCTACCTCACTCACGGCTCACAAAACGAGTCTATTAATTTATCCTACATGCCCCAACGTCACTCCATCCAGACACTTTTTCTTCCGTGGAAAATTGCTCCGGCATCAACCGGAATATTGATTTATGTACGGGGAGAATTTGAAATAATAGTGGAGGGAAAAAGTCGGATTTTAGGTTTGATAAATAAAATGGACTACGAGTAGTGGGATAGAAGTGGGTGTGTCATCGTTGGGAACACGAACAGAACTGCCCGATTTGTAATTTCTGTTTGCCATTTCTACACTTTCCGACATGTCAATTAAATGTTTGAAGACTGATTTCAGAAAAGAAAAAATTTTAGAAAAAATTTTTCTAAAAAAGATTTTAGAAAAAATACTAGTGTGGGTAAATCAGTGTGACCCGCGAGGTTCACACCGAAAATTTGCAAATTTGAGAATTTTAAACTACCCGATTTATCAAGCAGATAATTATGAATATTTGGCTAGCCGCGTAGTCAGTGTGAGGACGAGAATTATGCGCCTTACTGGAGTGGGAGTGAGACGCCAATAGGGGTGCGAACGCTCGAGGGTTAAACCCGTCATACCTCCTTCATTATGACGAATATGGAGAAAAGTGATAACAAATTAAATATGCATTTCCACTTACAGAACAAGTTCTGTTTAACACTTTTTGCCGTATCTCTTACCATTTTTGGAATAGAGCGTTGTAAACCATTCAATTGTTAATAACAAAAAAACCGCTCGGTCAATTTAAACCAAAAACTAATCCGATCTAAATTCTATGAAGACGCT
Source organism: Asobara japonica (assembly GCA_026005395.1). Taxonomy (NCBI): domain Eukaryota; kingdom Metazoa; phylum Arthropoda; class Insecta; order Hymenoptera; family Braconidae; genus Asobara; species Asobara japonica. Next base: position 1,150,773 of record BQMI01000329.1, on the reverse strand, counting down.
CCGAGTAAGACCTCGATGACCCAGATCGTTCGACCCGCTCGTGAGAAATCGTTAACGGAAAAAGCCCGATTTCACACACACAAACATACACACATACGCACAGACTTTGTTTAAAATTCGGCGGACTTTGTTTAAAAATATTGCGAAAAGTTGCGAAGCGCAAAGAGAGAAATCGATTTGGGGGTCATTTCAGTAACTTTGCGAAAAATCGGTAAGTTAAAAATATCGAAAAAATTTACGAAGAAAAAAAATAATTCGTGAACATGTAGTTTAATTTTGGCGTAATTTTTCCAGGTAGGTCGAAAAATTTTCCATGCGGCCCCCCATGGGTCACACTGATTTACTGCTACCACTTTATGATTTTCTTGGCTCGCTCAATTTTCCATTATCAAATCCACTACATGCAACAAAGTATTCTGCAAAAGTAAATTAATGCACAGAGGTTAATATAGCAGGATGCTAGAAGGCCTATTACTCTGTCCCATTGCAATCCGATAGCAGTTGGTGCAATTAGATATGAGTCATATTGAACCGTAGGGTATTCATACTCGTTAAGGTATTCTGCATTCGCTCTTCCTGGGTTAAAGACGCTCAACTTTTGCCTTGTGTATGTGGTGCAATTTAGCAGTACGGGAGTACATTCTTTGGTGGTAAAGTGACAGAAGTAAGACACATAGTCCGTAGGGGGATAATATAGCTTCTTGCTATCTCGTAGCATTCATCATGGTGACAGCCAACACCAACATTTTCTCCGTGAACAAATTTTTTTTTCCAACCAATGCAATAATAAATATTTCACCTAAAACGCTTATTTTTGCAAGATGACGTTCAATCATCTTTAGATTTATATGCATTGGGGAACATAGATTGGTTCCTTATATGCAACTTCCGGTCACTATGTAATGTGTAAAATTCTTCATTCCTTTTTACATAGGCTATTCGACTTCCAGTTCTCAGTATATTTTTAATAATTTTCATATACACACTTCTTGCTCTGACCCATATATATATATATATATATTTTTTTTTTTTTTTCTTTAATTTTTTAAAATTTATTTAGAGCTCGAGACAATAAGTCCATACAGCCACCACACTATATATCTATATAACCACTATTTGTCATTTTCACTCTCAAGCTGCATCTGAAGCTTTCATATGAATGAAGATTGAGTGGGGTGATACATACAGCATCCAGAATTGGAACAGAATATTGAGATCACTCTGCAATCGGATTTTCATTTCAATAAATTTCCGATAACCAGGACTTGGAAAAATTGCGCTACATAGGGCAAACTGATAAAAATTTGACATAAGCGCATGGGAATGTCCCAGTCAGCAAATTGAAGTGTGCCGAACAAGCTCATACGAAAAATTCAGTGCCAATTCCGCTTGAAACAAAATATGTCAGATATTATGATAATGCCAGTTTTGCGACATATCACTGTTCATTTTTTCTCGACAACTTAAGGATATTCAACACGTATAGTCAAAACAAAAGTTTATGACCCTTTCTGTAATTCGTTATATTTATCGTCAATAATTTTCAGTTAATATTTCAATGCGTTAATTAGTTATTATTATAGAAAATATATCTCTTATTAGAAAAAAAAAAATATTTTTCCCATAAGAGGGCGTGTTAATTGAGAACTTTGATAATTAATAACTACACAACGGTGTTGTGGACCAATCTCAAATTTCATACATGCATCTGTTACCGCTTCGAAAACATTATGTCAAAATTTCAAGCAATTCTTATATCTTCGCCAATATAGGTGGAATATACTTAAGATTATATCAGCGACATTTTGCCGTCTACCAACATTTCTTTCTTGGCTGGCCCAAAATACTTTTGGGTTTTATTCCCTATTTCCCTTTTTCGCCATTTCGATTTTTTACATTTCGAGTTTATTGGTGCTCGCCTCCGTTAGGGCGACGAGATTAATATACGCGTGTGGGCGGATGGGACCGTGATCGCACCGAAAATCGGTACACTTCCGGTTCCATCCGTCTTTCCTGCTCACATAGAATACCCAATTTTTTTTTCTCAAAGCTCCCCCGATTATGTCCTCGGAGCTATTTTTTTAGAACCGTTTCATAGTTAGCGCGGCTAGCTTTAGAAGTTCATCAGGCACTTCCATTTATATACACGGGGCAAGACCGATTAGTACTCATATGAATATTACTGTTCGATAGTCCCACATGCGACTCCGCTCAGCGACCCTTCGAAACCCAAGAAAAATGCCGAAGGTCGGGGCGGTACCCCTTAAACACGAACTAAATACGTCCGTTAATCTGATTCTTCATCCAGCAATTTCCCCATCTTCACATTGATGAGCTCCATTTGAACCTTCAGATAATTATCCCCAAACGATATCCATTCAATTGGTCACAGTGATTACGCAAAAGTGAAAATAATTAATGATTCACTCTGGAAATTCATCCATTACTTTAATTAGCCGATAAATAACGTAGCGAGTTACAGGGAACAGGATGGTTGTGCGCCACTGGTAATTCTCCCAGGGCGAAGAAATAAAAAATGAATAAAAATAATGTTAATACATAATAAAATAAATTCTTCAGAGATGAAATTTAAGAGTGTTGGGGAGGTAACTGTTTGGAACGCCCGGCATTTGGATGAGCGTAGGCCCTTTATGAGGCCAATATATTTTTACAGCGCCTGTATTTGGCGTCATCTTGGGACTCCAACATCGGCCCAACATGAAAGAGCGGAAGGAAAATTTTTTTATTAACAATCCTCTACTCTTACACATTTTGTGTGTTTGTGTATTGAGTTTGTACCGAGATCTTGGGTGAGATAGATTTTAATGATAGGTTTAGAGGTAGTACCTAAGTGCTTTGTGGAGAAGCGTGTGTATTTTAAATTGAAGACAATCGTTGGATACCTTGGGCGCGACAGTGTTCGCCAAATATGTCGCTACGATAAGTTTATTGTTTGGGATAGTTTTCAGGGAAGTGCCGGGAGAGAACAATGCAAGTCCAAGTCAATTTGTGAGTTTACTCCGCTATTTAGTGCACTCATTTCTCAATAATTTATTTATATTTTTTCATTGTATTGAACACCGGGGTTATTCACATTTCCAACTATAGCGCTGCACTGTATGTTGGAGAGGATTGTATGGGAGTACCTTAGGATTTTTCACAGCACACCGGATATAGTATTTTCATTAACTTTCGGATCCTGCGATTCTTAGGAAGGCCGCAATGCAAACTGGGCGGGGGGGGGGGAGGGGAGTAGCGCCCAGCGGATAATCATCCAGCATCCATTGATGCTCCTTACGACCGACGGAGAACAAAAATTTCGGGAGAGAATTTTCAACATGCATTTGATAAATATTTTTCACTGTTATTTTTGTTATTTTTCCCTCCGCCGCATTCCATTTTGTTGTTTGCAGGACAAAGGCAACAGGAACTCGTCATTATTTCTCGATTGAGAAATGTGTATTCACAATTTCTTGACCGCAAAGTTCGATATCAATTTTCAGGAGATCAATTCTACGTGGAATCGTCGGCCGTTCGCGCATTTGTGTACGCAAACATACATGCATGAATTGAAAAAAATTGAGATATAATGGAAAATTTAATAACAAATATGCGGGAAATATTGGGATTTTTTTTTGTCGACACAATTTAATATGAATATAAAAATAGCGGAGAATTGAGGCAGCTGTTGCAGTGAGCAATTCATTCTGATTTACTATGCAGTAAAAATACGATCGACTCACCTAATATTATCTATGAAGCATTGCCGTAAGAGTACTCGAGATTTATTACTCATACGAGAAACATTAAATAAAACAAGAAATGGAAGGGGTTTTAGGTACACTTTGACTTCTCGATTGCAACCCGTCAGCGATCACCGTTTTGATGTTTTTTTAATCGTTCTGTCAATCTTGATAATTATGATATAGACCAATGAAGAGATTAGACTTTTTTGGTGTCGTTCTATATTCCGATCAATATTTCTCAATATTTAAAAAAAAGTGAGGAATAGATTCTTGCCACATAAGCGCACACCGACACTCACGTATCTACACACACACACATACATAGCCGCGCATACTCACTCTGCCCCCCCATTCACCCACCCACCAACCCCCACCACTCACTCACCCACCCACTCACCCACCCACCCACTCACCCGCCCACTCACCCGCCCACTCACCCGCCCACTCACCCGCCCACTCACCCGCCCACTCACCCGCCCACTCACCCACCCACCCACCCACTCAGCCAGCCACCCACCCGCCCACTCACCCACCCACCCACTCACCCGTCCACTCACCCACCCACTCAGCCTGCCACCCACCCACCCACCCGCCCATTCACCCACTCACTCACCCACCCACCCACCTACTCGCCCACTCACTCACCCACCCACCTACTCGCCCACTCAGCCATCTACTCACCCACTCAACCAGCCACCCACCCAGACCATCACTCGCCCACCCACCCACTCACCTACCTACTCGCCCGCTCACCCATCTACTCACCCACTTAGCCAGCCACCTGCCTCCTCACCGACCCACACACACATTCTGAACGATCATCAAATACTCATTTTTCACATATCTCTCAGGATATTTTTAGGAACATATTAGGGATCAATACTGTATGATACTCATCCGTGTGGGTAAAAAACCGGCACAAAAGTTAACATCTCACGTACATTTTCCAAAAGTAAAGAGCTAGAAGGCAGACAATGTGAATTGCATGAGGTGAGTCCGTAGCAAGTCAGCCGATAGGAAAGGAAACGAAAGGGAAAAGGAAAAAGCCGACAAAGCGATAGAGACGAGAATCTCGTTAAGATCGAGACCAAAAAAATGTAATTAAGACAAGTATAAATGTCCTTCAGGCACTTGATACCCATAAATAATTGAATCAAGCCACAATAAATAATATGATAACTCAGTAAATGAAGATATGTTCCTTGCAATATTCTCCATAAATCATTTCAGATTAATGATCCAATACACATGTAAACATCGTCATCACATTGCCTATAACCCATCATTTATACCATAAAGAGAGGAGTTGGATAAAAACAACCGATCTATTTGGTCAAGCTACAGTGTGAAGTGTTTTCGATGTTTTCAATCGGCAAATGTTATTGACGATTTCTCGAAAATCGATGACTTTTTTGTAAACCCTATCTCTATTTTTTTTCGCATATTGGCCATGAAGTTTTCCATTTTATTTTTCCTATTTATTCCAAGAAACGAAATAAGCGACCGGCGGGAAATATTGATAAAGGGCGAAGGCCTCACTAGAACACTTGGTACCATTTTTCTCTTCTCAAGACAGAAATAAAAGGCCGGCGTATCCCTATTCTGCTGTTCGGCGTGAAATACAAGCCGCGACATTGCCGGCAATGCAGTGGCATGTTTACGAGAATCCCAAGGATAGGAAACTGCACGAGGCGTCCGGGTACGTTAGTTTGCGCTTTTAAAACTTTTCTACCTTCTTCTGTTCTTCCAACGGCTAGAATACCAGTTGAACCAAGCAACCGTGTGGTCGTTAGCCATCCAATATCTGTAATAATGATCGGCAATTTTATTATTAGAAAACTAGATATGAAAAATAAAAAAAATCGTAATAGTAGATTACAGTTTATGATTGAATTAACAATTGTTCCATGATCCGTGGGGCCCCGCTTTTGTTCAATAGCCATTTACTAGGTGGAACATTAAATCGATTTTTTGAAACTGCGAAGCAACGTTGCCACTCTAAGTAGTTCAGATCATGGGGGGGGGGGGGGGGGGGGGGAGAGGAGGAAGAGTTAATGGTGTTTCAGATGAAATAGTGGCGTTCGCCAGAAAACTTCGCGGGGTAATCAAAAGTTTGTTTACTGTCCGATATTTTTCGATGTGGGTGGGATTCTAAACCGGACTATCCGAATCGACTTATCATGTTTTTTTGCAGTACACATCTGAAATTAGAACATATTAGAGATATCAAACATACTCGGGTGTCCGTTAAAAATGATCAACTCGGTTTTTATTGAGGCACCCCCTACGATTTTCAGCCACCCACCCACCCACCTACCCACCCAATCACCCACCCGCCCACCCAATCACCCACCCGCCCGCCCAATCACCCAACCGCCCACCCAATCACCTGCCCGCCCACCCAATTACCCACCTAATCACCCAGCCACCCACCCACCTACCCAATCACCCACCCACACAATAACACACCCACCCACTCACACAATCACCCATCGACCCAGTCAATCACTCACCCACCCAATCATCCACTGACCCACCCACCCAATCACCCACCCACCCAATCACCCACCTACCCACCCACTCGCCCAACCACCCAACTAGAGTTACGTACGAGCGCATCATGCGTTCGACGTCATCCAGGTCAGGATGAGTTCATGTCGCTAACTGCAAATAGAACGTGCTGCTGGTTGGGTATGTGAATGCAGTGGGCCACTTTGCTGGACTATCCAGCGATACTTGAGGGTTTTTTAAATATCGATCTCTCCTTTCGCCGGAAAAGCGTTTTTGCCATTCAGTACACCATAATCGCTATCATGGTATATGGCGCTGAGCACCGTATAGCATAGATACCATGATAATGGTATCGTTGGCAACCCTGCAGTGCAGCCCCCCCTCGCCGCCCCACCAACCCCCTCCCCCCCGCTATTGGTTGTATACCTCCTGCGCTACTAATAAGTAACAACGGACCACCTGGCCGAAGACAATAATTACCCTGGCCATTAACGGCGTGCCAAGGAGGTATCCCGTCGGCGTCCTCTGTACTCCATTTCTCTCCCTCTTTCTCACTCATCCTCCGCTACTTCATTCTACCTTCATTTTCTGGGCGCCCTCTTCTTCTCGATACTTATTCAGTACGTCTGTGAGCTCTTGCGTACTTGTTACCTTGCCTCGTTATATGTTGTGAATACTCTTCAAGAGAAATTCAATGTTGTTCGGTGAAAATCGGTGATAGTAAATAATATTAAATGGATTATTCATGAGATTTTTTCAAGGTTTCAGCCCATTGCAACTGGGGAAGGGGGGGGGGAGGGATGGAAATATGAAATGTATGGATTGAATATTCTCTGCGGTTTAAGAAACATTAAGCATGTTTTAAGTATTTATGGGTAATGGAGAATCAATTTTAGTTCAAGCATTGTATTTGAGTAATTGAGATGGGGGATGAGTTGTTTACAATAATTACAATCTAATAATGAGGACGGAAAAATGTCCAGCTACATTCTTTAGATCGCTACACGTACTTTCTTGAAATAATTGAATACCGAAACGTTCTAATTGCAGTGATCCTATCGAATAATAATCCATGAAAATGTCCGTGGAAAACTGTTCATTTCCTCGGGAGAAATAATAATAACCGAAACAAATTGCATAGCCTCAACATTCTCAATTAATTGCGTCTAAAAATGTTGTACAAATTATGGGAAATTACATAGCCAACTTCGTATTCCATTTAAGGATAGCCAGGTACTTCATTGGTTTTTTAGTTGTGGAAATACGCTTCAACATTTGCAGTTGCACATCACTTCCATTCTGGCTAATGGTGCTATTGGTTATTAGGGGTTTCACAATAATTTCACTCTTCCATTTTTCAAAAAAATATTTCGTGATTTTTTTTTTCATTTCAATGGAAAAAAGTTTGGAAATTTGTGAAAAATGTTTATGTATATGTATATGTATATGTAAATGTATATGTATATGTATATGTATATGTATATGTATATGTGTATGTATATGTATATATATATATATATATGTATATGTATATGTATATGTATATGTATATGTATATGTATATGTATATGTATATGTATATGTATATGTATATGTATATGTATATGTATATGTATATGTATATGTATATGTATATGTATATGTATATGTATATGTATATGTATATGTATATGTATATGTATATGATATATGTATATGATATAAAGAATCTCACGAGAACATTTCACGGCTCTCGAAACTTATATCAACCTCCCCTTGGGTCCTGTCTCACACAATTTTTATTCACAACTGCATTGAGAATGGCAGCCGATGGAAGGGGCGCGACCCCTTCCTAGGGGCAGCATCCAAGGGCGGAGCCCCTGTGAAAGGGGTGGTATGCCTCCACCCCACGCGTGCACCCGGCATCAAGAAAATGCCATGTTGAAATTCGAATTGAACGTATGAAACAATTATGGAATGTTTGCAGAAAAAAATGTAATCAATAAAAACTACCATTCACCAGGTTCTACATGCCTTCTATATAGATTCGCAAAAAGTGCAAACCTCCGGAAAATTCACAGAGGGTAGAAAAAATGATATGTTTACAGGGGGCGATGCGCGTCATATCGCAATAATTTTCTCCGATGTGTGTATCTGTGTGTTTCCATTTTTCCGTCTTATATTGTGGATATAATGAAAATAAAAATTAAACAGGAAAAATTGTAATCTGGATTATGAATTTAACTATAGGAAATTATTATATTGTATTTGATTTTGCGAATAAATATTATATTGTTTAAACAAATTAATGAAAACAAATTTTAGTCAATCGCCACGAAATTTTTACCATCGTTTTATATCTGCTTCAATAGTAAATTTTCAAAATTTCAACAAATTTTTATATTTTGAACTGTATTTACAGAAATTTTGATTTTTCCCATAAGAGGCCGTGTTAATTAAGAACTTTGATAATTAATAACTACAAAACGGTGTTGTGAATCAATCTCAAATTTCATACCGGCATTTGTTACCGCTTCAAAAACATTATGTCAAAATTTCAAGCAATTCTTATATCTTCGCCAATATAGGTGGAATATCCTTAAACATGGTCGAGACAAATGCCATTTTTTCTCACAGGAGGGTGAAAGCCGTAGGGGATGTGCGCTGGGCAAGAAGGTTCAGGGGGGCCGCGCCTAGGATGGGGAGGGGCCACTCCCTCCCCCCGCCAATCAGGAGAACGAAATTTTCAACAGTTCATAAAAGTACAGCGAACCTAACAAAATCAAATAATAGTATATCGTGCGCGTAGGGCGGAAAGTCGAACATTTCCGGCGAGTGGGTTGGATGTGCTCGACGCTTTTTTCCGCCGACGGCCCACCCAGCGCGTTACCCGGGGATGTTCACTTTACGTCCGAGGTGCACACATTATTTTGTACACTCCCCACCGGGTGTTCGCTCTCGCCAGGAGGCTGGGAAGTAAGTACTTTCCGCCCGCGGGAGAGTTGAGCACCTTCTGCCCTAGGGCGGAAGCAGAAACTTTTCGACCGGCGTTCGGCCGGGAGAATACGAACTTTCCGGCGGAGTATGAGAAGTATCCTTTTCTGCACAAATGCACATGCATTACGACCTCGCGTCGCTCGGTTAGAATTCTCACTGTCCACAAGGAATTGTCCTTGTGGACAGAAAAATGGTATTCAATCCTCGGGAGGACAATCAGACAACCATTCCCTACCTGCTTGTTACCATCGCCTTCGGCTCTGAGAACTATACCAACTTTGAAAATTCAAATACGTCAGAGGGCCAAGAGAGTATAGGGCCGTAAACAAATCCACAGAAATTTTCCATTGCCATAGTACTTAGTGGGGAACATATCCATTGAAGATCATGAAATGGGGAATGAATGGGGCTGCTGTGTTGATAGAGAATAGACCAAACCTTGTGATGGTGCATCCGATAATTCTCCAAACGAAGTGAAATTGAAGGTACAAGGAGGTGTCCACTCGAGATAATCCCGTACTAATTTGTTCCTAATTTTTGCAAGGTTGAGATGAGGGAAAGACGATACCGCTAAATGCACAGAACTGGAGCATCTTACAGGCTCGAATGCTGCTGGGGGAGAACTTGCAGAAGGCAAGATGACTTGAGAGCAGTCTTCCACGGTTATTAAGATGTTCGCAACTGAAATATGGCGTCCAAGAGGAATAATTGCTCGTAGTATGGAAGGTCGATTATAATTTATCGTCATGCTGCGTTTCAAATTGCTGGAGTTCCCCCGTTTCCGCAATGTGACAATTTGTTTATTTTTATTGAGGGTATTAATTAATTGATTTATGGGCGACAGCCAATGATGAAGCGAGGTTCATTTAATGGTGTATTGCAATGATCTTATGGTATTAAGGCGGCAAAATGGTAGAGACTATTGAGAAGCATAATCAATATTTATGCAGTTATTGATTTTTCCCCGATTGAATTATTGTGGAGATGATGATTCATTCACTTTATTCCGGCAATCTCTGGTTTTGTTTTGTTGTGGAAAATTTATGGCGAGATGAATCGTCTATTAGTTTATGTACAGCTTTGAAATTAAGTGATTCTGGAGAGAATTTGCCTTGGGGCGTTTTTATGGGACGTTTTAATGACTCGGAAGGCTTCCTGACGAATCAGAACTAGGTTAGGGAAATTTCAGAACTACACGAGCTCTGCAAAATTTCGGGAAATACGTAAATTAGAATTTGAAAAATGTCAAAACACAAATTAAAAAAAAAACAAAATCGAGAGTATTGGGAATGTGAAAAATTGCCCTAAAAACAATTGGTAATTTGCTCAGTTTGCTCCAAGACGTAAGCACATAATTTTTGTTAATGAAAGCCCTGCAATGAATGTTACATTCATAAATTTTTTTTCCCTCCCAATTCCATCCGTCTCGCTTTAATTGCTACAAGGTAGCAAAACGTCTCTCTCAATTCTAACGAAATAATTCCATACGATTATTCAATCAATGTCGAGGGTAATTAACTGAGTCTAACACGGTGGACTCTGTGTACTTTCGCTTGTTACAACTTACAAGACGGGTTTTCAAGATTTTTCCATCCTCTCTGTCTCTTATCTATCCCGTCTTCATTCTATTCCCTCACTTCTTTCTACCTACAATTTATATTTCAGTTGTACTTTATTTTCACTTGTTTAGGAGTTTATTTTTCATGTAGAATTCACTGGGGCGTACGTAAAGAGGATAACATAGAGCAATCCAAGTGAAACTGGCAGTGTAGAAGATAATTTTAACCCTCTTGAGGCGATTCTATTCCACAGGTTTCATACTCTGTATCATGGTAGAGATGGGCGTTCGATAGAAATCGAGCGAATCCCCATTTACATCTCACTCGTTCACTAACTATTAGAACGAGTGGAATCCTTGAAGGAAGTACATTCAAAAAATTATTTTTTCAATTTTTATTGAATTGAAATTCGAATTTGCAATATTTTTTTTTTATTTACGTTTCGATTGCGCCTGAAGACAAGCCTAATAGCATAAGATACCTAATTAGGCAATTAGGTGAAAAGCTGAATTTGATCATGTTTTTGTACTCCGATAAACAATCGAAATTAATATAAGAGTTAATTTAGACATTGTACTATATAATGTTAATACTGATTAATGCATATGTGGCGACCCTGCACGGTGCCGATGGAAGCCGAATTCTTCTCAAACTGTACAGCATTCACTTAGTTTGACCCAATGAATGCAATGCCTACCAGAATTGCATTGCTTGGGTCAATGTATAATTGAAGGAAAACCACGGAAGACCTCAATTTGTACAGCCGTTTCTTTCACGAAACTCCCGTTCGACTGTGAATCCATATGAATTCGAACGCTGGACAATTCCACTCTACTATACCAATCGAGGAGTCCCCGAGCGGGGACTCGATCCGTGGACCTCGCATGCCAAAGGCCAGGGTTCTAACCACTCGGCCATAGCCGTCGGTGATTTTGCAATGTGTAAGCAATATCGAAATTCCAATCATAATATCAATAGGCTGTACGTGTCTTCACTCCAACGATTGAGGCACTTCGAGGCCAATTTTAATTTGTGAAATTGAGTGGATCTGAATAAATTGTGTTTGGATTATTGTTCTTGGAGAATTCTTTCAAATAGTTGGAATTAATTGAGGCATCTTGGCGAAACCATTCCTTTCTCCAAGTGTCCATAGATTTTTCGTCAGGCGTTCTCCAAGAAAATGGCGTCGGGAGAGGCCTGGGATCGCGCAAGCCGATGTCAAAAAGCAAGGATAAGAACCGTTCGATATCTAAAAAATATTGGGAAGATTTCACCTATACGATCATCCAGACGAAGATGAAATACCCAGCTAGCAGGCCTCTCCATTACCCCTCAGTAAGTCAATTATTTTGCGTTCTTTCAAACATGCATTGATACACTTGGTTGGTAAAAGAGAACGGATGAATGGATTCACGTGCGGGGGTGCTTGATAAATGTTCCTCTGCTCCTCCACTCTCCTTTATTTTTCACCTTTTTTTATGGTTTTTGTTGTGGAATCCTCTCTTCCCATTATACCCTATAAACGGTCATTACGTCGGAATAAATTGTGCGTACGCGCGTCCACCACGCGACCTTTCAAACGTCAATGTCCGACTTATGTTGAAATGGTAAGAGAGTCGTTCTGTGGGAATACAACTCTAACTTTCCGCGGATCATTTCATCCTTTTCTTTTCATTGATTCTTCTGAATCAATTTTTTGGCCGACGTTCTTATGCAATGAAACATTTCACAGGTTTCGCTCACATGTATCGTGACAATTTCAGGTATCCCCGCCCCCTCCCTCTCCCCCCCCCCCCCCCAAATACAGATACACATTTTGAATTATTGACTAAAAATCTAAAAAAATCTGTCATATACGCGTTACTATAATGCCCCATCATTTTTTTCTCGTTTCCACGATCGAGAACGATCGTTCTAAAAATATAACCTGATAACCAATCTCATTTCCGTGAAATTTTGAATTTTTTGATTAGCCTAGAGTTCAATTCAGAATTTCTGAATGAATTGTTGCTTACATTATTTTTTCGCACTTTGTAAAAATTGTTTGAAGGCAGGAAGTGAAAAGGAAGAGGGGAATTTTGCAGGTGGCCTAACGCAACTAGCCTGCAGAATCCTCAGCCTTTTTTCTCTTCCTCCTCATTTTTGTTTTTCTCTCTTACTTTTATTCACTTCTTTTTTTTTCTGTTATTTTCTACCACATTGCCGTGGCTGAAACTTTAACCGTCGCTGTAACTCAAGTCTGGACCACAACGCACTCTACTCTCTTTACCCATGGGTTTACCCTGCTGCACAAAGCTATCTCCCCGATCTCCGTTCCGCATCCTGCCGCTGCATCGCGCGAATAGGATAGAGAAGATCGTACGTGCGCTGGCGTGAAATCTACCATTTTTCCCTTCATTTTTTATTTCCTTCATTTTTGCCCTTTTAATCTTTTCATTCTGTTATTATGACACAGTGAGAGCCTTCAGGGAGTGCAAACACATATTTTGCTCTGATTGTTACTTCATTGCCCAGCTACGTGTATATTGCTGAGCATGCTGTTTTTTTTCTCTCCGTCTCTCTCGTTTGTACCTCCCGGGGGCCCTACCGGACACCCATCCAGGCTGGGGCCGACTTTCGCCAGTTGACGCCATCGTATTTCTAAACACAGGGTAAACCTCCAGAAACCCCTACGCCTGGGATGTAACAAGCCCCCCCCCACCCCCAGCGGCGGGTTAGGTTCCCGTCCGGCCAGTCTCATTTTATGGGTGGATATGTGGAGATAATATACGTGCGTGTTGTGAAACTCGGCTGTTAGTTCAATTCAATTTTTTGGTGAATTATTCTGGAGGACCAACGACTGGTTAACCATAGTCACATTACAAAAATCTTCACCTTTTTACCCACTTTTTGGGAAACTAGGGGAGAGAATAGCGGTCCCTTTGTGACGGCTGCTTCTGCCGCAGCACCTGCATGCGTCCTCGCCGATCGCATGAAGCTGGTTACCCATAAATGGCGGAATGCGACCAGGAAGTCAACTCGGGGACAACGGCTGCTGACGCAAACATTTGAGAAAACAAATATCTGCATCTCCCATTACAGTTTCTCAATTTTCCGTCGGCGGAACTCGGCACAGTTGTGTCGGATGGCGCGTACCTTCACTGAGGGGCAAAATATACCGCGCCAGCGTCTGCAAGTCAGCAAATACACGGTGGATTATTCAAGCTAATTGAATATCTTAGAAAAAAAACTTGTTAGAACGAATTGTTAATTTTTTTTCCAAAGGTATTTCAAATTTTTTGGAAGTAATACTTTTCTTCAGTGTAATCCACCTCAAAAACCCATTCGTTGATTGCCCCGAGTAAACCAGGTTTTATCCACCGCTGAAAAATGTATTTTTGATCATGCGACAGTTGCAAAGTTACACTTGTCCATACTCAACTTCAAGACAAGGTGGATACACTGGCTAACCTCGAGGGAAGTTGCAAGTATACAAGTAACCATTACAGATCGTTTCCCGCGATTTTTATCACGCGTAGGCGTCAGAAGCGAAGTGAAGGAGACACGCGTGTGCCAGTAGAGGTGAAACAGAAATAGCAAATACACGCCTCTTTGGTTAGTCACTGAGAGAGAAGATTGGTATACTTGGTGAATAAAGGAGGATGAAAAAAAATAGAGGGCGAAGAATACGAAGGAAGATATACCCAGGAGGCGATCGGTACTTGAGTGTGTATGGGGCGATCCGTTACCTCAGGCGTCTCAATAGCCACTTCTCGATCGCGCACCCAATGGGAAATAGGGGGAAAAAGAAAGAGCTCCAGATGCCCTCAATGATTTACTTCGCGCCTTCCGTTACTCACCTTCAGCTTATGCATTCATGTGAAAGCCGAAAAAGGAGGGAATAAATAAAAATTGAGTAATTAGCTGCGGGTGCTTCGATTTTGTCGGAGAAAAAAGTCATGAATGGGATGTGAGTGTGACCTTGCGACCCTCAAACATATGACAATGCCAAGCAAGGTGGGGAATCCGAAGCTTGAACGACGAGATCAATCCTGGTCCGACCTTCGGTGCTGAAGCTTGGACTTGATAGCTTCGACATAGCTTCATCCCATGTATAAGCCTAGATCAAATCAAGCTTAGTTATATCGAAGATATCCAAGCTTTGTTGGCCCAGCTTGTGCCAAGCTTGGCTCAATCTTAGCGTCCCTAGCGTTGGTCCACAGGCCGAATCCAATCTACGTCCAATATTGGATACATACATACATCCAAGCTTACTAGAATCATCCAAACCCAAACTTCAGAAACCATGTTGTGCTAAGATTGGTCCGAGCTCAGCTTTGTTAGCTTTGAACCTTAGCTTTAACAAGCATGAATCCCGGATTGCTCATACCATCTAAACCCAGGCTTCTGAACTAAGGTTGAACCAAGCTGGATTCAAGCATATTTTTCCTAGTTTCGATTTACCGGCTTCAGCAAAACTCTGCTTAATATTGGATTCATATATAAATCTAGGATTGCTGCACCACCTGAACCCAAGCTTGGAAACGAATGTTCAACTAAGCTTGGCCCAACCTCAATGTTCCCATCTTCGAAGTTTGAACCAAGATAAATTTTGTACCTCGGACCAAGATTAATTTCGATGCAATTTTCATTGAGCTCAATACAGTTGCACAACAATTATCCAGCCGGACTTTTTGCATATGAAAGTAAATAATGCTACAACCCTCCGCAATCAATTTTCATTAAAAAAAATTATTGAAATATCTGAGGAAGTCAATTACGAGCTACTTACGTATTTCGACAATTTTACATATCGCCATAAATGCCTCCCACATACCAAAATTATTCATACAGTCATTGCGAAAACTTGCATTTATCATGCATTTATGAGAAAATAATTGACTGACTCAGGCTGCTTAATATTTGATACAGGGAATTTTTTTGCAACCGAAAGAATTGGCCTAGTACGATGTGAATTAATTTTTTACGAGTCGCCGGGGCAATAGACACGGAGGGAAAAATGTTGAGGTGGAGTAGTTGGATTTGAGGGTGTGCGTGCAGTCGGGCAATTAGATGTTTATCTACCTTACATTCAGTCCTCGTTATAAGTCGCACTGTGGTACATACGGGCGGGGCCTCCTCGAAAGAGTGAGACCACTCGGAAAACGTGTTTCCGCATTTAAATAATTATGCACATTACACCCTGAAATAGCTCCTCGTAACGACCGCCGCAAGTGTGATTAGAATGTTACTCTTTTTCGTTTCTTTTTTTGCAGGGAAGATTTTTGTAGTCCATTCATTACTTGAGTGTTCCTATTTTCTGTGGGACGGACAAATCGTCAGCATTTGTCCTTTTCATTGCACGAGAAACTTGTGCGAGAGAATGAATAGGTGAGCCTTTTGTGGGGCTGTGGAGATGAGGAAATGGGAAGGCATTAGGAGGATTGAACCACACCTCATTATAGGCAATATGCAGTGTTCTGACTTGCCGATAGGGGAAGATGGAAGATAATGGAACCAGCCCGCAGTATTCACCGCGTCATTTATATGAAACGTTGGTACAGCGAATTTGGCCATGGTGGGTGCAAGGTTGGATACCAATGCTTGGATTCATGATCATCATTGAAGTTGGTTGCAATTCGATGCGGACAGGGGATCAGTCATGGTCCAGGCTTGGGACCTCAAACCTTGGTCCTCCAATCTTGGTCCTCCAATCTTGGTCATCCAACCTTGATCATCAATCCTTGGTCATCCAACCTTGGTCATCCAACTATGGTCATCCAACCATGGTCATCCAATCTTAGTCATCCAACCTTGGTTATCCAATCCTGGTCATCTAACCTTGGTCATCCAACCTTGATCATCCAACCTTGATCATCCAACCTTGATCATCCAACCTTGATCATCAACCCTTGGTCATTCAACCTTGGTCATCCAACCTTGGTCATCCAACCTTGGTCATCCAACCTTGATCATCCAACCTTGATCATCCAACCTTGATCATCAACCCTTGGTCATTCAACCTTGGTCATCCAACCTTGGTCATCCAACCTTGGCCATCCAACCTTGATCATCCAACCTTGATCATCCAACCTTGATCATCAACCCTTGGTCATTCAACCTTGGTCATCCAACCTTGGTCATCCAACCTTGGTCATCCAACCTTGGTCATCCAACCTTGGTCATCCAACCTTGGTCATCCAACCTTGGTCATCCAACCTTGGTCATCCAACCTTGGTCATCCAACCTTGGTCATCCAACCTTGGTCATCCAACCTTGGTCATCCAACCTTGGTCATCCAACCTTGGTCATCCAACCTTGGTCATCCAACCTTGGTCATCCAACCTTGGTCATCCAACCTTGGTCATCCAATCTTGGTCATCCGACCTTGGTCATCCAACCTTGGTCATCCAACCTTGATCATCAACCCTTGGTCATCCAACCTTGGTGATCCAATCGTGGTCATCCAAACTTGGTCATCCAACCTTGGTAATCCAACCTTGATCATCCACCCTTGGTCATCCAACCTTGGTGATCCAATCGTGGTCATCCAAACTTGGTCATCCAACCTTGGTCATCCAACCTTGGTCATCCAACCTTGGTAATCCAACCTTGGTAATCCAACCTTGGTCATCCAACCTTGGTCATCCAACCTTGGTTATCCAACCTTGATCATCCACCCTTGGTCATCCAACCTTGGACCAGTTGTAGCTGCAAGCTTCGATACCAACCCTTCGCTCCATGGCTCTGATCAAACTGGGAATTACCTTGATATCACCATGGAACCAAGCATCGCTCCAACTTGATATAGTAAACCTAGATAACACAAGTTTGGAGCTTGAATTTATGGTCCATGCCACATAAACCATTGCGATCCGACCTTGGCTCATTGCCAATGCAAGTTTGGATGCTGATGCTCAGCTGCATGCGCACACCAAAGCTTGAAGCGTTGCTGTGGCCATGGGATCAACTTGGCCGACGTTTGGATCAAGGTCGATTCCATCGGCATAGCATCTCAGATGGGGTATTCCAATTTGGTTAAACCAGAGGTTTAGTTACCAAAATGAATGTTTCGTTCAGTTTGAAAATCGGTCGAGGGTACCTGAATTAGAAGGTCGAAACGTAGTTGGCTAATTGACTCAATAACGCAAGAGTATATCCAGCAAGTCATGGGCAAGGGCTTTTTTATTCGTTCCCCTCACTGTTTCACATACGAAAAAAGTTTCTGAAGAAGATATTTCGAAGAGTGAAAGACGATCGACATTTGAAATTACAGCTACCCATGCAATTTTGGTTATACACTGGGATTAATTCTGTTTTCGGAGAGATGAGAGAAAAAAAGAGGAAAAATTGAGGTGAATAAAAAAGAGAAATTCAGTGGGGGTGCAGAGCGCGCGCGACGTGGTATGCCTTCGAGGGAGTAATCTTTATAATTTCCCTATCCTCCGATGACTCGCGTAATGCATGGCTGTCGCGAGCACAGAGTTATACCGCAGGGCACAAAATGTTCAGACCTTATTTCCAGTTATCTCCGGAGATATAAAGCTAGCAGAGAAATTTTGGCGTATGGGGCTGAATTTTTTATCAGAATGTGCACATGACAGAAATTCAACAAAAATTGCCAGAAAAATCAGATAGCTATTTTTTGAAGCGAAATCTAGGAATGTTTCTCTCGGCATTTGTTCATTTGGTTTCGCAATTGTTCCCAAAGGAAAAATGACGATTTACGTATCATAAAAATAAAAAAAAAATCGGTGGAATACATACGCAACCATCCAGACGGTCAAGGTCAGATTTCGTTACGCGTTATAAAAATGTCTAAACGCATTAATTGTTATCGAAGAATTCTCACCAAGAATTTTGCTTACACACGCACGCCCACACACCCATACACGTGCGCATCCAAAAATGTTGACGCATTTTACATATATACATATACATATACATCCGTAAAAAAACATGTCATATTATTGAAATTAAAGAATCACGAATTGGGTCCGTTCCACTTGCTTTCCGCAAGATCAGGAAATTGAAACATAAATATATCTACAGGCGCATGCGCGTTGTACTCAAAACCCCTTTCATATCATAATTACCAGATGATCTATTCATTTGTTATTTAGTGCTCTATTCGTCTATTCATTTGAGACAAAAGTCCATGGAGCGACAATCTCATGATACTCTACACCCCCCCCCCCCCCCCCACCCAAAAAACCTTTCAACGACACACCGATTTTTCAAAATAATTGTGAATAGTCGTCCACATTTCACCTATCGCAAAATTAACTGTGCCACCCTATCGGGTCAGTCGTTTAGCCCCTTACTCCTCACAAAAAAAAATCAATATCTCTTGAACTGACTGCGCGATTAAGATAATCAGCAATACTAACCGTTGAAATGATAAGAATGGACCCGGTGTAAAATATCAACTTTCCATCGCAATTTTTGCAGAGGATGGAGAGCATAGAAATGTTAACTAAAAACGGACACTGGATAATATTCTAATTTTTTTAGATAGAGGTACCACGAAGCTCACATGTGTTAGATAGCTCTTATCAGCGTGCATTTTCTAAAAACAGAAAATTGATGAATCGGCGGAGTCCTCGACTAAGTCGGGGAGATCTTTGGAAAATAGGTTTCTCGTTTGCAGTTTCTCCCCCCCCCCCCCCAATCTATAAATCCTCAAGAAAGATGATCTAATTAACACCAAAATCTTCCCCACTTACCGTCCCAAGCATTAAGGATATTCAACACATATAGTCAAAACAAAAGTTTATGACCCTTTCTATAATTCGTTATATTTATCGCCGATAATTTTCAATTAATATTTCAATGCGTTAATTAGTTGAAGTGATAGCCATAGAAATTTATTATATTGTATTTGATTTTGCGAATCAATATTATATTGTTTAAACAAATTAACGGAAAAAAATTTTAGTCAATCGTCATGAAATTTTTACCATCGTTTTATATCTGCTGCAATAGTAAATTTTCAAAATTTCAACAAATTTTTATATTTTGAACTGTATTTACAGAAATTTTTATTTTTCCCATAAGAGGCCGTGTTAATTGAGAACTTTGATAATTAATAACTACAAAACGGTGTTGTGAATCAATCTGAAATTTCGTACAGGCATCTGTTACCGCTTCACAAACATTATGTCAAAATTTCAAGCGATTCTTATATCTTCGCCAATATAGGTGGAATATCCTTAATATCCCTCATTGCAGAATCATTATCAACGAAGAATATTTCGAGAAAATCAGCAGGCTTACTTACGAGTGACCGGTAGTCTCCACTGATAATAAATATAAACGATCATTGATAAGGTAATTGCTTCGCCTCCGAAGCAGCCTCGAAGAGTCCTACAAGTGCAATAATAAAACAAAATAAAAAAAGTGCAAGAAAAAATGGGACTTTTAAAAGATACGGGAATTTTTCAATGCAAATTATCCTCTGAAAAATTAGAATTCTCCTGTTGCCGATGGAATGACCTGTAAATATCGGAAATTGCCGTAATTACCGGATAGAAGATAAAGCAATCGATGGATCGGCTCCGTAGCGCCATCGCACAAGCCCTCTCATCTCCCTTTTGCATAAAGTTGAAGGAAATAAGTAAAAAAATTCAACACTGCCTAGAGTGACTCTTCGTACCAACACCCATAATAATTATCATTAGTTGCATAAAAATAGTTAGACATGCATGCTTCCAGGTGTCCAGTCTATTAATATTCACTCCCTCCTTCATTACCTCATTATCTTTCACTGATTTTTCCGCGTTTCATAACCTTTTTCAGGATAATGGACTGAGGTATGAAATTGTTGGGCAAATTGGAATGCAAAACTGGTGTTTAACAACGAGGAAAATGATATTTATGCTAATTAAATACAGACGAAAATAGCTAAGATCCAGAATTCAGTAGTGAAATTGTGAAACGAAGTAAATCGAATGTTACATTTCAGTTAGTATGTGAATAAATAGTGACGGGAGAGTTTTAGTTTTTACGGGGAAGATAATGTTCCTTATGGTTTATTTCTCAAATCTATCTTTTTAATTTGTCAATGGGAGAATGGGTGACATTTTCATGGAATGTGTGTGTGTATTTCTCTTCGTCTATCTCTTTTGCTCCCCACGCTAGCTGGTCTCCAGCATTTCTTCCAAAGGGGGCAATGGGCACCCATCCTTGCGGCTGGGGCCGAACTTGGCCATTTGGGCCATCGTATTCCTAAACACAGGGTAAACCCCCAGAAACGCCTATGCTACGACGGCGGGCTCCTATGATGCCCCCCCCCGGGTGGGGTTAGGTTCCCGCCCGACCTTGCGGTCTCATTTTTGGGTAGTGCCGATAGCACTCACGGAAGGTCCCTTCGGAATGCATGAGAAGATATTTTTGAAAAATATTCTTCGGCGGGCCCAAGACGCCAAGGCCCTGACTGCGTGTGTGTGTTTGTCACCGCCCCTCTGAAAAATCTCGTTGATAAATTTGCAATTCTCTTTTCAATTGAAAAAAATTTTTTTTGGAATCATCATACGATACAATTTCGAATTGGAAGTTATTGATGTCAGCAGTAAACTATCACGCCTACTTATCAGTGCTGTTTCTAGATTTTTTAACCGTGCAAGGTAAAAATGTTCCCGAGAAGAAAGTCCGATCATTTCCCTCAGCCGCACTCACTATCGACATAATATAGCAATAAATAAAGTCACTTATGGAAACCCAAATACTTCCTCTAGGTGTGCACTAAATCACGATTACCTGATCAATAATTTAACCCACCAATTACTCCCACATCAACTTACCATAATTTGCGTAAGGCGAGAAACAAAGCTGGAAGTTGCATTTTTTAATGATACAACAGAGTTAATGAGTACCGATCACATTATTTATGATTGCAACTTTCATCGATTTAATCACTGATCCTTCAACGCGATTCTTATCAGTTCAGTAATGTGATTTTGAAATAATCCACAATTAGCGTAGAGCTGGGGAATTAAAAAATTGAATATAGAAGGCCCTACTGTATAACAAAGCTACTTAACGATTATCGACTCTAATCGTGAATCGCCTACCGATACAATGCCCATTCACATTGCTCCAATTGAATTCACCTCACGAATATTTGTAATTCCTTAATTTCACGGAAATCATAATTTTGCCGATTTTATTTTTTTTCACCTGCCGATTTTTCGGGAAATTATTGTAATGACCCGAAACCGATTTTTTTCTTTTCGCTTCGTAACTGGTGTTTTAAGTATACCAAAATCGTTCCCGCCGAATTTTGAACAAATGTCTGTGTGTGTGTATGTTTGTATGTGTAGAATCGCAATTTTTCGTTACCGATTTCTCACGAACGGGCCGAACGATCTGGCTCATCGAGGTCTTACTCGGAGTGTCTTCAGGGAACTTAGATCGGATTAGTTTTTGGTTTAAATTCACTGAGCAGTTTATTTGTTATTAACAATTGAATTGTTGACAACGCTCTATTCCAAAAACGGTAAGAGATATGGCAAAAAGTATTAAACAGAACTTGCTCTGTAAGTGGAGATGCATATGTAATTTTTTATCACTTTTTTCCATATCTGTCATAATTAAGGAGGTATGACGGGCTTAACCCTCGATCGTTCGCACCCCTATTGGCCTCTGACTCGCACTCCAGTAACACGCATAATTCTCGTCCGCATAAACCTCGCGGGTCACACTGATTTACCCACACTAGTTTTTTTTTCTGAAATCAGTCTTCAAACATTTAATTGACATGTCGGAAAATGTAGAAATGGCAAACAGAAATTATAAATCGGGAAGTTTTGTTTGTGCTCCCAACGGGGACACGCACACTTTTCCCCACTAGTTTGATTTTGCAAGGACCTATTGCATCGAACGCGAAAATAAAAAGAGGAAATCTCAGTATATTTTCACCTTTTACCCAGCAACAATACGATTTTCCAAATGGGAGTCATTACAACAACTCCCCATAATCGAGAAGCTAATATTTTTTTCCTATTTAGTCTCTCTAATTTCCATAATTATCCTCCACCTTATGGAATGCTCACTGAGTATTCGAATGCAATCGACTGAGTGATGCAAGTAACACGCTGAATGGTAAAGAAAAAAGGGGAATAAAAAAAAATGTAATTGTAAAAAATTGTTCTCATGCACGAGCAAGTTGCCAATCCTCGATTGCAAGTAATGCCATACCGAGGTTCCCCTCATTAATTGCCCAGTAATCTGGTGTATGTTTGCAGCACGCGATTAAACGAGCACGCGCCTCGCAAAAAAGGCCGAGATGAGGCGAAAAAAAAAGGGATGAAGAAAATTTCAACTCCTACTACTTTTAATTACGAAAAGAGATGTGAGAGGGGGGTGGAGATTAATTAGTTGGACAAGAGGTGGCTGCGTTGGGCACGATAAATTAGGAGATCTTGGCGATTTGTAACGCTGATAAGGATCGCGTGTGTTGGAAAGATGTCGCTCGGTCTTAGAGATTGAGAGAGATTAAAGCGTTATTGATATGTTCTTAATTAATCCTGTGGTAAACGTTGGCGAGGTGGATCCAAGTCAAGGTCACCATAAATGATCGATGAAGATTCAATAGATCTCAATTTGTCTCTGGTTAGGCACTCTTTGCAGGTCAAAAATTTCAAGATGACGGAAAAATCGAACTTCTGCCAAGATCGATGGAGATCGATGGCTTCACTGATCTGGACCAAGCTGGTCACCAAACAAGGTGTCCACGAATAATACGTTGGCAGTGTCGTCAAGTTGCGTACTGGACCTCTGGATGGCATCACGCAAAGCCAAAGCTACTCAACAATCGGTCATCCCGTATTGTCGATGACCAGAATCGTAACAGCATAAACACTCAACATGGTGCTGATGAGGGATATCAAACATTGTCGCAATGACTTCAGTTCAGCGAAAATGTTAGAGACAGCCAACATTACCTGGTAATTAGCCTTCGGAACTGGTACACTAATGCTACGTTGACATTGTTTTCCATAGCAATTTCATAATCCCATTTGTCGGATTCATCGTCACGGTCAGGCTATTGATGACAATTGGGTACCCATACTGAGCGCTACCATTTTACTTCTGTATGGCAGCTTTCAAATAGAGTATTACACCATAAGGGCAGAAAGTATGAAATTCCTGCACCGCGTGCCATGATGCCCGAAGCGAAGCCGAGGGCATCATGGCGTGCAGTTCAGGGCTTTCAAACTTCTGCCCGTGTGGTGTATACTATTTTTCTTTATAGCCGATCGAAAGTACGAAAATTGATAATTTAGGTTATAGACACTGACGCCTGCCCCGACATTTGCAGCACGAGCGAAGCGAGTGCTGCTGGTCGGGGGCAGGCATAACATAAAATAGAAACGCAAAGAAAATTAAGCTTCAAGATATGCTATTATCAATCGTGCTTCTGCATCAAAATCCCTCAGAAGCTCTTCCTCGTCCATCGACTCATCACTGGACGTCATTGCCTTTATTAATATTTTTTTCAATATTTCATTAATTACACTGAAGTAGTTTTGAGGTTACATTTCACATTATCGTAGATAGAGGTGATGACTAGCGACTGTCAGCAGTTCCACGCACCGATGAGCGGACAAAAAAATTTCGTCCCGCTGTTGGAGATGGCGTGCGCGTAGTTTCATCGATGCACGAATCTTAGACGTTCTGCTTCGAAATTGATGACGAATATACGTACTTTCGACCGAGGTATAAAGAAATTTTTTTTTTGCATTTCGTATATTTTCATGACAACGGTGTTGGATTGGTAAAACAAAAAATGCAAAATATGCAAAACTGAAAATGAACATTTTCAATTTTGCATATTTTGAAATTTTTCTGAATCCACCAATTTTTTTTAATATTCTGATTTTCAATCATTTTTTAACCTTGCCCAAATACTGAATTTTTCTTTCATATCCGCGAAATTCCGCGGCGCGTTCACTTCTCCAAACATGCGTGTCCATGCAAAGTGTGATGAGCAGACTCACCGAAAAAAAAGACTCCGATACTCACGGGTTATGACACATTTCATAGTATTTTTCGCCGAATGACACGTTCGAACTAGGAAGAAGGAAATTGGTGCGCCCGAATGTTTATAATGAAGGTGAAAAATGTGGTAGGCCGAATTTGATAAACAGGAAAGAGATTGTGGACACACCGTGCCCAGTGGATTTGAATGCAGTGAATAAAAATCATGTTGCAATAAGTTTGTAATACGGATAAAGTGGATAAGTATAAAACAGTCAGCTTCTCACCCAGAGCAGTATTCCTGGAACACAGCTTCGACAGCTCAAGTAAGTTCAATTAATTGAGTGGATAAGTGAATGCTGATCAATCAAGTTGAATTAAATTGAAAGCAGGGACGCAGTTAAGGGATATAACAGTGCAAAAATTGGATGTAAGTATTGCCCTATTCAATTACATTCGCAAATTCATTTGGTCATAAGTTTCAATCGGGAGTGATGAGTCTCACCTTAGACGATTCGTGTTAATGCTACCTTGACCGACTTCCGAAACCGCGATGATTGCAGGATCCATTCTCGGCTTGCAGCTATAAGCAATTCGCTTCAGGTCATTACTCATGATTCCTGCATCTTCCGTTAATCGGGATTTTATTGCCAAAATAAAAAACAATGAGAGACAAAAATTTCTCCATTTTTCTAAAAAAAAAATGTATTTGCAATAACAAAAAAATTTTTTTTTCAGACTGATTAACTCATAACTTAACGCCATGGAAGGAAAGTCTATCTTCTCCGTCTTGCTCATCGCTGTGATTTGCACATCGTCATTTGAATCTACTACCGCTTGCTGCGATGGTCTTTGCGGGCACGGCAAATCGAAGACTGTATGTGTGCCGGTGTCAGGAGGTGTCTCACTACGTGGAGGTCTTGGTTTGGGTTGTGATGACGACCTCACTGGTCAGCTCGCCCTGCGTCAAAAATTGTCCTTAGATGGAGGATTAGGTAATTTGCCTTATTTTCAACTTCCAGATCTTTAGGCTTTGCGTTACTAGCCATAGTGGAGCATTCCGATATTCAAACTTCAAACTTATGAAGATGACGTTCATTTTCTTGCCTAGGTGGATTAGGAGGTCTCCGACTATCTGGAGGACTTTGCGGTCTAGGAGGTCTTGGCTTATCCGGTGGTCTGGGAGGTCTTGGACTATCTGGTGGCCTTGGAGGTCTTGGACTATCTGGTGGCCTTGGAGGTCTCGGACTATCCGCTGGACTATCTGGCGGTCTAGGCGGTCTAGGTGGGCTGAGTGGTCTATCGGCATTGGGACTTCTTGGAGGAACCTCTGGATTGGGATACACCTTGAAACTGGCTAAACCAGAAAATCCAACTGTTACCCTCAAACTAGCGAAACCCGATGCTGGCAAAACATCGGAAATCAACGTCCGTCACTATAACGTACCCAGCTATCCCTGGAACATATACTCTGGCAATACGCCTAATGTTCTTCCATCACCTTATGGCTCCAATGGATACCTTCGTCTTCTCAATTGCCTCCGCGGCGGATCGGCAGGTGGTGTTGGACCTGCCGAAGTTGTCTTCCCAAATGGAGGTTCCTCAGGAGGTATCGGACCTGCAGAAATTGTGTTCCCAAATGGGGGAGGTTCTGGAGGCATGGGACCCGCAGAAGTCGTGTACCCTCAGACGGGTAACATCGTTCTGGTAAATTTCAATTGATCATTCATATCGTTTGTTATCAGCAGATAATGCCCCGATTTTCACGACTTTTTCTTTCTCTTCCAGCCTAATCGCAATCCAGGTTTGTACTGCAAATGTAGAACTTCGTAAAATGACAAGGTTCAAACCTCTTCTGACCTACTATTCTTCTTAATTTTAAATAAGTGAAGCGAATGTAATTATCAAGAAAAATAAATGGATAAAAATGACAAGTATTTATTTATGCTTATTCAATTTGGTCCGATCCTGCCTAACATAATCAAGTGACGTTTACTGCTCAGATGATTTCTGATTGGACTCCTCCTGGTTCTCCTTAGTATACGCCGAAAACTGGCTAATGGTCTGAACTGAATTGTGATGAAGTAGGCATGACATTATCATTAGACAAGTTTAAGCTATACTATCAGAATCTCAGTAGAATTGAGCGATAAAAACATCCATCCATTCCAACTTCAATTTTTTTCACTAGCTTACACCCCACTTATCGTTCACCACGCCATCTCTTCCGGTGTACGTCTAAAAAAAAACATCAGTTGTTTTCTACCAGATATTCTCCAATCCGAGAAGTAAATCCCATGGGTGGTTGATTTGGTTAAATTGCTAGATTAACTAGTTGAGATATTGTACCTGTTGAATCAATGAGGGCTTCGTTAGAAATAATCATCGGTTACAGATGCCCGTGCCAACAATACCATCCAAATGATCCACCTCTCGTATTCATTACCCACCGAGTGCGCACACGCTTCCTCGTTTCGAGTAATCGCGACTCCTCACTTTAATCCTCTCCCTACTCAATGATTGATAGAGCCTAGCCTTTTACGTACAATTGAGCGCCTCTACACAGCCGGATGCGCCATCTTGTTTTGCGGATAAAAGTTAGCAAACGATATCCTCATTGTAGTTTTGTGACGATGTTCGAGGAGATTTGAGAATCATTCCGACCAATAGCAGAAACATTCCGTGTACCATGGAAGGTTAATAATGAGAGCCCTCGGTCGGGTGGGAACCTAACCTGGGAAACGAGTGGGTCCACCATGAGGCACCCATCTAGCATAGTGGTTCCTGGAGGTTTACCCTGTGGCTAGAAATCCGATGGCTTCAAACGCGAAAGTCGGTCCCAGTCGCGCGGATGGGTGCCCAGTGGCCCCTTCCGAAGGGATGCTCAAGAATGGCTTGAGAATAAACGAGACGAATGGTGAAAATAATTACCAGATACACACTTTGCGCATCAACAATTTCATCATTATCACGCTCCTCAGTTTCGCAGTCATTTCAATCCCTTCCACGAACGGGAAGTTGATAAATTAGTTATGTGTTACTGTTTTTCAATGCCTCATAAACTTCAATCATAAATACCATTATTTCATTTGGTGTATGATAAATTTTCCCCATCTGCACCATAACACCAGTTCCTCCTAGTGGCAACACTGCATCAAAAAAACCCAGCGGTCATCACTCGTAAACTCTCGCATCGTGCTGCATTTCATTTCTCTACACCCTATATACAGCCATAAAAGTTTCGTGGAACATGGAACTACCACAACCCTCCTCTGTTTCGTGTTTCTCGGCCGCTCGGAATGCATAAACTCAAGTGATAATAATATAATCACGGAAGGTAAACTTGCCAGTCTAAAGTGCTTCGCGGGAATAGTACGAGGTGTATTGGAGTGCATTAAAGTGAGGGATTGTATAATGTCAATGAGCGCCATAGGACTTTTTGGGCTATTTTTGCAAGGCCCGTAGATGGAATTCAATGTCCTCCTCCCCCCCCTTCCCCCTCTTACCTCCCTCCTTTTCCCTCCTGCCTCCCAATTCCCCCCTTTCCCCTCCTACCTACCTCCCCCCTTTCCTCTCCTACCTCCCCCCTTTCCTCTCCTACCTCCCCCTTTCCCCTCCTACCTCCCCCCTTTCCCCTCCTACCTCCCCCTTTCCCCCCCCCCTACCCCCCGGCTGCTCTGTGACTTTCAACCGAGTATATGGGATTGAAAAAAACATAATTTCAAAAATTTTATTTGAGATAATATCGAATGAAATATTTTTCGTAGAAAACTTACCTTTACATTTTCAGATAAAATATAAATATTCAGTCTCCACATTTTCCTATCAAAAACGAGTTTCCTTATAAATGCCAGATAAGGCCAAAAAAAATCTGCTTCATGAGGAAGCAGATTTTGCCATATTCTCCCCTACTTCCAATACCTTGTACCAAGCGTCTCTTAGTTGTTAGTTCCTCCAAAAATGCGCCAATCTCTGGAGATACATTTCCCATAATTGCAACCAGTATTCCGTTACACGGCAATTTTTTTGCACCTCATCAGAATTATTACGAAAGAAAAAAGTATAAATTAGAGGAGTAATCTCAAGCATTGCTATTCCGTAAATTCCCCGGACTTTGATAATTACCACAAGATGATAAACGCCAAATTTATCTCTACTTCTTATCAGCTTGAATGATCCTCGTGAATTCTCAACAAAAATTGTTGTTTTTTTTACCTCCATATAGCGACTAACACCATCAAGTGCACATTACCCATGATAAAACTCATTCCTAGAATTTTATTTCATTATTAACGATAATTATACAGTAAATTAAAACATTCATAACATTAAAATCCACTCAATAAATAATCCTCTACATTTATTACTCTGCATTACCTTGGCAACTGCTAGGATTGAATAAACACAATAAATAGCCCATACCAATATCCATATTTTCCAAAAACCATGAAAACTCATTCACTTGTCTCAACAATCTACCATCCATAGCCCATACATTCACCAAGCTCACCTCTTTACCAGCAATCCTCTTTAGTTTATGGTGTATTTAGTCCTCTACCTATGGGCAATACATTTCAGACGTTGCGAGGGAGATGAAAATAAAAGATTGCCTCTCGGCTCATAAACATCGAGGAAGTAACTGAAGAGGTTGGCGCTTCATGGATAATCCCCCAGCACTGTTTTTCCCGATCATCCCTTCCTCTACTGTCTCTTTATTTCTCGTGCATTGTCGAACAGAGCCTCTCCTTTTTCTACCGCTATTGCCAGATAATTGCATCCTCGCCCCGAGCCCCAACTTCTCTACCTGTTTTCTCATTTTTTTTTTGCTTCTTTTTCTCATTTTTTTATTTGGTACTTTTTTTCTGTGATGAATCTTTTGCCCTCTGTATGACCTGCGCTGTTAGAAGGTGGCTCATTTTACCGCAGATGCCTGTCGACGCTCCTGTTCCGCTTTAATGGAAGAGGAACACCTGAGAGGAGAATATTTTGCGAGCATGGGTGGGGGGAGGGGGGGGGGGGTTCGGAAAAAATAATTTCTGATGTCGAAATCGGACATCTCTTTAGGCTTGGCGAAACAAATTAGCGTTTAGAGCTTTGTATATGATTAATAATATTTTTTATTGATTTCTTTCGTCGAGTATACATAGTGATTTAACAGGACTTTAGTCGTGTGCAACCGCCGGATGAATTTCGTACATATCCCCGCTCACAGCGACAGGACTGGGTGAGACTGGTGCATTGCTGGAACAAAAATACACATCGGAAAATATATAGATATAGTCTTCTGAGGTGTTTGAAAGTTCTGAAAATTTTGAAAATGTGTGGAACATTTGTGTCATGAAAACGTTTGATTTCCAAAAAATTCCATATCCCGAAATTCTGCAAAATTTCCTTATCTTTTAGATACTGAAGAAGTGAATACGTAATGCCAAAAATTTTCAATCTTCTAGAACTTGCTACATTTAGGAGGTTCCTAAAAGTGGAATGGTGAATTTCCATCGAACAATTTTAGAGATTTATTTTGCAAAGTTCGGTGGAAGATTGTTCGTAAGAAATTTTTCTTCTGGCATCGCCAAAGAACAGGTTGTTCTCACAATTCCTGCACAGGTCATGTGTGAGAAAATATATTTAGAGAATATATATAGACAAAGTTTTATACGAAATTGGTCGAAAACAATTTTTTCTGTTCAACAAACGTTGAACCCAAGTGCCATACGTCAACTTGATGTCTCTATGTTCGCGCACACTTATGACCACGTTATGAGAATAATAAGGAAAACACGGAAATTATTGGCATAACTATAAATTACCGCCGCGTTTGCAGTTGCATCACATTTTCTTCCATTCGTAATGAATGCCAGATACGATCTTGAGCGTTTCCAGGAGGAAAAACATTGAATAATGTTTCAAAAACTCCAATTCAATGTTCAATTTCCAAGAACTCAGCAGCAAAATCATATTCACAAACTAAACGGCCACTCAAATTTTTAAGGCTGAACTACTAAATTTCTAACTTCAATATTTTCCTTCCATAGCGTTACTTCCATAGCGTTAGTTTATTTCAATTAAATTAATTTATTCGCTCTTACGATTCCGGGACAAAACCGAGGATTGGGGTGGGGATTATCACACGATGGCTCGCACATCCTCCCACACAAATCGCTCTTCTCATTTTCCCCACAAACTGGTTGGGCTTGTGCTATAAAAAAAAATCAAAAATATTTTTCATGTCAATCAGAATATAAATTGAGTCCTAAAAATATACTGCTGCATTTTTTTCTTATGATTATTGATGGACAGGAGGACAGTAGGTTGCTTCAGTACCGGCCAAATGGATTTATTAGACAGCATATATATATATGTATGTCTATATATGTATGTATTGCGTAATAAAAAAAAAATTGTAAAATTAGTTTAATGTAAACAAAAAAAATGATCGTATAGGAAGTGAAATAAACATTTAGTCTGATGAAACAGAAGAACGAATTACCTGTCACAGCAGCCAACGTCATACTAATAACCAATGCCGCCTGTAGCAACAACATTGTCAAGTGAGAGGCATATACAGAAATGAGCATTAACAAGGTAAATTTTCCTCCTTATATTCTCCGTTTCAGCGATAACCGCCTGGTAAAATATTACTGGATGATGTTTTCTACCAGTCTTATCATCCATGCTTTTAGCTGCCGCGAATGACGCAAAAGTTGCAATTTTCCAGGTCTGTAAAATAATTGCATTCAAATTCAAATTATTCTGGAATATGTTTCGTGTTTTATCATTTCTTTCATAAGTTCTAGCTTGTCTGTCTCTCGTGCGATTCTGTTCATTTCCCACTTTCGATATTTGAAGTTTTTCTCTTATCTTCTCATTTTCTGAATACGATGCACTTTTTCCGGTGAATTATAAAATCAAGGTGTTGTTTATGTTACTTCCAAATGGAAACCTACCAATCGTTTTGGTATTTAATTGTCTTTAATTTATTCCCGGTTTCGGGTCCAGGAAGGTTCCAAAGCGCATGAGTGTGTGTGTGTGTGTGCGCGCGCGCATGCGTATGTGGGTCGGTGGCTGAGTAGGTGGGTACGTGGCTGGGTTCATAGGTGGGTGGGTGGGTGCATGGATGGGTGGGTGGGTGCATGGATGGGTGGGTGGGTGGGTGCATGAATAGGTGGGTGGGTGCATGGATGCGTGGGCGGGTGCATGAATGGGTGGGTGGGTGGGTGCATGGATGGGCGGGTGGGTGGGTGCATGGATGGGTGGGTGGGTGGTTGCATGGATGGGTGGGTGGGTGCATGGATAGGTGGGTGGGTGGGTGCATGAATAGGTGGGTGGGTGCATGGATGGGTGGGCGGGTGCATGAATGAGTGGGTGGGTGGGTGCATGGATGGGTGGGTGCATGGATGGGTGGGTGCATGGATGGGTGAGTGGGTGGTTGCATGGATGGGTGGGTGGGTGCATGGATAGGCGGGTGGGTGGGTGCATGGATGGGTGGGTGGGTGCATGAATGGGTGGGTGCGTGGTTGCATGGATGGGTGGGTGGGTGGGTGCATGGATAGGTGGGTGGGTGCATGGATGGGTGGGTGGGTGGTTGCATGGATGGGTGGGTGGGTGCATGGATAGGTGGGTGGTTGGGTGCATGAATAGGTGGGTGGGTGCATGGATGGGTGGGCGGGTGCATGAATGGGTGGGTGGGTGGGTGCATGGATGGGTGGGTGCATGGATGGATGGGTGCATGGATGGGTGGGTGCATGGATGGGTGGGTGCATGGATGGGTGAGTGGGTGGTTGCATGGATGGGTGGGTGGGTGCATGGATAGGTGGGTGGGTGGGTGCATGGATGGGTGGGTGGGTGCATGAATGGGTGGGTGGGTGGATGCATGGATAGGTGGGTGGGTGGGTGCATGGGTGGGTGCATGGGTGGGTGCATGGGTGGGTGCATGGATGGGCGGGTGCATGGATGGGTGGGTGGGTGCTTAGGTAGTTGGGTGGCTGGGTGGGGGGTTGAGGAAGTATGTATGAGTACGTTGGTAGTTGTGTGTGTGTGTGCACGAAATCATTTAGCTCTGACGGTTTAGGGTTCGAGACCCGCTTGCAAAACCTTGTCCCCAAAATAACTTTTTTCTCATGGACTCCGATCAATGTCTACCCCTTCCGTGCGAGCTATGGTGGTACGCATAATACGAATTAGACGAAGAATACTTTTTTGTTCCTCAAATTCTTAGAGTCTTTGGTTCAATTCGGTCGAGAAATTCGGGAAACGGCTGAGATTATAACGCGACTCCTTGAGAGTTACAACCTTATGAGACGTCCCCAGCACATTATGGGACAGAGGTGGCAGGAATATTTTATGGCAGGAGGAGGGAGGGGGGGGGGCGAATTTTTCCGCCGCTACCCTGTATCGGCATTTTCGAAATAACGAATTGCTAAAATTCATCAAATGGATACATAGGCATTTTTACAGGTGGATGTCCCGCTTAGTCGGTCTCCACTGGTCACTAAATTTATTAGCACCTCCTTTGATAACTCACAGCACTTCCACCTGAAGGAAAAAGCTGCGAGACTTGAAACTCAAAACTAATAAATTCCCGCTTACTATATGGAGTTTCCATTGCCTCGAATGCGAATAAATATGTAATGCACATTATACTGCTTGCATGGGACTCGTATAGAAGGTGTGATTCGCTCAGAGCGCAATTGATAAATGCTCAAGAAATTATGAATGACTTTTGTAATGTGGTTTCCTGGAATGTCTTTATTTAATTTGTCCCGTAATATGCTTTGATGCTTGAGATATATGTAACTATGCAGCATATATATGTATGTAGCAGCTATATACATATGTAGCAGCTCCCATCAGAGTCGGAAATTTCGATTCCGGCAATTGAAAATTTAAACTCTGATGCCTTTATACTGACTTGCAGCTCCATCATCCGACATATGAGCAATATTTTCTAATGCAGGTAATTTGGATTCAGGTGGTCCATCATGGCAATGGTCACATGTTGAACTTCGGTACATGGGTTGGATGAGCGATGGTATCCCACCCAGGGATGTACTGCAGCTTGATGAATTGACCAAGAAAAATCTGGAAGAGCTCCATGCAAGATGGATGAATGGCATTCAGGAAAATCTATGACAATCAGCCCAAGTAAATCTTCACCGAGTGATTTGCATTAATATTGAGCAAACAGTATAAAATATTCCAATGATTTTTAATCTCACAGTAAATTGGCTTCATCCGTTCGAAATAAATGAGAGAATAAATATGAGATTTAAACCATTGGTAACCGAGTCAAAGTGAGAACGGGAAATGAATAAAATTCATTTTTTTTAGACCGAGGTTAACAGATAACTCACTTGGGTATGCATGTATGCAAATTGCACTGCTCGTGAAGTCGTGATATTCCGTTGTGGAAACTTTATGTACGCCGGCGATGATTTGTTCGTTAACGCGTGTAAAGATCGTTCTCTCTCTCACTCTATTTCTACCTATGGTTTTTATTTATTTCCAATATTTTTCTTCATTTTTTTTTCTTTTTCGAAGAAGCACCTCTTCCTACCATGGGCCGCTGCTTCACGTGCGTATGCGCCGGTAAATTCATCCGGATTTTCCCTGCCGCGACAAGCGGGAGGACAAGTTACGACCGTACGACACGCGAACTCGCGGTATGTATGGGGGCTTTTTCATTCTTCTTCCACCACCTGTTTTTATCTCTTCATGTTTAAGATTTTTTAAGCGTTATTATAGCGAGAAATTATCTCCATTGAATTATTTATTACTCGTTTTGGGTGACTGTACTATATATACCTCTGTGATTTTGGAAAAAATTGTGTGTAAAATCTTTCGCAAATGATGGATCGCAGATTGATCCCAATGGAAACCATACTGTATTTTAGCCTTACAAATTAATTCGCGTCCCTACTCCTTTACTCGATAAGTCGAAGAAAATTGAATCGAGTAACCGGTGAAGCCTCTCGTTTTTGCTCCCACTGGCCGACGGTTTTTCGATTTTTGCGGATTCTTGCTGTGCGTGCGAGCACGCGGAATTTTCTTTTTCGATGTATATAGCTGACAAGCAAAAATGGATTTCTACCATTTACAGCCGGCCATGTTCATCCGCAAGTTTCTTGG
Source organism: Asobara japonica (assembly GCA_026005395.1). NCBI lineage: Eukaryota > Metazoa > Arthropoda > Insecta > Hymenoptera > Braconidae > Asobara > Asobara japonica. The sequence goes on along the minus strand of BQMI01000329.1, from coordinate 1,115,894 downwards.
TTGTTTTAGTTTTCACGCGCAGCCGTTAATTATCGTGAGGAAGAGGAGCGGGGGTTGTGCAAACCGGCTGATTTAATCTGCCCATTGAGCGCCCCATCGGCTACCGCAGGAGGTGCAAACGAGCCACAGGCCACTATTTTAAATTTCTTCTTTTTTTTTTGCCCACCGATTAAGAAAAAGGGTAATTGCTAATGGGGAAAAACGGATGTTTGATCGTTTGAAAAATTAGGGAGCGTGTGGAGAAAATCAATACGGCAGTTTTTTAGGTCGGAACCTTTTCTTTTTTTATGGAAACTTAAGTAAATTACAGTTAAAGTTAAGTAGCGCAGTACACCGTTGGAATTTTTTTTTCTGATACCAGCGATTTCCGAAGGGCAGATAGTCGGGAAAACTATTCAAAGGTCACTTATCTGTATCGCATGATTCATCACGAATGGTTCATAGGGATGTTTTTTTTAAACCTTTTATGGGAGTGTGTTGAAATTTGGATCGGCGAACTTTTCGGTGACGGAAGTAGGGGGTAACACGTAGCGTCGAGAGAGTGGGGGCCGTGACTCGCTTGCCTTAGGTACCTGTAGTTAAAATTACAATGTTTAGGCGGCGTGACGATCGCCGAACACACCTGTTGGAGCTCCATGCAGTTAACCCCTGATTATTAAAAATTTATTATTACGACCATCAGAATTTATTGATAGGCGAATGATAGCCAATGATTGATTATAAAAACAATTTGATTGACTAAATTTTTTTTAAAATGAATTTTCAAAAAATTGGCCCAAAAGCTGGCCCCCCTTTTTTTAGAATTTAATGATAGAAACTTCTACTTGGGCTCATTCTGCGCAAATAAATGATAATAAATAAATAAATGATAATAAATAAACGAGGAACTCAATTTCAATTCTCTTCGTGAATATTACGGATTCATTTCCTAGCGTTCCCTCGATTATTTTTGCGTCTTGAGAGAAGAGTGTAATTATCGCATTGACTAAATGCGAGTATGTTGTGGAAAAATTATTGATTAGTAATTTAAATGCTTTCTCTCCCATCAAACCGAAAAGTCGAATTATTATTTCAGCTACTCCCTATGAAGTTTCCCTTCTGTCGCGTGTCTTTATGACACACCGTATTTTTTTACCTCCTGGAAAAATGTATCCACTCTTGGTCGAAATATCGAGCTAGCGAAGTCAAATAAGTACAAGCAAATATGTAAATATTGGCTATAACCATTGAGATACCCTCAAATGCATGTTTTTATCCTGCGAATGTGGCTTGGTCGTGACTGGTACAAAGTGAAGTGGGCATAGTGAAACGAGGGTTAGCGAGTTAAAAATCTTAGTGAGAAGTGGAATTACCCTGTGGCGACCACGCGATCGTATGATGCCGACCTATGCTATTGCAATTTATCCATTTTTTATTTTGTCAAAGTGTGTCTTTTTGTTACCTGGATTACAATAATTCCCGAGTGTGCAATATCTCGCACCACTAAGTGATATTTAAATTCTAGAAAAAATTTGCCAATGAGGGTAAAACGCGAGGGCCAGTGAAGTGAGAAGGAGGCATCGCTTACATATATTTGCATTGAATTAACCTTCGTTGTGTGTTCGAGGAGTTACTTCGGAAAAGCCTGGTGTTTTAGAATGGTACAAGTGAGAAGTAAGTGGGAGTGGGGATTATTGGAGCTCGGCATTATAATTATCAATTTCCTACCGTTACATGACCATTCGTTTAATTAATTCTCGGATTAATTGACTGTCAGGCTAATCCTCCGGCGACCACTGACTCCTATGTCATGCACTGGACTTTTTCACCATTTGCAACAGTTTAGTCGGACAATTTTATGCTGTGTTTGCTAATGGTATAGAGTTTCATGATAAACGGGTGAGTTTATACGACGCGTACATTGGAGTTTGAATAATCTGGGGAGAACGAGAAAGAATTTGCTTCGACAATAAATTGACTTCATAGTTGGAAAAAAATTACCAGATTCTATTGCATTACCTTTTGGACGAAAAAGGAACTGTATTTCCGTGACCTGATATTTGCAATTGCAAGAATGTACTTTGCAATTATTTTTCACAACTTGCCGATAGGCTAAGGAACTACCATGACTCAAAAAATTAGGTGAATTATATATGACATAGATCAGTAGAAAGGATGAACATCAGCTTCCAAGCAAAACCAAGCCGTTTCAGCGTAAAATGACACCAAGATTTTCTGTCTAAATATATGTGCATACTATATATCTCACTTGCCTGCTGATAACAACTGCACATGTCAGTGTGAAGAATGATGTTGGTATGAGATATAAAATATTGAAATCTGATTGGGCGAACCTGATTCGGCGAACCTGATCAGGTGAACCTGATCAGGTGAACCGGATTAGGCAAGCCTGCTCGGGCGAACCTGGCAGAACGAACCTGATCGGGTAAACCTGACAGAGCGAACCTGATCAGGCACTGCTGGGATTTCGACTTAGCCTGAGTCAAATTCTTCTCATCGAGTTCCAAAACAGCGGACGCGAAGTGAAGCCACAATCTGCCCGCACTTCCTCCACTTGACATCCTTTCATTCAGTTTTTGATCAGGTTCGCATGATACGAAGTTTAGTAATCAATCTGCGATGACCTGATCACGTTCGGATTATGTCTCCCTGCATGCTGATGTCTGGTGATTTTGATCAGAATGGGAGAGCCTAATTGGGCACTCAACCTGTGACCTTCTCATTAAATTCGGCTTACATGTGACCTTGAATTTAAACCCGCCTGCAGGAAATGATTTCGTGTTAATTATAATGATACATAATAATTAATTTGTACTAATTATATTGTATCTCTTCAGCAGACCACCTGTAATGACTGGAATTAAGCTCAGATTAGGCAGCTTTAACATCAACATCGAGATCCGCCCACCTATGATCAATTTCATCCGGTTTGATTAGGTTAACCTGTTCGTATACAACATTTTCTGAGCCTTCTGCTCAGGAAGACATCATGTTGTTCATTATATGATTATGTATTGATAAAGTGGATGCAACCAAAAACATCGTATGTCCTACACCACTGCAGCGAATCTAAGTAATTGCGAAGGTAGTGGATGGTCAGATATGATTTATAGAAGCAAAACCAAGTGCCATAGCTATATCACTATACCGCGTTAGCCTAATAGTAAATAGGATTAGTAATCCTTGGTTCGGGTCCTAGTCCATCTAATATACGCCTGAATAGACTGAATAATCAAGTTATCTGTTCAGGATTAGATCCGCCACCAGCTGAACTCCCAACTCAATGAAGCTGATAAACTAGGTAGGAATGGTCAAGCTTTAGCGACACAAGGCCCATTCTCGGTTGGTCAAACCGAGTTAATTCTAAGTCACTTTCGGTCCAGTCCCTGTATCCCAGTCTAGGCACATCGCCAATTACCAACGCTGGACATTATGGAATATGGACCAGTCTATGTCCAGTCGTGTCCGGAAGCACCGATGATCCCTGGGTACTTCCTCCATTTGCAATCAACATCGAAGTTCAGCCAATCTTGGACCAGCGTATCACCAGAACTGACATCTCAGGAATGGTTAGCTCAGCTTGGACCAGGCACCAAGTCTCAGTGATCCTCCAATTCATCACTAACATTGAGCCTGGGTAGCGAATCTTTGATGAGTCTGCAGCCACAGCATCGGAAAGCTGATAATGATCCAACTAACTTGCAGCTAGTCTTGGCTCTGATCCGTGCTAAGCTTGAGCCTTTTGGTATTTGCGATATTTCAATGATAGAACTTGAAAAAACCTCAATGTCCCTCTTCCACTGTTTTTCCCTCCTTGTCCCAATGTTTACCCAAATAAAGTAAGTAAACAATAGAAACCAGAGGCGCAGCGGTTGGCTGTTTTCAATACCCCTTTATTACAATTCTTTTAATGTCTACCTCGTGTACCCTCAATTTCTAAAAAAATCATTTTATCATGTATTCTCCTCCTTCCTTCTGTTTCTCCGCGTGATCGCATTGTTGCGAGTCCACCACGAGTCCTTTGCCTATTGTTACTGACTACCGTACGGTGTAATTCAATAAAATATCTCGATTCTTCTGGACCCCCCCGCCCGCTGAACGTTTAAGCTTCACTCGCAGTTTTCCCATTAATCTTGCCAAGTACTTCTCGTCATACTATCCATGAGCTATGTTTCCTGCGTCTAACGATCGTGCCAGGGAGTCCCAATGGCAGCCGTGAAACCTACAAGCATAACATACAATGCTAACATCAAGGTGAATGGACGATGCGACAAGGAGGACGGTGATGAGGTTGGAAAAAAAAGACAGTTACCAACGACACCAGCATCATGATACGTTGTGCTCCACCTCTAGATAAGCACGGTACACAACGAAGGTGGCCCGTAAAAAAATATTTCCAAGGATTCACCGGTGTGATGGTCTGGGTCTTCAAGTATGTCATACTTGATTCAAGTCTCGCATACTTGATTCAAATCTCGCATACTTGATTCAAGTATCCCATACTTGATTCAAGTCTTGTATACTTGATTCAAGTATCGCATACTTGATTCAAATATCTCATACTTGATTCAAGTATCGCATACTTGATTCAAATATCTCATACTTGATTCAAGTATCGCATACTTGATTCCAGTATCGCATACTTGATTCAAGTATCGCATACTTGATTCAAGTATCTCATACTTGGTTCAAATATCTCATACTTGATTCAAGTATCTCATACTTGATTCACGTATCTCATACTTGATTCAAGTATCTCATACTTGATTCAAGTATATCATACTCGATTCAAGTATCTCATACTTGATTCAAGTATCTCATACTTGATTCCAGTAGCTCATACTTGATTCAAGTATCTCATACTGGATTCAAGCATCTCGTACTTGGTTCAAGTAGCTCATACTTGATTCAAGCATGTCGTACTTGATTTAAGTATCTCGTACTTGATTCCAGCATCTCATACTTTATCCAAGTATATCATACTTGATTCAAGTATCGCATACTTGATTCAAGTATCGCATACTTGATTCAAGTATCGCATACTTGATTCAAGTATCGCATACTTGATTCAAGTATCGCATACTTGATTCAAGTATCGCATACTTGATTCAAGTATCGCATCCTTCATTCAAGTATCTCATACTTGAATCAAGTATCTCATACTTGATTCAAGTATCTCATACTTGATTCAAGTATCTCATACTTGATTCAAGCATCTCGTACTTCATCCAATGATCTCGTACTGTATTCAAGTATCTCACTTGATTCAAGCATCTCGTACTTCATCCAATGATCTCGTACTGTATTCAAGTATCTCATACTTGATGAACCCCAATCAGCAAATGGGACTAAATGAATCCCAACCAATAATTCCCCAATACAATTTGAGAAGTTTGATTCCTAAGATATCTCCAGTTCGAAAAACAAGGTGACATGACAACGAGGACGATGATGAACTGGGGGAAAAAAATACCAAGAGAGATATATATTGAAAATAAACGAAAATATTCAGTGAAGCATCTCTTTCTCACGGGCACTTGCGCACTGTTTGGTCGCGGTGTTCCTACGACTGCTTCCGTCCACGTTCCTCCAGCTTGTCTATGATTTATGCCGAATCGAAGCTGAACTGAAGATTTACGAGGGGACTGCGCGGCTTCCTGCAGTTGGAATATAAATTTCTTGGAGGTATCTGGGAAATTCAGCAGGATTATTTTGTGTATTGTTTAAATTTTTATAGCAGGAAATACTTTTTAAGGCAAACAAAATTGTGGGGGGAAGAGTATAGAACGAGTTGTAGTAGTGACTCAGTATTTTTCATGACCCGAAAATCCGGAAATATATGTTCGTGTCATATGGTGAATCATCATCTCGCACGTTTCCATAAGTATGTGCGTGTGCGCATTTTTGTTTCCCAATTGGCGCATCCTGACGTAATTGATTATGGAATGTGATGTACAACCTTGAGTAAGTACGGTTTAGGGATTATTGGACTAAGGCCGCGAAACCAGTACGACTGTTGCCCCAGTTCCGTCAATTCTCGATTTGCTCTTACTCTTCCTCTTCTTTTCATTCTCTTCCAATGCGTCCGTATACTCTACTCGATAAAGAATAATTGGCAAAAATTATAGTTCCTCTCCTCAAGGGATGAGTTACAAGAATACCAGTCCCGAAATCCGAGACATTACAACTTCCGGAAGTCCGGAGAGTAATGAACAGCATCTCAATGGAAAACGATGATCCCATTCATAAGTAGACCACCACAAAAAATTTGTAAGAACAAGATTGCCATGTCGTCGCGATAATCAGCCGTCCGCAAAATTATCTTCCTCCAATTAAATCCAAATAAAGCTGACTTATTAAACTGAAATTCCATGCAACAAAATTGATAAATGACTACGGTTTTATGGAATTGCTGAAATGGTAGAGAAATTACGATTAGACGTTCTTAATCGGCGTGGCTCGCCTCGAGATTACCGATAACCACGTAGCAAACGCACTATAATTTCTTTTGCATTGCGCCAATCGAGCCCACAGCGCATACGATAGGGATCATCAGCGTTCCAGATCATGCTGATACATTCCAGGGCTTTTTTTCCCCAGTTCACATTTTCTACTGGCGCAACAATCAATTAGATGGAATTTTTTTTCATGATTGACTTATCGATTTGAATGATAACTAGGAACGGTCAAGTGGAGAAAGATAAATCCATGGTTTTTAATTTGTTGATAGGGAGAGTTATTGTGGTGGGTCGAAAATAAAGGGGACGTGAGTGTGAGTCTCGACGGGTCACATCAATAACCTCCGGATAGCCTGTGTGTGTGTGTGTGTGTGTGTGTGTGTGTGTGACGATACACGTATGAAGCCTAGTTGTACATCAGTTACGCAAATTCGATTTTTGATCGATTATTATGATTTTTTATCGATATCTCGTAAAATATGAGGCCTAGCAAAAGAAGTAATAAAATATGAAATATGTAGTTTCGCGGGAGGAACAACTTTTGTTAAACACTTTTCCTCGTATCTGTCACCGTTCTCGAGATACAGCGTTATAAACAATTAAAATTGTTAATAACAATTGAACGGATGGTACAATTGCAGAAACACTCATTTCAGACCTGGAGACTCAGGAGTTGCGTTGATTGAAAAAAAAGTTAAATCCGTCCAGCAGTTTAAGAGGAACCGTTCGCCAAGCAAAGGATACGGACGCACATACACACACACACACACATAACACGCGCTGAAAATGTATCAGGAGCATGTGACACGTCGAGAAACGTAAAAAATTCATGATTCTGAGGCATTTCATTTTCGGGGTGATTCCAGTAACTTCCCCTATCGGGAACTTAAAAATTATCTGAGATCAAGTGTTCAATCGCTTACTTCAAATTGCGAATGAGAATTTTTTTGAGTAGGTCGAATAAGCCCAATCACTCACGCTCACTCGATTTCAACATTATTTCCAATTTTTTTCAAAAGTCGATTTCTTCCAACTCTCATCTGCGGTACTGGACGACCATGTGATTTATAGGAAGGCCTCCAGGCACCACTGACGGTCGCATTCGCTGCCTTGTTATCGTGGACGCGTCTTTGCAACTTTATTAACCTAAGCCCTCGAGTGTTGGTGGCTTTGGAAAGGCCATTTGATAGAGCACTTTGTTGGACAGATTGAGAGCTTTGTAATTATGAGTGTCAAGGGATATGTCAATGGATTAAAGTGCATGTCAATGTCGAAGGATAGATAGTTTTAGTCTCCAGATTCAATCCTGAGAGAATTTTCCATGATGTATATAGCGCTATATGTGGAGATTTGTTGAAAAGGCGGCTCAAGAGCCTAGAAGCGAAAAATGTCATCACCCAATTACTGGTGATGAAATTTCATACAAGACTTTGCACATCGATTCTATACTCATTGAATTTTATACATAGAGGTCATTTGAAGCAATCGACCCGGATTGGATTTGGAAACGAGAATCTATTTCACTGCACCGATAAAGGTGTCTTAATGCCAACAAATTCTTTCAGTCGATCGGAATTCGTCGAGTATGAATATCAAAATAATTATGTTTACATCTGACAAAGTGAAGGTAAGTGGCGAAAAATGCGTTGACCGGATGCGCTGAAGAATGCGTGCGCAGCAAGTGTTCCTACTTGCGTCAATACATTTTTCTTTATACCTCGGTCGAAAGTACGTATATTCGTCATCAATTTCGAAGCAGAAAGTCTAAGATTCGTGCATAGATGAAACTACATGCACGCCATCTACAACAGCGGGACGAAATTTTTTTGTCCGCTCATCGGTGCGTGGGACGGCTGTCAGTCACTAGTCATCACCTCTATCTACGATAACGTGAAATGTAACCTCAAAACTACTTCAGTGTAATTAATGAAATATTGAAAAAAATATTAATAAACGCAATGACGTCCAGTGATGAGTCGATGGACGAGGAAGAGCTTCTGAGGGATTTTGATGCAGAAGCACGATTGATAATAGCATATCTTGAAGGTTAATTTTCTTTGCGTCTCTTTTTTATGTTATGCCTGCCCCCGACCAGCAGCACTCACTTCGCTCATGCTGCAAATGTCAGGGCAGGCATCAGTATCCATAACCCAAATTATCAATTTTCGTACTTTCGACCGGCTATAAAGAAAAATAGTATACACCACACGGGCAGAAGTTTGAAAGCCCTGAACTGGCATCATGGCGCGCAGTGCAGGAATTTCATACTTTCTGCCCTTATGGTGTAATACACTATTTCTCGTTCCGAACAATCAAAATAAAACTGCCCCTTCGAGCATCGGGAACTTCCTCCCGCAATTTGTTCCGCAACTATGAGACGTCCAACTGTTGCGCTCCCCCCCCCCCCCCCACCATGCAAAAAATAACGCTAATAATTGCGATGAGAACAAGGGCCTGGGAAGAGTTACCATAAAGGAAGAGGACACCCTGGCATTAGCGTGCTAAGCAGATGCAGATGAAACAAATGGATTCGCCAGTTGACTGGCCGTAAATTTTCCGTATCGTTGACACGATCCGAGCGTCCGCGCTCACGAATCCAACGCGACCTTCCTCGACTATCCTGGGTGTTTGCGCCCTCTCTTCCGTAAACTTTGTAACAAATCTTCACGTTCAATCGGCGACACTCGTATAGTGTTGTCAGTTGTTGTCATTCTGTAATAAAAATGTCGGAGTTATCATATCGATGCAATCGAGTCCACATACTGCAGAGTGGCACTATAGCAAGTCTATCAGTATGAAACCAGACGTGAAAAGCAGAATCTTCTGCGGCTCATTCAGTTCTTGGACCCTGCCCATCCCTTCAGAAAAGTCCGCGATTTTAAAAATTGCGTCTTCAATTCCTTGGACCTCGCGCAACGATGTGACTCATCCAGAGCGTGCCCGCCATCAGCATCTGCAAACGACTTTTCCGAATGGTGGCCATCAATGCTCCCCACGGATGGTGCTTCTGCAGCAGGAACCAAAAAATAGTTCTACCAAGACGGTGGTGGCTGCTTAAGGATATTCCACCTATATTGGCGAACATATAAGAATTGCTTAAAATTTTGACATAATGTTTTTGAAGCGGTAACAGATGCTTGTATGAAATTTGAGATTGATTCACAACACCGTTTTGTAGTTATTAATTATCAAAGTTCGCGATTAACACGGCCTCTTATGGGAAAAATAAAAATTTCTGTAAATACAGTTCAAAATACAAAAATTTGTTGAAATTTCGAAAATTTACTATTGAAGCAGATATAAAACGATGGTAAAAATTTCATGAGGATTGACTAAAATTTTTTTTTTCATTAATTTGTTTAAACAATATAATATTGATTCGCAAAATCAAATACAATATAATAATTTTCGATGCCTATCACTTCAACTAATTAACGCATTGACATATTAATTGAAAATTATTGGTGATGAATATAACGAATTAGAGAAAGGGTCATAAACTTTTGTTTTGACTATATGTGTTGAATATCCTTAAACCTAGCTTGAGCTCCACAGAATCCTGGTTCACCATTTCACAACTAAATTCACATAGACCATACCAAATGACTCTCATAAACGACCGAGATCAGCGTTCATGGAGTGTGGCTCTCCTCAGGAAAAAGTCCTGTCGAGGTCTGCTGAATCATCCCATGTCCACCAGCTGAACCAATATGTGTACTGGGTGTGGTATTTCAATAACCTGCGGTTTTACGACCTGTCGTCCATCTCAACTTGAACACCATAATAATTGCTTCAATGTTTGGAATTGTAGCCTGCTAAAATGGAGAGGGAATCCTACGAAATATAAAACTTGATGAATTGCACCAAAAATTGACCAAAAGCGGGAATGCAAGGTTCCATTCACAAGTGACTAACACGATGAGGAACGGCGAACAAGTAGGTACTGCCATAAAATTCAACCGGCCACTTCGACTCAATAAATTGATTCCAATGTTGTTGACTAGATAAGACGCCGATGTCTAATCCAACAATATCGTTAATTTTCCCGTTAATTACTAAAAAAAAAAATTGCAACGACATCGTTATAAGTCGTCCGGAAGGAAGAGAGAGTAATGGCAATGGCATGTGGATCAGAAGCCACACCTTTTCTCTCTCCTACGTCCAGTAAAATGGTAAAGAAAACCAGCGCGGAGGGTACATACGGTGGTAGCAATTAATAGCACGTCGGTAATGCCTGGTTGGCATGCAAGATGGTCCAGTGCCTTTCTTTACAGTCTTTGAAATCTACGGTACGTATCTCTCGCGTTGAGGATCGTCTCTATGTGTCAGGAAACTCTGGTTAATGTGCGTGATATATATTGCACCCGCCGCGATAGAGCCAACAACGATTAATCCGAATTCTTCAGCTAATATCTCTTCAAGAAAAGTTGAATAAACAAGAGTCATTGTGTATTTTTTTTCAAGAGCTCTCAGGTTAATTACACGAGTCAGACGCGGTATCTTAATAATAAATGGATCAAATCATGTGCCCTTGATTTATGATTGGAATCATACAACCATGTGCATTGATGATATAATGGAACTTTTTTTTTCATTGGCTCAACATTGCCAATTGGGTTAATAAAAACAAATTGTAATTTTTATTAACTTCCCGATAGGGTAGCTTATTGTAATCACCCCGAAAATGAAATGTCTCAGAATCATGAAATTTTTACGTTTCCCGACGTCTCACATGCTCCTGATACATTTTCAGCGCGGGTTATGTGTATGTGTGTGTGTGTATGCGTCCGTATTCTTTTTTTGGCGAACGGTTCCTCTTAAACTGCTGGACCGATTTAATTTTTTTTCTAATCGACGCGTCTCCTGAGTTCCAGGTCTCAAAGGAGTGTTTTTGCAATTGTGCCATCCGTTCAATTGTTATTAACAACTTTGATTGTTTATAACGCTGTATCTCGAGAACGATAATAGATACGAGAAAAAGTGTTAAACAAAAGTTGTTCCTCTCGTGAAACTACATATTTCATATTTTATTACTTTTTTTGCTAGGCATCATATTTTCCGACATATCGATAAAAAATCATAATAATCGATCAATAGTCGAAGTTGCGTAACCGATGTATAACTTGACTTTATACGTGGATCATACACACACACACACCCGCACCCACCCACCCCACCTGCCCACCCCACCCACCCACCCGCCCACCCCACCCACCCGCCCACCCCACCCACCCACCCACCCGCCCACCCACCCACCCACCCGCTCACCCACCCACCCGCCCAATCCACCCACCCGCCCACCCACCCACCCGCCCAACCCATACACCCACCCCCCCAACACACACACACACACAGTTATGGATGCGACCCGTCGAGGGCCACACTCGCGTCCCGATTATTCATTTTCCATTTGTTTCAATTGACAGTTATGTCGAAGTTGATCACTGCTCCGAGCTTTCCCGGAAAACTTAGCCTTACTCTAGTTTACTACTTCGGCACAGAGATGAAGCTACAGCATCCCCATAAAATTTATTTTATTTTCCAGGCTGGAAGAATGCTGAAAGCAAATAATGAAGAAGGGTTGTCCTATACCATGGACAACAGAGGGGGGGGGGCAATATATGTGGAAGTCTTGCAGGTGGTCAACATGCCTCAGCGATCATTGTGACGTAAATCTTCTCGCGCGCTTTTAATCCACATGGGGTATGGTGCAGATACCCCCCGGTCTCTCCTCATTTTCTTTATTCTCCTCGTACTCATCGCACTATATTAAAAAAAAAAAAAACGTGAGCAACATAAGAGTGGGCTTGTCAAAGGGAGATCTCTCCACGTAATACCGGCTCTCTTGTAAAATGGGAACGGAGACATAATGCCTGGTAAAGCTGTCCCGTATTTCTAATATATCAATGGGTCTCTTGTAACTTACATCGATTCCTATAACACCAAACCATATCTTGTACAATTTTTCAGTACTTCAATTTCCAGGAAATGTGAACTGCAACTTCGATATACGAGAAGTTGTGTGTAGAAGCTGTGAAGTTGTATAATATCAGAACTACGCAGTGAAAATTGAAATGTAAGGGACGATGTGAGGGTAGATGGAGAAGATACAGGCAATGTCGCTCCGTTCCTGGGGTCAAGCCTGAGCTACCCTGACTCCAATACACTCAATTTCCTGATAGATTCATACCCATCAAAAGCATTCCATAACATCTCCCTCCATTTATCACTCACTCATTTCTCCCTCTTTTTTCAACCTTTCAAACTCGATCAAGCGCTCCGATTTGCGATTACTATCGAAACTCCCGTGCGTAAAATCTCTACCGTATTGCGTGAAAAAATATTCTGCGCATGCGCTTAGCAATCTTCCAAAGCGCAATGTTCATCTCAATATTCGTTTTCTTTCGGTCTAATTCTTTCTGGTATTTTCTGTCCCATGAAGACTAAGAGGAGCGTTTGGGCCTGGGGTATGTGGTTATGATGCTGGGGTCCATGCTGTCTCCATTCATGAGTGACACCTCGATCGGGCCTGAATGCCCAGCCATTTATCCTCAGTGTCGATCGTGTAGCCAGAGTTGATGGAAGTGGAATCAGAGATTTCAATCGACATACCTTGTCGATTTATTTTATTTCACAGTGGTTTTTGTACATGGGTAGATAAAGATGAAGAGGAGGCTAGTAACGATAGTGGCTTACTTGATGGAAGTGTAGGTGGCACGCGATAAATCAATCATTCCTATGGTATTTCTTGGTTCTTTTATCCTGATTTATTTTGTGAGGTCTTGTTGTGGGTGATGGTACTGCCTCCTGTGTGGAGAACGCGCATTATTGGCAACGCGCTTCGCACTTCCGGTTTCCGCCGCACTGACTGGTGTCGCGTCAGTTCCGGTCTTACGTTTTTCGATAACTCCGATATAGGCCAATATTTTCTTCGGTCTTTCCGTTTTACTATACAAGCCCGACGGCGCGCTTCACGCGCTGAATTACAATTTGATATTTGAAGTAACAATATATTTTCCAAAGTTGAAGATACTGTTAATCATTGGCTCCGACAAAATGTGAGCTTTCAATTTTCCAATTTCGTGCAAGCATCTTTTTTTTTCTGTAATTATCGCGTACATATAAAATTTGTCAACACTGGACAGAATATGTAAAACACTCGAAACTTAATGAATTAACAGAACGTCGAAAAATATTCTGTGTATATGATTTTCAATAACTACATAAGCTATGACAACTTGAACAATTGTCATACTTTTGAAAACTAAACCCGAATCGATATCCCAAATATCGATGTTTATCGATGCAAACGCGATTACCAACCAACTTCACGATGTTATCTGACTAATCCGATCAAGCAATAAATGAATGACGATTGAAAAACAAATCATGTCACGGTTTTCGAGATATTTCTACTCTAACGATGTTCATTTATGCGTATGCGACTATCTTGAATAGGACAACTAGGACTTCGAGATATTGCGAGATTATCGATATATTCTGACACTGTCCTTTTCAGAATCATGGAGAAATTTGTGCAGCATGTGCTTAGGGAGGTTACCGATCCTTATGTATCTCGGAAGTCGAAAGTAACGATTGCTTTCCTCAGCCAATCGATACCCCCCCCCCCCCCCACCCCCCGTAGGCTTTCCCAGACTCGATAGGATCAGATATTTCAATCGACATACCTTGTCGATTTATTTGATTTCAGATTCAATTTTTTTCCCTGGTTAGATACAGCGGGAGAGGAGGCTAGCTGGAACGATAGTGGCTTACTTGATGGAAGTGTAGGTGGCACGCGATAAATCAATCATTCCGATTGCCTTTTTGTCCATTTCTGTTGATTCATTTAGTCAGTCTTTTTGCAGCTTATCATGTTGTTGCCTTCTGTGTGGGAGCTTGCGTAATTTACTTTAACTATTTACACATGGAAAAATGTTTTTCAATTGTTGAAGTTGGGGATCTAGCCTGAGTGATTTGTTGGAATTGATTCCAGTTGACATTTAAATTTCATTTGTCACTCCATGTTATTTATTGTTACGTTATGAATCATTCGAGCGGAGTGGCGGAGTGTTTTTATTTTTCCTCCGTTTCTGTCAGTCAATGTTTATTAATGGATGGTTTCGGGTTAATTATTTCAAGATAGATCCTTTCATTAGTGGAAATGCCAGACGGAAAAATAATTAGATCTGCTAAAAGGCTTTGCCTGGATTCATCGAGGACTGTTTTCCTGGCACTCTAGCCCAGGTGTCTAAGCTGTAAAATGTAACGTGGAATTAATTAAACGGCAGGTTTATAGCCCAAGCTACGGGTGAATTGGAATAGCCATTGCCACTCGACGCTTATGACGCCCACATCTATAATACCGCTCGTATACATAACGTGATACTGCACCTACAATGCTTTCAGTATGTGAATAATACTGGGAACATATTTGAGATTGAAAAAAAAAATGCGATCAATCTAGGCTCCAAATCAATCTGCCCACTCTTTTTCACCTTGCACAAATATCTTCACTACCCCTTTCAGAAAATTATCGATTTCATCGGGAATCGATAACCCCGATAAAGAAAACAGTAGTGAGTAATGGAAGTATAGAAAATTGAGCGAGATTGTACTCATTAACTCAAGTGATGAGGCACATTCCAGGGTCTTGCCTTGCTCCACGAACCAAAAGCCAGGCAGGAGAACAAGAATCAAAGGAGACGAAAAAAAAGGGATAGAATGAGGGGCTGCGATAAGCACTGGTGAGAGAGCCTAGATAACACCAATCTCTTCCTGCTACCTTCTGCCTCGTTAACTAATGCATCTTAGTGCCCAATCAGTTTTATCAGCTACATCTCTTCAACCCCCCCCCCCCCCCACCGCCCCCCCCCCCCTCCCAACGGACCCAGCAAAATTTCGGATGACTAAAAATTTTCATTGTAATTGACACGAGTTACCATGTTTTAGTGAAAAACACCCATGTTACATGGTAAATGTAGGAAGAAAACTTGAGGGCTCTGGTTGCATTGGAGTTGTTTGAACGCAGAGTCAGGAACACACCATTGCCATCTTATGTGGCTGTGTGCCCTAACGAACAGGCCGCTCGGGCTGCCCTGATACGGGATCTCCGCTCCAATGGAATGTGTTTCGTTTGCCATCGAGCATCGCATCTCCCATTAGCATTCGAGTTGGCTTGAAAACGAAGAGGTGGGGGGGGGGGGCAAAAATAGGAGATTACGGAGGCTGAATGATGGGTTTCTGTCTGGTTTAATTATTAATCCTAGATGAGACTCAAATGGGCTTATGAAACTTAAAGAGCTCAATTCCGGGATTTTTTGGGTTAAGGGGGATATTGGGGTGGGGGGGGGGGGGGGGGGGGGGGGTGGAGGCAAAGTGGCGAGGGGGGGGGGTAGTTAACCGAGAGCTCGCGGTATGGTCCGATTTGCCTCCTCCAAATTGACGAATACAGTGGGCGGCGTGGTGCTCACCATGCGAGCGATCACATTCGGAAGGGTCAGAAAACTTTTTCCCGTTATTACATGCTCTTTTTTTTAGCGCTAATATGGCTAATTTTTTCTTATCAGTAATATAATTTCACGACAGTTGAACAATTTTACTAACAAAAATCCTCCACAGTAATAACAGTTACCTTTCAACAACTGTTATTACTACCGGAATTTCGTGACAAAAAAATGGTGAGTTTGCGTGTTAAGAGGACTAGTCTAGTACTTGTACTCTTTCGAGTGAAGGTATTTTCGCGGTAATAAAAAGTAGTTGCCACCTTAAATTACACGGAGTGGTTGGGGTCAATGAAATTAATGAAACTATTTTCCAACACTTAGGGACATAAAGTGGATGGTAGGGATCATTCGACAGATCTCGCTGGTTGGAGGCTACTCTGGTGGAAGCAAAAATCCGCGAAAACTTTAGCTGTGCAAGAGAGACAGATAGGTGAAAAAGAATAAGAGTACGGGGAGAAAAAGAGAGGAGAGGGCGTGGTAGATGCATTATGGATACCCGAGTACGTATTTACGGTGGTGGAGAGCAATGAAAACTCGGCGAAATGCTTGCTGCTGTAACATATTATGTTTTACGCTCTTCTCTATGACGTTGGACATATATATACTGGGGTGATGTAGTGAAGTGTATGGTAGATTGTGTGGAAGAAGTGGAGGTTACCACTGGGGGTTATAAGACTTTGATTTTTTAGGAGCTTTATCATCGAAGCAATAAACATAGTACAGGGGATTAATAGAGCAATTTTGTGAGCTGATGAATGGGTAGATTTTTTTCATCGGTTGATGTAATGAATTTTCCCATTGCAGTGGTTGGGAACGTAGACTGTTGGACGAAATGGGGATGCGATACTATTTCATTAGCAATTGGCTTTCCTTCTTCATTTCAGATTTTCGTAGTTTGAGACCTTGCGGCTCTGGCTTGCCCGCACCTCTCGTCAGGTATCCATTTTCGAAACTAAGTAGCGGATAGTTAACGTCGTTTATCCCGTATTTCTTTACGGTACACCGTTGGATTCGATGGAGTTAATTCGTTATGGGCAGATGAGCTCTGATTTTTTCTGGAAAATAGAAACGATAGATGAATAGAAAAAATTGCGGGTGTACTCAATGAGCAAACGAAATAGAGTGAACTTGCTTGTATGAATACTATGAGTAACTCCATTGATAGTATATTACACCATAAGGGCAGAAAGTATGAAATTCCTGCACTGCGCGCCATGATGCCCGAAGCGAAGCCGAGGGCATCATGGCGCGCAGTTCAGGGCTTTCAAACTTCTGCCCGTGTGGTGTATACTATTTTTCTTTATAGCCGGTCGAAAGTACGAAAATTGATAATTTGGGTTATAGATACTGATGCCTGCGCTGACATTTGCAGCACGAGCGAAGCGAGTGCTGCCGCTCGGAGGCAGGCATAACATAAAAAAGAAACGCAAAGAAAATTAACCTTCAAGATATGCTATTATCAATCGTGCTTCTGCATCAAAATCCCTCAGAAGCTCTTCCTCGTCCATCGACTCATCACTGGACGCCATTGCCTTTATTAATATTTTTTTCAATATTTCATTAATTGCACTGAAGTAGTTTTGAGGTTACATTTCACATTATCGTAGATAGAGGTGATGACTAGTGACTGATAGCCGTCCCACGCACCGATGAGCGGACAAAAAAATTTCGTTCTGCTGTTGTAGATGGCGTACGTGTAGTTTCATCGATGCACGAATCTTAGACTTTCTGCTTCGAAATTCATGACGAGTATACGTACTTTCGACCGAGGTATAAAGAAAAATTAATTCGTCTCTATGAATCCTCATCCCGAACTTCTTCGTTAACTTTTTTCACTGGTTCTTGTCCTCAGTACAACTTGGATTCGCTTCCAATGTGGCGTATCGGGTACTCGAGTGCTCTGTGAGATGGGTCTTCCGGCCAAGCGTGACGATACTTAGGCCTATCATGAATACACGTATATATGTACATCTCGGTACCAGAACCAAGAAGGAAGGCCTTCGCGAAAGCAAGAGGAAGAGAGAGGGAGGTAGAGAAGCGAATCGATCGATCACCCGGATTAGCCCCGAGCTGCCGTTCCCGCTGCTGGCTTGCATCGTCACTATCTTATTTTTCTATTTTTAATCGCTCTCTCTCTTCAATTTTTCTTATTTGTAAATAGTTCCACGCCGCTACGGGGTCGCATTCCTTATGCACTGACCATGCGGGGAATTTTTGGAATTTATGAAATTTGTCGACCTGCTGATTTTTTCGATTCTTGCAGGGCCACAGGACATTGATCTCTGGAATACAGCTCGTGCACAATAACTAACGAATTATGATGATTTTTTTTTTTTAGTTCCTGCAATTTATTATCATTATATTTTCCTTCTCATGTCAATCACATCAAGGCCTAATTTTTCGAAGTTATGCTTTATTTGTTCGTAACATTCGTAAATTTTTACAAATTTTCAAAATTTGCGGAATTTGTAGAATGGTTGCAATTAATTTGTTTAGAAATTTTTGCAATTTCGAAATTTCTGCAATTTTGAAATTTTTGCAATTTCGAAGTTTTTGCAATTTCGAATTTTTTGCAATTTTGAAATTTTTGCAATTTTGAAATTTTTGCAATTTCGAAATTTTTGCAATTTCGAAATTTTTGCAATGTTGAAATTTTTGCAATGTCGGATTTTTTGCAATTTTGAAATTTTTGCAATTTCCAAATTTTTGCAGTTTCGAAATTTTCGCAGTTTCGAAATTTTCGCAATTTCGAAATTTTTGCAATTTCGAAATTTTTTTTTCGACATTGTCGAAATTATCAAAATGTTCTATTGTGTTAATTCGATGAAAACATCAGACGTGGAATTGAGAGGACACTTTCCACGACAGTGCTGTCCAGTTTACACTTTTTCCCCGAGGAAACCCGCTTCACCGCCAACCCCGCTCGCCATGCCCGATTTATGGGGCCCCCTCAACTCTATGATATAGTTGGTGATTTGAGGATCGATGCTTCTTGTTACTGGTTAAGACGCAAATTCGATGCACAGTTCACGCCTTTATCGATTAATTTAATTCCCAAGTTTAAACGATTAGTAGCCCGGGGTCTCTCAAGCGTAACAGGCCCACAGTTGACATTGAGAAATTGTCGAGGTGCTTTTTCATTCTCCACACATAACGCCAATTTTCCTATAGCTGGACGAAAAGCAAGTACAAATAGTGGGCAATGAGGATGAAGGTAGGACTGGCTTTAACCGGCAGGCAGTTGAACGATACTCTCGTAAACTCATGACTAACGGCGCATGAAAATTACGCGTCCAGCACTCCTACCCAAGACGTCCCTGTGAGAGAATTCTGTAACAAACTATCGTTGAAATTCCATCGAACCAGTCGATGGAAAAAAAATTACCCTGTTACTCTGTTTGTTTTGGACAAGTGTTAAGATACATTTTATTCAAGTCCGCTATTGGTAATTTGTGCGAAAGAAAAGTATGATAATAAGTGCTGTTGGCTTTCGGGAAGCACTAGAATGTGCCATTTCCAGCTTCCCGATGGATGTTTTTTTATCAATGCAGGCTAACTAGATCTTCTTCGGAGTAGTTAGAGCTCACCACTCGGTCCTGGCCAAGCTACGGCACGATAATTCGCTTCCGAAGGGAAATGGAAAATATTTTTAAAAAAGTTTCTGAAATTTTCAAAATGCTGGCTCTCAAAAAATTGGGGGGGGGGGCGGGGGGAATTCACAAAATTTTTGCCCCAAATATTTCGTCCGCCATTATAATTTTTTCTTGCGTTGCTTGTCTAGCGCGGATTTCGATCTCTCCTTGGGTCGAATCGTCTCGAACATCTCGGCAGTTGATTGTATCCATACGGAGGAGTATAGAAGTGGATCGATCTGGTCCACTGCATCTTTCATGCTCTGTTCGAAGCCCACTCGAACATCGCCCTCCGGACCTATGTCCGTTCGTATGCCGTTGAGGGCTTTGACCAACAAGCTCACTGAGGTTTTCTCCTTCATTAGGGTTGTAATGAGGTTGGAGAGAATTACCTCCATTATTCCCAGGTCCAAGTTCACCTGGAAGGCGCAATTTTTCCATCTTTAATAGTGCAGGTGAATTTTTTATCAATCAGACGAGCGTTATAGATCGAGGCGTCCATTAAAGTAGTATGGGCATCGCGCTACAGTTTCTTACTACTGCATCATTTAAAATATTCTGATGATTAAATTTTTCAATTAACCCTTGAACGGTTGCACTGCGGTTTGACTACATATATATATGTGGATAGGGGAAGTTATTGTTTTGCCCCCGAAAATGAGAAATCGATTTCCCATCGATCTCCACGTTTCACGCCATTTCTGACCTTTCCAGACTATTTAAAACAAAATGTCGGTATGCGTGTGTGTGTGTGTGTGTCGATGTACGTATGTAACCACAAATTTTCCGGAACGATTTCTCGTGAACAAATTATCCGATCAAGGTCCTGTATGACGCAATCAAAGCGTCTTCCCGTAACTTAGTGCTGATTAGTTTTTGCTCCATATATGTCTGCTGGTTCCTATTGTTATCAACAATTTCAATTGTTTATAACGCTGTATCTCACGAAATATTATAGGTACGCAAAAATGTGTCAAATAAATGTTGTTCCTTATAAAAAAATACATATTTTGTGTTGTTTGACTTTTTTCGTATCTTTAACCGTTTCGGCGTTACAGCGTTACACACAATTGAAATAATTTAGAGAGCTCTGTGGTGAGAAAAATGAGAGATTGGAAAGAAAGTACACACACACACGCAGACATTGGGAAGTTATAATTTTGGCCCGCGGAGGGTCAAACCCATAGCCTTTATTTAATTCCTCCTTGAATCTATATCTCCCTCAAACTCTGTTCCAACGATGCTAATTACCTTATCACTAATTGAGCTATTGAAGCCATTAATTCTCTTATGCATCTTGAAAGCCACAAGTAGCTTCGAAATGGCCTGGACCCTGGAATAATCCCCATAAACATTAACAAAATAATTATCATAATCAAATTCAGCGCTCAGTGGATTTCCATTGGCCTCGAATTTGAACCAAATTTGTGATTCTCGTTTTCTCCTTCGATCTAGATCACTCCTGATGACTTTGATGCCAGGAAACATTCCGGGTGTGTTATAAATCATCAGTCTCAATGTATTCTTGAAACGTTTGTGTACAGATCCCAATGCAATATCCAGGTGAAAGGGATTAAAGCCCGCCTGACACATCTTTTGTCGAACATTGCGCACCTGTAGAATGACAAAGTGCACAATTCAAATGGAGGCATGTAACATGGCACATAGATTGAAATTACCAGATAGTGAGATGGTTTTTGTCTAAGTGAACTTATGCCATTGTCATCCAGCATCTGAATCACTCGTCTATCAGGCTTTGAATCATTCCTACCAGCTTCTCTAGCAGTGCAGTGATAGATTTTACGTGTCACATCCTCAAACTCATTAATCTCGTACTGATCGTAATCCTCAAGCTGTTCTTGATTCATTGCGCTCGTTGTTTTAGTTGGATCTACATAGTCATCGCTCTCGTTGTCTCCACAGTTACCTTCAGCAAAAGAACATAGGTTTAAATAGCTCAACGAGATAATAAAGTCATTGAAAATAAAATTGTTGCCATGATCATTTGCTCTATTTGCAATGATGCATTGGCCCTCGAATTTCTGAATCGCTGATCCTCACTCATTTGCTAGGGATTAATTATGATTCGTGAAGAAAATTTGGTTAGAAACTTAAATTCCCAACTTTGAATGATTTCAATTTATTTCGTTCCACAATTTTGCAGGGAAACTTCTTTTGTGACTATCTGAAGGTGTTACGCTGTTCGGACACTTACGCTTAGGTATCATAGTAACGGGTCATAGTAACGGGCCGTAGCAACGCACCATAGCAACGCGCCATGGCAACGCGCCATATCAACGCGCCATGGCAACGCGCCATAGCAACGGGCCTTAGCAACGCGCCATAGCAACGTGCCATACCAACGTGCCATAGCAACGCCCCATAGCAACGGGCCATTGCAGCGGGCTATAGCAACTGGCCATAGCGCCATAGCGTCCCTCCTCAACTGTAAATGAAATGGAGGAGTGAATGAATGTAAAATAACTATACGGAACCCGCATTATCTACAATAAAACCGAATCAAATGTTCTCACCTCCCCCTGTCATACCACTGTTTTCCCCTTCTACACTTTCATCGTTCTACCCAAAGTATTATTTCAAACGCATAAAAAAAAATTTTATTTCTGTTCTGAAGTTTCACTTTTCTGGCGCGTCAGGAACTACACGTCTATATATTTTTTTTTGTGTCGACCGGTGGTCGTCGTATTACAGTTGATCTGTGTTCGCGTGTTCCCTTTCGTTCCCTCCTACTTAGATATCAATTTGGGGGAAATTAGGCGAATTCTAAATCGTCGTCACATCGAACCAATTCATAAAGGTACGAAGTTTCATACCTTTCTCAAGGCGCTAAATTTAATTTGAAATGAAATCCAACAATTTGAAAAAAAGTTGCATTGCAGTCAAATTAAAAGTGCAATTGTAATTTCAGTGGCGAATTCCATTCGAGAGTACAATTATTTCATCTCAAATATGATCCAATTTCTTCTAATGTAACATCATCTGAGTTGCGGAGTGCAAAGCTGACTCAAATAAAATAACATTGACAGAACGATAAATCCTAAATGTTGCTCTTTTGCAAAGTGCAGGGTAGTTGTGTATTGTACTCGTTGCTGAAACATTTCGTGAGGGAGGAAAAGGGATAAATGGATGGCAATGGAGTGAGGGGGGGAGGGCAAGCCCCATTGTCTTGTCGTTGAATCCGGCGAGACCAACTGTTGCTACAGACGCGTCCTTAACAAGCGCGTAGAAGGAGCTATTAAGGTAGTTGTAAACGAGCCATCTCAAACGCCAAACCAACGTCTTGGGAGGCTCTGATTTGGCTTAGACAATAAGACAGTTTTATCAATGCATGTTCGGGGAAGGATCAATTGAGAATAAAGGATTTTGCTTCAGGGGGGGGGGGGGGGGGGGGGGGGGGTAAGTAATGAAGGGAATGTGCTTCGTTGTCCAATTTTCAGTCGGATGGACGGGGAAATAGATTGTGATAGCACTATGTATTTTGATTCCGTATGGAAGAAGTACATGATCTCAATTAAATTTAGACATTGTTTCAACGAGACTTGACTATATTGCACTAATGCATCATTATGCTGTTAATAGTTTTGGATGAACTCCCATCACGACAATTAACATGCATAGTTTACGCAAACCGAGCGATTCCGGAAGGTAATAAATCAGTGATAATTGGTTGGGTCAAGTCCAGGTCACATACAACTTATCATATCTTTGAATCACGAAGTAAAGAACGAGATAGCGTTTGTAATATGAAAGCGGACGGCTATCATAGAAGGCCGCCCCACCCCCCGCCACCCGCGGGCGACGACCGCTGATGCGTTGGGTTCCTACCCGGTGAGATAATGAAAATATTGGGCAGAGACCAGGCGCGAATCAAGGTCCTTTGACCGGGGGCGCATAGTCTATCGCATACCAAAGCCCCCACTGTGTGTGCGTGGGTGGGTGGGTGTAAGTGGGTGGGTGGGTGTGGGTGCGTGTGTGTGGGTGGGTGGAGGTGTGTATGTGGATGGGTAAGTGGATGAGTGGGTGGGTGAGTGAGTGGATGAGTGGGTAGGTGGGTGGGTTGGTGGGTGGGTGAGTATGTGGGTGGGTGAGTGTTGGTGGGGGTGTGTCTGTGAGTGGGTGGGTGAGTGAGTGGATGAGTGGGTAGGTGGGTGGGTTGGTGGGTGGGTGAGTGTTGGTGGGGATGTGTATGTGAGTGGGTGGGTGAGTGAGTGGATGAGTGGGTGGGTGGGTGAGTATGTGGGTGCGTGAGTGTTGGTGGGGGTGGGTGAGTGACTGGATGAGTGGGTGGGTGTTGGTGGGGGTGTGTATGTGAGTGGGTGGGTGGGTGAGTGTTGGTGGGGGTGTGTATGTGAGTGGGTGGCTGAGTGACTGGATGAGTGGGTAGGTGGGTCAGTATGTGGGTGGATGAGTGTTGGTGGGGGTGTGTACGTGGGTGGGTGGGGGTGTAGGTGGGTGGGGTGCACGTGTGTAGGTGAGTTTGTGAGTGGGTAGGTGGGGTCAAAATCGTTCTCTCCTAGATTCTTTCCAGTAATTTACGCTCACATCTATCGGTCTTTAATTTTTTTTCCACTCTATAACAAGATTGAATATGCTTCCGCCTCACGTACTACCGCTTCTACGATCCCCCCACACAAAGCTATGAATGACTCTTCAGTATTTAAATTGATTGAGGAACTTGCGAAGTTGGTAAAAAAAAATGGGATAAGGGTAAAAACCAATGTAAAAGAAAAGGATTGCGGAACGCGTGGTTCGTGCCGGAATGTAACTCGGCACAGAGATACATCCGTCACGGGGGGAAACACGAGGCGCGTGTATGCCGTGGCATTTTGCATTGGGGAATCGAGAATCCTGATCGGATAGCCTAGAACATTGCACTCGTACTACTCTGTCTGCCACGCGAACTCGTGGATGAGCTTTCACGTTTAACTGGAAAAATAACAATCAATTCAGCTTCAGGTTATTATCGTTATTCACAACCCTGTTAGAAGTATTTGGTATTTCATGGACACTTCGACGAGGATTTTCGGAAAAATTCCTAAAAATGCAAATATACATTTGAAAACATTTTTTTCCTGCGTATTTGTTGCAACCCGAGTTTTGCACAGTTGACTCCTTGCACAATCCAAAATAATCCTAGAGCAGTTGTTAACCCCAGTTGACCCTCAAGAGCTCCAGCACACAACTATAATCCCCGGCGTATCTCGCGATCTGATAATCAGTAATATCCTCAACAACATGTCTAACAAACCACAATTGCTGGGACGACTGTATCATGGCCTTCATTAACACCTGTGCCATCTCAGCATCAACATTCTTGGGGTCCTGCATCAGCCCTACCATCTACACGAAAGAAAAGTTTCATGAATTAATACTGCAAAAAATGGAACGTAATGAGGGGTTGGCCCTTGACAGGACGGAGCTACCACTTCTCAAATACTTTTCCGCTGTACTTTATAAATACCATCGAGAGAGAAACTAAAAGAAGAAGTTAGTTATCTCGTTAACAAGGTAGTTGCCCTTCGGTCCAGTTTTAGGATGTGTCGCGACCTCGACCCGCGGTGCCAATGGAAACTGTTGCCTAAACTGTGTCCCGACATACATCTGGAAACGATAGATGGAAAAATCCTTCTCCATAAATCAATTCTCTTTTTCACATTCAAGAAATTTTGCGTTGCGGTGATCATCAAGTGCCCGGAGTCCTCAGTCATTGCAGCAAATTCCATAGTACCGACGAAGCCCGAAATGAGGGCCTTGAACACCTAGCAAGTTCAAGCCGAGAAAGAAAGGCTAAAGATCATTGTGAATGAATGAATATCCGCGAATTTTCCTCATACTGGTTATATCCGCGAATGCCTTCTCTAATCACTGCCTCCAGCCCATCCTGCCTAACATTATCGCACTGTGGAGCGCACTCCAGTCGAATGGTTTGACCCTAGAGACAGAGTTTATCGGTGGCAAGTATCTGCCGCTTCATATGCTTCACATCGTCAAGAGTGTATGGAGAGGTCAGCGAGCCACCTCAAGGCAATTCAAGCAATGGAGTAACAGTCCAGTTTACGAGGCAGCGAGGTGGGTTCACGAGGTCAGTCTTCACTGGCACGAGGCTGCCAGTGTCAAGTGCATGGATGAATTACGGAGGCGTTTTGATGAGAGGACGGAAAAGATTTCGCGCCTGTTGAGGTGGTAAGATGAGAGTATCTATACGAGCACGGCAGGCTGACCATTATGAGGACAATATCTGAGACGTCCCCATAAGATGCCAATGTTAAATTTGGCCAAAATCGAAAAAAAATTAATTTGACTTTTCGACCCAAAATCGATGGGAGAGTCTTCTGGGGGTTCCAATTGGATAGTACAAACGCGCACGGGGTCAAAAATCCGATTTCGAAAAATTTAAGTTTGCCTCCCCATAAGACCCCAATGTTAAATCTGGCCAAAACCGAAAAAAATTAATTTGACCTTTTCGACCAAAATCCGACGGGAATGTCATCTAGGGGTGCCAATTGGATAGCATAGACGCGCACGGGGCCAAAAATTCGATTTAAAAAAATTTAAGTTTGCCTCCCCATAAGACCCCAATGTTAAATTTGGCCAAAATCGAAAAAAAATAATTTGACTTTTTCGACCCAAAATCGATGGGAGAGTCTTCTGGGGGTTCCAATTGGATAGTACAAACGCGCACGGGGTCAAAAATTCGATTTTGAAAAATTTAAGTTTGCCTCCCCATAAGACCCCAATGTTAAATCTGGCCAAAATCGAAAAAAATTAATTTCAATTTTTCGACCCAAAATCGACGGAAATATCTTCTAGGGGTTCCTATTCGATAGTATTAACGCGCACGGGGCCAAAAATTCGATTTTAAAAAATTTAAGTTTGCCTCCCCATAAGACCCCAATGTTAAATTTGGCCAAAACCGAAAAAAAACAATTTGACTTTTTCGACCCAAAATCGATGGGAGAGTCTTCTGGGGGTTGCAATTGGATAGTACAAACGCGCACGGGGTCAAAAATTCGATTTTGAAAAATTTAAGTTTGCCTCCCCATAAGACCCCAATGTTAAATTTGGCCAAAACCGAAAAAAATTAATTTGACCTTTTCGACCAAAATCCGACGGGAATGTCATCTAGGGGTGCCAATTGGATAGCATAGACGCGCACGGGGCCAAAAATTCGATTTAAAAAAATTTAAGTTTGCCTCCCCATAAGACCCCAATGTTACATTTGGCCAAAATCGAAAAAAAACAATTTGACTTTTTCGACCCAAAATCGATGGGAGAGTCTTCTGGGGGTTCCAATTGGATAGTACAAACGCGCACGCGGTCAAAAATTCGATTTTGAAAAATTTAAGTTTGCCTCCCCATAAGACCCCCATGTTAAATTTGGCCAAAACCGAAAAAAATTAATTCGACCTTTTCGACCAAAATCCGACGGGAATGTCATCTAGGGGTGCCAATTGGATAGCATAGACGCGCACGGGGCCAAAAATTCGATTTAAAAAAATTTAAGTTTGCCTCCCCATAAGACCCCAATGTTAAATTTGGCCAAAATCGAAAAAAAATAATTTGACTTTTTCGACCCAAAATCGATGGGAGAGTCTTCTGGGGGTTCCAATTGGATAGTACAAACGCGCACGGGGTCAAAAATTCGATTTTGAAAAATTTAAGTTTGCCTCCCCATAAGACCCCAATGTTAAATCTGGCCAAAATCGAAAAACATTAATTTCAATTTTTCGACCCAAAATCGACGGAAATATCTTCTAGGGGTTCCTATTGGATAGTATTAACGCGCACGGGGCCACAAATTCGATTTTGAAAAATTTAAGTTTGCCTCCCCATAAGACCCCAATGTTAAATTTGGCCAAAATCGAAAAAAAATAATTTGACTTTTTCGACCCAAAATCGATGGGAGAGTCTTCTGGGGGTTCCAATTGGATAGTACAAACGCGCACGGGGTCAAAAATTCAATTTTGAAAAATTTAAGTTTGCCTCCCCATAAGACCCCAATGTTAAATCTGGCCAAAATCGAAAAAAATTAATTTCAATTTTTCGACCCAAAATCGACGGAAATATCTTCTAGGGGTTCCTATTGGATAGTATTAACGCGCACGGGGCCAAAAATTCGATTTTAAAAAATTTAAGTTTGCCTCCCCATAAGACCCCAATGTTAAATCTGGCCAAAACCGAAAAAAATTAATTTGACCTTTTCGACCAAAATCCGACGGGAATGTCATCTAGGGGTGCCAATTGGATAGCATAGACGCGCACGGGGCCAAAAATTCGATTTAAAAAAATTTAAGTTTGCCTCCCCATAAGACCCCAATGTTAAATCTGGCCAAAATCGAAAAAAATTAATTTCAATTTTTCGACCCAAAATCGACGGAAATATCTTCTAGGGGTTCCTATTGGATAGTATTAACGCGCACGGGGCCAAAAATTCGATTTTAAAAAATTTAAGTTTGCCTCCCCATAAGACCCCAATGTTAAATTTGGCCAAAATCGAAAAAAAACAATTTGACTTTTTCGACCCAAAATCAATGGGAGAGTCTTCTGGGGGTTCCAATTGGATAGTACAAACGCGCACGGGGTCAAAAATTCGATTTTGAAAAATTTAAGTTTGCCTCCCCATAAGACCCCCATGTTAAATCTGGCCAAAACCGAAAAAAATTAATTTGACCTTTTCGACCAAAATCCGACGGGAATGTCATCGGGGGGTGCCAATTGGATAGCATAGACGCGCACGGGGCCAAAAATTCGATTTTAAAAAATTTAAGTTTGCCTCCCCATAAGACCCCAATGTTAAATTTGGCCAAAATCGAAAAAAAATAATTTGACTTTTTCGACCCAAAATCGATGGGAGAGTCTTCTGGGGGTTCCAATTGGATAGTACAAACGCGCACGGGGTCAAAAATTCGATTTTGAAAAATTTAAGTTTGCCTCCCCATAAGACCCCAATGTTAAATCTGGGCAAAATCGAAAAACATTAATTTCAATTTTTCGACCCAAAATCGACGGAAATATCTTCTAGGGGTTCCTATTGGATAGTATTAACGCGCACGGGGCCACAAATTCGATTTTGAAAAATTTAAGTTTGCCTCCCCATAAGACCCCAATGTTAAATTTGGCCAAAATCGAAAAAAAATAATTTGACTTTTTCGACCCAAAATCGATGGGAGAGTCTTCTGGGGGTTCCAATTGGATAGTACAAACGCGCACGGGGTCAAAAATTCAATTTTGAAAAATTTAAGTTTGCCTCCCCATAAGACCCCAATGTTAAATCTGGCCAAAATCGAAAAAAATTAATTTCAATTTTTCGACCCAAAATCGACGGAAATATCTTCTAGGGGTTCCTATTGGATAGTATTAACGCGCACGGGGCCAAAAATTCGATTTTAAAAAATTTAAGTTTGCCTCCCCATAAGACCCCAATGTTAAATCTGGCCAAAACCGAAAAAAATTAATTTGACCTTTTCGACCAAAATCCGACGGGAATGTCATCTAGGGGTGCCAATTGGATAGCATAGACGCGCACGGGGCCAAAAATTCGATTTAAAAAAATTTAAGTTTGCCTCCCCATAAGACCCCAATGTTAAATCTGGCCAAAATCGAAAAAAATTAATTTCAATTTTTCGACCCAAAATCGACGGAAATATCTTCTAGGGGTTCCTATTGGATAGTATTAACGCGCACGGGGCCAAAAATTCGATTTTAAAAAATTTAAGTTTGCCTCCCCATAAGACCCCAATGTTAAATTTGGCCAAAATCGAAAAAAAACAATTTGACTTTTTCGACCCAAAATCAATGGGAGAGTCTTCTGGGGGTTCCAATTGGATAGTACAAACGCGCACGGGGTCAAAAATTCGATTTTGAAAAATTTAAGTTTGCCTCCCCATAAGACCCCCATGTTAAATCTGGCCAAAACCGAAAAAAATTAATTTGACCTTTTCGACCAAAATCCGACGGGAATGTCATCGGGGGGTGCCAATTGGATAGCATAGACGCGCACGGGGCCAAAAATTCGATTTTAAAAAATTTAAGTTTGCCTCCCCATAAGACCCCAATGTTAAATCTGGCCAAAACCGAAAAAAATTAATTTGACCTTTTCGACCAAAATCCGACGGGAATGTCATCTAGGGGTGCCAATTGGATAGCATAGACGCGCACGGGGCCAAAAATTCGATTTAAAAAAATTTAAGTTTGCCTCCCCATAAGACCCCAATGTTAAATCTGGCCAAAATCGAAAAAAATTAATTTCAATTTTTCGACCCAAAATCGACGGAAATATCTTCTAGGGGTTCCTATTGGATAGTATTAACGCGCACGGGGCCAAAAATTCGATTTTAAAAAATTTAAGTTTGCCTCCCCATAAGACCCCAATGTTAAATTTGGCCAAAATCGAAAAAAAACAATTTGACTTTTTCGACCCAAAATCAATGGGAGAGTCTTCTGGGGGTTCCAATTGGATAGTACAAACGCGCACGGGGTCAAAAATTCGATTTTGAAAAATTTAAGTTTGCCTCCCCATAAGACCCCCATGTTAAATCTGGCCAAAACCGAAAAAAATTAATTTGACCTTTTCGACCAAAATCCGACGGGAATGTCATCGGGGGGTGCCAATTGGATAGCATAGACGCGCACGGGGCCAAAAATTCGATTTTAAAAAATTTAAGTTTGCCTCCCCATAAGACCCCAATGCTAAATTTGGCCAAAATCGAAAAAAAACAATTTGACTTTTTCGACCCAAAATCGATGGGAGAGTCTTCTGGGGGTTCCAATTGGATAGTACAAACGCGCACGGGGTCAAAAATTCGATTTTGAAAAATTTAAGTTTGCCTCCCCATAAGACCCCCATGTTAAATTTGGCCAAAACCGAAAAAAATTAATTCGACCTTTTCGACCAAAATCCGACGGGAATGTCATCGGGGGGTGCCAATTGGATAGCATAGACGCCCACGGGGCCAAAAATTCGATTTTAAAAAATTTAAGTTTGCCTCCCCATAAGACCCCAATGTTAAATCTGGCCAAAATCGAAAAAAATTAATTTCAATTTTTCGACCCAAAATCGACGGAAATATCTTCTAGGGGTTTCTATTGGATAGTATTAACGCGCACGGGGCCACAAATTCGATTTTGAAAAATTTAAGTTTGCCTCCCCATAAGACCCCAATGTTAAATTTGGCCAAAATCGAAAAAAAATCATTTGACTTTTTCGACCCAAAATCCCATGGATGACTGAAATAATGGGTTAATTTAGACCAAAAATATGCATTGAATGAATTCGGCATTTGAGCGCTCATTTTGTAACTGCCTATTTCATGACCAGAAGCCCGAGGGCCTGGCAAATCAGTCAATTGCAACCCTCATGTTTTTTCGATACTTCATAGTAATTATCATAATGATGATGACTCATTCTTGGAAGCCCCAGGCGAGATCTCAAATTCCCGAAAACGCAACCGAAAATGGCCTTTTTATCTCGAATTGGTAACAGTCAAACTCAGATTAAAAACATTCGTCGCGCATATTCTCCATTTTTATGGTTGACAATAAAAAAATGGCAATTTACTCCGCATTACCCGGAACAACTCTTGATACCAATAAAAGGGATTAAACATATTGAAATAACTAAAATACTAAAATATTAGTGCTTACCAGATATCATGAGGCCGACTCCGAGCCATATGAAAATCGGCTTCATAATCCTGAAAAAAAAATAAGAAGTTAATTAACTTCGGAAAGATGAGAGGATTATACTTGTTGGACTTTAAGAGTCAGGTATGATTGAGTGTGATGTGGGAGGTGGTAGGGGTGGGATTAGTCGATGGGTGAATCGACAGGCTGGACCTCGACTGTTGAATGACTGTCGAACCTCGCGGCCGCCACTTCGAGAAAGGCGGGAAGAGGATAACAAAAATCATAAGGAGGTAGCAATGTATTTCCCGCTATTTCTTACGTTAGGTCCGCGGCCGCCACGCGGATCCTTCTCGTACTGCCTGTTCCAAATACTCCTCCAAAAATTTTGGGAATCCCCTTTTTTCATCATAGTGTTTCAATTTTTATGTATCATCTCCCAAAGTCCTAACAAATTTTGCAAATTTTAACAAAAATTTCCCACTTCTCAAAATCGTTCTTATTCATTTTTCAAACGATTCTCAAAACTGGTCCACCCGCAAATAAACCCGCAAAGTTCGGTCCAAATTGAATCTGCATTACTTGCTAATTATGATTATTAAAAGTCGTTTATAATCAGCAAATGATGATTATTAGTTAAATTCCTTGCTAAAAGCTGACCTGTGCCAAGTCCGGCAGATGCCATCCGTGCCAAAGGAGCTATCACCCAACTACCCAAACCATCCGCGCGTGGCGCTAGTCCTCAGTCTCTGCGGTCTCGGCTACTACCGCCTGCCTTACCAACCGACAAACCGAAAAGCGCGCTCTTTTCCTCTCACCCGGCCTCCACTTGAAAACCAAGTGCCTAGCAATCGAATGACCCCAGGCAATGGAATACCGCCGCCAGTTTTTTTCTCACGCGTTACAGACGTCAACGTTCATAATTCTCCGTTTCGTGATTCAGCAATAGTTACTCGTGTCCACATCCATTAATGGATTCCATACGAATAAGTACAAGTCCCCCGAGATGAGTTGCCGTACAACGACATAATTAGTCGCCAATCAAGTACTTTTCCTTCTTTTCAACGACAAAACTTAGAGGGATAAGAAATTAGTACGGTATTTCCCTTAGTCAGTATATCATAATGACTCGCAATCTGCTGTTCCCACAGTTTTCATGATTGTTTTTTTACACTTTCGATTTCATCTTAGAATGTTATATTTATGATGTTGCGTTTCTCTATTGATTCGTTTTTATTTTAGCTTGTGGTGTATAGCAATTAAATACTGGGCGGATTGGAGGGAGAGATTGTTGCAGTGTATTTCGTTGCATCTGATTTTTGTAGTATAAAAATCGGGTCAGTGATAGCATTGGTATCATTGGGTTGTCACCATGAGTTCCAAGTTTGGGACATTTGTTCCTGTTCCATGAACCGCACCGAGAGATCGATGGGCCAGACTGGGAAATCGACCGACAATTTAGACGGTGTATCACAGCCCATGACAATTCCATAATAATTTTCTCATGCTATAACTTTCATAACAGACCATCAATTTCGTTGAAGCATGGCGGTCATAAGGTGACGCTGTAATAATTTGGTCGTGTGACAGAAATTGTCATCGTTAAAACCATGTGACGCTTATATGACGAGCGCAACACGAGATTTTTTGTTCCATAAATTAGCCGAAGCTCGTACCATGATATTTTCACCGATTTCCGCTATGGAGTCATCTCAATCGCCTTATGACACATTTTTTCACCAACATTTTCACATAAAAAATATCGCAAATTGAATTATTCAATTTTTTTTATAGCCTATGGAACACGGTCAATTCGTGGAACCCCGCCCACCCCTCCCCCTCCGCTACTCTCTCTCCAACGTGGGTTGTGTTCGCGTCCGGCCTAGCGATCCCGTGTATGTGCTCCGCCGACATGGAATGTCTCTCCTATTGGTCAGAACCCAGAGGAAACTTCTGGTAAAGCAAAATTTTCTCCCAACGCTGCGCGGGAGCCCAAGATCTTTGACGAACTTAGAGGTACCAGACTTGCATTTCGACGGGTACCCACAAATTCCCGCTGCATTTGGACGTGCACCAATATTTTTTTTCTTTACACCTCGGTCGAAAGTACGTATATTCGTCATCAATTTCGAAGCAGAAAGTGTAAGATTCGTGCATCGATGTAACTACACGCACGCCATCTACAACAGCGGGACGAAATTTTTTTTTTCGGTCATCGGTGCGTGGGACTGCTGTCAGTCACTAGTCATCACCTCTATCTTCGATACCGTGAAATGTAACCTCAAAACTACTTCAGTGTAATTAATGAAATATTGAAAAAAATATTAATAAAGGCAATGACGTCCAGTGATGAGTCGATGGACGAGGAAGAGCTTCTGAGGGATTTTGATGCAGAAGCACGATTGATAATAGCATATCTTGAAGGTTAATTTTCTTTGCGTTTCTTTTTTATGTTATGCCTGCCCCCGACCAGCAGCACTCGCTTCGGCCGTGCTGCAAATGTCGGGGCAAGCATCAGTATCTATAACTCAAATTATCAATTTTCGTACTTCCGACCGGCTATAAAGAAAAATAGTATACACCACACGGGCAGAAGTTTGAAAGCCCTGAACTGCGCGCCATGATGCCCTCGGCTTCGCTTCGGGCATCATGGCGCGCAGTGCAGGGATTTCACACTTTCTGCCCTTATGGTGTAATATACTATTTCCCACCCAATACATCTTCAAGTATTATGGAATCCCCATAAATTGTTAGAACCAGCCACGTGCTTCGGGTTATTCGCGGCATAGCGGTGCAAGAGGAAGACGCGCGATGAGTATTATTTAACGAGGCAATCAAGACTTCGCATCCATGGAGCGGCATTACCTCCACCGTGTACAGCACAGCATGTCCCTTTTTCCCTCTTTTATTTTCAAGAAAGATATTCCCCTCGGCCGTCTGGTTTCGACAGACGTGGCCGAGACACCTCACTCGCCCGACTCGCAGATTACTCAACCGCAGTACGGGGCTATCCTGACGCAAGTATATAGGATGTTTCAGAAGTGAAGGTAGTCCCTACAATAGGGTCTGTGCTCCAGGTTGTCATTGATGTAAATTCTCTTCGATATTATCTGGGCTATCAACTCTGGAAACTTTGTGGGTACAATATTGGATGAGATGTTTTTCCAGATCGAATTCGAACCGATTGCGTCATTCAGCGCGCGGTAATACCCGAGCCGTTATATTGCGCTCAGCGTTTTGTGTCATGGACCAGGGACGAACTTCCTGAAAATTGGAATTTCATGTCTCCTGAACTTTAGAGGAAACAGATTTTCTGGGTGATTGCCCTCGGAAATCCAGAAAAAATGAAACGCAAATTTACATAATTTATCATTGCGAAGGACAATCCATCAAACCTTTCTAGATGTGTACCTTTGGGTGCTTTCTCGAGTAGTATACTTGAAAGCCGAGTGATGATCATATGAGCAGTTATTTTTAATTAGTAGCATCGAATTTCCGCAACGTAAAAAAGGGAAAATCGACGGATGTCAGAGTGCTTGCATGATGGATCTTGTTGGTTTTTGTGGTTTAAATAGATCGGAGAAAGTCCAGAGCGGGTCGCGGCGCGAACGACATGCGGGTGTACGATTACACGGGAACAACTGATTCCATGGACTCGATTTTTTGAAATTTTTTGAAACTTTCTTATTGCTGGCAGTAACTTGCTTTCCACGTTCATTCATTCGGTAATGAGGACGGAAGGGACGGAAGAAAAGAAAATTTTTTTGTCAATTGGCATTTTGTCTTCAATCTATAATCTTTGTAGATCGTTTGGTTAGTCCTGATATGGGGAGTATTTTACAAAACATTGCCATTCATGTAATTTTGAGGTGGTTGGATCCTGGACGAAATCTGCCTCTATATATATATCTATATACTGTTAAAAACAATTTCGGAAATTTTTGTTCTGTAAAAGAATTTCTAAAAAAATTTCAGAAACCAAAAAAATTGGAAGGGTTGTAAAAATTCCAAAATCGAAAAAATATTGCAATGCAAATTTCACTTCTGTCACTAATTTTTTTTTTATTTTCCTGTCAAATTTCATTCCCAAATACGCTTTTGGAAAAGCGTACCAATTATTCATAAAATTCTGAATTTAATGACAAATTAATTGCTTCCATAAAACGGCGATAACATTGTGACGTGTTATGCTTTTAACTCGCGAGACCATTAATTATTCCAGAAAAAACCATCATTGAATAATACGGTTGGAATAATGATGGCTTCATATTGACTTCCAAATGTTTTAATGAAAAAAAAATATCAATAATAACTCCATTTTTCCTGTGAATATCGAAATGACCTCCCTAAAATTATGCCCCAGGGCTCGATTCGACCGGCGACCACCCTAGTTCGTTCTGATACAAATGCAAGAACACGCGATGCATTTCGAATTCCAGCCAAAAGTGATTATTATAATCAAAACAAATTTCACCTGAAACACAGGTGCCCATGGAGTGGAGGTAAAGAGGCCCTGGGAAGCACGAATAAGGTGAGTTCACGCGTGATAGATATCGTCGAGTGCTAGTGAACTTATACTAGGTCTCGCTAATTATTTACAGGTTCTCCATTGTGTTAGTAGAAGATGTGGATTTTTGGCTAATGCAGAAACCGAGAATTGCATTTCCTTAAGTTTCTAAAATATGTAAATAATTTTTCCCCATTTTTTAGTGACGAGCCTATCAATACCACGCATTATTTTTCCCGCCCAAATTCCAGCCAATGGGGATTACATCACTTGACGTCACCGGCCACCAATGACGCGCCTTATAGTGAGACCAGCCAATAGGAGCGCGGCGCTTGAGTCACGTGGTACCGATATCGGTAATGCGCGTATGATATCGGCAATTTTCCGATGATCTGGCTAGAGGACAGCCAAGATACTGGAGACTAATCAAAATCCGAAACATCTCGTCACTCCGATTTTTCTAAAATATTCATCCTTTCAGAATGTATATATATAGGACTTATCCAACAACAAAAACAGAGCCAAGTAACCGATCCTGAGGTCTTTGTTCTCCAAAGTGATGTGATATTTCTCAATCAAATGCATTACTCCGCATTGACGTATCTTCAAATCTTCCTCGACTCTATTCACCTCAAGTTGCCTCTCACAATACCTTGGCCGGTCTCTCGCAATAATTATTCACATTTGTTTCACGGGTGAAGATAATGGCAGAGGGAAGAGGAGGAATAAGAAAAATTGCGATGTGGGTGTGATCTTTCACGGGTCGAGCCAATAAATTTTGGAGAGCAAAGTGGGGATCAAAAAATGTGTTTTTACGAAAGGGAGAGAATTTTTAGCATCAACGAGATTGCGTAAAACCGTCTTATTTTAAATCAATAGTCGAAGATTCATCAATTTCAAACCGCGAATTGGTCGCGCAATTTTTCGCGGTCTTCATCTATTGGCCTCTCCCGAATTTCTAGTGAGCTAAACCATAATTCCTCGCCAGCGACAACTTGAAAAATAAAATCCCTCCTGTTTTTCGAGGTCATAACAATAAGGTTACCTGTCGGAAAGTTAAAAATGTGCGAGAGTTAAACGTTTTTGAAATTGATGTGACTTCTTGCGAGCAAGAACGAAGAGAATTCTGCACTTGCAATTTTTGCGAATGAGGATGAAGCAATTACGAGATTGAGTAGAAGTGGAAGAAGGAGAGGGGGAATTTGAAATGAAAATAAATAAAGGATGTAGCTTGATGGGGCTGGGAATGAGGTTGACGAAGGACGTAGGGACTTTCAAATGTTTGCATGCTGAATACCGTTACTGATAACAAAAAGTTTCACGTGAAATGTGCAGGCAAAAATTTGAATAATTGGTATTGAAGCAAACTTCGGTGTAATACAGAATCAGGTCAGAAAGACGAGCTACTTTCAATTGCTGATGAAATCAATGCTATTTAGCTTTTACTTTGCGCATTCCGAATGCATCGGTTCTGGGAAATTTAGAAATTTCCACAAATTCGCTCCATATTATTTTTTCCGTATTAATGCTTCGATCCGATTCGGATATACAACTGATCGATACTTTTTTCTGAATGGTTAGATCCCCCCCCCCTCCTCCCCCCGACCTTTCCCGCCCCCTCATAGTTTGCCTCAAGGTACGGGATGAATAGTA
Organism: Asobara japonica; assembly: GCA_026005395.1. Classification (NCBI taxonomy): domain Eukaryota; kingdom Metazoa; phylum Arthropoda; class Insecta; order Hymenoptera; family Braconidae; genus Asobara; species Asobara japonica. The sequence goes on along the minus strand of BQMI01000329.1, from coordinate 1,078,495 downwards.
TATTACACCATAAGGGCAGAAAGTATGGAATTCCTGCATTGCGAAGCCGAGGGCATCATGGCGCGCAGTTCAGGGCTTTGAAACTTCTGCCCGCGTGGTGTATACTATTTTTCTTTATAGCCGGTCGAAAGTACGAAAATTGATAATTTGGGTTATAGATACTGATGCCTGCCCCGACATTTGCAGCATGAGCGAAGCGAGTGCTGCTGGTCGGAGGCAGGCATAACATAAAAAAGAAACGCAAAGAAAATTAACCTTCAAGATATGCTATTATCAATCGTGCTTCTGCATCAAAATCCCTCAGAAGCTCTTCCTCGTCCATCGACTCATCACTGGACGTCATTGCCTTTATTAATATTTTTCTCAATATTTCATTAATTACACTGAAGTAGTTTTGAGGTTCCATTTCACATTATCGTAGATAGAGGTGATGACTAGTGACTGACAGCAGTCCCACGCACCGATGCGCGGAAAAAAAAATTTCGTCCCGCTGTTGTAGATGGCGTGCGTGTAGTTTCATCGATGCACGAATCTTAGACTTTCTGCTTCGAAATTGATGACGAGTATACGTACTTTCGACCGAGGTATAAAGAAAAATTCTTTTCAGGTGCGGCGGGTGCAAAATGAGGTTTCTCTCCTGCTTAGCGGGAGGAAAATCACTCTTTCTGTCTCCACCACGGCGGCCTGGATGTCATTATGCGACCAAAGTCGCAGAACCCCGTAACGCGACCAATGAGGGGTTGTCCTGGAAAAACTGGGAATTCTGGAGTTTGGTAATCTTTGAAGAGGAACAAAATATGGGACCCAGGAGCCCATGCTTTTTCCCACGGCACGCGCCCTTCCATCGAGCCGGAGACTACCGACTGCGACCGGCTGCGCCCGAACTTCGCGTTGAACCTAACTGACCATGCGCTGGACGAGACTAGTTCGCCCTGCTCGCTCATTTTTTCAGAACATAATTTTTTTTCTAATTGCCTATATATTCGACTCCTGTAACATTTCCACTATAAGCAAAAAAAATCAAAACAAGAGGGAAGAGAAAAAAATTTACGGCGATATTGAAGAGCTGAGAAATGCAAAGGTATCATAATATTCACAAAACGTCGCAGAGAATATTCCGGGAATCTGGGACTTTCAAATATATTTATAAGTGCTCTTACATCCTCCTCGACATTTCGTGATTGCATAAAAAATTGAGTCAATTCCATTTGACTCTGAAGCTACTTGATCAGAAAAAACATAAATGATGATATCTGGGAATTTATAGTGAAAGTTTATTGCATTGATTATGGTGTGTATGATTTTTCCATCATTTCCTTTCGATTGCAAGTAATGACAATAATTAAAGACAAGTTTCACAGTGTAGCTCTCTTGGATGTTTTCTGAGAGAGCACAAATGAGCCTTGCGGCCTGCACCAGTAATACTGTATTGTGTTGACAATCGCATTTCGATCATGTTATCTGCATGTACACCTTAGTCGCCTCCGTTCATTCCCTAAAAGCTACAGATAATTTCTCAAGATTTGCAGCAGGAACTTAATTAAGCAGGAATTTTTATCAACATCAGCTTCAGTCTGGTGACTTAAGTAGGCTTCCATGCACGTTAAGTCAGCACAAAAATAGAGCTCCAGAATGTATAGGAAATTGCAAAAGAAAAAAAATCATAATTACACTCTTGCTTATTTATCCTCAACCCAAATAAACGTAGCAACATCGATAATTTACCGATAATTAATAAATAAACCATAAACCAATTTATAACAGTGTTGTTTGTACCGTTACATCCATTCGAAGGACGATAGAAAATGAATACGAGGGTAAATAAAACCGGAAATTTAGCTTGGATAGAGAGAGCTGACTAGAATCCACAGATGATCGATGAATCCGGTTGAGTTACTTTACTGTTTCTGTACTGTATGCATGTACTGTCGGGGGCTGCATAATGAATCGACGACGTCTTATCAGTGTTATCAGAATATCGGAGTGTCGGCAGTTGTATTTCTAAGAGGAAAAAGAGGAGAAAGAGCGAAATGAGAATAAAAGGAGTGCGCATGGGGGAGGAGACAACGAGGGAAAGGACCAAGTTTTGTTCCTGGAGAAATGGGAAAAAAGCAACGAAAAAAATAAGAGGGCGCGGCGTCTCTCCCTGCCGGCTCTCGAGCATTGCGAAAGCAATCCGTATATCGAGGAGCCTGAATAATTTACTGTATTCCGCAATACCATCCCGCACTGAGGAAAAAAAAACAGTGAAATCCAGGGGGAAAATTCTGAAGGTTAAGCTGATGGACACCTGGTGACCCATAGCCGCAGAGGTTTTGCAATCGTTCCACTTCATTCGCCCAATTAGGATTTTTGATCAGAAAAACCTGAGACAGTTCTGCGGGACCTATTTGCCATATAGACCTACGGACTCATGGATCTTCTCAATTTTGGAGATGCCGATAGTTAGGTTCATTCATTTGGATCGTACGGCAGGAGCAAACTATCGGCTCAAATCGTTTGGCATTTGAAACGTCGATCCATCAAATAGAGTAATTTGGAAATAATTAACATTAGCCATGATAATATAATGCCTATAATAATACATTATTTATAAGTCAGTGTGAATGCCGTGTAAAGGTCATGCTCGATTTATGAGCTTGACGAATGCATTTGCAAGCCGAACAACTTCACACATGATCTACGAAATAATGCACGAGCGTTCGAGAAGGTAACCAATTAGTGGACCAGGTTACGTGTTCGATACGAAGGGGATGTCAATAAAATCGTGAAGTTACAAAGTGGTAAATAGGATGAAACATGATACGTGACCTACCAGATGGGTGTCTTAGAAAAATTGTGTATATCTGTGATATGGAAATGTTTATGACCATTTTTAAATGTGACCGGGATTAATTGAAGAATAATTTTGATATCGTGTCCCAGGAGGAATCCCATCCTAAAAAGGGCAATGTGCGATATATATCGATTTTATCGAAGGTCTGTCACGCTGACATGCGAGCGCAACCGCTCCGTTGACAGTTGCAGTCTCTATCTCTCTCTCTGTTCTATATAAATAATTGAGAGCTTCGACCAGGAAAGTAAATCGATTATCGAATTCGAACTCAAAAGTCGAAGAATAAATCTCGATTATCGATGACACAATCGAAATCGAACGAGAATACAGGTAAGTAAAGACATGTGGCCGCGTAGCGGTCACCGACAAGGACCTAGTCTTATATGTAAATGAGAGCTTCAATAAAGAAGATAAATCGATTATCGGAATCGAACTCGAAATCAGACAAGGAACGGCATGTGACCGTGTAGCGGCAACCGCATGAACTAGTCCTATAGTAAAAAGGAGAGAAGAAAGAAACTATCGATATATATCGAAATTATCGAAGACCGTAAGACCGAAACCGATGCGCCACCAGTCAATGCGGCGGAAAAAAAAGAAAGATGTGTAGTTCAAACGCGTCAGAAAAGTGAAACTTCAGAAGAGAAATAGAAATTTTTTGTTATGCATTTGAAATAATACTTTGGGTAAAACGATGAAAGTGTAGAAAGGTAAGACATTGGGTAAGGTAGGAGGACATAAGAGCATTTGATTTTGTTTTATTGTGAATAATGCTTTTTCCCAATATTTATTCTACATACATTCTCGCTATGGCGCGTTGCTATGGCCCGTTGCTATGGCGCGTTGCTATGGCGCGTTGCTATGGCACGTTGCTACGGTCCGTTGCTATGACGCGTTGCCATGGCGCGTTGCTATGGAGCATTGCTATGGCGCGTTGCTATGGCCCGTTGCTATGGTCCGTTGTTATGACATCTAAGTGTAAGTGTCCGGAAAGCGTAACACCTTCAGATAGTCTCATCAGAAGTCGCACTTCAGAAATGCGCGTGCGCAGCACGCGCCGCCGTACTCGTAGGGTGAAAAAGTATAACATGTCAGGGTATAACGCAGAACAGCAGGGGACATGTTCCTCGGATTGGAGATGGAGGAAACTTTCAAAATGGAGATCGAAAATGTTAAAAAAAAGCCCTGAAATGACAAATAGACGAGTGCGGAGAGGGTGCGTCAAATGTCGCGGAAAAATGCATTGACTTGTAAGTGTAGTCATGCTCGAGCGGTGTTAGGCTCATTGGTAACTACTAACTACCACCTTCCCGCGTGTTCCAATCGACATTAATCAGGATTTATACTCTATCGATGCAAATTGCCCGCGAATATACGTAGGTGCAACGGCTATAACGACGCCCAGCGTATGGATTTAATTATATACGTGTCCATTCGAGGGCCAATGACATTTTCAATGGATTTTATAAGTTGTATAATGGTACCAATAGCGGCTAAATGGAGTGGTGTCAAGAAAGAGCTCAGGCCTTCATAAATCTTCATGCATATTCGGCTTTTTAATCTTTACGGAAAATAAAGTTTTACGGTATTTGCACAATTTATTGACCATATCAATTAAAATAGCTAAAACTGTCCGACCTTATTGGTAATAACTTGTTCCTCATTATTTGACCGCAATTTTTGTCCACGCAAATTTTGTCCCGTTTTGTCTCAGTTTTGTGACTATTTTAATTGATAATTTTGTAATTTTGTAAATTGAGTTGTCGTAACTTTTCCTATTGCGAAAAATGCTTCTACAGTCATTTCGCTTTTGATTTATTTCTACCCGACATTCTGGAAATTTATCCGATCTTATTCCAAAAAACACAACAAAAAGCTCAACAATAATCTCGACTAATATTTACCCTGATTAATAAAATCATGTGCTTCTTGAACGTCTCCAGCCAAAAGCATCAGTTTGATCCGTGAAATTTGCGCCACCCATAATCAGCCAGAATCCCAACGTTAATTCCCTTGACTTTCCCACAAACCGGTGGTATTTGCAAAAAACCAACGCTTGCGCTTATTTCTATTTACATATCTTAAAAAAAATGTAAACACACGGACGATAAGAACTTGTCTTGCAAAAAATAACGCAATCATTTTATGACACTGTATAAACTTCTTTTTATTTCAGGAAAAGAAAAAAGAAGCTAAAAATACATTGAGATGGGCAGAAAGCCGATTTAATCTGTAGAAAATGCGGATTTTTTTTTTTTATAACAAACATTTTAAACCATTATGTTTGGCCTGGTTAGCTGTCAAAAAATCTCAAAAACTTCACAGAACGAATTTTCTTAATATAGAGAATCATTCCAAAAATCATCGGAATTTTTTCAAGAACTAAGGATTAATAATTGTCATTTTGGCATGGAATACATCATGTGTGTGTATGCATATATATAGGCACACATATATGCATCTATGTTTATGTATGCCTGAGGTGTCCACAAAATATGCCGGCAAAATATAACGAATGTACGCGTGACCTTGAGCCTGATGAACATCCGCACCGAAGTCAGGGAGATATCGCCAGGCAATGATACCTCATTTTATATCTCTGAAAGCGGCAAGTGCATGTCTCCAATGAAGCAATTATTTCCTCGGGAGTTCCCTCGTTTGCTTCATCACGATACGCCATGATAATGAAACTGTCATCATCATCCTGTCGACAGGTAAACATTGCCTGTTGTCATCTTGATGTCACCACGTCAACTGACCTTGAATTTATCTCTATTATGAAATCGTAGTCAGAATAAATGAATCAACCTCAATGTTTTTGCTGAGTTGAAGACTGCCCTATTTTGTTTTTGTCAGCCTTCCGAGAAATGTTGAAGGTATTTTCGACCTTATTTGCTGATGTCCTCTCAGGTATATATGTTGTGACGAGGTCAAGTTCTCCCTAGAATAACCCCCTCAATAATACAGACTAAATATTCAACACTTTTTTGGTACTTTTTTCATTGGTATACAATACGACATATGGTGATTACCGATTATGATGAGTATTCAAATCAGAGTCGTCAACAGTTGCTATGAGAAGCGGACTCAATAGTGATGTCTGACTGAACAAGTAGTGCGCAAGTGATGAACCCAATATTCTCACACGATCAACGTTGTGATACGGCCCGTACAGGGCAACCAAAATCGGCCGAAGTCACTGCCGATGCCTGGATGATAACACCGGGCCGATTATCGCCCCTTATACTCGGCCAGCGGTCGGCAGCAATGATGGCTCAATCTAGGCCGCAGGAAATAGCCGAGGTTGATGCCGACGTTGCGACCAACGGTACTAAATGCATACAATAATTAAAAGCCAGGATTACAAAGTAATGTAGCCGCGTTTTTGGAGCTAATTATCATCTTGCTATTAATCCATTACCATTTTATATTGGAAAAAGCAGTCTATACGGACTTGATTTGAGTTCGATTAACCGAACCTTGGCGAATCGATGGTAGCCCTAGTATTGGCCCAAGGTCGGGCAACCGAGCCTGGCAGACCGATCCCGGCCGACATATTGGCCGATGTTTGTTTTACCCAGGATCGAGTCGCCGATAGTAGCCAATACATTGCACGGTGGAAGAGGTTGAGGACTTTTGAGGTTTAGAGTTCTCCCTCGAAGTCAATTATCGTATTAAAAAGTGGCTTTCGAAAAACAGACACACTTTTTTTTTACAGAAAATATGATTTGGCCTAGACACTTAGTTCACATACGCGCGCGCACATACACACATGCTTGAAGAATGAAAACGTATGGTAAACGTATGGGACTTCCGGGTGCGCAGTAGGAAACTTCAAAACATGAATAGAAAATCATTACGTAACCGAAACTTCGAGTGATAATATGCTCCGCTTGCGTATGTGTGCGATCATTCAGATGGTCATAGATGACAATAAATTGCATTCAACAATTTACCATGAGCAAATGAACATATGGAGCAATTCAATTTTGTATTTCAATTGACATGACATCATATTTTTATTTGACTATATTCGCAGTTTCGTGAAGCATGCGGTTTATAGATAAGTGCTCTCACAATGTAAAAAAAAATTTCACTTGAACTTTGGGGTAAAACAAAAGTTTTTTTAGTTCGCATTTTGGGGTCGGCCGGGATGCCCCTGAAGTCAAAGAGAGACCGGATTTAGAATTGTCCGATGTCTGTAGCGTCTCCACCTTGCAATTTCCGAAATAATATTCTTCAATACTTTTCAATAGCGTAAATTATATTTGAGTTCATAATCATGACAAATCTTAATTATCCCTAATTTTTTTTTTCACAAAGCGTTTTCCTGCATTTCAGCCGAGAGCCTCGAGGTATCGCAACTTCAACCTCTTTTTTTTCAATGCTGTTTGGAGGAAAACGAGAACGCAATAAAAATCCTCTAAACATCGGGTCAGCGTGAATATTGCAATTATATTTCCATCCGCACATAAATTTGATTGTTTGTTATGCACCGTTACGTAAAATACATTTCAAAAATCTAAGAATAATAGTAAAGTGAATCTTCTATGAAGAATCGCTCGAAAAATCCCATAAAATCTTTCCCACAATACGAAATCTCCAACTGTTTCTTCAGATTTACGCTTTCATTCAGAACCAATTCTATGGAATAAAAAAATGAGGTTGCGAAATGGCTAAACATCTTATTATTTGCAAGAACTAAATATTTCGTCATTTTTCAAAAATCCTTCTGCATGCGTCATCGGGGAAACTCAACTGAGAATCAATAATAAGAATTTCTACTATTGCTAGCGCGGAGTAGGTGCCACTTAGGCGGATAATAAAACCGAAGAGAGATATTTCTTGAATTCTCGGGAGGGAAGTTGTAGTAATTACTCTGACAATTAAGCGTCTCAGAATCGCGAAATTCTCACCGGTTTGGACCTTCCACGTGCTTCTTAAATGTTCAATGATGCTTGTGTGTGTATGTGTGTGTGGGTGGATATGTGTGCAGGTGGGTGCATGTGTGGGTGAATGTGTGTGTGTGTGTGTGTGTGTGGGTGTGTGTGTGGGTGAGTGTGGGTGAGTGGGTGAGTGTGGGTGGGTGGGTGAGTGGGCGAGTGTGGGGTGGTGAGTGGGTGAGTGTGGGCGGGTGGGTGAGTAGGGGTGGGTGGGTGTGGGTGGATGGGTGGGCGGTTGTGGGTCTGTGTGTAGGTGTGGGTGGGTTGGTGGTGGGTGAGTGGGTGGGTGTGTATGTGTGTCTCCGCACGTCTTATTTTTTTCCGACTTTCCTCCAAACGCTTAACTAAATGACAACGTGGAAGGCTTACTTGCACAGTCTTATGTGCACAAGTGCCAATTAAAAAACTTTGTAATCAGTCAATCGTTGAGTAACAAGCATGCTCAACGAGACGAATAAAATGACAGAAATGCAAGAAAAAAAAAATATACAGATTATCTCTGCAATAATTTCACTCGTACTGATAACGAATTTTATCATCAGCTGTGATTGAACATGTGTTTCTGGTATTCCACAATTTATTAGCATTGATGGATGTGAACGAAAAGACGAAATGTGCACTGTAAGAAAATGTCAGTTTTATGGATATTTTTCGGCAGTTTGTCGTGAAAAAATTAATGATATTCTAAACTTTAAGGAGCTTTAATAATTTCGAGAACAGGACTAGGGAACCCATTTGAGCTCCATCATTGGGCCAAATCGAGGCTAGTCCAAATTAGAGAATGGGAGGGACCCGATGAGACACACACACACACACACACACACACATAATCTGCATGTTTGTTATACAGTTTTCAGCGAAGAGCTAAGGGAGCTCACCTACATCCCAGTGGATGGGAATACAAGGTTGCATAATATCACATATGGTACCTGTAACTCACTTCGATAGTGAGTGCGGTACTCTGCCTTACTCTCCTCTCACTCCCAGAAAAATATGAGCCGGCTTAATAATCATCTAGCTTTAACTGAGCACACAGGAGAGCCTTATTTCACGCTTCGTGACTATGGAGGCTTTTTGACTAATCCTTTAAGTCTTACTGCGAGAGAGCCGTTGTGAACGGGGTTCATAGTTTTTCTTTCACTTCCCAACAGGGAAAGTTACTGCAGGCTTGAAAATTAAAAAAGACTAGAATCTTAACATTGAGATTACAATTACGAGTTGGGTAAGAAACAGCTCCGCCGAATTCTCGGTATTCGATTTTATCCAGAATGTAGTCAAAGTTACAAGTGGACGCTTCGGACTCCAATGACCGCGATCATGTCATTGTTTCGCGACAAATCCAGGATCATAATTTCATCACGTGCATACGAAAATGGGGAAGTGAAATTTTTTATCAGATCACCTGAGTGTAGATTCCATATAGATATCAGTATTTACATTTTAAATCTCATTGATAACGATCCGATCGCAGTCTGAGCAAGGTATTTGGACTCGGCTTACGGAATGTCTGATCCACAAAAAATGTTTAATTTGATGCAGTATCTGGAAGCTGATAAGATGCTGTGAGGACCGATTAGATCTTGAGATTTGTATGGAACTTGCATACAAATGAGCAATTTTTAATTCAAAACTGGTGAATATCAGGTTTTAGGGGGGAGTCTTTTGAGGCAGAATTGACGTACACCGATGTCGGAAGGACCATTTGCACGGATGGTAGGTAATTTCAGGATGGGAACAAGGACTGTTAAAAGTTAGAAATTAAAAACTAATACTTATACCATGGTTTTTTTAATTACTATTTCCTTTTATTATTACTATTATCTTTTAGTGGACATTTTGGAGCGCTCTGATTTAGAGCTGACCTTCTCCAGTCGGAAGTTCCTGCATTAGCTGCACGCGTGGTATGACGCTCACGGATGGCGTAACAATGCCCATCCAACTCATCTTGCATCAACAGTGATTTTTTAAAAAGTCATTTAAAAACCATTTCGAAAACTCGTTTTTTTGAAAATTCACGATTAATTAATGTAACCCGCAATTCTTGATTGGTAGGAAACGGGATATGGGGACTATATGTGGATGTTCATGTGAAAAGGCCCCACTTCGTCGATTCTGGGTTATGTATGCTACAGTGATCTTGATCGATTCTCCACCTTCTGAACCAAGAATGACGATGGTATCACATGAACTGACGTCGCTAGGGAAGATCAAAATAATTTAATATTGGGTTAAAGGGAAGTTGCGAAGAGCAAAACGTGAATATCTCGAAAACTGAATTCAGCCAAATGTCTCAAACGAAACCTTTCAAGGTGAGCACCGATAATTCATGTTCGCTCTAGCCACAATATAAAAAAATACATAGACGTGTAGTTCCTGACGCGTCAGAAGAGTGAAACTTCAGAAGAGAAATAGAATTTTTTTCTTATGCGTTTGAAATAATACTTTGGGTAGACCAATGAACGCGTAGAGGAGTAAAACAGTGGTATGACAGGAGGAGATAAGAACATTTGATTCTGTTTTATTGTAAATAATGCGGGTTCCGCATATTTATTTTACATACATTCACTCCTTCATTTCATCTCCAGTTGAGAAAGGCTATGGCGTGTTGCTATGAGGCGTTGCTATGGCATGTTGCTACGGCCCGTTGCTATGGCACGTTGCTACGGTCCGTTGCTATGGCGCGTTGCCATGGCGCGTTGCTACGGGCCGTTGCTATGGCCCGTTGCTATGACACCTAAGCGTAAGTGTCCGGACAGCGTAACACCTTCAAATAGTCCCATAAGAAGTTTCACTTCGAAAAAATAGCGAGAAAAAAATAACAGTCTTTAACCTTGCTTTCTCAATTATGCCAAAGCTAATTGTCTTATAGTATTAAGATAATTAATTGGTTTCCACCTGATGATACCTCAATGACTCTAAATTACCTCATTGACTCATCGAATTCTCTGTGAAAATAACAAATGAGGTTACCATCCGTAATTGCTGGCTTGGAGCGAAAACAGAAACTTTAGTATAGCAGGATTCGCACTGATTTTGGCGCACACGCAATATTTTTTTTCAAATTTTATTATCTTTAAGGCCTTCAACCCCTTCTGCTGCACCACATTCGCATGATAAGACACAGGAAACCACAGAAAACCTACTCTATGAGCAACTTCCCACTCATCAGACAATCCGAAAAAATTTTCGCCCTGTCGGGGATTTGAACTTAGGCACCCAAGCGGCAGCGCTAAGACTGCGCACATAGCATAAGCATGCGCAATGGCACAAACTGTTCCGGGTAGGACCCCAACTGAATAAATATACATTTAATAGGATGATGGTTAGGTTCAGTAACAGCCGGAGACTGCGCAGCAATCGTATCAACGTCTGACTGTAAGTCCTCCGCACTTAATTCGATCGGATTCAGTGCTGATGCAACTCTAAAGGAACTGGAACTTGCTCTCTGGATGGCTCATTAAATGCCAAAATCCGCTAAATAATCCAAGAAAATCCTCAAATCCGACTAAATTCACTTCTTGTTGGAAGCTTCTTGGAAGCTCCTTCGAGCGAGCCTTCGAGCTCCTATTGCGACTAATCGCAACTATGCATTATAGAGTTTTTCCTTTGCTATTCCCCAATGCTAACCCTTAGAGAAGGTCAATGACATTTGTGAGTGAAGACATAAATGGACAAAGATTAAACAAACATACTGAAAATGTTGATTAGATTGCCTGAGTCTTGATCCGCTACAGATATCAGTGTTTACAATTTGGATCTTCCTCAGTCAGTTAACTTCAGGCGGGGGTATGTGGAGTCGGTTGAGGGGTTCATGGGTTTTGAAATTGCAAAAAATAGATTGAAAAAAAAATCCAATACTTTCTAATATCAAGAATATTTTTCCAAAGTCTCAAGTCAATCGTAATGATCGTTTCGGAGATAGAGCCTTTGAGAGAGTCATCTATCGGGCATGCGCACTCGAGCCGCTGCGCGTTTTTCTCGGGGCATGGGTTTTGAAGTTGGTGAACACGATTCCTCAAAAACCACTGATCTTATTCAAGTTTCGCGCACTTCTTCTCGATACTATTATCTAGGGCTTGAACCAAGCATTTCTTTTTTTCGTGGCGATTCTTAATAAGAAATTTTCCTAAAATTCATTGAACGTTTTGTTGAAAGGTGCTCTCCCATATACTCGAAAGTTCCATATATTCGGAACGAATCAACTCATCTGTACTATGAAAAAAAATGGTGGAAAGAAGCCGTTTTTTGACCGTCGAAACCCATGTAACCCCTTAAGCAATGTCTGATACATGAGCGATCTTTGACCTGCTACGGTCTCTAAACTGGATAATATTACTGTGGAGGTATCTAATCTCAGAATTCGTATCAAGGTTGCACGATTGAAAAATGTGAAAAGTTCTGAGTTCTGGTCAACTTGAGTGATATTTTCATATTTGAAGTAGGAGGCATTTACATCGTCGACGCTGTGTTGATTTGACGAAACCGGAAGTTGACCCGTGGACCGGAAGTTCCCGAGCTGTAGGACTTCCGGAACCGCGGAACTTCCCGAGATGTTTTGTTCTATCGCGATAGGTATTAGAAGTATCCCTGCTTTTGGGGATCAAGTCTTCGGTGGGGAAGGGGGAGGGGGGGGGAGGCTCTCCTCCCCCCAACCTCATACCTCTATCCTCGTCGCTGATATCTATATCCCCGTTGCGGGCGAATAAATGCTGCCGATGCTGTGATAAAATCATCCCCAATGCGGGGATATAAATATCTCCGATTTCATGATAATATTCATATCCCTAAATCACGTGGTCTAATTTCTCCAAGTCGAGTATTTTTTTCGGGTACTGCAATCACTGTCTCGAATAATATCCTATCGTACGTCGACCTTAATCATTATCACCTGACAGAGACCGAGTTGAAGAAATGGGATTCTTTAAGAATAAATACCGCAGCGAATTAATATTCGGAAAGAATATTTTTTCTGATCGCACTAATTCACTTCACTGAGATATAGACAGAAATTTTGGAAAGGGGTTCCTCGCGATTCTTATACGATCTGATAGATACTGGACTTGGATGATTGACCGATTTCGTAGAAAATATCGCCCTTAATATTCACGCTTGAAAACAAATCTCTCTATAGGTCATCAAATTTCCTTAATCACCTTAATGATACCACAAATTTATTGATTTTATATCACCTATTTTGTGGACGAATATAATTTTTTTATACTTCCAGATTTTCGGGAAGTTCTTGTAATGACCTGAATGAAATCCGAATGTGCTCTTCCTTCTTGTGCCCAAAGCTCTGAGTATGCTAAGATGCTCTCCAACGGATTCTCGGTCGATGTGTGTGTGTGTGTGGATCGAGCTATTTCAGAAGTTGAGGAAATGCATCACATATGGGGAACATATGATCCTGGCCAACTCACCATCCAGTGGCTATTTCTCAACCAGCGATGGACAATTGCAGTTGATAAAAAATAGGTCAAATTCGATTCTTGTTCTCGCACTTAGATCGCAGGATGGTGGCTCTGAGTGCTTGGCGATAGAATCGCTTCCGACCCATTCTCCACTTTCACATTTATCCAGGCCATCGAGAAATATCGATGGACGATCTAACGAGGCATTTCCCTTTAGGAAACGCCGCCGCTGGGCTCTCCTGGCACAGCTCCTTCTTACTGCCTTGCACTCCAGTCTCCGAGTCCAGCCGTCGACGCTCCAGCCAACACTGTGAAGTGGTGGTGATGCAATCCGTTTGCTCAGTTACTTCATTTTTTTTTTCACCACACTTTTTAACTTTCCAGTGGGGGAATCGAGTTTCACCCTCGAAAGTGGAAAATTAATTTTCCTTCTGATTTGAAGCGAATTGGCAAATGTGTGTGTATGTTACGGGTCAGGGTGTATGTGTATATTAATGGAATCCTTTTTTCCTGATGTCCGACACCCCATAACATGCAATTTCTCGTATTGCTCGCATGGTGAGCGCCGCGCCGCCCAGTGTATTTTTCAGTATTGAGGGACTGTAAATGCAAATTTTTTTATCTGGTTCCAATGGTCCCTATTTATCAACCCCCCTCCCACCCCCCCCCCCCCACCCGCCCACCCACCCACCCGCGTCGCCCAGTGTATTTTTCAGTATTGAGGGACTGTAAATGCAAATTTTTTTATCTGGTCCCAGTGGTCCCTATTTCTTCCCCCCCCCCCCCTCCACCCCCTCCCCCACCCACCCACCCACCGGCGAAATTTTTCCTTCACTTCCACTTTCGTTCATTTTTATCCAGTGCCAGACAGCATTTAGTCTGGTCCCCCTATCAGTTCCATTAGCATTTTGATCGTTTATCAAATTCATGCAACTGTGCATTAATTCGTATTCGCTAGATCTCCAGTAACCGTTTTATCAACGAGCTATCTGTTAATTTCTCTGCGTGAATTTCAATGTTTTTTTACCAATTTTTTCTTCTCGATGGTTATTGAACCCAGGACTGTATATTACGGTCAAACTTCAATGTAGTAAAGCTATTACTTATTTTTTTTTATTGTTATCTAAGCGGGGAAATGTTGACAGGTTGCAAACTGAAATCGTGCAAGCCGAGTTGCCCTGCACGCAGTGGCATTTAGGAAATGCAAATTCATTCTCAGCAGTGCTTGACATTTCGATACGAGCAAAAACTCGCACGCGGTCTTCGTCGTAATTTTCACAATTCCCCCCCGGGTGGTGTTTTTTTTTCTTCTTCGTTTTACTATCACGCACGATATAATCATATGAAAAGTTGATACTGGCTTCTCAGTTTCCTTGCCGCAAGTCGCTGACACGTTTGCCGGAGTATTACGGATTATGGGGTAGAAATATGATATGAGCGGGGAGGAGTTATGAATTGATGTCGTTTATTCAGATTGTCATTTATCTTGGGCATATGGATAGATTTAGAAAGGATGTTAATTGGGGGTGAAGGATTGATGGGACTTGCAGTGAAAGACGAATAAATGGGACGTGAGTGTGACCCTCAACGGGTCGCATCAATAACTTCCCGATAGCCTGTGTGTCAGTGTGTGTGAAGATACACGTATGAAGTCAACTGTATATCAGCTACGCAAATTCGCCTATGGATCGATCATTATGATTTTTATCGATATCTCGTGAAATATGATGCCTAGCAAAAAAAGTCATAAAACATGAAATATGTAGTTTCACGAGAAGAACAACTTTTGTTTAACACTTTTCCTCGTATCTGTCACCGTTCTCGAGATACAGCGTTATGAACAATGGAAATTATTAATGACAATTGAGCGAATGGTACAAATGCAGAAACACTCCTTTGCGACCTGGAGACTCAGGAGAGGCGTCGATTAAAAAAAAAGTTAAATCGGTCCAGCAGTTTAAGGGGAACCGTTGGCCAAGAAAAGGGTACGGACGCACATACACACACACACACACATAACCTGCGCTGACGGGGCTTGGGTGTAGTGGGTAGACTGTCTGCCTACTATTCTAAAGGCCCCGCGTTCGATTCCCGCTCACTGCAAATATTTTTTCTGAAAAATATTTTCTCACGGACTCCGACCGATGGCAGGAACATTCCGTGTGTGCTATCGGCGGTATCCATTAAGTGAGACCGTAAGCCGGGACCGAACGCGACCCGTCGCGCGGGGGGGGGTGAGGGAGGGTTCCATCGTAGACGCCCGCCATCGTATCACAGGGGTTTCTGGAGGTTTACCCTGTGATCAGAAATACGATGAGCTGAAATGGCGAAGTCGGCCCCAGCCGCAATGGGTGGGTACTCTGATCCGTAGTATTGCCCATGAAGTAATGCCTACCAGCGGTTACGTGGGCGAATACGAATAGAGAAAGAGTAGAAGAAAAAAAAAACACATAACCTGCGCTAAAAATGTATCAGGAGCATGTGAAACGCCGAGAAACGCAAAAATTTCATGATTCTGAGACATTTCATTTTCGGGGTGATTACAATAACTTGCCCTTCCGGGAAGTTTACAAGGAACGAAGTCAGCACGAACCAATGGAGAGTAATCAATAGTGCAAAACATGACCATCATTGTAATCACCAATTAATGTCGCAATTTGCTTAATTTGGATTGCTGAAAAAAAAGTAGATCAATATTGATTGACTTGACGAAGCGACGCGCTGAAACGACATTGCCAAAGTGCCTAAAAGCCTCGAGGCCCTCTTACATTTATGTATTGTTGTAAATCACTGGAATGAGGTCTTGAAATTTCGTCAATGATAAAAAAATTTTGGTACACCAGCTATAAATCTGGGCTTTTGAAAAGTTGGGAAGAAAAAATATCTACTTTACAGTTGCCCTGAAGGTGAACTCGTGACGATGAAAATTAATGGCCATAATTTACCAGTTGCATTTGACATTTTAAAGTTGTAAATGACTGACATGGGTCAGTGGAAGTGGAGTAATAAAAAATATGAGTAGACGGTAGTTTACGCGGCCATGGTGTTTATCAGGTGCATGATAAGGTATCACTGGGGATGTGCATGCAAATTGAAGACTCCGACCAGGTATAGACTCAACGAAAATTTGTCAAGGTCATTTAAAACACCATGAGATATTTTGTTGTTATTTAGACTTTACGTTTTTGCTATAACACTATCATCTGAATTATATCTATCTTTAACTCCCGATAAAGGAAGTTAGCCTTTTGCCCCCGAAAATAAAAAATCGATTTTCCATCAGATCTCCCCGTTTCATGGTATTTCTGACCTTTCTAGACTATTTAAAACAAAATATCTGTATGTGTGTGTGTGTGTGTGTGCCGATGTACGTATGTAACCAAAAATTTCCCGGAACGATTTCTCGTGAACAAATTACCGATCGAGGTCCTGTATGACGCAATCGAAGCGTCTTGCCGTAACTTAGAGCTGATTAGTTTTTGCTCCATATATGTCTGCTGGTTTCTATTGTTATTAACATTTTCAATTGTTTATAACGCTGTATCCCACGAAATATTATAGATACGCAAAAATGTGTCCAATAAATGTTGTTCCTTGTACAAAAATACATATTTTGTGTCTTTTGACTTTTTTCGTATCTTCAACCGTTTCGGCGTTAGAGCGTTATGAGCAATTGAAATCATGTAGAGAGCTCTGTGGTGAGAAAAATGAGAGATTGGAAAGAAAGTACACACACACGCAAACATCGGGAAGTTATGATTTTGGCCCGCGGAGGGTTAAACCCACAGACGATTTATCTCCCAGTTCGGTCTTAATGACGTCACAGTTGGTACTCGCTGTATAAATATCTGATGAGAACCACATGACATGTATTAAAAATGAAAATCGTTTGTGAGATGGTCCAGAAAAAGGTCCCAATTTTGAACGACATGCAGCGATCTCCAGAGACCCCATGAAGATTATGAAACAACCCCATAAGAATCCCATAGAATTTTTTCTCGTACACGTCATTGATTATGAAATGGGCATTGTTTTATTTTGATGCGCAAAGCAATGCTGAAAATGTGAAGGGGACGTTTTCCTACGTATAGAGGTAGACAAAAGCAGCTGTGTCAGTAATAGTGAGGTATAACGACCTTCACTTAAGGTGCGAGGAATCGTGCGCGTGGGCAAAAAAGGTCAGTAGCCGCGAGGAGTCAGAATGCCACTCTCGCATCTTACCAGGACTCAGCCCAGATTCTTTGCATAGAGCAGTGTCCACGAAAGCGAAAAAAAACGAAAGTTTTTGATTAACCGAATTTATCATTTCATTTGGGATTCTTTGCAGCTATCCCATAAAATGTCCAGCTGCATTGAGCAGATAATTCACCGTCAGAAAAGTTACGCGTTTGACCCATGAAGGGTTACGCCTATATCTCGTTTATTTATGATGCATTTACAGGAAAAATTGCTGGCAAAGTTTAATCAATTAAAAATGAACTATTATGAGTAAATAAATTGCAAAACCAGTATCAGGAAAAAAAATCATGATAACGCATAATTATGCTAATGCACTGAAACCCGAAATTCCCGTTCTACACTTTCTCATAAATCTAATGGTATAATTACTCAACTACTATTCACTTGAAATTATCCCATATTAGAATTCACTTCACGCGACTAAGAAAAAAAAAATAGCGTGACTCAAACTGTCAGGTTTCACCTCAAAGAATAAAAAGAATCAGGCAAATCAATTCAAATGTAATTGAGTGGGATTGAATAACAAAGTTTCGATTATGCATCTGCAATTAAGTATTCGTCTCGCACGACCTTCGATTGAATGTAGGTATGTAGGCAATAGAAATTTCATTTCTGTGAATCGATGAGTCACAATGGAATGAAGACTCACGTAGATTTTCTCCAATGAGTGGAGGATAAATGAAAGAAATTAATGTCCGAGGGATTATGATTAACATGATTGGGATGAAATTTATTGATAAGAAGAAGTGGGAGGGGGCGACCTGCGGATTACAATAATCTCTAATTTTTCTTCCTCGGTCTCTGCCTCGGTTGCCCCCCCCCCCCCCGGTAGCTGGTCTTCAGCATTTGTGGTGATAGGACCACTGGACACCCATCCCTGCGGCTGCAGCCAAAATTGGCCATTCAGGCCACCGTATTCCTGAATGGAGGGTAAACCTCCAGAAACCCCTACGCCTGTGATGGAACAACCCCCTCCCACCCCCCCCCACCCCCCAAGCGGCGGGGTAGGTTCCCGCCCGGCCTTGCGGTCTTATTTATGGACACCGCTGATAGCACACATGAAATGTTCCTGGAATTCTTCGGAGTCCATGTGCATGTGTGTGTGTGTGTGTGTGTGTGTGTTCGTATAAGAGTGATTTTTTTTTCAATTTCAAAATTTGTTGTCGTTCTTATATTTCAATTAAAAACAACAAAAATCCCACGAATTGGCTGGACTTTCGTTAAACTTTCCCCCTGCACCAATACCCGATATTGTCCCAACAATTTCTTTCAGTATCGATCAATTGTATCTCGCTGGGGGCACTTTGAAAACGGTGAAAGTATTACTCTCGATTTACTATGACGTCAGTGAACTGGAAATGACAAGAATGGCGAAAAAGTGCCTGCGCTTCGAATAAATGAACAATTGAAATGGATAAGAAGTTTGTTGAATGAGTCGAATTAAAAGTACCGTTGGACGACACCTTGCGCAACAGTTTATTATTGATTGTTATCATTTCATCATCACCACGCGCCTGGCTGCGCGAAGAGCAAATATTTTGATGGTGCTCATGGGCCTCTGACTGGAAATTGGGGACAAGAATATGATAAATGCTATGACATTCAATATTATGCAGGTGGTTAGGTACTTCAGCAAATAATACTCTTCAGCTCCAACAAATATTGGGAAATTTGACGCGTGATAAGAGCGAAGTAGAATTTTTTAAGTATTTTTTTCTCCATCTATATCCACCAGCCAGAGAGACGTTAATGATGATATCCTGAAATTTATAGAGAAAGTCTATTACACTGACTGGATTATGCATGATTTTTTGAGTAATTTTCTCCGATCTCGTTTTCAAGTAATTAACACTCAAAGTTGTGCGTCTGTCCATAATGTGTCCATAAAAAGCGAAAAAAAATTTTTTTGTTGTAGAAAGAGGGCCGGGAACTTTCGTTTGGCTCATTCCGGAGAGTGGGCAAAATTGTAAAAATTATAAACAATTAGCAAAATGCAAAAGGAGGTCGAGCAAAAGAAAACGCAGATAGGAAACTTAATCATCATGCGCGCGCAGCCTACTCTTATTGGCGCGCTGCGCCGATGATTTGAATGCCAACTCAACATTTTGAACTCCATGAAGCGATGAATTCACAAGTTGAGAGCTCACATCTCCGTAGACGGAAAAATCGCATATTACTAAATTATGAATTCAGGGTTTTATGAACGTTCAACCCGTACCGCCAGTTCAAATCCAGAATTTCTGCACAGCGCCGCAGCTACAGTAGGCTGCGCGCGCATTGCGTGGCGCTACGGTCGGCAGCTGTCAACTTATGCAGAATTAAGAAACTGATTTGTCCGCGCCGCAACTACTTGTGATCCATTGACTGTCACATTTTATACAGATTTTTTTCTGTTTATGAAGATATTTTTCTATTTATCCATTCATGCATTTGAATGGGTGCCAATGGTTGGCGTTAACCCCCCAAAATTGAAGAATAAATTCTTATGGGACTATCTGAAGGTGTTACGCTGTCCGAACACTTAGGGGGGTGGGGTGGGGGGGGGGGGTGAGGATCGAGTACCGCGGCGAGGGTCGACTGCCGGGGGGGGGGGGGGGTCGAGTACCGGGGCGAGGGGCGACTGCCGGGGGGGGGGGGTCGAGTACCGTGGCGAGGGTCGACTTCCGGGGAGGGGGGGGGGGGGGGGGGGGGGGGGGGTGAGGGTCGAATGGAAGACTTATAACAATGACCTGAGATAACTGATGACAACATTTGGGACTGTCAAATATTTTCTAATCTCAATTGCAGAGCCATTGAACAAATTTCATTTCGCCTTTCACAATACTTTTTGTTAGTGATTTGTGGTGTCATCACAGATCAACACAATGAGCCACAGTGTAGCTCAATTGATGCGATAAAACCAGGTTAATAAGTCGATTGTATTGCTTGGAAAAATATAGAAATTACACAATCATTAAAGAATTGAATCTTTATTAGGACTTCAAAGCCTTTCTTCCAGTGATTAGTGTTGCCATCGTAGAGAACCGTAATGAGCTTGGGGTTTTGTTCCGTTAGTGAAGTGGAGGCTGATGAAACAGTCGTCTTGAATTTCAAGACCCTTAAAAATATGAAAACATGAAACTGGGAAGTGGTGATTGGACAATGTTCGAGGAACCGTTTCATTGGGAGCTGAAGGGAATTAGGTTAACGTTTCCAGCGACGAAATACATAATATTTTGTACCGTTTAACTGAAAAAGCTCTTGACATTTACTCTTCAAAATGCATATTGGGGAAGAACATGTCGGGATTAGGACCTTTCTTTTTTTGATTGAACGTTGGTGAAGTGGAGGCTGATGAAACAGTGAGTTCAAATTTCCAAACCCTTTGAGAGCATAGAAAAAGGAGACAGTACTGTTAATTTGGCATTGATTGATGACAGAAAAACGAGAGGGCTTTTATTAAGCCTGAATTGGTCCATTGATCTTTCCAGGATCTGAATGTCACCAGAACCCGACGGTTTAAATGAACATTATTAAAAAATTTTAGCTAGAATTAGCTGCAATGAACTTATTTAGTAACCCTGAATTCTATAGAAGCTACCCTTAAGTACAGCATCTCCAAGGACAGCGATGGACCAGAACAAGCCCAAATATTCGACTGGGGAAGGCTGAAAGATATACAACAACCATGAATCAGGTGAAGCTTCCTAAAAGTCCTTACCTAGAATTGAGCTCGCGGCTTTTTACATGCGAGGCAATGACCGTGCCTATTATGCCAGACTATCAGTGAATTATTCGTAAAGTTAATGGGCAACCATTCCCCGGTTACTAGGGCATTATACCCATTTTTCAAATGTAAATTAGTGAAGTACAATTGATGTTGAAGTGGTACTTGTCAAATAGACAGAACAGCTAATTATTAGATTGTCGGCAGGTGGAATTCTTGTAATCATCCCGGAAACAAGGTGTTGTTTGTTAGGTGTGTGGCATCATTTCGAGAAGGTTGTTGATAAGATGTGGATGTGCATATGTGTACGTGCGTGAATATATATGTATATATCTGTGTACCCGTATGTGTGTGGGTGAGTGGGTGTGGGTGAGTGGGTGTGGGTGAGCGGGTGTGGGTGAGTGGGTGAGTGGGTGTGGGTGAGTGGGTGTGGGTGAGTGGGTGTGGGTGAGTGGGTGTGGGTGAGTGGGTGTGGGTGAGTGGGTGTGGGTGAGTGGGTGTGGGTGAGTGGGTGTGGGTGAGTGGGTGTGGGTGAGTGGGTGTGGGTGAGTGGGTGTGGGTGTGTGGGTGTGGGTGTGTGGGTGTGGGTGAGTGGGTGTGGGTGGGTGAGTGGGTGCGGGTGGGTGAGTGGGTGTGGGTGGGTGAGTGGGTGTGTGTGGGTATGGGTGGGTGTGTGGGTGAGTGGCTGTGTGTGTGTGGGTATGAGTGGGTGGGTGGATGTATGTGGGGGTAAGTGGGTGTGTGTGTGTGTGTGTGTGTGTGTGTGCGTAATCCTTCTTCTGTCAAGTGATTGCTCTTCAAAAAAAAATTATATGTTTGACTTACCACAAATTTTTTTTTGCTCCACATATCCAATGTCATGAATATTTCAAATGGCTCGAAATTATTTAAAACTAATTCTAAGTCGTATAAAAACCCATTCGCCCAGCATTGTTGTCCCATAACTCACAATTTCCCCTCGCCCCCCCCCTCCCAAGGCCTTTGGGTCAGCCCCGAGTTAAAATTAAAGAATAGATAAGCCCCATTCGCAAGAAATTCCCGATGATTTCGCAATAATTGCTTACACAGCGAATTGACACCAATTTAATTTTCTGTAATTTTTTCAAGGTATCAGCATTGTGATATAAATTGAAATAAAAAAGCGAAGGCGTCGGTGCATTAATTAATGCCAGAGCAGTATCGTGAAATGTTCTATAAACAAAAACGATCCAATTTGCTTTTTATCATTTCAACTGCCGGGTGGGGGGGGGGAGGAGAAGGAGGGGGGGGGGGGCAGAATTGGTTCAGCCGTAACGAAATGATTGGATAATTATTTAAAATTTTTGCTCGAATGCATAAACGATGGAATTTCGATTATGAGTAAGGAGAACTAAGAACAGTGCACTTGAGAGAGATAACGATCAAGATTTCGATCCGCTTCATCGACTCCAGTTGGCGATAAGAAATGACTGGATGTGGAAAGAGGTTTCAAATAAAGAGAAAAACGTAATGGAAATGGGAAAAATGTGGTTGAAAAAGAAAAATGGTGAATGTGGGGTGGGGAATCCAAGCGGCTCTGGATCTATGATTAGAGCCGATCAGAGGAGCGGCGAATTATGCCTTCGCTTAACCCCAGAGCACGATCCATCGTTTCCTTTCCAAGTTCCAGTCAATGGCTCTTTCTCAACTTTAAATCTATTCTCCTGTATGCAATTCTATGTTGTTTTCTTTTAATGAGTTTTTTGTTGGGTTTTGTAGTTTCTGAAAGGGAAGTGCTTGAGTCGTCAATGAAAATCGGTGAAAAATCGGCAATGTTTTATCATGCTGAAACAAGTTTCCTGTCAAATTTATTTGTAAAAAAAATTCTTTGACTTTGCAAATTTATTAACAAAATGTTTTGCGCAACTCGTTCTGGTTTCATGGTATACAACAAAAAATTGGAACACCTATGGGCTTTAAATCCACATAAAATTGACTGATGCAATATTTATTCACCTTCGTATTCAATTATCCAGAAGATTGATGCGCTGTCGATTAAATTGTGAAAGTAAGTGCAGCCGAATGATAAATTCTGAAGAGTACAATTTTGTGTTGAAAAAAATTGCCCCTTTTTATCTTGTCATTCTGCTAACGCTTGGATCTTGTAGAAAATAGAACGATGGTATATGATTTTTGTTCCATAAACCAGGAAGCAGACGGATTGATTGGGGCCATTACCCCAAAAATTGAATCACCGCCGATTGAATTGTGAAAGTAAGTAATGATAAATCCCGAAAAAAATATAATTTTACATAAAAAATTACTCTATTTTATCGGCTCATTGCAGTGTTTACGTGCGTATCTTCTGGATAATCGGACAATCATATATCATTTTGTGTGAGAGCTACACTGTCATTCGATTGGTCTGCCAACAAGCCGAAAGACCTTGCGGGATGACACTTGCGTCAACAACCATTAGTATCCACTTGTCCGCGCATACCTTCGTTTGCGCACGTGTGCCCCGCATTTTCACCACTCATGAATTTTGACAGCAGCTTCTCTGGACCAATTTCACCGGACACCGGAAGTAAAAGACCCGACCAATCAATACTAAATTAATTTAATTTATTCAAGCCTGTCACCAGATCCAACTTCGTTATAGCGATTCAGGGGAGGGTCCATGTGAACAACAATTGTTTCCTGGTTTGCGAAAACAAAAATTATATGTTTTCCTTTCTAGTGATTTATTCCTAATCAGCGAGGAGATGGGACGAGAGGACGAGACGAGACGAGAGGACGCGACGAGACGAAAGGACGAGACGAGACGAGAGGGCGAGACGAGACGAGAGGGCGAGACGAGACGAGAGGGCGAGACGAGACGAGAGGGCAAGACGAGACGAGAGGGCGCGACGAGACGAGAGGGCGCGACGAGACGAGAGGGCGAGACGGGACGAGAGGGCGAGACGAGACGAGAGGGCGAGACGAGACGAGAGGGCGAGACGAGATGAGAGGGCGAGACGAGACGAGAGGACGAGACGAGAGGACGAGACGAGAGGACGAGACGAGAGGACGAGACGAGAGGACGAGACGAGAGGACGAGACGAGAGGACGAGACGAGAGGACGAGACGAGAGGACGAGACGAGAGGACGAGACGAGAGGACGAGACGAGAGAACGGACGAAAGGACGAGACGGGAGCACGAGACGAAAGGATGAGATGACAGGACTTCGTTTTCCAAAATTTAGGACATTGTAATACACACATAGAAATGCCGCGATAAGCCACGCTGATAGAACATTGTAGCTATTGTCAATGTACGAATTGACAGATTGCAATGATGTAGTTCTCTCAAAGCTCCATTCCTCAAGAGCAATGTATCATCATATTTTACAATTATTTTTCCTTTCATTTTATGACCCTGCAAAAAAAATGAAGCACCCAAATCATAAATCTAGGTCCCATGGTGTAAACAAATTTTTATTTATTCACCGATGTAACGTGATAAACCAACTGAATTCTGCCTGAATTAAAAAAATATTCCTCACCCACTCGAGGGATTTAAAAACATGGGCCGTATTTTTTTTTCGCATGAAAATCAATTGAAGTGGTTCGAACAGCAGCATCGGGACAAGTGTATATTTATACACTTATATATAGGCAAAAATCATCTCAGTCTCTGTGGGCTCATGTGAGGCTGAGAAATGTGCGCAGGTGAAAGGAGAAAGGAAAACAGACAAGCAGAAAATACCTCAAGAGAGAAGGTAACAGAGATGATAAATTTTTCAATATTTTTTCTTTTTTTTCTGCTCCTTTTGGATTAATCGAATGACGGAGGAGACGTTTGTACTATTGGCGCGAGTATGTGAAATGTATGCAGAGACAATAATGTGAGCCTTTGGGAAGCCAACGGATTATACGTATGATTGATATTTATGTTTGTAATCCAATGAGTATTCTCTCAAAACCTCAGGGCGGTTTGTTCATACACGTGTGCGCGTAAAATCAATAAAGTACTTGCGCGATTGTGAAAATTAAATGAGCAATTTGACGCAATTGAAAAGTTGGTATTCAATGGGCATAAAGGCGTCATGAAAAAAAAATTCTATAGACAAGATCTCATCTCAGACTTTTTTCGGTCCATGTTTAACTTCCCGATCTAGGGAAGTTATTGTAATGACCCCGAAAATGAAAAGTGCCAGATCGATGAAATTTTCACGTTTCTCGACGTTTTGTATCATCCTGAAGTGATTTCAGAGAAGTGTCTGTATGTGTGTGTGTTCGTCCGTATGTGGCAAAATTTTTCGTTTACGTTTTCTCGGAAACGGATCATGCGATTCGATGAATTCTTTTTTCAATCGTTGCGTCTCCGTGTAACTGAGAGCTGATTAGATTTTTGATCGAATCCACGGAGTAGTTCCCCTGTTTTTGAGAAATTCATGTTGAGCAAAAATCGAAAATAGTGATAATAAACGTTCATTCACAAAAAAATTTTGTAATCCAGGTACTCAATGTCACAGTTGAAAGATATAAGCATATTTTATAACTGATTAAATTTTGAGTAAAAGTGATCCAGTACTTATATTGTTATTAACAATGTCAATTGTTTATAATGTTCTACTGCATAAACTATTAGAGTTAGCGCAAAATTCATATAAGAAAAGTTGTTTGCCATATAAAAATACGTATTTTATGTACAATGTCTTTTTTCGATAATTTGCATAATTAAGGAGGTATAGCAGTCCCCACAATTATGTATGTAATAAGTGAACAAATGGACCCAGCGCTGTCATGACGGTCCCAATCGAAGCGTTTTCATGCAAAATCGAGCGGATCACATTTTGGATGGCATTTGTGCAGTATATGCAATGTTATTAGAAATTGCAATTGTTTATACTGTTCCACTGGGCAAAATATTAAAGTTTTTGTTTTCCAGCCGCATCCTTAATGGCGTCTCACTCTCACTCAAGTAACACGCATAAGTCTCATCCTCATGCTCACCATGCGTCTACTCAAGTATTCATAATTATCCGCTTCATAAATGAGTCAGTTTGGAATTCTCAAATAGGCATGTTTTCGTTATGATAATAACAGGGGTCACACTGATTAACCGTAGTATATTGGAGAAGAATAAATTTAGTAGGTTGTGCTGAAAAACCAAATCGGGAAGTTTTGTTTGTGCCCCGATTGGGGCACACACATGCACACACCACTAGTTTTTTAGTATATTGAGCCCGTCAGCGGTTGCCCTATGAGACAAGCGCCGGCGGATGGGTGGGTCCAGCACTTCCTCCTGAAGGTTTCTTCATTTTATTTCATTTTATTTCATTATAAAAGTTAAGGGACGCAACCAAGAGCCATGGATGCTGAATCTGATCCCGCGCCGAACTGCACTATATATATATATCTGTCTGAAAATAGTATAAAATTGTTGCAAATACCTTTAAAGGTCGACAATCGATTTTAAAACCTCCCAGACAAATCAATAACTTGCCCCATCGGAAAAGTTAAAAATTAATTTAACACAAAACATCAAATTCAATAATTCACAAGAGAGTAGGTTTGAAGTTGGCATATTATAGAGACCCGGATGCCGATCCGTATAACTCCGTAATCATTGGAGTCGAGTTTCACCGTTAATGACGGTTTGCCCGCAAGGAGTTTATCCTAGATGCAGGCCAGACTATTCATCCTCACTGACAAGAGTAAAAAGCCTTTGCATTAAAGACTCGTGGGGATGAGAGAGACATTACGTCTTTGGCAAAAGAGTACAGGCTTTTGCTATTTATGAGCGGTTTACTCATGTGGCTTTTTACACGTCACAGTAACCCACATAAATCCTTCATGTCTCTCACCGAAATACATGGTTAGATTATTCCATAATTAAGGAAAATGCGAGAGGCTGGGGGACAGTATTCATTAATTGTTTTTTTAAATTTTGATGCTTATGGGAAATGGCAGAAGTGAAACTTCATTCTACTTATCCCATGGGAAAAAATACTTCCAAATATTTATAGTTTTTTTTATATCGGCATATTTGTCTTCCTCATTATTCCCCCCCCCCCCCCCGCCCCCCCCCCCCCGCCTCCGAAATTCGCAATACAGCCCCACGGCGACTTCAGCCAAAATGACGGTACCAGTGACGTCACATGGCAGTGAAATTAATTGTCTCTCAATCGTTCTTTTTTATTCTGTCTTTACATGTAAATTATTCTAAGGCTCTTTGCATACAAATAAACACAAGTTTTCCAGAGCCATCACTCACACACAGTATGGAGTACTTTAATCTGAACAGGGTGACACGTTCATGTGTTTACAACGAGCCTGTGGAAAAATTTCCGATAATTTTGACACTCTCGCAGTACGACGCGCGATAATTTTGTTACAGTTTTTTGCCCTATTTGCATATGTCGGCTGTTTTTACGGAATAGGAGATTCTGTCATCGAGGCTTAAAGATTATTCTTCCATGAATATGAATGATGGCCATACTTATTTACGTTATTTGGAAAATAATTTTTAAGCCCAATGTTGTAATGTTTCTCGTCTTACCGGAACATCGCGATTTAACGGCGCGCAACGGGGTTGACCTCGCGATTTTACGCGCCTAATGACAAAATCATAAATTCGGTTTTTTATGGGACGTAAATTGATAATTTGAAAATTTGTAAAAAAAAAATTTCTCGGTCGCATTTTTTTTTTTTTTTGCTCTCGACAATTTTTGTCCGCGACAATTAGCACAGGGGGATGAAAGATAACGCAAAAATTGTCCGTTTTATCGGGGTTTGCATTGATTGATTAAATCTGAGTGAAATTCAAATGTATTCAGACATAGTTTCCACGGTCTCTGTCGCGTGATCTCGGCTTTGCCAACGCACTTTCTACCTTCCATTTTGCCCCGCGTATTGCATTCCAGCCACGATCTAAAGGAGCGACCGGACAAGGTCGCGATCGTCTAGAGACATGAGGAGTTTGTGTTGTATCAACTTGGTATAACATTCGCCAAACGTTGAAGCCATTCCTCACCAGCCGGCATAGAAAGTATAGTTCTCGCTTTTAGTTCTCAATTGCGTCGTTTGAAGTGGAGAACACTTCGCGATTTTGCTGGTTTTATTCTTTTCACTTTTCCGCCGTTTACGATAATGAGGGGTTGAGATTTATTGTTTACATTCTGATACATCAATAAGAAATCCTAGTAGACTTTCAACAAGAGGAAACTTGTATAAAATTTTTGTTTTGCACATTTTCTCAATTTTATAACCCAATTGGCATATTCCTCCGCTGAAAACGCACCGAAAATTGGTCAATTATTTTAGCGGGTTGTAAATTAATAGCGGGATTATAATAGGACAGTGATTGATCTGCACTATTACTATTTGCACTATTTCATTTACTCCATTTACGCTTAAGATGACTTGCATTTTTATTGCGTCTTTACAACTTGATCTGTTAGAAAAAAATATTAGAAATATTGCATTGGCAATAAAAATGCTACGCCAACTTTTGAGGGATGCAATTTTGCTAAGGGTTGACAGGAACCTCCATCATTCATAAAAAGTGAACACAATGTTGGCTTCAAAATTTTAAACATCTTTTCGTCGTCTCAGTTTCAGGTTTCCGCGCAATAGAATATCATATATCTATATTTATATGTCTATAAATATTCACAAATTATAGAGGCATTTTTCCGTGATAGCTATTTGCAATTTTTTTCTTTTATTGAAAAATACATTGGCAGCGCTAACCGAGCCAATGACCACGGGCGGTTGCATGGCGCCAGTTCAGTAGAGTTAAACCAACTCATCAATTATGTATGAGATGCAGGGAAAAAATGAATACCGCGCTATAATAAATATTTCAAAACCACAAATATTGGGTTGAAACTCAGGAAATATGAAATTGGCTATTTTAGATGGCACTAAAAATATTTGCAGAGAATAAACTAACTTAATTGGCGCTTGCAAAACACGAAAGCCCAAAAAAAGCTTTCCGATTTGCCGCCAAATGTTTCCTTCCCATCCGAATTGAAACTAGTGGTGTGGGCATGTGTGTGCCCCACTCGGGGTACAAACAAAACTTCCCGATTTGGTTTTTCAGCACAACCTACTAAATTTATTCTTCTCCAATATACTACGGTTAATCAGTGTGACCCCTGTTATTATCATAACGAAAACATGCCTATTTGAGAATTCCAAACTGACTCATTTATGAAGCGGATAATTATGAATACTTGAGTAGACGCATGGTGAGCATGAGGATGAGACTTATGCGTGTTACTTGAGTGAGAGTGAGACGCCATTAAGGATGCGGCTGCAAAACAAAAACTTTAATATTTTGCCCAGTGGAACAGTATAAACAATTACAATTTCTAATAACATTACATATACTGCACAAATGCCATCCAAGATGTGATCCGCTCGATTTTGCATGAAAACGCTTCGATTGGGACCGTCATGACAGCGCTGGGTCCGTTCGTTCACTTATTACATACATAATTGTGGGGACTGCTATACCTCCTTAATTATGCAAATTATCGAAAAAAGACATTTCACATAAAATACGTATTTTTATATGGCAAACAACTTTTCTTATATGAATTTTGCGCTAACTCTAATAGTTTATGCAGTAGAACATTATAAACAATTGACATTGTTGATAACAATATAAGTACTGGATCACTTTTACTCAAAATTTAATCAGTTATAAAATATGCTTATATCTTTCAACTGTGACATTCAGTACCTGGATTACAACATTTTTGTGTGAATGAACGTTCATTATCGCTATTTTCGATTTTTGCTCGACATGAATTTCTCAAAAACAGGGGAACTACTCCGTGGATTCGATCAAAAATCTAATCAGCTCTCAGTTACACGGAGACGCAACGATTGAAAAAAGAATTAATCGAATCGCACGATCTGTTTCCGAGAAAACGTAAACGAAAAATTTTGCCACATACGGACGAACACACACACATACAGACACTTCTCTGAAATCACTTCAGGATGATACAAAACGTCGAGAAACGTGAAAATTTCATCGATCTGGCACTTTTCATTTTCGGGGTCATTACAATAACTTCCCTAGATCGGGAAGTTAATTAATACGGATAATGATATGCAACAATATGATTTTCATCTAGTAAGCTAATTTAAAAAATCGCAGACTTGGCTGGATCATTTGAATAATACCAGCAGCTCTTAGAAAAATTTCACGTATGCGTAAAAAATGTTTACATCTGCGAAATATTTCAGCGGCCAAGGCAGAAGTAATTGCTAGCAATTCTGCGTTCCTCGATGTGACTTATAAATAGAGACAACTTGTTCTCCCCTTCTCTACCTCAATGGAATTCAAGTTGACCAGTTTTCTCGGATAAACCTGTGGGACTCTTCCTCCTACGGTGAAAATGACTGTTTATTTTTCTAGGTCGTACCAAGGCTGAATCGAGTTTTACATCCTCTCACTCCAGTCACCATGAATTACACATTTTTTTTTTAGAAATCCCTGCCACAATCTCGCTTGGAGATGCATAAATTCTTGTAATCGACGATACATCTCGAGTACCTTGGCACTGAGCTCATCAATTTTTCCATATTTCTGTAAAGGATATGTCAGGAAATTAGCAAGGCCAAAGGGTGTTGTGGTTTGTGGTAGGTCGATCCGGGTGTATTTTGGGATCTGACGCTGTCGGAAGCCTCCAGTAGTCGCGACCGGCGCCCGGTCGCAGGATGAACGCTGGACCGCGTAACTAGTTGTGGACATCCGGCCGTATATGGATGGGTGTCCAGTAGTCCCTCTCAAGGAATGGTTAAACAGCAGCTATCGTGGGCAGTAGAAACGAGAGGGACGGAGACAAACCACACACACACAGTCACACACACACACACACACACACCATATATATAAAAATTCGGAAAAATCCGGTGGAAAAAATAAATCTTAAAACTGCTCAACTTTCGTTTACATCATTGATAAACTAAAAATCTAACGCTATCGTCTATACTTTCATTTCAAAGCAAATGTGCATCTCCTGGAAACCATATACACAAATTCCTTAACTTTCTTTTGCGTCATTTAGATCATGTAGTAAGATTATCTCACCATAAACAAGTGGTATCTCGCTACGGCATTCATTATCGGTAATTAAGAAACTAATGACCCATGGCCAGTCTCAAATAATTCCCACCACGTTTCGATTATTTGATTGTTCCATTCTCTTGCGTATGCCTTCCTTAACTTCGTATGCAACATGCTTGGAATGAAGAATTCACGAGCGAAGATTTTTCGGTATAATAAACGAGTTCAATGACCCGCAGTCGGAGCTCACCGATGCGTGCAGAAGCTCAAAGGCAAGGTGAAGTGTCTCCTTTTCTCTTCACTGTCCACCAAAAAAAAAAAAAAAAAAAAATGGCGCAGTGGTGAATTAAAAGGAAAAAATAAAAAGGTGAACTTAATTGGACATGTTCCCCGGTTATTCTTTCTGCCCAACGAATTCACTGAGAATTCCGGAAACGATGCGCTTTCGCCCGGAGGGAAAGCCAACACACTCCGTGCTGTAATTTTTAACGAGCCACCTCCTTCAAAATAACAAAATAAATGGGTAAAAATGAGAAAATCAGTGAATCAGTTGGCAGAATCTGGAACAAAAATCATTTTTTACCTTCAGCGCTTGTTTTTTTTTTATTTACTGGATTACGAGATTATTTTCGTGACTCAGGTATTTCTTATCATTCACTTTTCTTTCCTCTCATTGGTGCACCATCCTTTGGGATTCATTAAAATTCCATTAAGATTAATGTTTCAGCATGAAATTAATATTATACGTGAAAATATTGAAAATTTGAAAGATGGGTATAATAGTCGGGAAGCGCAAAATTCCTGGATAAGTCGCAACGTAGTGATTAAAAAATTGAGATGCTTATTATGTAATCCTTTTTTAATTATTATATAATCCTTCAACGATTTTTTTTTATCTCAAATTGATTTGCACTCAGTCTATCAATTTTTCAATCTACTATTGGTTTTTCTTGAAAATCAAAATTCTTTTTCCATCATATATCCACATTTCAAACTGCCTCTAATGTTTGTAAACCATTTCAAATAGCATCTGCGTGTATGTGCGTGTGGGGGGATGGGTGGGTGCGTGTGTGGGTAGATGAGTGGGTGAGCTGGTGAGTAGATGTGTGTGTGTGTTTGGGGAGGGGGGGGGGCGGGTGGGTAGGTGAGTGAGTAGGTGACTGGGTGAGTGGGTGGATGAGTGGGTGGGTTGGTGACTGGGTGGGTGGGTGCATGAGTGGGTGGGTGGGTGAGTGAGTGGGTGAGTGGGTCGGCGAATGAGTGGGTGGGGGGGGGGGGGGGTGAGTGGGTGGGGGGGGGGTGAGTGGGTGGGTGTATGAGTGAGTGGGTGGATGGGTGAGTGAGTGGGTGGGTGGGTGAGTGAGTGAGTGGGTGAGTGGGTATCCTCAGAAAAAATGTATAGATGTGAAGAAACTCTCTGCACATTTTTATATACCCTTACACCGCCCGAAATGCCACAAATTTTTTTTTTCTGAATATACAGTATCAGTCTGCATCTGGAATATCAATTTCCAAATGTGTCTCAATGGCTTTGTAAATTTTATAACCGGTTAATTCAGCAATTTTCTCGTTCCAATGGAAAGCGATAGATGAAAGCGCTCGATGAAGGATGAAGGATGAAAATAAAAGTGGCTTCCGCGTTCAAGTTAGCGTGAAAAGACCG
The DNA here is from genome assembly GCA_026005395.1 of Asobara japonica. Taxonomy (NCBI): domain Eukaryota; kingdom Metazoa; phylum Arthropoda; class Insecta; order Hymenoptera; family Braconidae; genus Asobara; species Asobara japonica. The sequence continues at coordinate 1,045,667 of BQMI01000329.1, read as the reverse complement.
CATCTAAATCGCCAACTGGCGCATCGAGCTGAATCCAAACGCTACTTTCTCCACATTCAAGTTTGCCCCTAAGCCACAAAACTCTTCCTCTCCTCCAGTTTATTCTCCACATTGCAATTTTTCTTCATACCGATCTTTCATATTGCCAAACGATTTTTTGAATAATCGAAATGAGTGGGAATCAACTACTACGAGGGTTCACAGTGGGTCGGTTATCTTTCCGTCCCCTCGCATTGCCCCCCCCCCCCCAATTTCCATGCAAGAATAATGGAGCCCTCATTACCGAACGACCGCCGCCCAAAAGCGACAAGTAAAACAAATGCCGCAAATTTTTTCTCTGCTCGCTTGTCCTACCTTAAAGTGAATAAATGCAACGCAACTTTTCACCCTTCAGTAATTCCATCTGAAGCTCACACTTTCCTCACTTTCCGAAAAATAAACTAACGGAGCAGATTTTTTCATTAATTTTTTCTGGCAACAAAATTTTTCAGGTTAAATCTTCTTGGAGCATTCTAAAAAGGTTTCCTTTAATTAAAGGCTCCCATTTTTTATAATCGAAAAATCGATTTAGCCAACATCAGCAACCTGCAATTTTTGCAATACGTTTCTAAATGTAATGGACAGCTGTGGATTTCATATTGTGTAAACTATGGCCGCAGATGGGACTTAAAAGTTGTTATTAAAGCAACTATTCGTAGCATCGTCCCAGATGGTATATGGATTCCGACCTATAGCAGGAGCATCTTGTGTGTTTGTTGGGAATCTGGGTAACATGAGACCATAAAGCCGGACAGGAACCTAACCCAACCCACATGGGGGGGGGGGGTGTAGCAAACGAGCAGGGGGTGCCGGAGGGAGTTCGATGCTAGACCTGCGGTATCGTATCACAGAGTGTCTCTAGGTGTTTCCTCTGTGATTAGAAAACATGATAGCTTGAATGACGAAAGGGGACCCTCGTCTCCGTGGTCCACAGAGTCACACCTCGCGGTAGATGTTGCGGGTGAATGCAAGTAGAGAAATAGTAAGACAAAAAAAAAATAAATACAAAATTTTTACGAGAATCGAAGGTGGGTAGGTAAGTGGGTGGGTAGGTAAGTGGGTGGGTAGGTAAGTGGGTGGGTAGGTAAGTGGGTGGGTAGGTAAGTGGGTGGGTAGGCAAGTGGGTGGGTGGGTAGGTAAGTGGGTGGGTAGGCAAGTGGGTAGGTGACTGCGTGGATGGGTGGGTGAGTGGGTGGGTGAGTGGGTGGGTGAGTGGGTGGGTGAGTGGGTGGGTGAGTGGGTGGGTGAGTGGGTGGGTGAGTGGGTGGGTGAGTGGGTGGGGGGGTGAGCAGGTGAGTGGATGGATGTAGGGGGGGGGGGGGGGTGAATTAGAGCCGGTACTCAAATGTGGCCACCAGCGGGACCTGAGCCGGCTTCCCCCAACGCCAAATTTTCGGCGGACCACCAATCAATCAACCGATGCGATATGCACGGTAATCACCCCCTGTTCAATTTATTTTATTCCAAATTGATATGCTTGTGACTTGCAGACGAACAAAAATCTCAAAATTTCCCTCTCTCCAGTATGACATCTATATTACGGTCCTAGCAGTAATGAAAAAAAATGTCCTGTTATAATAAACCATAAAATTGCTAAATTACAGCAGTTATTGACTTCACAACAGCGGCAATAAAACAAAAGTGAAAAAAAAAAATTAGAAATTTGAATAGCTAAAGTGTTACAGACAAGGGTGCAGTGAAGTGCGTTACGCAAGGCCGAGTAGTCACCTTGGCCAGGTCGAGTCGTTTTCCCTCTTTCCCTCGGTCGATTTTTTATCTCCATTCTTCAGTTCTCCATCTCCCTCGGACTTCCTTGGCTTGTTGGATAGCGGAACTAGTGGTTTTACAGTTATCCACTGCACCGAGAGCACCGCCTGGACCAGCGTTTCCAACGACACCATTATCATGATATCTATACCATGAAATTGTGCTGTACTATATACCAAAGTATTGAAAGAAGCCATCAGGAGTGTCCATGTCGAATTGTCAAAAAAATTGGAGAGAGGATATTTGCTGAGCAAAGTCAGGGGACATCTATATGACTGGACCATATAGATCACTCTTCTCCCATTTGTCTTCCGGATTTAACTTCAACTGAAACTGTTCCAACAATGGAGCAAGTAACAAAGCAAAGGCAGCTTTCATCCAGTTGCAATTATGACTGGAGGCTCCAATATTTCTTCAATATTGCTCTTCGCGATTAAATTGCCCATAGATCCTATAGATATATCCTTCAGACGGTCACGGGGAGAGCTCCTCCAATCCTTGTAGAATCTAATCAAGAACCCGTTAGCCGCAGATAAGTTGTTTATCAAAACCGCTATCCCCGGCTGTATAGACAGATCAATGGACTAACTTTCCTATCTCCTTCATTAATTTTCAGCCTGAGATTTCCACTTTGTCTGAGGGATAAATTGATCGATCATTATTTTGGGAATAATTATTTTCGGTAGATCTTTTGCGAGTCGACTGAGGGAGAGTGTTGTTTAATTTTAGCAATATTCCGATTTTTAAGACATTTGGGATTCAGGAGAGCATAAATTATAATATAATGTTATGTTCTAACGTAATGGATTTATCTTTTATCTTAATTTTATAATTTTCTAAGCGAAGTGGATGTACATAAATTTTTAACTATGAAACTAATCATTGATGGTTTTGACCATTGTCGATAAATTAATCATAATAATTCGGAGAAATGTAATTTGTTGTATTGTATATATATATATATATATATATATATATATATATTTGTATCTTCTTTCTCTATATTGGTCCTTAGGGAGCTTTCTGCTCTACATACATGCGGATACCTGGTATGGGTTTATATATAGATATACTTGAGGAGTATATTTTAAATATGAAAATGGATTGCTGATTTTTCGAGACCGCCCATATGTCAGATAATTTCCCAAATTTTTAGGGACGGTCAAGCACACGTCTCTCATTTGTCATAATTTTTTTGAACCATTAGAATAAGCCATTCACGTAAATTGCAAACACTCGTGGAAACTCAGCGATCGTTTTCTGCAGCTGTACGAGAGATTGATTTCAGCAGGCGGAGATAAATCAATTGTTGTGGGGATTGTGCGATGTAGGGCATGAGGAGATCTGCAGGAAAGTAGCGGAACACTGATGTAGCAAATGAAGGGTTTTAGGGAGAATTGCTTTTCTCCACGGAATTTCTTTCATCAGTCTACAGGTCTTATGCTGGTGTCAGTCATTCCGTGCTTGAACGAATGATCAATGACAATTTAATTTTAACATAATGACTGAAATTGTGTTATTTTTTAAAGTAAATTTGAATTTAAATTTTTAATTTATTTACATTTTAATGTTTTTTTTATGATTTTTTTTTTAATTTTAATTTTTCTATGAATTTTAATTTCAATTTTTTAAACATAAAAATCCTCAAAATTGGAACTTTTTTTTTATTCTTAAAATTGAAACTTAATGCGATTACACGTATAAGTAAAAGCTGGGAAGAACACATATGATCGTGCAAATAAGTAACTTACGTCGTGTTATTACGCAATTAATCCAAAATAAACCCACCTAGTTCTGAAAACGTAACGGTCTGTGTGGATATATCAGGTCTTTATCATGATTGTCACAGTTTTTAGTGCTGAGACGTTACACTTTGAGTAATTGAGCAAATGTTAATACATGGGAGATGAATCTGATCCGCTTGTATTGATAACTCAAGTTTCGAGAGATAAGTAAAAAGTCAGATGACCTGAAATGTGTGGTTCCATGTAGGAGATCTATCAAATAAATATGCAAGCGCCCAAGTCTCTGAAGAAGTGTCAGCTCTAATGATCAACTCAGCTTCGAAACCTAATTTTCAAAATCATATTTTACCGAAACGTCTCAAAAACATATATTGCAATCCTTCAGACATTTGGGGTTCAAAGACATCTTCAATCCGCACGATTCCAATTGTGTAATCCTTGAAAAATATAATATTCTGATAAGACTCACAGACAAAATATGATAGAAAGATATGAGATCTGCAGTGCCATTATGCTAAAGCTCGGTACACCAACGAATTCAGCTCATTACAACTTATCTTTATTCAAGCATCAATATAAAAAAACTGCGTTTGATCCGTCCAGCAAGGTCGTTGACCAGAACGAGTTTTAAAAGATCCCTGTCGGCGCTTAGGACATTTATCCTGTGTTATTTTGGAGCTACTGACCACTTCATTCGTTGCCCGCACTTTTTTTTTCATCTCCCAAATAAATCGAAGGACAATTTGTACAATATATAATAATAATGGCAGAATAATTAGTTATTAATTTTTAAAATGAAGTTTAAAATTCTAAGCGCTATTGCTGAGCGTCCTACTGGTTCAAAATCTCGCGCCAAAAATCGCAGCAATACGAAAAAATGGACGTTCTCTCCTAATGTCATTAATAAAGATCGAGCCTGAACAGAGTCATTTTAATGATTGAAAAATTAATTTAACCATTACCGAAGATTTATTATGACTCGTGAATGCTGAAGACCCTCCATCGATACTATACATGTAAATGTAAATGAAAAAAATCCAACTACCACACAAGTCTTGAAAATAAGTACCTCATTTTCTCATTTTACCCAATTAGAAATTAATGGCCGCACGTAATTTGCAACCTCGGGGGAATCCGGATGTCTTTCATCTGGAGGTGAACAACAGTATAATCTCAATGATCTCTCATGTACTCAAGACCACTCACCGTGTACCAGATTGCGTCCTTGCCAGACACAAGAATATATACCCCACTCAGCTTCATGGATTACAAATGCTACCCATATTCACTATGCACTGTAACCAGTGAATTACGTTTCGCGAATGCTTTAGCAGATGCTGTTTTTCTCATCTCCCAATTGGAGTGGGGGGGGGGGGGGGGGGGGGGAGGGGCGAAAATTTAGTACCAATGACTTGTAACAAAGTCGAAATACATTCATCGAATTCGATAAGCGTGACAACTGGATCCGTTCTCGTCCATAAATCGAACAAGTCTCACTCTCAAGCCAACGAAAGGGGGCGATTTCGAAATGGCAAATATACCGTGAGAGAGCCGGCTTTTACCTACAAGAAGGCCCAGTGTTACACCAAGTGCACAACACCATTCAGAGGCGTTTGTCCGTGACGCATTTCGGTTTTATGGCATCGATATTCAATTACAACACCTTCTTTTATTCAGTTGCGGTACCGGGGGGAGCTTCAAAATTATCGCAAATTTTCCGCTGCGTTAATTGCACATAAATGAGTGGGTCAGGGCTTTCGGGTGTAAAATTTACGAGCGCAAAGGGTGAGTGATTTTTCTTTGGGGACTTGTGGAATTTTCAAAATGAAAAACACCCGTTTTGCCCTCAATATACAAGTCGCTTTAGCATACCCGAAATAGTTATTACCAAAAATTAATACGTCAACGATAAAATAGAGATGATTTCATTAGTCGTCGTGACTTAATGAACATTCTATTTTTACGCATCGTGATGACATATATTCAGTAATTGCCAACAATTCTATGAAAACAACTTAAAAAAGGAAAACCATTATGAAATTATTCTCGACATATTTCACTATTATAAATCCATTGTCGAGTTCTTCAAAATATAGAAGCTACACAACTAAATTTGGAAGAAGATACGTATGGACTGATAACATGAACACATTGTCGTGAATCTTCGTTATAAAATTGTTATTACTATGTCGATCAGAGAACCATATCAATCAGCAATTTCTAATGGATGGTGATAATTAGTTCAATAAGTGGTATTTTGTCAAATTGAATTGCCCGGGAAGCGAAAACATTATTGCTTAATGATCAGCACCCTGAAATGGATGACCGGAATTGACTATTATATTCATCAATGATGATTTTTTTGCTATTTATTAAAGTCACATTCGCTGCATGGTTCTTAGTGACTTCGAGCAACAACGGGAACAAAAAGTTATATTTTTATATAATCGTTGTTGTAATCTAACAGTTTAACACTATATATGTATGTGTCCACTTGTCTGAGTAACTTTAGTATTTTTTTTTGCACTTCTTCCGTCGTTTAGCATTTCGTGTAGCCCTCTGTTCTGGCGCTTAACATATATAATCTTTGCATTAACATATTGCATTAGGTCAATGTTGTCTGTGTTGATCACATTATTCGTCGGAAAGGTGTTTCCGGGTTTTGCCTCCATGATGTACAGTTTTGGGATTTCAATCTGAATGAGGTTCTATTCACAAGTCGACATTTTCAAAGGAGGATCTTCATCAAGGATGGCATGTTGCACTACTCATGAAAAATGCAGCTGATCCGCAGAAAATTCTACCACTTCATTACTGAAGTTTAACGATCACTCTGCAATACTTTCATCAAAATTTTCCCCAACTATCAGTCTGACCTAATTGCATGAATAATACCGACGTGCACGACCTCGCTCTACTAATTTACGAAGGTCTGACGCACCAAATTCAACATTACGACGAATGAAGAATAAATAATATGAGGGAAGAAAAAAACGTCATGAAGCAAGTCCCCTGGCGTATGTCAAGATCGATGTATAAATCGACAATTTACTTTTTCGAGGAAGGCAAAACCGGTTCTCAAATTCATCAATATTGCTCCGTACGTTAAGGTGGCTTAATTCCGACCTACAGTGTTGTCCTGACCTCACTATAAATTCACCATATTTCAATCATCAAATTTCCACCCAGATTCCATGAAAATTGTAAAATAATTCTATACAATCAGTATTGTGTAATCAACATGATGTAATAAGTCAGTTTGGTATATATATTGCAAGAGTTGAAAACCCATTCATTATCAGCTGTCAATAGCTGGAAAATTGATATTGTTTGCAAGCTTTTAATACCAAAATGCAATTTCGTTCTTTTATGATGTTTGCTTGAAGATTATTTTTTTTTATCGTTGCACGAGTTTCCCTTAATTTTGTTCTTGTACGGTGATTTTCCTGGGAGTTTGTTTGCCTTTACTGAATTTTGCAACAACTTTCCGCGATGAGTATGTTTCAGGATTAATTGAACGCAATGAATTCATCTCCATTTGGATCTCAATTCTAAAATTATAATTCAAAATTGATGCTGTAAGACGGTTTGCACATCAAATGCACAAAATTCAGGCGACCAATGACAAGGTAGAAGCACAAATCACGGGCGCGAACAACGTTCAGATATTGATAGTGTCTCCCACCCATCCCAGCGTTGCCACGTGAGTCAGCGGGTCAGTGTATTATCTAGCGGTTGTAAACCAACTGGCAAATACATCACCAAATGTAAACACTGGCGCGTGGAATCCCTCCAGGCATTTAACAGTCAATCACTTGTTTGTCCGCTACGAAACATATTTTTATTCGGCTGTTGTCGGTTGTATTAACCACTGTTTTTCAATAAAATGAGACGATAACAAGTTTTATCTGCTTCTCCATATACGACAAGTGCAAAATATCCAGCGTTCGAGGCAGAGAAATTGAGAGTCACTCTAACTCTCCGAACTCCGGTGCATCTCATGCTCACTTATATTTTCCATCTAATATCACAAAATTAGAACCACAATGTGTCAAACTTTTGACAAGGCGCATCGTTTTTTTTTTCTTTGAAAGATCGATCGGTGTTATGAGGTGTAATCTTCGATAGGTCGAACCAATAACTTCCTGAAATCCGCTGAGCGTTCCTATGGGAGACACGAACTAAGCAATTTGAAATTGTTTTCCCCACTGTATCATGAAAATGGTTAGAGATGGAAAAAAAATCATGAAACACGAAACGTGCACTTTTGCGAGTACAAGAAAATTTGTACGATTCCAGAAAGATTTCACTTTCCGTTTCCGAGCGGATTACATTATTGTAATTCCCATCTGGGGAAATACGTAATACATGAATTTCCCCAAAATAGAATTGCAACATTGAGGCATTTCCACTGCTATCGCTGATCAATGCCTCTCCGGCAACTATAAAACTCCCGCCAATTTCCCCGCAAAAGCGGAAATCCCACATATTTTCCACGTGCGTTTCGTGACACTTCGATGAACCCTAGAGCTGATTTGCTCGTGATAAGACTTGTGGTCAAAGGTCGATTTAGATTTCCCTGGATGCGCCATGCAACTGACGAGCAGATTAGATGGTGAGGAAAATTCACTCTAATTTCCTTATTTGAGTACTACTTTGACTTTTGATGATGATCATTTCTTCAACTGCGTTTTTGTGATGGCAATATTTGTCACACTGAAGGCCAAATGATTTCTTCCCTCATCTTAGAATTGTTTACTCCTTATCGAATATTCAAAACGACTGTGTTTTCAAACCACCTGAGACCAGCCGTCACGTCACGGGCGTGTCGTTGCCCGCGGCAGCCAATCACCGACCGGCTTTAACAGAGCTCCATCGGACGCATCCAATAGAAAATCCAGAAACGTCAGCGCAACTCTTGTGACATCAGAAACGACAAATTTGTGGTATCGAAATGACTAATTGTCCATTTGAAGATATTAAGGATTACCATGAATTTTATATGAAATAGTACTCAATAGGTTGTAATGAATCTCGCAATGAGACTATTTCGCGAATCTCAGCTGCAAGTCCCCTACTGAAAAATCGGGAACTATGATCAATATCAAATTGCTGGCTTCAATTGAGCTACTGTAGCCAAGTGCTATTAAATCATTACTTCACCTTTTTTCTTCTAGAACGTTCGATTAATTTTTTGTCGGAAGCGAAGAAACCGCCCCTGCCGCAGGCGCAATTTCACTCGCTCTCGATTCGGGTCGCCTGGAAGAATAAGATAAAAAGAAATGAGAACGTTTTAACGATCTGACGTTCACCGAAAATCCCGAGGCGAAGGTGTAAGTTTCGTTTTGCACCAAAAGATTACATCCATCATGCATCTCAATGATGTTCGTAATGTATTCGTTCTCCGAATGGAAACATTGCAATCATTACATGGTCCGTTTTTTTCATGCTGGCTGGACCCTGCCTAGCATAGACTTGGACGTACAAATAGGAAGAGTACTCAGATTAATTACTAGATACATAGTGTTACGTGTCCTCCTTCCAACATCTAGATCTGTTTGAATGATGGGAACTAATCAAACGATGGATTGTCTTTTGAAACTATTGAATTTACAAGCTTCAGTGGAATTTATGATTATTGTATTTTGAATGTTCTTGATGCAATATGTCGCAGATGGTCACCAAATTTGTTCAGTGACGCCTTTTTAGGCATCGCAGTACCTCCCACCTTTAGAAATTTTTTGTACCCTCTTCAGGTAAAATGACTGTATCGGCTAGGATAGCAAAACCAGCTAGTTAGTTGCCTATGAGCATTCTTACTGTATCCGTCGTGGTACCTTACATTACTGTCATTTTTCACCAAATATATTTTCACTTTAGTTCTGTTTAAATCATTGGTTTCTTTTCTTACTTCCGTGTAGTAAGACAAATGCCAATAGAAACTTTGAAATAATTGAAAAGACTTTTTTTTCTGACTCGAAATCTCATCTGCGTTGTTCGTTCCGACATTTGACATTTCCATGGCCTTTCATTTCACTTCTATACTCATTTCCACACTAGTCATGCTCATCTTGGTATAATTTAGAATCGATGACTATTGGGATTAATAAAACGATTGAAATGTTTATTCTGGTATAAGCAAGTGCTTCGATAAATTGAAAAGAAGTTTGCATTGGAGTGAATCATCGATGAATTTGAAATTGAGCAAATGGTAACTTTGAACTTTTGCGTAAGATAAGTAATAGTGAGAAAGAAATTCTTGAATGTTAAGAGCAGCTTTACGGCCTTCTGAAGGGGAATAAAATGGATATCAATCAATTCAATGAGGCTGCGGGGATCATTATGCACTCCATTGCAATGCAATTTTATGGCAAATCCTGGAAAAACGAAAAGCTGAATCGAAAAGCGAAAACCCTGAAATTTAATTCCAATAGGCCCATTCCTTCCCTCTTTTAAGTCACTATTTTGATTGACATGAAATATAAAATTGTTCCGTCACCATTCGACCGTTACATCCTTATCATGTTCGGTGAGTTCAAGTCGAGACGTGATCTCGATGAATCATGCAAGGTCGTGTATAAATTGTCAACCGATGTGATTGCGAAATCTTTATTTTGTTTGAAAAAATTTGACTTTCTTCACTCCATATGATGCAATACAGGAAGTGAAGCAAAATCTTGATCTTCATTTCAGGGAAATATTTTTAGGTGATTCCAAATTATTTTTCTTGGAATTAGGAGAAAAGAACATGAAACGCCGGAGAGGAATTTTACTCAAGTTGTAATATATGACTTAATTGATTCCATAGTTCATGGAAACTTTCCGCAATTAATTATCCAATTTTAACAAATGCTCGTCAAGGTTCAGTAACAAATTATTAATTCACTTTCACAACAAATTAGTTTTTCACCAACCTGTTATTAGAATCTATTCATATGTCCCCATGCAGCCATTCCCACTTTTCCTGAACAAACTGCAACCCGACCACCAACTCCCAATAACCAATTCAGAATTAATATTCACATGTCCACTGGACCATGTCAAGACAGCTCCTTTGTGCCCCGCAACCAGACAAAATCCATAATCCCTCATTACCCAAACGGAAAAAAAAATTGTGACACGACAAAAAAAAACAACAACTTGTCTAGCGTGAAATAATAATTTCTATCTCATTCGCATATCAAACGGGACAGATAATGGTGTATGAAACGGAGGAAACGTAGAGTGAAAATTAACGGTAGCTCGAATCGTCGGAGTTGACGTCAAAAGTACGTCGAAGAACGCATGTAACGTTGGGAGTTACGGGGTGTGACGTTAAAGAGGGTGTTCCTCCCTCCAGGCCCTCTGTGTGTTCGTGTGTGTGTGTTTTTCTTCCGCCCCTGCCTGCTGCAGCATTTCCTTCAGCTATCATATTTCTAACCACAGGGTAAACCCCCAGACAGCCCTGTCCGATGACGCCTATAATGGATCCCTCCCCCCCCCCCCCACCCCCGCGTCGGGTTGGGTTCCCGTCCCGCCTAGCTTTCTCATTGTATGGATACCACCGATAACACACGCGGAAGGTTTCTACTGCCCGGAAGCATCTACCAAAGTCCTGACATACACCCCCCCCCCCCCCGCCGTCACCTCTTATCCACCCCCCGCCAAAAAGATAAGCTGGTAAATTTTTAACTCATGGCTTCTAAAACCGGTCAGGTCACTGGAGGGTGACGCTTTTGAGCATTAGAATCCGATAAGGTAGCCAAAGAAACGGTCCACCGACACTCTTGTTCACGCTACAACCACAACCCGAACCAAATCTATTCCATTTAAACATGATATGGACTTGATATATTTATCATGCTGTTTAGTTTTCAATATTCCCCTATGTATATGTAACACTCGAATAAACCTGTCGACGAATCGTATATTGTACAGTTTAAGGTGTAGATAACAAACAAAATATAAGTGAATGAAAATGGGTTAAGGTGGTGTAAATTATTATACCAGGTGGTTTATAAATTTCTTCGAAAAATGTAAGATTATGCTTGTACATTTTTAGTAATAGGGAAATTTTCTTGATATTGGAAATTTTTTGTAGATTTGACATTATGAACGGGGTTTGGCTCGAGAAATCCGTGAACGGCCAGCATTTAACAGCGATAGTGATAATGATAACGAGAAAGCGAGAAGTATTTTGATTTCGAAGTGTAGGAAGTAAGCCAATTAAATTAGTTGGACTATGTAGACGCCGCAATCGGCTTTGCAACTTCAACGATTTTGGATTATCTAATGAAGTCGGGGAATTAATAGTAGTTGTGATAAGATAATAGTATTCGCTAATTGAAGTATGTTTTACAAAAGCAACTGGAAATTCGAAAATTATCTCGTCTCTCTTGTGGAAGGATAAGCCACTTCTTGTGGGGATGTGGGTGTGTCACTCGATCGGTCGAGCCAATAACTTCCCGACATGTGTGTATGTTTTTTTCCAAAAATTTCTTCAATAATTCTTATTGTGCGGACCAATGGTGGTCCCATGGAATGTTATCACTGCAACAAAATATTCGGCAATTTCGGGGCGAAGCTACGGCAGGTCGCAGGCGGGGTCCTACCCCCACTCTTACTTCAGTTGCGGACTGACCTGGGCAAGGGGTACCCAGGGGTTAATCCGCTTGTGGACATAGACGAGACAACACCTTTAATCTTTTGTATTCCCTAACAACGGCAAAATATACGTTTGGTTACAAATCTCGGAGTGATATTTATTTCTTACAATATGTTTATTAGAAAAATGGAAAAAGCGGGCACTCGGGTGCGGTTAGTACACATTTTGGGGTGGTGGTCATGGTCAAATGGAGATCGGGATCACGTGCTCTGGCACTGTGCTACACATGAGCAGTATCGTCCATCACTCATGGGAGACCTACAAAAAAAACGGCATCTCTCCACCTCACCACTGAGAGAAAAAAAATATTTTCTCGATTGAATCTTCCTTGTAACAAGAAATTTGGTACTCGATAATTCTCAAGTGGGAAATCCTTCATGCCAAATATTGAAGGACTGAAGCCAAACTAGGAGTTTCTTCTCTCAAGAAATCGTGTAATCACGCTAGGTGTGAAGTTTCTTCAATTAAATTATATGCCCTTCATGCTAAACACAAATATAACAGACCGAAGCAAGTGATACTGATGACAGCCGTTTGTCGTTTTTTAAGGAGTAGCTACTAATTAGATTGGATCCATCAAATGGGCAATTGAGATTCTTTACTCTCAAGTAATATAAATATTGTATCAGTTTCGCAATTCATCAGCTTAACAATTCACATACTACGTAAAGTAATTGTATATTCAACTATAGAAAATGTGTATTTGAAACAACAAAATATTTGGTTTCCAGTTTACTGCGAACTGAGCTGGATCAAAAGACTGGCAAGTTATTTCGAATAATTACAATTTTGTATCAAACAAGTATTGGATTGGATTCATGCAGAAGAAAATTCGACATGAGTGTCCTTTTTCTTAGGACAAGTAAATACTATGTTCTTAAAATTTTTCTTTTTTCTCAGTGTGCAGGATCAGAGATATACTGAAAACGTAAACATTCTACGACTGATTGACTCCTTTCTTACGTCATGTAAACTAAATGTATAGGGACACCATAAGCCAATTACAATGTAATGTTACAATAATAGGTGAATAGATCACATATCCATTCTTGTATTCTTCTTCAGCAGAATAAACTATAGTCGGTTTGAATGCTTTAATAATAAAAAAAAAAAGTCTCAGTCATTTGGGAAGCATGTAAACCAATGATTCATAGTAAAAAAATTGCACCGAATTGCACCTCATTGGTACTGTACAGCGCTTGGTCCCATGGCATAAACGCCATGATAACACTATTGTTGGCAACGCTGGCTACAATGGCAGTCGGGGTCACGCACATAGCCAACCCTGATCCTTTCTGATTGGCATGGCGAATGTATCTGACATCGTGGAAAGAGAGAGAACCGGAACACGAACGGCCTTGCCGAGGAGAGAACCACAAGCACCGGTTCACCACGCCCTGCATATCCAGCCATTAAAATCCTGGCGGCTTTTTTTTCCACCTCGGTGTTATCGCAAGTCTCTTTTTTCCTTCATCGCATTCTCCTTTTTTTATATTAGAGTCATTAAAGATTCAGAGAGAATGCTTCTGGGTATGTTTTTAAGTGCGGTAAATTGGCAAATGGCTTCCGAGTTCCCTGTGGCTGTTATAAATCATATGGAGGCGATTCGGAATTCTGTAATCACGGAAATGAAGGCATATAGGGAGCTACATTGTGGTGCATATGGGAATTACAGTGGGGTTTGGTGATGGGGAAAAAAAAATGATGCAACTTTTAAATCTTTCGGGTAAGCCGAGTAAATTACCAAGCATCGTATGGAGTCGGCTTAACATCTTTTAATTAAACTTTCTAAGGCTTATACATATAACATAACGAAAATGATGGTTGTCAGCGGTTCAAGTTCTCCCTCGAAGCTGATAGATTTTTTTTTTCTGTGACACGCACACGTTCAATCGAAAAAGTGGGCGAACTGGAGGGGGGTGGGGGGGGGGGTTATAGGCGCCCGCCACCGTACCATAGGGGTTTCTGGAGGTTTACCCTGTGTTTAGAAATACAATAGCCTAAATGGCGAAAGTCGGCACCAGCCGCGTGGATGGGTGCCCGGTAGGGCCCCTGAGGGACTGCTGAAGAGAATTCCACATAATTACTAATTGAATTCCTAATTACGCAATGTCAAGTCTTACGTTCTTCTCTCAATATTAATTCGCTAAATGTAAATTTTTACAATAAAACAAATATAAAACACAAGACGTCGGTTGAATAATTCACGTCATGAGGTTACCGAGGGGAATATAATTGCCCACTCTCACGTGTATGTTTACTGTCGCTTGGATGAAGCGTCAGGGCACCGATTACAGTCCAACATCAACGGCTACAGCCGATAATTATTGGGCTTTTAATTACCATCGGCTCAAATACCGGAAGGTATCATCCAACCGTGACCGGGATAGTTTTTCTATTTTATTATTTACCATTTCCAAACAAACTCTTCGTCATTTTCCAGTTTAATACATCGTTATTTTCTATCATCAATCATAATCATTCATTCCGTAATATCACTTATCGTTAGGTCAATTATTGTTTTTTTTTTCCTTCATTTTTCTGACCAGCAGTCACCGATGGCCCCTATTTTTCATGACCATGTAAACATCAGAGGAAAAATCTTAGGAATCATTTTCACGATTTTCCTTCTCGATTTTCATTCCGAAATTTTATACAATTTCCGCAAATTATTTTAATATTCTGTCCAATTTTTTAGGATTTTTGAAAAATTTTACATAAATTTCTGAACACCCGGTGTGTGAAAATATATAGATGACGTTTTGCATAGGATTGCTTTAATCACAGGTCTCGATTTTGTCGTGTAAGCTCCCCTCTCCAATCGCCCCTAAGGCGAGAAATGTCCTTTTCCTTGGCAGGAGATCAGTCCACAGATTTCATTCATCAACATGAAACTTTCTAATCGCCATGACGTTATCGATCATCGTTTGAGCCACCATTAATTTCTCCCTAATTTTTGTGATTGATTCTGTTTTAAATTTTTTTTCTAAAGGTGAAGTCAATGTTTTGAAATGAATTTTGTAATCATGCAGACGCGAGGCTCAATGAAAAATAGTAATGGTCGCCCCCCCCCCCCCCCCCAAGGAGGTGAAATGCGAAGCATTTTAGAGTGAAAGGCGCAATGAAACTTTTCTGAAATTACGTAATTTGTAAATTTAATTCGGAGGTGTCATATGTGCCCTCCCCCCACCCCCCCCCCCCCCGTAAATCGGAGATATACATTTGCATTTTTTTCATGCTGAAGATTGATATTTTGAGACATATATGGAGTGGACTGAAGTCACGTGATGAGCTCTGGCTAATTCTCCAAAGCAGCAGAAAAAAAAAATTAATTTTTTTTTAAAAAGAGAATTAAATTTTTTTACCGCGAAGAAAAAAAAATACGAAATAACACAAGTCTAAATATTCTGGTGAGTTACGAAATCATCGACTCGAATTCTGTTCTCACTTTTATAATACGATTTTTTTCCTCCGCCGATCGTGACAGCCGTTGCACCTGCTTTACATCTTTACATCTACCATGGTTTCTCCCAGGCATATGTCGTAACGATTATGAGAATCTTGATCGATTGCCTGTCCTCCTGCACCGATAAAAAGCATGTGGAAAGGATGACCCGATTTAAAAATGCCGGACTTTTCGGCTTTTCTTTACGATCATCTGTGTGTGGATGCCTGAGAATATAAAATTTGTTACGGAGAATCGGGTGTTACACGGACAGGGCCATTCACCCCAGGGAGGCTGGCGGTGCACTGAGAAACAGGTCTTCCAAAACATTCTTTCCTTTTATTTTTCATCTCGATTCACTTGGATCCCCGAAAAATCGGATGGTGCAGAGGATCTGCCCCCAAAGATGCAGACCAAGCAGAGCGATTTGACCGCGGGTCGCAGAATTAAAATTACTCTTACATCGAGCTCATCCGAAGTGCTAACTCAACATTTTTTCTGTAAATTTCTTTAAAAAAAAAAATGCATATTCTCCAATTTTTTTTTTTTGCGATGTTAGTGAAAATTTTTTATCAAAAATTAAAAGTGGACTTCGCAAAATTAAAAAGAGGTCAAACGTGAGATAAAACTGCAATTTTGTTTATAGCACTGCACCACCCTATGATTAAGAGGTATTCATTACCTCCCCAATAATGCGCCACAAAAAAATAACCACGCCCTGTCCATTTCGTTCGAATCACATTATGCATTATCCGACCAAAATCATTTAATTTTATATAATTACATTTCGAAGTCAACTTTCTTTTGCCGCATGTAAACTCGTACCCCATTCAATTTTATGATGTCTAATTGTCACAATCGCATAATCCGGATAATTGCGCTCAATATTTTTCTGCAATATTTCCGTTAAAATTCAATTAACGCTGATTAAACACTGCATGAAAATTAACGTAAAAATATTTTTCTTATAAAATTAGTGAACAACTTAATTTACGACTTTCTATCAAGCTGTCAATCTTCGATTATGTGAGATTAAGGGGGCGGAGGACTCCTATCTCCCGTCATCTCCGTCCACATTATTTACAATGTAATAAAACGCTCTAGCAACAAGTGAGTCCTGGGAAAGGGACAAATCGTGATGTACCTATAAAGATTGGTAGATGCCTACTGTCACTCTTCAACACAAGCGTAACCGTTGACTTATTAACTTTCCGATAGGGGAAGTTATTGTTTTGCCCCCGAACATGAAAAATCGATTTTCCATCCGATCTCCACCTTTCATGGTATTTCTGACCTTTCTAGACTATTTAAAACAAAATGTCTGTATGTGTGTGTGTGTGTGTGTGTGTGCCGATGTACGTATGTAACCAAAAATTTCCCGGAACGATTTCTCGTGACCAAATTATCCGATCGATGTCCTCTATGACGCAATCGAAGCGTCTTCCAGTAACTTAGAGCTGATTAGTTTTTGCTCCATATATGTCTGCTGGTTCCTATTGTTATTAACCATTTCAATTATTCATAACGCTGTATCTCACGAAATATCATAGATACGCAAAAATGTGTTAAATAAATGTTGTTCCTCATAAAAAAATACATATTTTGTGTTCTTTGACTTTTTTCGTATCTTTAACCGCTTCGGCGTTAGAGCGTTATGAGCAACTGAAATCATTTAGAGAGCTCTGTGGTGAGAAAAATGAGAGATTGGAAAGAAAGTACACACACACACGCAGACATCGGGACGTTATAATTTTGGCCCGCGGAGGGTCAGACCCGCACCCCATAGATTTCCTTAAGAAAAATTTATTTGCCTCCTTGAAAATAATAATAAATACAGTAGAGCTCCCTTTATTTTCCGAGCTCGAGGGTGACCTTGAAGCAATTTCGTGGAGAAAAAAATTAAGGAAGCCCCCCACTCTGCCCACTGGTTGGTAGGCGTGGTGGGGGTTGTCGGGAGCGGAAGGGGAAATAAGAGCAGAAGTAAACGGACTATGTATCAAAAGTAAATAGGTTATGTTTCATGAATGCTCGGTCCCACTATTGAGACACTGCGCAGTCTGGAGCGCATGACGTCGAAAACAAGGATAGACAAAGTACGGGGAGTGGGAGAAGGTTTTTGAGGGGAGACAAGTCGTGAGGGGAGTACAGCGAAAATAAAGGAAGCGGAAAATTAAGGGAGCTCTACTGTATTGTACAGGAATTCCTCAAAAAAATTTGTGAATTGAAATAATTTCCCTAAAATTTTTCAGTGGAAGAAAGTGGCCAGGAGGATAAAATTGGATGATAAAATGACAAGCTTCCATGTGGAAGTAAAAAGAGATAAGGATGTTAATCTTGAAAAACGATATTTATAATGCTTCAGCAGATAACCGGTAAACTTTGTTTCAATTGCTGTAGAATTTATAATTGCGCCTTCCTATAATCCTGACGAGGTACAGATCACGTATTGGTTCATTTAGGATGAAATGCCTAATGGTCTTATATCGAGATCCAACTACAGATCTAGTGGCGCTACTATTTTTATATGGAGAAAGGCGTGCTATATGCAGTCCATTCACTCTCACTGTTCAAAGTAAAAAATTCACATCAATTAGGCTTCTTATAATCAGTATAATTATCGAGCATAAAAAATTGAAACAAAAAAAGCCATTAGAGTAGCTATTGAATTATCCCCGCAATATCTCGGCTCGTCGATGAAGAAAAAGAGAGAAAAATATCGTCTGAGTATTATATGGGTACGAAATATCGGCGACCAAATGTTTGTATAATATTTGAGTAGTGTGAAAAAGTGGGGGACTGGAGGAGTATCAGCCCTGGAGGTCCCCAAAAATATCCCAATATTTGGGGTTTGGAAAATCACACACACACACATACACACACACACAATTTTTTACATGATGAAATATTTTCTCATAGATTCCAATTTTTGCATGGATACGAGGTACGTTCTATGTGCTATCGGCGATGCGCATAAAACGAGACCGCATGGCCGGCCGGAAACCTAACCGTTTGCAAGGGTGGGAGGGGGGGGGGACTGGGTTCCATCCTCGGCGCGCGCCATCGTAGTACAGAGGTTTCCGGAGGTTTACCCTGGTTTCAAGAATAGGACGACCTAAACGTGGCGAAAGTCGCCCCGTACCACATGGATGGGTGTCCGGTAGGGCCCCTGACGGAATGCTCAAACAGCAGCGCCTGTGGGGAGTACAAACGAGAGGGGCAGAGACAAACACGCACAGACACACACACACACACACACACACACACACACACACACACACACACAGTGACGGGGCTTTGGCGTAGTCGGTAGAGTGTCTGCCTACTATTCTAAAGGTCCCGCGTTCGATTCCCGCTCACTGCAAAATATTTTTTCTGAAAAATATTTTCTCACGGACTCCGACCGATGGCAGGAACATTCCGTGTGTGCTATCGGCGGTATCCATGAAGTGAGACCGTGAGCCGGGACCGAACGCGACCCGTCGCGCGGGGGGGGAGGGAGGGTTCCATCGTAGACGCCCGCCATCGTATCACAGGGGTTTCTGGAGGTTTACCCTGTGATTAGAAATACGATGAGCTGAAATGGCGAAGTCGGCCCCAGCCGCAATGGGTGGGTACTCTGATCCGTAGTATTGCCCATGTAGTAATGCTTACCAGCGGGGACGTGGGTGAATACGAATAGAGAAAGAGTGGAAAAAAAAAAAAAAAAAAAAAAAACACACACACACACACACACACACACACACACACACACACAGATAGGGGAACATCAACTCAACAATAGCCTCACAATGATAGAGATTCTTCAAAACGTTGAGATGTAACGGAAAAGTAATCTTTTATCTTTGAGGACAACACAATAACTTTCTCTCTCAGAAAGATAAAAAAAATACTTTCTGTCAATATGGTCTCGTAATATTCCGCTCCCTCAAATTTGTTTTTCAGTTCATTGTCGTGTGCGTTCTAAATAGAAGCAATAAATCGCTTCCACAATCTCAGGAAAAAATTTCTGGCCCATAAACCGGTCAAAAGTCGTAAAATGGGTGGAAAAAAAGATGAAAGAATGAAACTAAAACTAGACTTGAAAAGATGTTTCATTTCTTCTTTCTTGATTCGTTTTCCTGGTGCGGACTATACGTTGAAAATTCAGTTTAGGGCCTTTAACGATTATTGAACTTCTATGTTAGGTTCATATAACAGGTCTGAGGCGGTGACCTGCGCAGAAAGCAAACTGGGCCTTTGGTATTATTAAAGGTCCGGCAACATAACACACTGATCCATTGCATGCATTGATAATTTTTTCGTCCCACAAATCCTGAAAAATCCAAAATAAAACTCGTCAATTGAACCCAAGTAATTATAATCCCCGGCCTAAAAGTTCACACAAATCATGGTTCATGAGATCAATTTCCCCTCTCAAATAGCTTACATAATCCGTCATGAAGTAATGCAAACAGAATTACAATTATGAACATGGCTAATTGGAATTAAATTTAAAAGGTCAAATGTAAGAAAATTGAAAGTCAATTGGGGGGTGAATTAATGGGTTGAAATGTGAGGTTAAAATTATTGACATATAATTCATGGATTAATTAACTAGCGCAAGTTAATAATTATTACGAAATTCGTTGCAATTCTATTGAAGACTTCAGTTGTTGATATGCTTGATCATTGTGATTAACGTTCATTCGATATTTTTATTACATTCCTATTAAATCATTTTGTATTCTATTGCTCTCAGTACGCCATGAGCAGTAATAAATAATAATAATAATAATAATAATTGAGTCAGTTGTTGTAAATGAAAGGTGCAAGATGTACTGGAACTTGTCATTAGCAACTCTTAGGCCCTTGTAGCAACGAAGGCCGTGAAACCAACACAGCATGTAGGCCTAAGCCATCATATTG
This sequence comes from Asobara japonica, assembly GCA_026005395.1. Taxonomy (NCBI): domain Eukaryota; kingdom Metazoa; phylum Arthropoda; class Insecta; order Hymenoptera; family Braconidae; genus Asobara; species Asobara japonica. The sequence goes on along the minus strand of BQMI01000329.1, from coordinate 1,025,122 downwards.
GCTGGTCAGATACAGAAGAACGTTGGATCCCTCTGGCTACTTAGACGTACGCATTTTGGACAGCAACAGCACTGATCCTCTGGTCAGAGGCAGTGCTGGGCGGCCTCCGAGGTAAAGTCGGAACCCTAAAAGACGTTCAGTGACTTTTTTCAACCAAAACCGACGGAAGTGTCTTCTAGAGGTTCCAATTGGATAGTATAGAGGCGCACAGGGCCAAAAATTCGATTTTGAAAAATTTAAGTTTGCGTCCCCATAAGACCCCAATGTTAAATTTGGCCAAAATCGAAAAAAAATAATTTGACTTTTTCGACCCGAATTCGACGAGAGTGTCTTCTAGGGGTACCAATTGGATAGTATCGACGCGCACGGGGCCAAAAGTTCGATTTTAAAGAAATTAAGTTTGCCTCTCCATAAGACCCCAATGTTAAATTTGGCCAAAATCGAAAAAAATTAATTTGACTTTTTCGACCCGAATTCGACGGGAGCGTCTTCTAGGGGTCCCAATTGGATAGGATCGACGCGCACGGGGCCAAGAATTAGATTTTGAAAAATTTAAGTTTGCCTCCCCATAAGACCCCAATGTTAAATTTGGCCAAAATCGAAAAAAAATAATTTGACTTTTTCGACCCGAATTCGACGGGAGTGTCTTCTAGGGGTACCAATTGGATAGTATCGACGCGCACGAGGCCAAAAATACGATTTTGAAAAATATACGTTTGCCTCCCCATAAGACCCCAATGTTAAATTCGGCCAAACTCGAAAAAAATTCATTTGACTTTTTCGACCCAAAATCGATGGATATGTATTCCTGGGAATCTAGGAAAAACAAGATCCGAAAAAATAGATCGAAAAATGGGGGTTGTCCGAAAAAACAGACTTTGGGAATAAGGCCTCGGAAAAAAGAGACTCGCAAAAAAAGACTTGGGCCACCCCACTCGGGTGTGGTTTTTCCATCGCGATGGTGGGGCTGGTTACAGAAACCCCCATACGGAATTCCCATGCTCGGGAACCACCCACATTTTTAGGTCTATTTTTTCCGGATTCATTTTTTCCCGGTCTATTTTTTCCAGGTCTATTTTTTCCAGGTCTATTTTTTCCGGTCTATTTTTTCCGCGTCTGTTTTTTCCAGGGCTATTTTTTCCGCCAACCCCTCGCCATAAAGGCCCAATGTTAACTTTGGCCAAAATCTCCCATTTTCGCTTTTTCCTATTTCATGTATTAACGCTCTCGAACGACACTCTTCAGCTACTTTCAGAGCTTGCCCAATATTTCTCCATATGTAGATCATACATAATTTCACGTACAATCATTCTGGAAGAAGTATCGTAACAATGCACCCACGAATTTGACTTGATTCAATATTATCGTTTGGAGTTTTCATATCAACTGACATACTTAAGAAATTTACTAACAAACCAAGCCATTTCGACATATTATCAAGCCATTTGATTTGTTTGCTCATCATCAATGCCATTTATTACCGTCTACCTGCAATTTACCTTCCTTAAACTCACCACAATTTTTGTCCTTCAATTTTTCGAAGGCGGAAATCCATTAAAAAAAAATCCGCTTAAAATGAATCAATCCAAAAAATTATTTGAAAATTTTACAAATTTTGCTCATTCTAGCAGTCCCAAAAATTTGGAAACCTCCAGAAAGAGCCTCTTAAAAAATTAATAAAACAGCAAAAATAGGAGAAAAAGTGAGCAAAACTTGAAAGATAAAATCAGCAATTAACTAATTGAACCGACCGTCGTCGGTAAATCTCGAGTGCGCCTTGGCTAACGTCCATTTTTATCACGCCTAGGCACTAACTAAAATGAAGACATCGGAACTAGTTGTCGTGAAATTCGCTATTGATGACGAAAGCTGAATGATTCCATCAATGAATTAAAATCTACTCATCATCCCCGTCACATCCGCCAGGTGTTCGGCGCTCGTAAACGTCATTACCGAGTCCTTATCACCCCCCGCCCCCCCCCCCCCGCTCCCCCTCCCCATCAAGTCCTGACATCGACTGAGCGAGAGAGTGAAGAAGAAGACTCTTCCCCCCCGCCTATCTACCCTTTCACCGATGTGGATAACCGACGAAGAGGCCCTCTTTTCATTTGGTATAAGGCAAGTAGTTGAGTTCCATAGCGGTATACACAATTCCTCGTTCGCCTGGCTTCAATCGAGAGAGTTTGATGACCTTAACGATGCCACCAATTCACGAGATTTATCCAACAGTCAGACGAATCGGTTCTTTTACGAGCCGATTATTATCCAACCATCCACGTTTTTCAGTATTTAAAATATCATGGGGTTTTGTTACTGAAATGAGATTGTTGAATTCCATGAAACGAAATACTAGTCGAGTAGTGGGTTAAATGAGTGTACCCCGTTGAGGTCACCGATACAACTTCCAGGAGCATGAGAAGCGGTATATGGAAAAAAATTATGCGTAAAATCGTGATGAAAGTTTTGAAGTTCAGGAAATTACCAAGGTTATACAAATTTCGTAATTTTCATTTTTTTTACCTCCAACAGTTTTTAAATTTGTGAAACTTCTCAAAGGTATTAAAATCCTAATTGTTTTCTCTGTGAATTTATCGTTTTTTTTTAATTTTCGAAATTTTAATTTTTTGAAAGAACAGATTTTAACACTTCCATAACATTACAATACGCATGTACTTATATATGTGTCAGATTGGGATACCTTAGAAGAAATTACAAGGACTTGTCCTTCTGCCATGTCCCCAGGATAGTATGACACTGGTACATGGATGCTGTCCAGCATCTTATATGGATGTAATGAATCGAAGCTATGATTACATTCTTCAGTGTAACAACAGTGGTCGTTTAGTTAATTCTTTCTATCCTCGTGAGAAGAATAGCTAAACAAGATAGTGTGTTTTATCGCCTTCATATTGCGATAGTTATCAATGCTCATCATCACTTATCGTGACCTAGGACTGATGAGGGAAACACAGATGGTGTTCACTCCCATAACTAAAATAACTAAATGTCAACTAATGGGGTAAGTAAGTGTACCTCATGGAGGTGACAGCCAAAACTTCCTGGTATATAATGTAAACCGATCGACCCAAACACCCACCCACTCACTCAGCCATCCACTCACCCCCTTACCCACTCACGTCGTCACCCACCCACCGACCCACTTACTCACTCACCCGCCCACCCACCCACTCCCTCACCCACCCATCCACTCCTTCATTCACCCACCCACCCACTCATTCACCCACCCACTCACTCACCCACCCACCCACCCACCCATCCACCCACAGGCTCACTCACCCACCCACCTACCCACTCATTCACCCACCCAACCAACCAACCACCCCCCCCCACTCACTCACCCACCCATCCACTCCCTCATTCACCCACCCACCCACCTACCCACTCATTCACCCACCCACTCACCCACCCACCCACTCACTCACCCAGCCACCGACCCACCCACCCACTCACTCACCCACCCACCCACCCACTCACTCACCCACCCACCCACCCACTCACTCACCCACCCACCCACCTACCCACTCACTCACCCACCCACCCACCCACTCACTCACCCACCCACCCACCCACTCACACACCCACCTACCCACTCATTCGCCCACCCACCCACTCACTCACCCTCACACACATTGTATGCCTCATTATCTCATAATTTTTTCTTCTTCTTTGCTAAATAAAATCACGATATTCAAAAATATTTTGCAAAATGCTACAAATTTTCAATGGCAAAACAAAATAGTACATCAGAGTAAATAGGAGAGACATTTAAATTTTCCATTCAATGCTACACTTTCTCGATATTCGATGGGTGGCCTATGCTATTATCTGCATTTATCTCATCGCTATTTCACTCAGGTTGCTATGTTGAAATTTCGCCAGATGAACTTATATATTGTACTCTTCTGTTGTGAAAAATTGCCATTTTTTCGTTGAAATTTTTATAGATAACCTGTGAAATTCTTAACCAAGAGTCAAAGTTCATTCAAATTCACTACAGAGTTATTATTTAATTTTATCCATAATTCTAATAGAGATGAGAGGCCTTGTGTACCATGACCTTTTTGCAAATTGTGGGGTTATGACACTCGCGAGGAAGGAATTTATTGAGACCATCAGCAAGTGAAGTTTTATTAAAATTGAAGTCTATGTCAGATAAATCTTACCCTATCTCGTGAGAAAATTTTTTGCGCAATTTTTTTATTGCACGAAATCGTCAGCATTTAATTAGAGGTGGAGAAAAAAAATTGCACTTCCATTTGTTTCCATTTGTTTCCGTTACTCTGAAGAGAGCCTCAATTGATTAAATTATTGCAAAATGACAAATATTAATTACTTGGAGTAATGCAAGATGTTTTGCGTTGTAATCGAGCAATTTATTTGTCACTGGAAGGTGATTGGAGGGGGTTGGTCAATTATCGATAAGTATACCGCAATTTCGAAATTACGCGCATCATTATTTTTTCCCCGCCTCTTTTTTACTAATTTTTTTTGAGATATTTGAACGACGAAATGAAATCACCAGCAGCTTCCGAACTAATTATTTTACCAACTATTTTAATTTCATTCATCAAGAGTCCATGAACTCCAAACCCACCTTTAGCGTATGACGTCACAAGTCTCTGCTTAGGACTCGATAGATCCTATGAGATATTTATAATCATTGCAGATCCTTATCGCATGTTTAATTCCTAATTTGACCAACCTCGCATCACAGTTAATTTCAAAAAAAATTCTGTAACTCTGTGATCCTACAAAAATAGATAACACGACATTTTTCCTCATTCTACAATTATAAACAATAATAACTCTGGAAAAAACCTTCGTTCTTCCCAGAAAAAAAATATTGTAACAACGTTATAATTTTCCCGCGAAATATTTCTAAAATCCATACAACATTTTCCCAGATTTATTTCCAAAATCTCATATCAATAAATATATTGCAAAAAAAAACGGAATTTTAATTCCGCGTTTAATCCGCCCAACGACCACCCCCTGAAAATCCCGAATAATTAATTACGCGTATTATGCTTTACAGTGCGATCAACAAACGCCCATAAATCAGCGTAACAATTGATAATTACTCATTCATCAAATTAAACGCGCCAAACATTGTTCATGCAACCATGTAAAACAAAATAATTCATTTTGCCGTGCATTTGACGTATGGTATTACCATAATTACTGCATGTTGGCACATACGTAATGGCCACAAAGGATTCGTCATTGGGATGTCAATTACACAGTAAACACAAGGTGTCTTCCTAACACCCGAAAGGGGGGGGGGGGGGTGGTCAGACGAACCGAGTGCGTCGGGTGTAAGTAGTATTATTATTCACCGTTAAGGTCGTTGTTGGCGGACAGTCTGTGTAGAAATTTGATGCGCTGACTGGCGCCGAACGATTGACGGTATAAAATCTCATGCCAGTCACAATATGCCTTCCCCCACTCTTTAATCACCCCACTCAGTTACTCCGCTCAGGAATCTAAATTTATTCACGTTGTTAAAAAGGTGTGTGTGTGTGTGTGTGTGTGTGTGTGGGTGGGGGTGTGTGTGTGTGGGGGTGTGGGTGGGTGGGTGGGGGTGTGTGTCGGTGGGTGGGCGGGTGTGTGTGTGTGTGTATGTGTGTGTGTGACGATACACGTACGCAGTCAAGTTGTATATCACTTACGCAAATTCGACTATTGATCGATTATCATGATTTTTTATCGATATCTCGTAAAATATGATGCCTAGCAAAAAAAGTAACACAACATAAAACATGTAGTTTCACGAAAGGAACAACTTTTGTTAGACACTTTTCCTCGTATCTATCACCGTTCTCGAGCTACAGCGTCATAAACAATTAAAATTGTTAATAACAATCGAACGAATGGTACAATTGCAAAAAGACTCCTTTCAGGCCTGGAGACTCAGGAGACGCCCACGATAAAAAAAAATCAAATCGGTCCAGCAGTTTAAGAGGAACCATTCGCCAAGAAAAAGGATACGGACGCACATACACACACACACACACACACATGACCTGCGCTGAAAATGTATCAGGAGCATGTGAAACGTCGAGAAACGCAAAAATTTCATGATTCTGAGAGATTTCATTTTCGGGGTGATTACAATAACTCCTTCTATCGGAAAGTCCACAATTGGATTCGGCGAAACTGCATCTTGAGTCCAATGAGGTCAATGAACACCTGAATATTCTCATTCGCCACCTAATGTATTGAATTCTGTACCATGAGACGTTGAACAAATCCATCGAAGAAAAAAGGATGATCCGACAACAACCTTAATGGCGCTGACTATGATGTCTTTAGGCCATACAGGTGTAAGTAATAGTTTGTCGCGTGCAAAAACCAATACAAATGAGAGAGGAAACTGAGTAGGAAGAGGGGCAAAAAAAAAGGGGCCTTGACCGGTGCGATGCGTGACCATCGTCGTGACTGGACACTACACAAGCACTGATTCAGACCGTGAGGAATGTCTGCCAAGCCAGTGAGCAGCGCTACGTCCTCTTTGTACCGTTCATCGTACGGTCAATCGGGTGGATAAACAACCGGAGTTACGCCAACGTCAGTTTAACATTCTGTTCATATCAATGTAGATCAGAAATCATAGGTGCAAAGTAGTAGTGGGTGGGGCCGCTAATTGACTTGTTACAGCGTCTCTTGCAAAGATGTTCCTGAGTTGACAATTATTATTCCACCCTTTCACGATGAATTAGTCTAGTTCGTCAATTATTCTAGTTCCTCACTGTCAAATCCGCGGACTTTAGTTTTAAAAGTGGGAAGAGGGCGAAATGCCGAGTGGGGAGTTCCGTTTCAAATTTTCTGCGCGACGACCTCCCGTCGGGGTCTTCAGCCTTGATGTTGACGAGTCACAGAGGTGACGAGACCAGCTCACTTGGTCAGGGGTTCCGGATGGAGATACAGCTCCCGGAAGTGTACCTCCATCCTGAACGGTGCCAGGAACTGTTCTAGGCATCGAACTGCTAAGCACTTCAGAATGCAGACCTAGTTCCACTCCTGGAAACTCTTCCAGAAAGAGGTGCAATGACGACAACTGTTGAAGATGTTGAAGAGGAACTTTCGACTCATCCATCCTAGACTGAAAGACGAATCCTTTTCTTTGAGAAGGCATGCGCAAAGGCTCGTTTCAAAAGTCAGAGCATACGGCGTTTTTCTGATGGATATGAAATATTTCTCCCCTTCCCCGGACGCAAAGTACGATTTCCCTCCCGCTGTGCAGGGTAAGAATCTTTCTTTCCGTCTCCACCAGAACGGAAAACGGTGTCGTAACCGCGGGAGGTACATCAAGAACCTTCAGCCGCGTACACACCAACGTCGCCGTCGGCTCTTTATGTTGCCTCCCTAGGGTAGAAAAATCCTGTATTAATGGGGCATTCCAGGTTGAAGCACCTTGCTTATCACGGAATACTTCCGTGAAAAATGGATGTTATAAGTGAAAATTCCCAACGTACATGATGCATTTACCAGTGTTATTGGTGCTAATGATGTATCTCATGGAATCCTTTTTGATTTTATTTACTTATACAAAATTTCACTTCCATTTCTTTATACCATGTATGATACGGTCAATCGCCTAGACAAACATCCGGATTTATAAACGCCAACGTCATTTCAACATCCTAGTCATATCACTGCGATCAGAAATCATAGGTGGAAAGTAGTTTAAGGTGGAGTAGTCGATGTAGATGTTCTTGTGGAAGATAATGAAAATGCAACTAAGAACTGTCCATTTTTCAACTTTTTGATGAGGAAATTTATGGTAAAAAACCTCATATATACACACACACACACCCATACTCACACATACTCATCCTCTCTATCTTTGTCTCTCTCTCCCCCTCGCTCACACACACACACACACACACACGCGCGCAACGAAGTATTCACAGATGTTCCGTTGCGATGTGGGGACACTGGAATATAGAACGGCTTCCCCACACACACACACACACACACACACACACGCAACGAACCATTTGCAGATGTTCCGTTGTGATGTGGGGACACTAGAATATAGGACAGCTTCCCCACACACACACACACACACACACACACGCGCACAACGAAGTGTTCGCAGATGGTCCGTTGTGATGTGGGGGCACTGGAATACAGGAGGGCTTCCACACACATACACATACACACACACACACAGGCACAACGAAGTATTCACAGATGTTCCGTTGTGATGTGGGGACACTGGAATATAGGACACTTTCACACACACACACACACACACACACACACACACACACACATACACACACACACATACACAGGCACAACGAAGTATTCGCAGATGTTCCGTTGTGATGTGGGGACACTGGAATATAGGACACTTTCACACACACACACACACACACACACAAAACGTGTCACCTTCGTGCCAAGCACCACTTTACCCATTCAAGTTCATTACAATAACCTACCAACAAGTTGAAAATTAAAAATGATAAATTTCAAATTGTCGGGACATTGTTATACAACATTCTTGAATACAAACTCAAAGATTATTACTCGTTTTGCATGAACGCACCTGTTATAATTTTAAATGACAAAGCAGGAAGTAAAATATTACTTCCAAGATTAACATTTACGTTTTACATATTTTTTTTTTTTTTTGCGTTCTCCACAATTTATCAATATTCAATAGCAAAAAAATTACAGGCAAACTGAGGGGAATACAATTTCAGATTTAGTTGCTTTGTATCACAACACCTCGCTTGTACGGAAATGATTAGATCATCCGGTGGCACTTCCGGTTTTCAATAAAATCAGGAAAAACATATTTGCCGCTAATCATTTTCTGTATCAGTGGTTTTATTTGGACGTTTTTAACTTCCCCCCAGCCCTCCCCCTCCCCGCCTCCCCATCACCCCCCCCCCCTCAATGTAATTCAAGGACTCGGGATAACAAGTGCTTTCACTTTGTCGCCATTAGAATGCATTAAAGATGTGAAACACCAAGAATTTTGTGCACCGACACCTGCAGAGTTCACTGGATTGACTCTCACATATGGGAATCAAACTTTCTAGCTTTATGATGACATGAAGACGAGGGATTTCACTGGCGATTGTTGATCGTAGGGACTGGTGATGAATCAAATGGGCTTCTAGCAACAATTTTATCCAAGGGAAGGACATGCGGTCATGTGCTATGTCGCGTGTTAACTGAATTCGGAATTTTGAATTTTCAGGAAGACCTCAATTTGTACAGCTGTTTCTTTGACAAAACTCACGTTCGACGATGAGTCTTGGACCTCAGTCCCAAGACTTGGACCCCGTGTGCCAAAGGTCAGTGCTCTAACCACCCGGCCATTGCCTCAAAAGTTTGAGCGCACGTCCTCCGTTCTTCAATTCTACATAAATTTCGAAACCCACAGCTTGCTTGAATCGACACAAGCGCATCATCAATTTCGAGGGGTCATGTTGACTTTAGGACTGGGAACAGAGCCAGTTCAAGACGCATCTATGACCGGAGTGGGTTATCGAGTTAAGGATATTCCACCTATATTGCCGAAGATATAAGAATTGCTTGAAATTTTGACATAATGTTTTTGAAGCGGTAACAGATGCCTGTATGAAATTTGAGATTGATTCACAACCCTGTTTTGTAGTTATTAATTATCAAAGTTCTCAATTAGCATGGCCTCTTATGGGAAAAATAAAAATTTCTGTAAATACAGTTCAAAATATAAAAGTTTGTTGAAATTTTGAAAATTTACTATTGAAGGAGATATAAAACGATGGTAAAAATTTCATGATGATTGACTAAAATTTTTTTTCATTAATTTGTTTAAACAATATAATATTGATTCGCAAAATCAAATACAATATAATAATTTTTTATGGCTATCACTTCAACTAATTAACGCATTGAAATATTAATTGAAAATTATTGGCGATAAATATAACGAATTATAGAAAGGGGCATAAACTTTTGTTTTGACTATACGTGTTGAATATCCTTAAGCCTGTTTTGGCTTGGCTCGAGTTTTCGGTGAATATCTCGAAATCTAAGGGACTTAGCGGCAAGTCCATATAAACTTTTTTTGTAGAGCACAGTGAGATCTACAAATTTGTTATTAAGCAAATTTCGCTATCTTTATTAGCTTTTGAGATATTCACGGGAAACTTACAGATCGAAGGAGAGCCAACTCGATTTAGTGCTTCTGTAGTGATGGACATTTTTTTTTTTGTATTTAACTTTTAATCGAGTAATTTTTATGTAGGATTCAAAAATGAAGGCAATGATGCTAAAATTTTGATCGGTAGTGTATGGATCAATCAGCAAAAATTAAAATGCCTGAAATTCTCAAACTGAAACACTGCAATGACTTTTCTCGAGATTCTTTCCTCCCACCCTCAAGCAATATATGGGGACAAAAACTTAAGTGGTTAGTTTCTTTGCCACTTGCTAAAGGGAAAAATCTCGTACAAGAATAAATCATCGTACATATACTAGAGAAAATTCGAAACGGTTCGATGTCTCCCGGCAGGGGCACCTGTGCGTTATCCCTAATCGCATTAGCCAGAAGAAAAACGACCAAGCAGTGTAACATAACACTGAGATCTGAAACTCAGCACGACCTCGTGTATCTCAACTTCTTTTATCCCCATTTTCATAATAAAATATCCCGTTATGATGAAAGTTGAGTAAAATTACCTAGATTTTCCATTTTTCATCGATCACATGTAATTAACTATTAAGGCATTCAATCAGAAGAACATGAATGATGACATCGAGGGAAAATTCGCAGAAGACGTTGATTCCACAAAATCAAATAAATAGGCTTTCGGTTTGACCCTCCGCGGGCCAAAATTATAACTTCCCGATGTCTGCGCGTGTGTGTACTTTCTTTCCAATCTCTCATTTTTCTCACCACAGAGCTCTCTAAATGATTTCAATTGCTCATAACGCTCTAACGCCGAAACGGTTGAAGATACGAAAAAAGTCAAAAGACACAAAATATGTATTTTTTTATAAGGAACAACATTTATTCGACACATTTTTGCGTATCTATAATATTTCGTGAGATACAGCGTTATGAACAATTGAAAGTGTTGATAACAATAGGAACCAGCAGACATATATGGAGCAAAAACTAATCAGCTCTAAGTTACGGCAAGACGCTTCGATTGCGTCATACAGGACCTCGATCGGATAATTTGGTCACGAGAAATCGTTCCGGGAAATTTTTGGTTACATACGTACATCGACACACACACACACACACACATACAGACATTTTGTTTTAAATAGTCTAGGGAAGGTCAGAAATACCATGGAACGTGGAGATCTGATGGGAAATCGATTTTTCATTTTCGGGGGCAAAACAATAACTTCCCCTATCGGGCTCTATTATCAGGACCCAGAAAGATCTCTCTATGGATCCATAACATCCAACTTTGATTGCTACTTCCTTGGAACTGAGATCGCGATATCTATACTTTGAAAAATTCTTCCTCCATTTAAAAATTTCATCATTCACCTTTGCTGATTAAATAGCTTAATTGAGGTCTCAAGTCGTTTTATCGGATACGCAGAATTTAGAAGCATGAAGAAAAATTTCGAATGTATTTATCCAATGTCAATGAACTCTCAAACTTTCCCTTTCCTCGCTCTGAAGCGTTCGTGTACCACTCGAGGATCTAATAATTCTTTCTTTTTCGCTTCAGTATCTGCCATCTCTCTCTCCTGGAATTTCAAATTCACTAAATATGACACAAGAGGTATTTCTCTGAAATTGCCCGCAAGCAATAAATGTATAATGAATTATATAATTTCAGATTTTTTTTTAACGATTTTCTGAGGATTTCTTGGAGCTTTTTGCTGGCTGGTAAAAAAGGTGAGTGAGAAATTGATCGTTATAATTCAGGTGTCAATCATATATTCCTCTATTTAATTGGAGAAGCAGGTCATTCGGCCGATTCTGATTTTATTAACATTTTTTTAAGCGCTTAAAAAAAAAGGACGAGTGTTGTTTGCAAAAAAATAGCAAAAAAAAATCTGATGATTTTTTGCCGTCAATGAATCCATTTTTGATCTAGAACTGAGGAACTCCATTCGACCGGCTCATATTTAATTTTCTTATTCTGACCTTGAATTTTCCAAAAATTCCCAGTTTCAATTTTTTTTTCCAAATTTATTCCACCGACTCATCCTCGGTACAGATCTGAAATTTCATTAAACTGCCCATGTGTCTGAACCGTGAGAGACGGACCAGTATCCTTCAGGCCACCGCAGTTCCTTAACCCGCCGCTGGTCGCATAATGAGGACACCGCCGCAATGTTACTAACATATCTATATATACTGAAACATCGCCAAATTCGCTGTACATTGCCCGAGTACTTTTCGCGATTCGCGCTTTCGCGGCGATCCCCTTAAACACTTTTTTCAGCGTGGAAATTTCAGTCGACGTAAAAAATATGATAATGCTCCGAGAATTTGAATACCAAACTAAAATTTCTTTCCCCTTTAGCCAATTGACGACAAACCCTTAAAAACGGCGTGCGACGGCGCCGCGCTCATAGCGCGACCAGCTGGTGGTCAATTATGAAACTTCACAATTACATATATATATGTATGTATATACATATACATATATATACATACATGTATGTATATATATGTACATGTATGTATATATATATATATGTGTATGTACATACATATATACATGTATGTATATATGTATGTATGTATATATATGTACATGTATGTATATATATATATATATGTATGTACATACATATATGTGTATGTACATACATATATACATGTATGTATATATGTATGTATATATGTATGTATGTATATATATATATGTATGTATATATGTATATATGTATATATATATATATATATGTATATATGTATATATGTATATATATGTATATATAGGTATAGGTATGTATATGTATGTATGCATATGTGTATATGCATACATGTATATACATGTATATACATATATGCATACATATATAATGCGTCCTTCAGGCGCGGAGATTTAATGGAGCCCAATGTGCGGAGACCAACCAAACCTCCTTACCCTGAAGTTAAAAAGCGCGACAATCACGCGATCAATAATTGGTTAACAAGTGGGAAGTGCGAGTACTCCAGAACCTGCGATTGGACGCAAATGAGCGAAATCCTTTGCTTCATAACGCTAATACTTTTTTTCTTTTTTTTTTTTTTTAACAAACTGTATATTATCCACGGTGCGTTTGTATGCGCCACCGTACTTTCTTCGCTGGCAAGTCACTCCCTGGAATGTAGTCGCGTTCACGCACTAATTATTTTTGATAAAAAATACGAGATAGGAACCGTGCAGGCGGGAGATGGCGGGGGAGGGGCGACTATGCATAGATTAATTAATAAACCATGCAAGTGTTGCGGAGGGAAATGAGAGTGAAGCACAGAGCCGATGAAGTTGAAGCGTTTGAAAAAAATGGAGATTGAGTGGGGCAACTTGGAAATTCTTTCCTCCACTTCCTAGAGGCACGGACTTAATACGTGAATAATCTATAGAAAAAATGAGAATCGAGACTGTAAAATTATTTTGATTTTTGATTTTTTTCCCCTTTTAAATTTTGCAATTTTCGAAATTTTTTTAGCAGGATCTTCAAATGTTTTTCAATTTATGCGAAATTTTTTTGACCGTTCTGGGAACGTCCAATTTTTTCTCAATTTTCGAAAAGAAAAAAAAATGAAAAAAAATCGACCCTTCCAATTTCTTGGAGCTGACTTAATACATGAATAAATTAAATAAAAATTGGATTCACACTGTTTCAATCAAGCCCAACCGTTAAAATGAGTTATCGTTGTGCATCATGGTGATCAGCCGTCACTCATCAGTCAAAATGAGGAATGAACTGGAAAAAAATGGAACGAGAATTTTTCATAAAAATGGATATCAGATGTCACACCAGGGGCTCTTCATTTTTCATAGATAAATATTCAATAATTCATTTGTCCAAGAAGACAAATCGTAAACTGTTTATCTGCAACAAGCTGTAAATGAATAATGAATATAGGCCATTTCGTAGATTCTGGCCATATTTTTTGGAATTTCCGTAATGCGATATATACAAAAATTTCGACCAATTTTTTTTACCCACTACAACCTACTTCAAAGGTCGTAGGTTTGCGCCCGACTTCCGGAAAATATTTCACATGATGAAAAATTTGCTCCCGAATTCCGAGCGAAAGTAGATATCGTGAGTGCGTTCGCTGATACCCATAAAATGAGACCGCAAGGCCGGGCGGGAACCTATCCCGACGGGTGGAGCGGGGGGGGGCGGTTGCATCACAACCCGCCATAGCATAGAGGTTTCTGGGGGTTTACCCTGTGTTTATAAATACGATGGGTTGAAGTCGGTCCCAGTTGCGGATGGGTGTCCAATAGCCCCCCCTAAAAAGCAACTGGAGAGTACAACTGGGTTGCAACAAAAACACACACACTTTTCACCTAAAAAGTGTCAAAGAGTGATGGATAGTCGAAAAGAGCGTGTTTGTCGGAAGGGACTCCCCCCTCCCCCCCCCCCCACCCCCCACCCCAGAAATTGAACCATAAAATATTTATTATCCCAACAAACCTTCGAATCTCCTGAAATCAAATTCCATGATGTGCATAAAATTTGCACTACCAATATTTTTACGATTGAATGATTGAATGGATTATGAAGCCCCCGCAAAAACGAAAACCAAATTACATTGGCAGGTAAAATTGGGAAAAAAATGTGGGACCTGACCACTACCTGCAACTAACCTATATATATATTGTTATAACAATAGAACCCAACGGTCTGAGAAAAGCAATATCTCACGTAATGGCAATTGCAAATAAAACGCTCTTTCTCCTCAGCTCTTGTTGGAAGGTGTAAGAGCTTGTGCAATATCGAACGCTAGTTTGTAACCACTGGCGTTAAATTTCCCGGAAAAACTTTGACTACGAACTTTCGCATTCCGCAGGTAGAGTCTTTGTCGTGAACAATGTTCAATAAATTGCGATAGACACTGTAGTGCAGCGAAGGGAATTTGTTTGCATTGCCACCTGTTTTTTGTTGGTTTTTTTTTAGCAAGGTCTCGTTGATATTCAGATTGCGCGCGAGGAAGAGGGAGATCTCCAGATCACGATGGCAGAGGCCGTGTATTCTCATTTTTCGCCCTCAAACTTGCGGGAAAAATTCGGCGGCGCAGTGCTCACCAGGCGAGCAATTGGGTCGACCGGAGGCATGCGACTCCTGGAGGATCAGCAACTTCGAAAATCGCAAATTTTTTAAATTCTTAGAAAAAAAAAATGTCGGTTTTTTTCGGAAACTCCAGAAATTTTTCTCTATTGATCAAACTAATAACGGCAGAACTCGCGAGTCACCGAACGCACCGCGGCCCACAAAATCTGTCAATCGCCACCGAGTTGAATAACCGCCTACGAAAAAACCCACCGGAAGGATATTTTTATCATTCACCTATTTCAGTTCTCTCTTTCTCCTCAATTCAGTAAATTCCGTTTAAAATTCTCACGTTACGCTCCGGCGGTCGCGCAATCTCGAGTCCTAAAAATTAAAAAAAAAAAAAAAAAAAAAAAACATTGAATCGTACAAAAGGAAGAAACGAAAGGAAAGAATTCGAGGATTGTTCTAAAAAACGTATTCGTAGCGGTTTTACTCGCGACTTACCGTAATTCGAGAACATTAACCTGACAAATTGTCGACCCAATTGTAGTCCGCAATGAAATTTAACGCTCACAACTATTGAAAAAAAATTATATATTCGCGAGATATGAAAAAAAAAATCATTCAGAATTTTGTGTGCGTGCTATATATGCGATCTGAGCTATATGATTTTTCCGCCATTTGTTGTAGTTCAAAATTCATTACAATTTAAAAAGCTCCAAAAGCCTCCTGTCTCATATGCGCCAAAAAAATTGATTGAGAATCTCTCTTACATTTAAATGCGCACACTTTTTTGCGGAACATTTTTTTGCAAATATTTTTTATATCAAGTCGAGAGAAATAAAATGAACCACGAAACAAGTGGCTCGTATCTCGCTACCCACACATTTAAACGCTAAAGAGCCATATTGAGCGATCGAAAAAAAAGTTTGTGTTATCAAATTAATCATGAAGAAGGTCGAATGCGCGGGTTTATCTAAGTGTACACAAATCAAACACTTGAGCGAACGCAGTCCGAAAAAGGAACCAAAATTTCTCATATGAATGTGTTTTTTTTCTTGATTTTTTTTTTAAATTAGTGTCTTGAAAGATTTTTAAAAATTGAACTTGGGTAGAAAATATTTGTTGGTGGAGAGGAAATTAATCGACGATATAATTTAACGAATTTAGTCGTTAATCATCGTCAATTAAATATAGTCGTTTTTATTCAAATTTCGCGCCAATTTTAAGAAAATTTTAGGCTAGTTTGTTTATCTGAAATTCGGATTTTTTTACTCATAAAATTGTGCCGCTTGTGATTTAAAAGAAAATTATTTTTTATCGTGAATGATAAATTTGGACATTTTTAGACCGCAAACTGAGGCAGTGGAGACGAAGTTTTGATATTCACACAAGACGCAAGAATAACTCTTATTTGAATTATAAACTCAGCAAATTTTGTGTTTAGTCCTATATTCCCAGACCAAATTATTTTTGAAATTTCAAATTCCCAAAAAATTTTCCATTTTGAATCCTCAATATTCCCAAATTTTCTGGAAATTGTTGAAATTTTTAGAATTGTTCACCATTTCTAAAAATGTCGAAACCTTCAAACTTCTGAATTTTTCCAAACTTAGAATTTCCAAAATTTTCTAAATATTTGAGAATTTATAATGATCGCTGGCTGAGTTGATAAATACCCGGCTGAAGGTTTTTCATTCCATCTCCCGTGGTTAAAAGATCCTTTTCCGGTGTGGACGCAGCGCAGCGGGAATAAACCGTGCTTTGCGGCCGCCGGGACGGAAAGGCGCTTTCCACTCCGGCGCAGGCGCAAAGGGAGATTCTTCCCCCGCGCATCGGTCTGTAAACCAACTGATTGGTCCATTAAAAGGGGAATTTAAGGTCGCAACTCGCTTTCATTATTGTTGTTTGAATCTAAAACATTTTTCAAAAATTGAATTTTCCCGCCGCCCCCCCCCCCCCCCCCCGCCTCTTCACTCTCAATTCAGACTGTCCCTCGAAAAAAAGTGAGTTAGGAAATCTATTGAATTTCTCCGTAATTCAGACCGGAAAAACCCGGGGACAATGGGGCAATAGTATGGCATCGAGACAACACTAACGAAGTCAAAGTGAACCCCCGCCTGTGTTTTCAATTCGTTACGGTGGATCACCCTTAGGTAATAGAGTGAAAATAATAATTGATTGGCATCAATGAAACTGGGCGAAGAAGTAATTTGTCTGGGCACTGGCGAATCGATCCAATCCTACCATGGACAGATTAAATGACTCCGATGAGGCATAGTTGGGGAAAAACGTGGATAATCAATCTCGATATATCATCAAATACTAATTGAGACCTCAATAAAACCAAATCCATGGTCGTCACGAAATGACACTAATCAAGTCCATTATGAAGAAAAAACGTAGAAAAAAAAATAAGTCAATTAAATTGAAATGAGCTACGATTTATCAATGACTCCTTAAAACAATAAATCAATGGAAATCGACGGAACGTAAAAAGAGATAAATTAAGAGGAATATCTACAGGAAAATTGGTCGTTTTCCCGCTTCAGGAAAGCTACTGGGCTATAAGGAAAATGTGGAGTTTTTTTTATTGTCCTTTTAAGTTAATAAGATAGGAAGAAGGCTGGATTGTAAATACGAATTTCTGAATCTTTTGATCAGGATGTCAAGATGGGACTTGGGCGGATGAGGACCAATCAGAGAACAGCGTGGGAACAGGGCTTTGCGGCACCGCGAGCCCACCCGACACGCACGCCGGGAATGCTCCACTTTCCGTCCTAGGCTCACAATACTCTCCAGTGACTGCTTGAATCAAGAAAGCGCGTACACATAAATGAACATCGTCAGAGTCGAAATATCTCGAAAATCGTGACACGATTTATTTTTCAATCGTCATTCATTCATTGCTCGATCAGATTAGTCAGATAACATCGTCAAGTTGGTTGGTAATCGCATCTGCATCGATAAACATCCATATTTGGGATATCGATTCGGGTTTAGTTTTCAAAAGTATGACAATTGTTCAAGTTGTCATAGCTTATGTAGTTATTGAAAATCATATACACAGAATATTTTTTGACGTTCTGTTAATTTATTAAGTTTCGAGTGTTTTACATATTCTGTCCAGTGTTGACAAATTTTATATGTACGCGATAATTACATAAAAAACAAAAGATGCTTGCACCAAATTGGAAAATTGAAAGCTCTCATTTTTTCGGAGTCTGCCACATCGCCAGACCACCCCTTTTGTACTCCCCTCACGTCACCCAAGAAACATCCTAAAAAAACACCTCCACAAAATCAATTTGTTTATCAGCATGAGTGGGCGGCTCATCCAATATTGTGCGTCACTACCGTTTTCAGGTGTTTAGATTGTCAACAGTTACGAATGTTCCTTTCCACACTGCGCTACATTCACACCGTGTGAATTATTACGCATATTAATTCCACCCGCAAACACATTAAATCAATAAGTAAATTAAGATATAGGCATGCAGCGGAGGAAAAATTTTCAATGCAGGAAGATGCTTTCAGGTCGGTAAAATCTTCAGCTCCCAAAGCCCCCTCCTCCCCCCGAAAGCCGCCAAATCTGATCAATTCTGTCAGATACAATTCCATGGCATTCCACCCAAGAGCAATGAGCCTCTAATGTCTCCTACAAGTATAAGGGTAGAGGCTCCCTCCACATGTCCTCTGACGACAAAAAAAGCCGATAACCGCGTCTAATAGCAGCAGCGTCAGGCGCGTAAATGCCCAAATGTATATACGTCATTCGCCGCTAGCTCTGCTTACTTAGTATAGAAAGCACTCTACCAAAAACAGGTTTTTCCAAAGGCCCCCGGGTGGAATATCCTGCCTGCCAATTGATTTCGCCGCGAATATCGCCATCCCGACGTCGCTACGCTGGGTTGGATCGCGATTCTCGAGCTGCCTAGCATCACTAGCATCACATACAATCCGACCTTGAGTTCAAAAAGGATTCTACAAGCAATGCTATCAAGACACTTTCACCAAAAAAATATTTCCCTCCCCTCATCACAAATTCGTATAATTTTCGGAGATCCGAAGATCTCCGAAAGATCTGAAGAGATCCCTCTGGAGGGCCGGAGCGAGGCAGCCCCGCGCGCAAAATGCAGGTGTTGCACTTGTACAGGCGAGCTCCATGTGATACCCGTGCAGATGTATAGAATTAGCAAATAGAGCTATCGGAAGTAAGCGGAATAGAAAGGCCTCAAAAAACACTGGATGTTTTATTAAGGAAAAATAAACCAACAACAACAACAACAATAACCACTGGAAGCTTCCTCCTTTCATCGAAAAAAGAAAAACGAGTCCAAATAGTTCTTCCACATACGTCTACGTGGCATTCCAACCCAGGAGCAATGAGCCTCCGTTTACCTCAAGTATAAGGGTAAAGCCTCCCTCCACACGTGCTGTGACGGCAAAAAAAATGCCGATAACAGACTGTAATGGTACAAGCGTCAAACGTGTAAATGCCCAAATGCGTAAACGTCATACGCCGGTAGTTTTGCTTACTTAGTATCGAAGGCGGTTTAACAAAAAACAGGTTTTTCTTAGGCCCGGGGAGAATGCTGGGTTTTATTTTGGTGGGGGAGTCCCCGATACTACTGAGCCAGCCGGCCGAGAGGGGGAGCCGCACGGGGAGGACCGCAACCACCGGCGACAAGTAGACGTTTACAGTTATAGTCAGTCCGGATCGGGCGCTCGTTCAGCCGGGATCACGCTCGGTGGTAACACGCTCTTTTCCATCATCGGTATTTAACCGTTAAAATTGTAAACATTTATTTTTATTAGAATTGAGGAGAACGAGAACTTTTGTATACGCGAATTTGAAATTGTTTTTTTTTTGTGGAAAGCTCCGCAGGTGGACTGATTGGAGTTGTGATAACGGAGTTACTCAGTGAAAAAAAAGTATGCAATTGTGAACTTATGAGATTGTTATGGTTTATTATGGCATGGGGAACGAGTGGTGATGAGCTTTGTTGGCTACGAACCTAAATTGAAAATTTTTTTTTGGGGAGAATTACCCGGTTTCGGTGGAGCAAATCGATTTGCAACCGATTTTTACGTTGAAAAAATGGTTTTGATATTGATGATGTATATATTTTTGGGCTCCATCTGAAGCAATATCGTACCGACTATTATTTATCAATACTTTAGCACAATGAGTAGTATGCGGCGAGATAAGAAACAACTTGTTAACTGGTATTATTTTGTTGTAAACACTTGGTCGGTAGCCGAATAAATTATAAGTTGTGAAAAAAATTTAAGACAGTTATTTCGCGTCGGGAATAATTTTTCGGATAATTCAAAAAGGTGGATTTTGAAAATTGAAAAAAAAAATTTTTTTTTCCAATTTAGTCTTGCGCTCTTTTTCGATTCGAAAATTTGGCAAATGTCAAATTGTAATCGACAATATTATTAAGTGTAAATTCCGCAGCGAATTTATTGAATTTTTAATTTGTTTATTTGTGGAAACGATGGTTGATTAGTAGCAATTGATATTTACGACGGATTCCTGGAGAATTCTGAGTGTCCGGGTAACGGTACCAGGATATCCAGTCTTGTCTTCCTACGCGAAGACATTCAAGACTCATTGGAATTTTCATTTCATGTCCACGTGTTTGAATTGCCGTAATGGCCCTTTAATGACACAGGAAAATGCTTATGTTACTATCTGTAAAATTATAAAATCAATTTTTTCGCTCGCTACATTTTCCTCGAGGTTCTTTTTTTAGGTCATTGCAGAGGCAATGAAAGGGAAAAAGTCGTTTGAAATATTTATTTGCACCATTTGTTTTTTTACTTTTAATTTCACTTTCGTTGCGCATATGAAAAACATCGTTCGAGGCGACTAATGAAGGTGATTTTAACTTTGTTTTAAGGGGAAAAATGGTTATGAAATGTTCAGACTCAATGCGATAATTCGAGAGTTGTAAGTATAAGACGGAAGTACCGCAAGTGGGGTTTATAATACACTGTGAATTTTCTAAAGTGAAATGAGCCTAATTTTTATGTTTGGTCTCAATTTTACTCCTTTTACATTTTTTTTGAACATTTTTTTTGAACATTTTTTTTGAACATTTTTTTTTTAACATTTTTTTTTTGAACATTTTTTTTTTGAACATTTTTTTTGAACATTTTTTTTTTGAACATTTTTTTTTTGAACATTTTTTTTTTTGAACATTTTTTTTTTTGAACATTTTTTTTTACCTTTAAACAATTCAGATGGTTTCAATTGTTTGACCCCCCCCCCCCCCCCGCCAATAAAATTCATGAGGGAATATCTCCGGTATGCTTAAACCACTTGTTGATGAGCCAATGCAACTCTCGAACGAAGCTGAAAAAAATTGCAAGTCGTAAAAAAAAATTATAATAGCCTAAATCGGTAACACAAATTTTACACTATTTGCCGCCTATTTTTCCGACTCAACAAAATTTCATGGAGCATTTTGTCATGATGAATAGGATTGAACTGTTATAATTCGGTTATCACCAGATTCGTACTTATAATTCTATATTTTCCGCCGTCAATAATTTTAACTAAAAATGTGGATCTATCTCATGAAGAAGTCAGTGGAGCGATTTTTCATAACCGGTTTTCGGCCAGTAATAAAATTCTCTTATCACATTTTTCCTCAAAGTCACTCAGTGAAGTGGGAACTGAATTCATAAGAAAATCTCGAAAAAATGTGAAAATTACACCCGGGAAAAAGAGGAAAACTCATTTAATTGACTTGCCAATTTAGGAAAGTTATTGTGATAATACCAAAACCCAAATTTCAAAAGCAGATAATTTTCCTCATCCCGTCACGTTTTTGATGGGGTTCTGTGTGTGGGTTCGTATGTGCAAGATTTTTGCCTCACGGTTTCTCGCGAATGGATCGACCGACTTAATTTTTCTTTCTCTCAAAAATAATGAACATTATGTTCCCAAAGCCGCAAAGGACTGTCAACCTTGAAAACCCATTTCTTCAGTTATTCACAATTAAAACAGTTTAAAAGGCTCTACCATGAGAACGATTAGAAATACGAAAAAAAGTGTGAAACAAATATTGTTCCTTGCATAAAACTACACATATAATACTTAATGACTTTTTTTCATAAGCCTCATAATTTAAGAGATGGAATTGATTGAAGGTGCGCGGGTAACGCGCGTTCATCTCCATGGGGGCGCGTGGCCCCGAGCCCTTTCCGCACACACACACACACAGGCGTGCGTGCGCGCAAACGCACACACACCTATCAGCAAGTTAATGATGCGGCCCGTCGAGCTTCACAGGCACATCCCGCCAATTCTGTTTTTTTTTTTTAATAATCCATAGCATCGAAATTTCATTATTCACTTTTTCCGAGATTTATCATTTTCCATTTTCTCCTTTAACAATCTCATTCTAAAAAGAAAAAAAACCAAGGAATTCCGGATTGCGGCTCTGCAACCGTGAGAGTCTTTCTCCCTCGTGGAATAACGTCTCTGGGTTATTCGCACGTCCCAAGGAATTCCCCCGGTGCGTTTCCACAGTGACGTGAACGTCGTAGCTCGACCTCTTTCACTTTAAATTTCCCCCGAGAATTAGCATTGAAAAAGAAAAAAGAAAAACAGTATAAAATACTGAAGAAAGAATGATAATATTTCCAGTTTAAACTGCTATTGTTTCAACTTGCCGATAGCCCACATAGAGAGCTATATATGTGGGTCACTAGGACTGTATATTGCTGTTGTCTTATATATTGTTTTCCATGGTGGGTCGGGGGGGGGGGGAGGAGGAGGAGGCAAGTTATTGTGTTACCTTAAAAATTGAGAAATCCATTTTCCATAAGACCAAATTGATAAGGTTCTGTGAGTGCTCAAAGTAGGGTGGTCGGGGATAGGTTCCCCACATTAAAATATCAATCAATTTTTTTTTTTTTTTTTTTTTTAATGAAAGTTGGGATCCCTATTGATAGAGACCCGGTGCCTATATGATCCATCGCTTGGGATATCTACCGGGAATCTTAGCATTCCATTTTTGGGGGTTCCATATTCGATCCAACGAGAATATCGAGGAAGTGGGGTAAATAAATATTCGGTAGATTTCTATGGCATGTATATAAAGAAATACACATGCACACACACACACACACACAGTATCCGCCGACGGTTTTAAAGGTCCTATGTTCCGGGTCTTTAAGGAACATTGCGCGTGTGGTATCAGTGGTACCCATAAAATAAGAGCGCAAAGTCGGGCGGGAACCTATCCGGGCGAGGGGGAGGGGGTCCATCATAGGCGCCCGCCGTGGTAGGATAGGGCTGTCTGGAGGTTTACCCTGTGCTTAGAAATACGTCGCCTAAAATTGCGAAAGCCCCAGCAGCATGGATGGGTGTCCGGTAGGGCCCACGCAGGAATACTCAGACAGCAACTGGAGTGTGCAAATGAGAGGGATGCAGTCACAAAAACATACACACACATGGACGCAAAACATGTCCGGGATGATTTTAGTATACCTAAAAGACCAGTTACATAACAAAAATACGACTTTCGAAATCGCGGTCATTACAATAAAACCACTAAAATCGGGAAGTTAAAAAGACGCGTGCTTGTGTAGTGTGTGTATGTGCGTATCCATCTGTATTTGTCGGTATGTGTGCAATAAAAATCTAGTGGAACAATTCCCCATGACCTAGTCATGCGATTGAAGTTCCGTATGACGCAATTGAAAGCCCTTCATATCAATATTTAAAAAAAAATTAAATTTCATGGATTCACTATAATTTTCGAGGAGTATATATCATTTAAGTTGAGTTGAAATAATAGTGCAATTTTGATTTTCATGCAGGGAAAAAAAATGATTTTAAACAAATTTCCGTTCCAAAATTGCATGACTCCGGTAAATGTGTGTGTGTGTTTTGGGAGGGAGATCCCTCTCATTTCTGCTTCCCCCAAGTGGAGGAAAATAAATCGGGAAGTTATGGGCATGACCCTGGTGGACCCCATGGGGTCCAGCCGCTTATTGAAAATTAAAATTAATTAAACATATTCATTCGGTTCGATACAGAAAGCCTCGGAAAATTGCCTAGATTTGGAAAAGTGAAATAATTTCAACGCTTCTCAAAGGTATTTGCACTAAAATAGAATAGTCCGTCGTTATTTTTGTCACGTATGCTACTAACACCTCGACCTCCACTACAAAAGTTTATTTGTGTGTATCACTGCCTATGGCAACTCTATGGGAAATACGATACATTTATTTTATTGCGTGTGAATGTAATTTCTTTGGGTCTCATTCTGTTTCAAGTAATTTTTATCGCTTATCGGGGTCGAGTGAAAGATACGGATCAGGTGTGTGTCATTGGTACATTGTGTCGGGCTTTTTTTTTCGTTCATTATGAATTGAACACTTGTGGACTTTTAATGGATATCAAATAGTCTGTGATTGCACAGACACAAAATGGGAGAATCATTAAAAACAATGATGTTATCGGAGAACAATGGTGGAATTCGTCTTCTAAGGATTATTTTGAAAAAGAGTCCATATTCTTTCGCAGAATTTACTCCCCATTGACATTATTTTATATACCGAAAACTTATGTCGCAAACAACATATATATATATATAGTATGTGTTGCGGGAAATGTGCCTCTAAAGTTTTTTTTCCTTACCATTGTCGAGAAGATCGGTTCTATAAATTTTGCAATCAAGAAAAGGACTTAAAACAAAAATGTATGTAATATCATAGCTGAAAATATTTGCAACAATTTTCATAGATTCCTTTAAACTCCGTGACATATCTTAGAAACGGCATTTTTTTTTTATTTTACTGTAAATGTCAATAGTTTTTGCGCGATGTAATACACGACATAAGATAAGTGTTGAATGTTATGACACAAGAATGATTTGAAAATGAAATATCAGACGTTTTGGCGGAAGTACCATTCTCACGATTGACTTCGAGTTCTACATTTTTTCTAAGTGCTAGTTAAAAATTTAGTTAAACAGTTGTTGACTTAAATTTGCCACCCACCCACCCACTCACCCACCTAATCATCCACCCAACTACTCACCTACTTACCCACCCACTCACCCACCCACTCCCCCACCCACTCACCCACCTACTCACCCACCCAACTACTCACCTACTCACCCACCCACCCACTCACCCACCCGCTCACCCACCCACCTACTCACCCACCTACTCACCCACCCACCTACTCACCCACCCGCCCACTCACCCACCTACTCACCCACCCACCTACTCACCCACCTACTCACCCACCCACCTACTCACCCACCCACCTACTCACCCACCCACCTACTCACCCACCCACCCACTCACCCACCCACCTACTCACCCACCCACCTACTCACCCACCCACCTACTCACCCACCCACCTACTCACCCACCCACCTACTCACCCACCCACCTACACACCTACTCACCTACTCACCCATCCACTCACCCATCCACTCACCCACCCACTCACCCACCCACTCATCCACCCACTCATCCACCCACTCATCCACGCACTCACCCACCTACTTACCCATTCACCCAGTTACCCACCCACCTACCGACCTACCCACACACACACACATAGAATAGAAACACGAAATGAAATACTCTCATAAATTTTCCAGTATGAAAAAAAAAAGTAAGTCAGTTGAGAAATGTCTGAACTTTATGAAGTTCAATGGCCTGTATCGTAATATATCCTTAATTCACTCATTATATTGAATTTTTGTAAAGACCATTATCATAATTTTCATATAATCCTCGGAATTCCATTTCAGGTTGTGCTGGAATTACCACAAGGCTGAAAAAATCTTCTGGACATGAAAGAATTTTAAAAGTGTTGCTAAGTGAAGGCGAAATGCGGAGGATTAAACGACGAAGAGTTGCCGAACGCTTCAGTGGATTAGCCCAGAACCCCGAGTGTTAAAATGATATTGTGACTGAAAAAAAAAGAAATTAATACACCAGGCTTTTATCACAAGAGCTAGATAAATCAACGGAAGAAACAACCAGAGAAAAACACCAAAAGTGTAGTGGATATTTTCGAATTGTGAAATTTCTTGTGCATCGAAAACGATTAACCTTGCCATTAACTATTGCTCCGGAATTTTCTCAACTTCGATCGTCAGACAATTCGAGAAGATAACGGACAGGTAATGGATCAAATTAGTAATAGTGTATTACGTCCCTCACCGGAAATTCGTTTTGGCGGAGTGGTGCGCACTTTCCCCCCTAGGGCGCAAAGCGCGAACTTTCCGACCCCCTTCTGGGCGGCAAAGTACAAACTTCCCAGTCAGGGCTGCCAAACAAAAAATTGACTTTCAAAATAAATTAATTAATCGTTCTCATAAACTGGAAAAACCTAATCTCCCCAACGCTCGGTGGCACACAGTGCGGATCCTCTCTTACGTCAAAATTGAGTTCCTCAGCGAATCGGTGAAATGCTCAAAATTTCGAAATACGCAGCAACATCGACAACGTTGCTTTTATTATTTTCAGGAGTTGGTAACACTTGCTTTAGCGTGGGAGCTCCTGATTGGCGCGTAGAGGCATTTAAATTGACCGCGTAACCCCCACTCCGGCGACACCCCAGTTCGAGTTGCGCGCGCAATCCTCCCGCGAATTTTTAAACGATGCTTGAGCCCATCTGATTGCACAAAATTTTGTTGTTAAAAAACTGCAGTCTTCCCCAGTTTCTCATATCCTTGATTCCCATAGCATCATAAATTGAATTCGTATTCGCCAATTTGTTTAAAAAAACTATGCTCCTCAGTAGTTGCAAAATTTGCCCACTGCTTCTCAATACATCCGAGAATATGTATAAAAATTTGGAAACAAGTAGCCGCATTTGTTATCTCCATATATCCAGGCCGAAATACTCCGGAGACATTGTTTTTTTTTCTTCAAATCTCAATTTTAAACGTTGACCAACTTTAATTTAAGTACTTTACGGAAATAATCAGACAATTAATTCTGAGGAGCACACGGACAGGTAACAGATAAACTTCATTTTCCACTATTATTTTTTTATTTTAACCCGTTTTCTTCCTCGTTTAACATTCTGTCCTCTATCTCTGTCTATTCGCGGAGACATTGTTTAGCATAATCAAGTTTACGGAGAACCATCGTCTGGGGATTTGCATTAGTGCGAACTAAAGGGAGTCTAGGTGGCTCATTCGCGTCGTGGAAAGACGATGATAATGACGTTAAAGCTGTTATGCCTCGGTCTCGCTTCGGTATCTACGGTCATGAATAGATATGCCACTGTGTGCGTAAAGTGTCAAAACGATAAGTCGCGCGGAAGGTTATCGATGTCGCTTTTCTTTATTTTTTTTTTTTCTAATTTTTTTTTTCGGTTATTCAAGACTGGGTTTTTGCGCACCGTTTTCCTTGACAGTTGTCGACTGAAAAATCTTCTCTGATGACATCTCAGAAAATGAGGAAACATTTTTTAGGCCTCTGAAAAATTATGTAATTTAGAGAAAAAAAATATAAAAAATTGGCTCGAATTTCAATTTCAAAATTTCAATTTGTTTTTTTTTTCTTCAGTAGAAATAAAATTCATTATAACACAATTTTTTATTATTTTTACACCAGCTAAAACCCACACTTGCCTTATCAGTTCCATTTATACCTCAAAGTTTCAATACCGAGGATTTCATTTTTTTCAGTATTATTTTTCAACTGGTGGTGAGGTGCTTGTAGATTATATCAGTTGGCTTGTAAAATTGCCGATATTTATATTCACAATAAAAAAATATTTATATTTATTCCCGATGAGTTGATGTATTCCCTCATTCGTAAAATTGGCAATGTTGAAAAAATTCTATCCACCTGTCAACTCAGTTTATATTTATCATAAATTGATTTCCGTCTCGTTAATCACGATATGTAACTGACAAGACTTATTTAACATTTACATTTTTTTGCCATAATAATTGAACCACCAATGGAAATTAATCCATCATAAATTCCTGAATTCCTAAAAAAATTGTCGATTGTCCTATTGTGCAGACCCAATTTGAACATTCAAGAAAAAACCTCAAATTTTGAGCATTTCAAAAATTTAAAAAAAAATTCATTTTTGGCTTCATTTTTCATTCACCCTCATTTGCCTCAGACTTGCCTCAGATTTTTTTTCACTATCCCTCCAAATTATATCATCACGATAGAGCCCATAAGTCTCAAAATTATGTATCACTATAACTCTTTCCGCTCATTCCAATGAATGAACTCAGAGTCACTTCCGCAAAAATTATTCAATAATTAGCATGGAAAGAATTCAGTTGAATCGAATTTCAAGATCAAAAAATCGCCAGTAGTCCCAGTCAGCATTCGAACCCGGGACTTCCGGTTGCGCGCCAGGGTCTCTCCCCGCGTACTTTCAAACAGTCAGCCAGTTTTTTTTTCAACAATTATCTTCGATCAATCATCGAATTATCCGAAAGAGGTTTCATAGTTCGAAATTTCACACAGATCGCAATAAAATGATTCTTCACAATTATGTTCACCGCAATATAGGGTGACGGCACCAGTAGACGCACGATAAGACCAGTAAAAAATAAAACTGTCATTGCGTTATTCTAAATTCGTGCCATTCTTGATAATTCCGACCCAAACCTATCTTAATTTAGCTGCAATCTATACAATCTTTAATTAAAGGTGGAATCGTTCATCTACTGGGGTCGTTCGTCCACTGGTGCCGTTACACTATATGTTAAGGATATTCAACACGTATAGTCAAAACAAAAATTTATGACCCTTTCTATAATTCGTTATATTTATCGCCAATAATTTTCAATTAATATTTCAATGCGTTAATTAGTTGAAGTGATAGCCATAGAAAATTATTATATTGTATTTGATTGTGCGAATCAATATTATATTGTTTAAACAAATTAATGAAAAAAAATTTTAGTCAATCGTCATGAAATTATACCATCGCTTTATATCTGCTTCAATAGTAAATTTTCGAAATTTCAACGAATTTTTATATTTTTAACTGTATTTACAGAAATTTTTATTTTTCCCATAAGAGGCCGTGTTAAGTGAGAACTTTGATAATTAATAACTACAAAACGGTGTTGTGAATCGATCTCAAATTTCATACAGGCATCTGTTACCGCTTCAAAAACATTATGTCAAAATTTGAAGCCATTCTTATATCTTCGACAATATGGGTGGAATATCCTTAAGCCGAGTTTTTTATTTCAAGGTCGCCGCAATTCATCTAAAATAATTTTCGATTCTCTTCTACCAAAATCTACCAAAATTTTCCGTCTCAAAAGCAAAAGTTTCACTATACTTTGACGGATCTTCAATTTGGACCGGCTCAAAAATTTTGCGCTCCTTAAGCGTACCGCATATTTATTTCCGTAGTCTAGTTACAAATTGGCACACCTGTGACTTACACCAACACCATTCACAACTTCCTGATGCTACCAAATTGAGAGTATGCTCATGAGAGCAAAAGGAAGTTGCCCCCTGCATTCACAGTATGTGTTATCTTTGATACAAGCCAGCCATGTGGTAGTGCATCGTCGTTTTTTGCAATTTTTCGCAACGAGGAAAATACGCTTACGCGGTGAAATCCCCGCGTGCCAATGTGCAAATAAGCGACTCTTTGTCCCTCGATTCGTTTAATGCGGACAGTATCAATGGATTTCATGATAAGTTCATTGTATTTTTAGGTCGATTGTCGGTTAGTGAGCAGAGATAATGCGAAGCCTGGAGAGATCATCAGGCAGCGATCAGGACTGTGGAGATCACGAGATGTACATCGATCTGGATGACGCTTCGGTCGATTCAATCACGGGGAAAAGGGGTCGGCACCATGTGACCGAGGTAAATTTATGAATGAACGATTTATTCTAAAATTTCCATAATGGTTTTCCTTATTTTTGGTTTTCGACCATTGATTTTTTTTTTTTTTTTTTTTTTTTTTTGATAGTGTCGAAATTTTTGAAATTTTTCAAACTGTTCAAATTTTTTCTTATTTCAATTTTTTGAAACATTGCGACGAACCCAATCTGCAAAAACACTTAAAAGTTCTTAGAATTTTTTTTCCATCCGTTGAAGCACGAACTCGCATCTCGTGTATGACGTCATCGTGCAAATCGTTACTGGAAAATCTCATATGTACAGAGAATAAGATACATGTTGATTAATATCCCAGATCAATAAGACGAAGCTTTTGCGTTAAAATACCCCAATTTCGAATATTTTATCTATTTAATTTTCCCATTTCTCACGTGATTAATTATTCAAATTAAGAATTATGAATTACATACTTCGCAGTCTTCGATAACCGATTGATTCCCTAATCGTCAATTCAGGTTTTGACACTGTTTTTTACTACTTATTAGAGTTAGCTTCTGCCATTTTTGTTTTGCACTCTCAGTTTTTCTCTTTTTGTGTGAATGTTTCTCCACCCCTCCCATATGTACTCCTCACGGTAGCTGCTCTTGAGATTTCTTCCAGAAGCTCTGAACATCCACCCTTGGGGTTGGAGCCGACTTTCATCATTTGAGCTATCGTATTTCTAACCACAGGGTAAACCCCCAGAAACGCGTATGTTACGACGGCGCGCGCCCCTATCGCGCTCCCCTCCCTCCCCCCTCCCCCTCCGCGTCACGTTGAACGCGTCACGCTGAGTTCCCGCCGGGCCGTCCGTTCTCATTTTACGGAATAAATATTCCGTTACGTGAAAGATTCTTTGGAGACCGGGCACGAACCTGGGACCTTTGACGTAGTAGGCAGATGCTCAACCCAATGCACTGAAGCCCCGACTGTGTGTGTGTGTGTGTGTGTGTTAGGGTGCGTACAAAGAAATTCATGATCTCTAAAAATACTAAATCTCTCTCGAGATTGCTTTAAAAAAATTCAACAGAAAAAATTTTATACAGCATTGTCCCATAAACGCGCTGTAACTAAATGATTATGTTTTTGAGAAAATTACCTGAGAACTGGCTCCACCATGACCTCTTAATTCTACCTCATAAACAAGACGTTTTTTAGGCTTTTCTGGTGCATGTAAAACGTCAATTGGCGATGGTGAAATATTGAAGTGTTGAAACGAAGCCGATGAAAGACTTAGAGAGCCTGGCATAGTGAAGTGGAGAGAATTGAACAATTGAGTAGTGAAAGGATAGAATGGGATGAGCTGATTAGGGAAATAGAGTTTAACCAATAATTTATGGGGGAAGATTCCGCTGTCTATTCCGATAGGAAGATTTATCGAAAATGTTGAAGTTGAGCAAACTTCCGGTTTTACGACTTCACTACTGAGCCAATTAGGCGATTGCCGTATGGAATACAAGTACAATGTCTTGTGGGACATTGTAAATGAAAAATGTTATTTAATTTTTGTCCTGTTTTGCTTGATTCTCAAATCGACTAAAAGAAATATGATTTCTTCTACAAATCCAGTTTTGGATTTTGCAGCAACGAAAAATTAACCCAAAATATAGCATCATATATTTTGAGCTATATATATAGCATATATATATAACTCATATATATAGCAGGATAAGAGTTGGAAGAAAATGTCTTATGCATTCATCATGCTCATGCTTTAACTTAACATAAATTCTCTATGATGAAACTGTTTCTATCCGATTTTCCTTGAATATCTCATTTGCATACCGGAAGTTATTAATCGTAATTAATTGATGCCATTAATTTCAGAAAAAAAATCGATTTTTAAATTATGAAAAAACGATTACATGCGGAACATCTTGAGCTTGAACAAAAATTGAACAAAAAGAGCGTGGGTGTGATATATAGGTCGGAGGGGGTGGGGGGGGGCAGGGGTCGATCACATGCGCCCGCTGTCGTGGCATAGGGGTTTCTGGGAGTTTACCCTGCGTTACTAATACGATCGCGCAGATGGCGAACATCGGGCCCAGCTTCATGGATGGGTGTCCAGTAGGCCCTTCCGGCGGAATACTCACGATTAGCTATCGTGGGGAGTTGATGGGAGAGGAACGGAGGCACACACACACACACAGACATTGTGAAAATGGTCTGGGAAAGTTTGTAATGACTTGAAATGTGAAGATATCGAAAATCGGTTTCCCATTTTTAGATGCAAAACAATGCAAAACAAAATGTTTTACCCTATCGAGGAGTTAAAACCGCGTGCAAAACTAGCGTGCTGTGCAGCAATTTTTCGATAAAATTCAACTCACTGCATATATAACGTCCACATTTTTCCATTCTAACTGAAATTTTTCTTTCCTCAAAAGAACCTCACTTCACGACTTCCAGAATCGCTTATCTCAAAATTTGTTGGATTATCATGGCAATACCGACGTGTAATAAAAATGTTGAAAGACGTTATTTATAGTCCAGAAAGATTCCCGCAAAGTCTCCCGATAATTTCGCCGAGCTCCACTCAACCTTCGTAATTCAATAATGAGCAAGTTTATGGAAATTCAAGTTATCAGTTTCCTGTTGTAAATCAATCTCTAAGTGCATCCAAAAACTGTTAATCGGAGGCATTCCCTCGAGTAATGAATAAGGCGATGTACGCGGATATTCCGGATTGAGTTGAAAGTTCATGGAGAAGATGTCTTTCGATTTTTTTTTTCCCCAGCCGTTCTTTTAAGTTTCTTCAATCGCTTTTCGCTTGATTGCTACCCCCAGGACGGGTCAATCGAATCGCAAAAAATACAAAAAAATTCCAAAACGGTCAACCCATGAAGTCAGATTTTTTTTGAAATTTTATTTAACAATGGTCTGAGGGAGTAAAATAAAATTGATGCCTTAGAACACAGGTAGGGTTGTGTAAAAGCATCGTAAAACCACCCTAAATACATTTTAGCTGGGCCAACTCATTGAATAATTGTTGCAATGATTAGGTGGGCGAGGAGAGTGATAGCAGTGGAAGTGAACCTAGTCCAAAGCAAGCGAAACGCCGCTGTCGCGGCGGTCCACCGACGACACGAAGACGAAAAAGTGGAATTTCCGCGAGGGAGAGAAACCTGAGGAGGCTAGAAAGTAATGAGCGGGAACGAATGAGAATGCACTCCTTAAATGACGCATTCGAGGTAAGAAACTCTTCCCCCCCCCCTCCACCCTCGGTTCCTCTTCCGCTTGTCCCGCTTTATCCCGAAAAAAAATTTCAAAAAAAATTCTTCAAATTAGTCGAAATTTTTCAATGTTTCAAAACATTCTACAAATTTTCAAAAATTCAAAAAGTTCCAACAACTCCAAGGGACCTCAAAAATTCCACAAATTCAGAAGCCCACCTTGTATGTTGCTTATGTAAAAATGCCGTCTTCGTATCTCAATACCATCTCAATAGCAACAGAATCCACAAAATGCAAATAAGAATTCTACCAAGAACATACACCTCATTTAAATCTGACAGCTGGTGAAGTTGAGGCCTATAAAAGCGAGCGTGAAAAAAATCACACACAGTAATATCCAATCGGACTCAAAAAAAAAACCTCACCGGTTACGAAATACTTCTAAAAATAGCCACCTGCAAAAAGTGCAAAAGAAAAAAAATTCGAAACAAAAAAATTGGAACAAATCGCTTGGAACGTCCTTGACAATTTTCTCTTCTTTCTCTCACTTTTTACCCCGAGGCTGATGAATAAAATACGCGAAGACGTGAGAGGCCCAGACACACCTGACACGGGTAATTACTTCTCGCGGTTTAACCTGCCGACTACAACATTCTATCTATTCTTCTCTATTATCGATGATCTCTCAAGATTGTTGACCGATCACGCCTTTCGCATCACGACCAATATCTGCATCGTGGAACAATTAATCAGTAGCCACGAAAAGGAAAGGAACCTCGATTTGCAATTCTTGTTCCCAATTCACAGATTTTTTTCCAAAATTTTCCAATCAAAATTTCCAATCTCCCGCGGCTAGCCCAGCGGAGTCCGCCTCGCCCGAAATAAAAAACACGAACACCATCCGCGGTCTCTCCCTGCGCTCACGCCTTAACTATGCAAGTTGGGAGGAAAAGTCATAAAACATCAAATGTGCATTTTTGCAAGAGCAACATTTTTTGTTTCACACATTTTTTTTTATCTGCAAGCGTTTTCGAGATATGACGAAAAGAAAAATTGAAATTGTTGATAACAGCAGGAACACTGTAGCGATTCTATGCAAAACTTATCACTTCTAAGATAGATAGTTAATACCTGAATCGCATTATTATTTCGGTCATGATCGCTCGTCCACAATTAGCGTTATGCACACACACACACACACACACACACCAATACACCTCCACCTATGCATGCACAGTCACCAAATAAATTTCCCCTCAGGAGTGATCATGATAACTTCTTTTACAATTTTCACGATATGAACTTTCATGATAACTTTTTAAATTAGCATAAAAATTGGCACTTTCGTAATCCCGAAATGAAGTTAAAACTGGAAATCGAGTGTGCAGAAATTTTTTTTTAAATCTCTGAAAGTGTGCCGCGATATTGAGAAAATACATTAATTGGCCAATACTTGTTTCACTAATTCCTAGCATGCATATTAACTTGATAATTATTTAGGCAGAATTTTTACTATCTTCATTACGATGTATCGGGCATGAACACTCCTCCTCCCCCCCCCCCCCCCCGATGCCTTTGACCCACAGAAAAAAAAACTAATCGATCCGCAATTTTTTCAGCAATTGAGAGAAGTCATACCCCACGTGAAGATGGAAAGGAAGCTGAGTAAAATCGAAACACTTACGCTTGCCAAGAATTACATAATGGCGCTTACAAACGTCATATGCGAGATGCGAGGGGAGGAACAGCCATACACGTGAGTTGAATGTCTAATCGCCAGATAAATTAGCGCCTTTCAATCTTTACCGATGATTAAAACCCCACACATTTATCCGCAATTTAAAATACGTAAATTTTCCCCAAACGACGTTTCATCACTATGATAATTTCTCCGGACAAATCATACGTGGTTCCCTCATGCTGTTGTTTCAGGTGATTTTTTTTTTTTTTTTTTTGACAGTACCGTTATTTCGACATGTTTCACGAAGCGGGTGCAGGTGGCCGATGCAAATGCCAATCACGTAGATAGAAGCATCCGAAGGTGTCCGAATAAAAGTGGTTTAGAACTCCGGGTTGGAATAAACGATTAACGAGTAAATTCTGCCATTCCGTCGCAAATGCCAACGAGTGATTAGAAAAATGGGCGGTACTTCGGTATGCTAATCTAGGAATCATGGAATGCAAATTTTCCCGCTCTGAATTTTTTTCAATATAATTTTTTTTTTTTTAACATAATTTTTTTTGCTTTTTAACATAATGAAGCCAAAAAAATTGAGGAAATTTAAAATCCCAGACAGCAGCATGTAAACTTGTAAAATGTATGAGATGAGAGAAATCGAAGCTCAGGCGTAGGTCGTATACAATTTGAGTTTTTGACAATTTTTTGAAAATTTGCAGTTTCGAAATTTTTTACATACTTCGACAAAGTGGGCCCAATTGGAAATTTCTTGAATTTTGTGCACGGTTAGGCGAAACGAAGTAATTACCATTCCCGCAACATGCACATATATAAATTTGAAATGATAAATGTACGTAGATTAATTCAGGAATAAGGAGAATATAATTTCGAAATTTTTAAACAAATATTTCTCGCGAAGTCCCGCAAAGTCAGTTGTAACGCGAATATTTAGTAAATACTGTGCATGTGTCAGTAACAAAAACGGAAAATTGCGATATTTTTCTCAACATACAAATATGGAAAAAAAATCATCATTTCGAAATTTTTCAAACAAGTATTTTGATTAAATTCGGACGATTCAGTCACTTTGGTATTAATAAACAATGTGTGTGTTTTATTAAGAGGAACAAAACAATTTCCTGAGCGTTATGAGGTTAAAACAAAATAAATTTGCAGAATGCAGTCGATAAAATCTATTAAAAAAAAAAATTGTTTGGCCTCTTGTGAGCTCGCATAATGAGCACGGCGCCGCCTTTTCCCGATCTTCGATGACCCCTGCAAATTCAAAAAAAAATTGAAAAAACGGAAAGGCCCTCCGCAACCTCTGAAAAGCATTCACAAGTCACAAACGTCCGCAGTTAAAATGAGAGATATTCATTTGCGAAAAATAGAGTGCACTGAATTTCGAAAACCGCCATTGTCAAGTTGTTCACTTAAGCTCTACATTTAGATTCATACGGGCGCAGGTCAGCGCCGTGAATTTGCCAATGCAGTCGCCCGTACCAATGAGTGTACGGGCGGCGCGGCGCTCACCATGCGAGTAGCCTCGGCTAGAAAAACAAAATTCGGCTAAAAGATTTTTTGCTTCAACATTTTCGTCTAAAAGTAATTGTTGATGAGATGCCCAACTTTTGTGTCTCGAGATTTCCATGATATATCTATATATCTATATATACACGTATATTCGAGAATGTAAGTGAAAAAAAAATCAATTCAATTCCACGATTTCGTTTCCTCCTAGAGTTCGAAACTCGAAAAATTGGGTCAATTTTTTTGCCATTCAGATAAGCGATAACCAATTAACGATAGATAAAAAAAAAATACAAAAAGTGTAGCACCAATTGAGGAAATGACCCATAACCGATCTGTCCGGCAACGAGCAAAAATTCCCCCCCCCCCCCCCCCCCCCCCCCCTATGAAAAAATTTTCTGCACAGTACAAACATTGAACTTCTCCAGAAAAACACTTTTCAAGTATCCACCATAACAAAAATGTCCAACACCTCAGGGCCAAATAAAAAATCAAAACTCCCCTTCAACTGCAATTACAAAAACTCAATGATTGTCGTACCCAACTGAAGCTGTTTTACTGCTCGATAATTTCTGATATCGATTTATCGACGAATAACAGCGATATCCTTGAAAAACAAGTTGCAATCACTGTGCCGATATAACAAAACTCATTTAGTTTAAAAATGAATTTACTTATCACAGCGTTATCGCCCCTCCCCTACCTCAACTCTCCCATTCAGCCATCGCATTATTTAACGATAAATTACATCATTTTGAGTGTCCGTGCTCAAAAAACTTCACGAAGCTCGCTGAAGGATATTCCACCTATATTGGCGAAGATATAAGAATTGCTTGAAATTTTGACATAATGGTTTTGAAGCTGTAACAGATGCCTGTATGAAATTTGAGATTGATTCACAGCACTGTTTTGTAGTTATCAATTATCAAAGTTCTCAATTAACATGGCCTCTTATGGGAAGAAAAAAAATTTCTGTAAATACAGTTAAAAATATAAAAATTTGTTGAAATTTTGAAAATTTACTATTGAAGCAGATATAAAACGATGGCAAAAATTTCATGACGATTGACTATAATTTTTTTTCACTAATTTGTTTAAACAATATAATATTGATTCGCGAAATCAAATACAATATAATAATTTTCTATGGCTATCACTTCAACTAATTAACGCATTGAAATATTAATTGAAAATTATTGGCGATCAATATAACGAATTATAGAAAGGGTCATAAATTTTTGTTTTGACTATACGTGTTGAATATCCTTAAGGTGAACAAATTCAAATGATATGGAATTACTTAAAAATCGCAATTATTCAAAACGGAAGACTATACTTAATCTCAGTCAATCAATTCCCCGATTTATAGAAAGAAGTCCAATGTTTTACAAACTCTAAACATTACAAAAAATTAATTTGACAATTTAAAAAACTTGGAAGGACTCAGCCAAAAAAAGCATATATACATATATATGAAAATGCCGGACGTTTTGCGTTTGAAACTACGGCGGCAACTGCGCGCGCGCATCAGTTTGAATTTCCCGCGCGAGGGCAACTTCATGCGTCAGAAGACCAATAAGCAATAGGCTTCATGCGCTTCGAGATATTCGACTCTAACGATGTTCACTCATGTCTCGAAAAGGCTTGCGCAGAGCAATTTCAATTCACGTTTGTGAAAAAAAAAATATATGAAAAAGTTATTGGCATTTGTTGTTACTGAAAAGAATTAAAAAATGGTACTCACACCATTTGCCTATACGACGACTTTATTATCTGCATTTGAGTGGATGAATGATTAATTTGGTGGTGTTTTTAATTTGACAAATTGGAAAACTTGGAAGGCTAGTGGGTCTCTATAGGTATAGGGCAGTACTTGAAGGGTTCAATACTCTATCCCAATCCAAATCTTCACCAAACCGAGCGGGTCCGCTCTTCCTCCACATAAGATTAATTCAAATCCCCCTTGCAGATTTGTCGACGGCGAATGTGGCTCGAGCAGTGGTGACAGCACCGGTCAGCACGAATTGAGCGGTGGTGAGCAAGCCGAGGAAGCATCTCCAGGTTCTCACGACGAAACCAACAACAACAGTCTGCTACATGAGGATCTCGAGCGCAGGATACCTTAGTTATACTTCTACCGCCCTTTTTCTAACAAAAAGAGAGGAAAATGAGAAAAAAAAAGAGAAATTAGAGGAGCGATAAATCAAGCCTCAACGATTCTGCACGCGATTAATCTCTCTTTCGAGAGCAAAAACAAAAACGGGCGGGGGGGGGGGGGCACAGTGAATGCCGTTACGTGACACACAGGACCCGACGAATTTTATCGAGGACACACGACGCAATTAAGGACCGCGCCTTAAGGCTCTTAACGATCACTTCTGCCTTGTGATGCCAGTGAGAGACTAACGAGTGTGATCCCTGCGTGAGAAACTGCGTAATTGTTTCATGATGGTTATTGCCACTGCTTTTTGTAAAACACGAGCTCTGTGATGAATTTGAGAGAGAAATAAGTGAATGTTATCGGAAATTTTCAGTGTTTCACTGCTTATTTTACGATTTTTTTTTTCGAAATGAGGGGCCTTTCACTGATAGATATACTATACTACAATTAGAGAGTCGTCCAACTGGAACAATGTATATTTATACAAATATTCCTGAGTATGCCTAATTGGTCCAGTTTATATGGGTAAAGAAGTGTATAATATAGATGTTTCCAACAAATTGGAAATATTTTTGACCATATTTCGGCAAGTATATAGAAGCAGTCCATGTGATATAGTTCGTGTTCGATTTGTCAATTGCCCATTCTATTGAACATTTTCTAAGGAAATTGAGAATGCGTTTAGAATATGATTTGCAGCTTACAATGCCCGAAATTACTCCGATTTTTTTTTACTCCGAATTTGAATTTTTTTTTTTTTTTTTTCAAATTAAATTTTTTCTCCATGAACGCACAAAAAAAATTTGCCAAAAATTTGGAGCTTGTAAATTCGTGGGATATACCACCGCAAAATCGCCAATATTTGAGAGCATTGATATCATAAGAACAATTTTCAATTTCATTGGAATTATAAAACGATTAACTTGGAAATTTTTATCATGGATGTTGGGTGTCGGG
This sequence comes from Asobara japonica, assembly GCA_026005395.1. Taxonomy (NCBI): domain Eukaryota; kingdom Metazoa; phylum Arthropoda; class Insecta; order Hymenoptera; family Braconidae; genus Asobara; species Asobara japonica. The sequence goes on along the minus strand of BQMI01000329.1, from coordinate 985,530 downwards.
GACCTTGACTTTTCAAAATTATGAAGATGAAAAATGGATGTTGGATAGATAATACATCGATTGGAATTTCCCGGTGATTGGTAATCCCCGCTCTCGCCCTAATGATTGCCTCGATTACGACTACCGAAAACAGGAATTTCCCTATTACGAGATATGCCAATCGATTATGAAACATTTGTAATAATTGAAATCGCTGGTGAACCTGATTTAGACAGTTTCATTTACACTTCGGGATAAATTCAGATGAATTTAATGGAAAAATGTCGAAATACTGATTTTACGATTCCAGTGATGGAAAAGTCTTTTAGTAATTAAAAAATTTGCAATGATTGAAATTGAAAATGTAAATGACATATTTCGAGTTTGCGATTGGGGCATTCTGAATTTTTTAAATTGGAAATTTATTCAAGAATTGCGAAAATTTTCATAACTTGAACAGCATTCATTAAATATATATTTCCTTTTACGGACTTTTAGGGCTTCCGTTCTCTTTACAATTCACTTACAAAGGGCAACCGTAACTTAAACTTAAGCTCCACTTTACTTTATAATACGTGCCTCTTATCGACCTATCTAAGCCAGAACCAAAAGCAGAATCAGAATCAGCAATATTTGTCACATGTTAGTGCAATATTGTCAAAAATATTGAAAATGTGAAACACAAATTTTCAAATTTCGGTAATGCTGATAATGACCCAATTGTTATACCTCGACGACAAATATGAATGGCCCCTCGGATCAACTTAGCAATCGGCAATTGATGCTTGAATTTCTCTCTTCAGTTCCATTCCATTTTCATAAAGAAACAATGTGGCGAGACATAGGAAGTAGCATTCGAAGGGAATCCGGCCTCAAGCGCACTTCTGTGATAGAATAATTTTTCGTATTAGAATTTTCCATCGATTGAATTCAGGAGTGTAGTGGTAGAGAAATTATATCTAAGTGACTAGTTTTCACGAAAAAACCAATCATCAACAAAAATATTTTTTGCAATATTTTGAGACTGCAAGAATATTTTTCATCCCCAAAACTGCCTCTCAAAATTGCCCCCAAAACAACTCTCACTTTCAACATAACAAGATAAAAAGACATATATTTACCTGGATTTTCTTCACCACTGCATTCCTAAATTATTCACCACTTATTCGTGTGAATTCCGCCATTGTGTTTCCTTTGAAATTTATTAGATAGCATTCATATGGAAAAAAAAATTTTCATGATCTACGTGGGAAAGTTTTTTCGTGCCTTGATGTTAAACGTCTGATACGCATGTGTTTTAAATGTGGTAAATGTTGGTCTGAGATTTTGATGATCTTGGGCAGCTAATTGCTATTGAAAAAGAAATCGGTCTGGAATCATGTTTTCTCATTTTACTCGGTACGAAACTCGACTACGCGTCGTACTGAGTAATCCAAATAAGCATTTAAATAATAATAATAATAATAATAATAATAATGATGTAACTGCGGAGGTTGAACTGCTCCATTTTATTGTTTTCGTATACCCAGAGGGATGTAAGTACGAAAAAGTACACGCTTCAGGTTTATTATGAAAATGTTATGAACAATTTATCAAAAAAGAATATATATATATATATATGAAAATGCCAGACGTTTTGCGTTTGAAACTACGGCGGCACCGCGCGCGCGCATCAGTTTGAATTTCCCGCGCGCGGGGCAACTTCATGCGTCAGAAGACCAATGAGCAATAGGCTTCACGCGCTTCGAGACATTTCGACTCTAACGATGTTCACTCATGTCTCGAAATGGCTTGCGCAGAGCAATTTCAATTTACGTTTGTGAAAAAAAAATATATGAAAAAGTTATTGGCATTTGTTGATACTGAAAAAAATTAAAAAATGGTACTTACACCTTTTGCCTATACGACGACTCTATTATCTGCATTTGTGTGGATAAATGATTAATTTGGTGGTGTTTGTTTTTTGTTTATATAAAAATTCGATACTTTTCAGTTGATATTAGGAGGAAGCTACGCCTGAGTCTGAATTTAATTTTCTCTACCTAATTTTATTATATCATTCTTTGCGTTATGTTTATCGTCTAAGCCATTCCAAAGGATCGTGGACTGCGTCTCACGGATTTCTGATAATGTTTTTTGTTTCTTTTTTTTTTTGCAAAGATGGTTGTGATTTTAGTTAGAACTGATAGGGAAATTCAATGTAAGTGAAGATTGATTATTATTGTTTAATTTATGATCGAGTGAGACGCAAACGTCCTCATTTCCGTCCTAAAATGTCGAAAGTTTAAAAAGAAACCATTTGTTCATGTTCATTAGGGTTTTAGAGAAACTTTAATGGTTCTTATTAAATGTCAATGTGCTTCCAACTTGTGAAAATGTCATTGTTTTAATTGTTAAGGAAAAATTTCATCGTAGTTAAGTTGTGCGGGAATCATTATACCGAGAGAAAATTTCTTTTTTTTTAAGCCTAATTATTGTATCAAAGAATTTATGACGTTGACTCAATATATTTTCAACGTGAAACATATATTTTTGCCGTTTAAGAAAAAGTTTTATCATTGTTCATGCGTTTTCTCAATGTATATTTAATTTACGCAATGGAAGTTTAATGAGTTTCTAGTGATGTGGTAAAGCGAAATCGGAGTCCAGTTTTTGGGGAACAATTAGAAATTCGTAGTTTTTGCGGGATGTGTCAGTCTCTTTTGGGGAGTGTTTTTATTTATACATTTTCCCACCGCGCGCGGAAAAGTTCGTAGCGCCCAAGGGCCGGCCGGAAAGTGCGCAGTTTCCGTCCTAGGACGGGAAGTGCATAGAAGCGCTCGCTCGGGCGGCAACTACTTCCTTTCCGGCCTAGGTGCCCAACACACTATTACGCAATAATCAAAATATTTTCAAAAACAAGAAAATAAATTTTTATTACCACGTCACTACTACAACGGCTTAACTAAAACGAAATAATAAGGGACGAAAATCATTTGAACGACCTGTACATGTACTTTAAGAGATGAGAGAAATTCACAATTTACATAATGCATATACACAAAAATCGTCTATCTTACATATTTTATTACATTAAGTTTTATAAGTGACCATATTATATTATCAATCAATACTTCCATAGATGAATTAAAATGTTCATTACTTTGGGAACATTGATCATTGCCTACATGTGTGGGGATAAGCGAGTACCTTCTGATTTTCCATTTTGATTACACAAAGAGCAATAATTTTTTGAACTGTGAATCTTTATGCTGATCCCCTGGTATATGTACTTCGCATATTTATGATGGAATCGGTAAACATGAGTGATACATACCTATGAGCGTGTGTTAACATGAAAAATTGTATATATTTTTTGAAAAAAATTCTAATATAAAACGAGAAGTTATAATATATATTGTTTCACACGCCTAAAATTTGCCGCTTTTTTATCATTACCCGACCTACCCCTTTTCCCTCAAACACTCTGAGATCAATGAAATATTTTTATATTAACTTTACAATTCTTTGACTTTGAAGATCTGTTATACAGAAAATTTTCTATTCATAAACATGTTTTTCCCCTGAAATTCGCTTCTAAAGAACCACGGATCTCCCCGAGAATTGGTTCGAGTAGTTTGACATGGCGTGCGCACGAAAGATAAGGAAATATAGTCTGCTCATAGGACGTATACATAACATGAACCATTAACTTAATTGCTCGTCAATTATGAAATGATTCTGCGTCATCACCAAATAATTCTCAACTCCAAACTTCGAAAACGCGTACAGATAAGACGAACGCTCGATGCTTATCTCAGAGGAACTTTGTTTTCATTTTTTCGTCTCTTTCATGAGACGTTTTAAATAATACGCGGCACCCATATAGATTTTTTACGCACAAAAAAATCGTTGGGGATTATTCCACAGGTAACGAAGCTTTATAATAACAAATCAATTAATCATGCATCCTTATTGACGATAATCACAATATATATATATATATGTATATAGAGATGACAATTGGGGTTAAGCCTTCTGATTGGCCGAAAATTTAGTCCCCGCCAATCACAGCGCTCAACTCTCGTTTGAACTGCCGATTGACTATATATAGTTAACCAGCCGGAACTGGTCCTACCGGCTCTATTCCTAAAAACGTGCAGTGCAAAGAAACAGCAAAATATGTAGGAAAAAAATTGGAAAAAATTTGGAGGACAATCTTGGAGAGATGATGGTCTTTTTACAATCAGAGCGCAAAACTTCAATCCAAGTTTTCTGTAAAGTACTACATATACATTTCGCAAAATGTCAATTGCGGCATTGTTTGGACACAGTCACATGACGGAAGTAAGAATTCAGTTGGCGACAACTAATCGTTTAACCATCAAAAAATTGAGATTGACAATTTTAGGGGTTACCTAAGACCCCAATTGAATAGAATAATGGATCTCTTTCCCTCGCGTTCGATCAAATTTTTACGTTTTTTCCAAATAATTTCAGGAGATTCAAATCGCGCGCCGGTTGCAGTGGTCCCCGCCGGTAAGCCAGCCGCCTACCCCCGCCCGCTCTTGAACTATGGGAACTAAAGAGAGTTCATTCTCGATGCAGTCTCCGAACAGAAATTCAAAACACGTGCTATCTCTGTGATCTCCCCGCCTGTTTCCCAGTGTTCACTCCACCCCCATTAGAGCACACAAAAACCTGTTTCCAATGTAAACAATATTCGTCGCTCCCTAAAACACCGGTTCCGAAAATCCGTAAGTACTAAATTCCACTGCACGTTTGTTGTCAAACATACAAAAAAGTCAAAAGTATTCACTCATAAACTTCTACACTTCACAATATTACCAAACAATTTCGATTTTTAGTCACCAAAATCAATAGTTCTATAGCACCAAGCAGGAAATCATTTCTGAAGTAAAAAAAAAACCTAATATCAAAATGTGAAATTGAGGTTATAAATATAGTTATAAACCATAAATTCCATTCCTGTACTCAATTCAAAAAATGAAAATTACCCAAAAATCTAAAAAGTACCACGTGGTTAAATGACACTTCCTAAATATCTTGAGTAAAAAAATGCAAATTCTATGAGTGACAAAAAACATATATAACGATAAAAGTTCTTACAAAAAATCATATATATACTATAGCTATTATCGAAAATAATGTCAATGTCTGAGTGTCATGACCAGAATCTAGGCGACAAACAAAGATTGAAAAAAACACCGTACTATATTTACAAATTGAATGAGTCTCCCAACTAAACGATATTGGGCAAAAAAAAAAATTCTGGGAATTACGAAAAGTTTCGCGTCATCGCGCTCTGACAATTGTTCAATCACAGTATTTTTTTCTATCTATACAAACATGCACTAACCTTGAATTTTCTTCATTCCCCAAAACAAGGTACAATGTCGATAACGAAGAAAGATCGCCCGCGACCCCTCAAACGAGGTACGGACTCCTACCTGATCCAAACCAAGCGTCTATTCAAGACCTCCCGAACAATCGAGGATTCCCAAAACATGATCAAATTCCTGCGTCAAAAAGAGGAGCTATCCCTAGCGAATAACCAGCTGAGCCAGCTAAGAAATGACGTTTGGACGTACCTAGGAAACCTCAAGATTCTGAACCTATCAGACAATTTTCTACACAGTCTTCCCAACGTGCTATCCACCTTGATCCACCTGGAAGACCTGAACTTGTCGAAGAACAAGCTAGTAGCAATTCCAGACGTTGTCTTCTCCCTGAAATCCCTGAAGAAGCTCTCGCTAGATGAAAATTCATTGACTGACCTGTCAGGACTTGAGATTTTGACCAATTTGGAGGAAGTAAACGCCTCCAGCAACATCCTAACGAAACTCCCAGACTCCTTCACATCACTAAGTCGACTGAAACGTTTAGACATATCCTGCAACCACTTCAAGTCCATTCCACTGTGCATCCAGCAAGGCCTTGGGGACCTCGAATACCTGAACGTATCCGCTAACATAAGGTTGAGCTTAAGTGCTCGAGTTAAAAGCCACAAGCTCAAGTGGCTAATTGCCAAAGACATACCCTTCTGCCCTGCCTTCCCCAAATGGGTTCTATCCGGGCAATACTCAGTCTTCGAAGAATTCGATATCAGCAGAACCAAATTTGAGAAGTTTATCGTTCCTATGACGAAGCAGAAGACCATGATCAGGAAGCTTAGTTTGCAAACTTGTTCACTTATCAATTATAAATTGCAGAATCTTCTGGCTAATGTTATAGGGTTGAGGACGTTGAGGATTGGTAATGATGATTCTCTTGCTAATTTGAAAATGTTCAATGAGTTCAGTCACTGGCCTCTCGGGCCCGTGAGTAATCCTGGGCAGTTAGTGAAGCTGGAGATGAGAAATCTTCATCTGCCGGTTTTGCCGCCGAGTGTTGGGAAATTCAGGAATTTGAGGGAGATCGATTTGACGGGGAATGATGTTCATTGGTTACCCAGGGAAATTGGGGAATTGAAGAAATTGGAGACGATGGTTTTGGATGGGAATTTTTTGGGAAGCTTGCCGGAAGAAATTGGGGAAATGAGGATGTTGAGGGAATTGAGGGCTGCTGGGAACAATCTGGAAAGCCTTCCGCTGACCTTTGGCATGCTCAAGGCGCTGGAATTTTTGGATCTGTATAATAATAGGTTTGAGGAGATTCCTAAGGTGCTTGAGCAGTGCCCAGCACTGAGGGCAATGGACTTTGAGAGCAACTATGTGAATACTGAAGGAGTTGTGGTAAGACAATTGGTCTGTGATTGGCCTCATTCATTGGTTTGTGACATTACAAACAACTGATAATATCCATAGCTTGGAAATACCTACACTGAGAAAACAGAAAAATTTTAAGAACACAGTATTTATTTGTCCTAAGAAAACGACACTCATGTCGAATGTTCTTCTGCATGAATCCAATCCAATACTTAGTTGATACAAAATTGTAATTATTCGAAATAACTTGCCAGTCTTTTGATCCAGCTCAGTTCGCAGTAAACTGGAAACCAAATATTTTGTTGTTTTCAACTACACATTTTCTATAGTTTAATATACAATTACTTTACGTAGTATCTGAATTGTTAAGCTGATGAATTGCGAAACTGATACAATATTTATATTACTTGAGAGTAAAGAATCTCAATTGCCCATTTGATGGATCCAATCTAATTAGTAGCTACTCCTTAAAAAACGACAAACGGCTGTCATCAGTATCACTTGCTTCGGTCTGTTATATTTGTGTTTAGCATGAAGGGTATATAATTTAATTGAAGAAACTTCACACCTAGCGTGATTACACGATTTCTTGAGAAAAGAAACTCCTATTTTGGCTTCAGTCCTTCAATATTTGGCATGAAGGATTTCCCACTTGAAAATTATCGAGTACCAAATTCCTTGTTACAAGGAAGATTCACTCGAGAAAATATTTTTTTTTCTCTCATTGTAACATAATCTTAAAAATTCCCCTGATTATTTTGACTCTTGTGGTATAACTGGGAATTTCAGATTTTGCCCATTTTCTTTCATAAGTAGTTATTTCAGTAGTTAATTTTGGTTAACTCAACGAAAAACTGGCCCCCAACATAAAATTGAGTTATTTAGTCAGAGCGGAAGTTATATCTGACAATTTCATTTCAGGTAAATAAGATTCTTTGCGAGACGCTGAAAGAAAATTGCAGAGATAAATTGGAGACTTTCAGATACAACGGACCTAAACAAGGCACTCCTGAGAGTTCACCAAATAGTCGTTGTTCTTACTATGAATCCCCATCGCCCATCAACGTTTCGTAAGTTCCATCAATATCATAAATTCTGAATAAAAAAAAATATTCCATCAGTGAAGAGCTTCTTCAATTTATTTTTGTACTGCAAACACGATATATTCTAGAATTATTATCTAATTTTTGTTCTAAAAATTTCGCGATGTTGAGAATTTTGTTGGCACTTGTTGATTTATTTAATTTCTAGGAATGATTTCACCACTTCTTCTGCTCTGGAAAACTGGGACGAGTCGCAGGACTCTAGTGACGAGTTTGATCCTAACAATCCCACCCCCCCAAGAGCCAAGACGTCATTCATTTACACGGGCTACAAACATGCTGGCTACTCCAATAACATTACTTACGTCAACTACCCAGCAATAACCGGAAGTATACTGTTGCCAGGGGCACAAAATGTATATCAACCCCCTGTGGAGGGACAATTCGATGATGCAGAAGAGACTGATGACTAATTGTGTTCAGTGAACATTTTATCTATAGTCATTTTTATCGTGGCAATATTGACAAGGTGCGAAAAATTTCTGAGTGGTGATCATTTTTGAAATGTTTGATTTTTTTCTGCAGTTTTTTTGCAATATTTTGATATTGGTCACATATGGTAATTTGCAAGAGGAGGTTATTTCCCTCAAAATTCGAGTGTATATTTTATCATAATGTTCATACTTAAAGCTTACCTCATGCAGTTAAAGCACTTGTTCATGTTTTACAAAATGGCATTTTTAAGAATTTTGGCAACATTGAAATTACACTAGCTGCAAAATTTCTTCGCACCATGTCAACTTTCATGAAAGAAATTGAAACTGTGCCTTATTCATATATTGCTAGGGGAAGATAGGAATATATAAGTTTCGCGGACTATCAGAGATATTTTTTTACAGTTGATAACAGTTGAACCAGGTAGCGCAGTAGAATAATGGAACTCGAGGCAATCTGTAGCCTATCTCTTTATTTTCGGATTTTATGGTTGAAAAAGTACTTTGTTTTTTCTAGTACATTTTGGCCATTTCAAAACTTCTATAAAAAATTTCCAAGGTTAACAATCTCCGCAGTTTTACTTCTTTTTTCATTTTCATTATTTTTTAAATGTTCAATATTCTGGAAATGACAAGTTTCATTTTTGCAAGTTTCATAGTTTTCAAGATTTTCAATTTTTCCTTTTGGGGCTTTACCCTTGTTTAAAAGATGGTTTTTTTCACAGTCCATATTGGGTATGAAATAGTGTATTAGAAAAAAAAATTTCAAAACAAAAGGATTTTCTTGAGACATTTTGCAAATGCGTCGACACTAGAACCCTTTGAAAAGACAGAGCTTTTTCAATGTGCTCACTCACTCTTCGAATGAATGGAGCTTCGTGCTTCCTCAATTGCTTTAATTGATTTTAAAAAACAATGTGACCTGTTATATCAGGTTTTTAGACCTGTCTTGAAATGAGTGCCATGTGCATCAAAATTTGAAAATGAAGTCATGATGTTCTACTATTTAATCCTAAGGATTTCATCGATACATATCGTACTTTTTCGTTCCAAAAAGCCACGGCATTTGTAGCTATAATTATGTCCTCTAAGAATCTCGAGATATTTAGAACCAAAGAAAAAGCCAAGTGCACAATTAAGTTTTAAATATTTGAGGGCCTTTCGTTTTTCTTCATGATAGGATTTTACTTTTCACCAATTTTATTCACATAAATAGAAAATTTTCGTTTCTGAGTAGCTAGTGACACTATGTCACCTATAACAAGCAAAAATGATGCATAAAATAGGACAAACCTTGAATGCTTCAAATGTACCTATTTTCACAAACAATTTTGATTTTCTTTAAATTCCACCTCGTAACTAAAATTCGTCAATCGAGAATCTGTAGCAGTACTCCACTCATTCTATTCCCTAAAATAACCAAGTCTCTTCGACTCTCCAGTGTTTTTTGATTAATTCCTATTTTCTTCATGAGCATAAAATCATTTTCGATTCTGCTCTATCTTTATTATATCCTTGTTTATTATAAAAGTGAATTTTATTTGGAAGATCAGTAATTGGATCTGATTTATTTTTATTTTGAAGAGACGAGCATATTAAATCTCATGAATGTAAGTGATATACTGTGATTTTATATAGTAAAAGAATTATAGAAGTATGAATCTATGAGTATGTAAATGTCGATTTTTTGTCACATTTACATGAAATTATGTGGAAATCTGATGTAATAGTATTTGAAAATTTTACACTGTCTTACCTTGAATACGGCTTTTGTATAATATCAGTATTAATTCACATCAACAATACACCAATTGCACCTCACTAGTTTTCTTATCAACAACTGAAGGCAAGACTCTCGACTTGTATCGCTCAAAAGCCGATCATAAAATCATTAATTTATAAACAAATTCCATATCAAGTGATTAATCCACTGAGTGTTCACAATGATTCATTCTTACTTGAATTTTTATATTTTACCATCTGTATTATTTGTTTAATTTTCCCCACAAATTGATATCGAGAAATTACCTTTTTTTCTCTATATTTATTTATGAAAAAAGCATTGTTTGGTAGCCAAGACTAATATTTATGTGCATCATAATTTTAGTCATAATCATAATTACTTCAAATATTGAATTATTATTTTACTTACTTTAAGCAGTCGAGATATAAAGCATAAGATTGTGCACAAGTTGTTTAACAAATGTGCTGTGCATTAATACGATGACATAATACTACATCGAATCTTTTCATAAGTTGTATCGTTCATAAAAAATGATCATCAATTTTTTTTGAGCTCACTGTGCTCTCCATGTGGAAAAAAATAAATCGACATGTGTTCTAGAAATTAAGTGCAATAGTTTGTTTTTTGGTTTAAACTAAAATGACGTAACTTTGAGAAAACTAGTACCACGTAATTTAAATTAAATTTATTTGTCTTTGGTTATGTACATCGTAATCTTAATTCAAGAATTCTTAGCTGACTTGAGAGCTTGTCCAAGCCGTGTGAAATCATCCCACACAGCAGGTGAAACCTTGTCCCTGACGTTATCAGCAGCGGCTTCAATTTTTTCCAGTTTCTCCAGGAAGAATGGCACCACAATTCGTTTGTACGCCTTTTTCAAACTGTTCTGGTCCAAAGTGTAGAAATTTCGGGCCTTGCTCCATCCAATCATGTACAGGTGATCCATGAATTTACGAATTGTAGTCAAATCCCCTTCCACAATACTTGGATAATTTTCCAGAATGTCCTGCGATGTTTTCAGATGAAATTCACCATCGAAAACTCCGACTGGTGGGGGCAAGTCGGGTAGGGGCGGCGGCCCTATTGTGACATTGGCGGGCATCACTTCCATTACATCTTGGAGCAATTTGTTGACGATCTTCATGTTGTCCTCGGGGTCTTCCTGCGTTGTCGCGGTTATGCTGTCAGTCAGATTAGTCAATTTCACTTTAACAGCGTTGATCCCCAAATAGACCTGAAAAAATAAAATCAACTATGTTAGATATAGAGTGATCCACAATTTTGCCATGGCTGAACGATATAGAGAATTGCATTTTCTGAAAATTTCACTCATCTGTAATTTTTAAAAATATTCCTGAATGCGCAATGTTAGAGTGTTTAGGTAAAATTGATTAAACCTCGAAACTGGTACCTGTTCATAATATGATTCCGTGCTCCTCGCAATAGCAGGTCCTATCAGATTTATAAACTGGCTGATAAACTCTTTGGCATCGACACCTTGGATCACTTGCTCGGGCACTTTTTGCCGGCTAATTTCGGTGATAAACTCGAGATTCACCCATGGCAGATCAACCCCTTGAACTGTTGAAAAAAAAAAAAAATTTTAAAAACAACATACCATTTAAGAAACAACATCCCAAAAATGTTGTTTCCACATTGTCTTCGCAGTATTAAAAAAAATGAAAATTCAATTTTAATTTTTTAAGTGGTGACACTGATTCCAACTCAAGTGCATTAAATTTCACTAAATTCCGACCTCACATTTGAATTGAAAATGGTCTACCTGCTACTGTCACGGGCTATGTGAAATTTTGACCTTTATGCTGTCTGAAATTTGAGGGAAGATGTGAAAAAATTTGTAACAATTGGAAATTTTCACAATTCCACACAGAAGCTCCCGCAATTTTTTTATTTATTTTTTCCATCAGTTTATAAATATATATGATGGAACATTTAATAAGTGGCCTTTACCGAAGGTTATCGCGAGGAAAATCCCGAGCGTCACAATAGTTAGCTTCATCATTCCTTGGCTACTGGCCGCCCATTTCTCATGTGTTGACTTTTATACCACAACCATTTGACTAGTGAAAAATTATATTAATGCGGGGGTAAGGAATGAATGTTTGTTATTGTATTATGTTATCTTTGGCACGCGAGATAAGATGAATATTTTGTAATACATAAGAGCTGGTTACGTTATTTGATGAATGGTCGCGCATTTTCTTGTGATAACTAATAGTTTTTTGATGGAATACCTACATGGCTCCAATACAAGTATTTGTACGGATTTTTATGGCTTTGCCGATAACATTAAGTGAGACGTTATTAACTTCCGGATAGGAAAGCAATTACTATTAACTCTAAAAGCAAAATTTTTTCCCCGTCCACGTACGCTGATAGGAATTACGAGGTATTGGCATTAAGAAGACTCGTTAACTATTAACGAGCATTCCTTCTGAGGGAGGGCTGGACACCCATCCATGTGGCTGGGGCTGACTTTCGCGTCCCGCCTGCGTTAGTCTCCGTCCCTCTCATTTGCACGCCCCATAGTAGCTGCTGTGTGAGCATTCCTTCAGGGGGCCTACCGGACACCCATCCATGTAGCTTGGGCCGTTTTTCGCGTCCCGCCTGCGTTAGTCTCCGTCCCTCTCATTTGCACGCCCCATAGTAGCTGCTGTCTAAGCATTTCTCGAGGGGGCCTACCGGACACCCATCCATGCGACTGGGGCCGACTTTCTCCATTTTAGGCCATCGTATTTCTAACCACAGGGTAAACCTCCAGAAACCCCTGTGCTACGGTGGCGGGCGCCTATGAAGGAACCCTACCCTTCCCCCCCCCTCCCCCGTTGGGATAAGTTCCCGTCCGGCCGTACGGTCTCATTTTATGGGTACCGCTGATCGCACACATAGAATGTTACTCCTGTCGGTCAGAATTTATCAGAAAATTTTTCATTCTTGCCATTGCCAAATGTCAAGTATTCTCCGGAAGTTCCGGCGCTCCATGCGCTCCGAGACCCAATTAGTGTTAATCGCTCAGGTCATAAACCGATACATACCTAACTCCCCCTCCACGCTCACCCCAAGGGCCCTTGCCGACCACAGCGCCAGAGTGGGGATTAGAACCGAGCAAGGGGCGGAAGGCTCCGAAAACGCAAATATCTCATTAAAGAGTCATTAATGAGTGTGTTCGCCAGTTGGTGACGAAGAAATTTTCCCATGCGCAATATCGATCTGTCAATTTTATTTTCCAATCTTCGAAAGTTCAAAAAACGCGGGAAAATTTGAATGTAACTGAACTTTCTAGAAATTTGAAAAAATTGTGAAATTTCCGGAAACACGGAAGAACCCCAATTTCCGGAAGGGCTGAAAATTAGTAAGTGTAAAATTCTGCAAGCATGAAAAATTAATTTTTGGATTTTTCTTTCAATTTAAATATTAACTGATGTAATTAATGAGACAATTATTGTCGTAAATCTATTTTAATTACCACAACTTATTGCGAGGAGAACACCAAGTGCGCCGATAGCTGACTTCATTATTCTGTTACTAATGACCTTAGTGAGTTGATAAATCGATTTATATAGCGCGAGAATTTGTCCAGACACTCATTTTAGTTCTTTGCCCTCTTCACTAATTTTAGGTGTGAGGCATGCATACTTTCGTGTGATCAGGTGCTCTGAAAGGTGTCATTGGTCGGATAGGATGATGTGTTTGCTAATCGCTCATCCTCTCCCTGATACAATAATGACACAATAATGGGTATATATCATACGGAACATCTAGCCTAATTATTTATACTATATATAGTTCATTACGAGCTGACTTAACCGTTATGATAAACCGTTACTCCTCCAAAAAATTCTGAACATGTTTTCGCCGATTGCGCACCGCATTTCTGGATTTTTTTACCATCTTTAAACTGATCGCCAATTAGACGTTTTTGCATCAAACGTCTTTTTTGATAAAAAAAAAAATTGGTACTAAGGAATTAATATGAAAGATCAGCCAAGAATGATGTATCCAAAATATTTGTGAAATTAAAACCAAATGCACGGCGTTTATAAGCGCATGTATGTAAAATCTCATGGTGTTGCTCAAAAAGATTGGACAAAATCGGGGGGGGGGGGGGGGGGGGGGGGCAACATGAAAATTACCTCAAAAACATTTTACCCCAATCGTTCGTTTATTAGCATTATCCTAACAAATTTTTGGTATGTGTCTATGTGTGTATTTTGCCTGATTTCTTCGGTAGGGAGTACTGGACACCCATCCGAGTAGCTGGGCCCGACTAACGCCATTCAATCCATGGTTTTCCTAAAGGCCTCAAGGGTATAAACCTCCAGAAACCGCTACGATGGCGACTATGATGGCCCCCCCCTCCCCCTCCCCCTCCCACCCCCCGAGTAATTATATTTTTGTCCAGTGAGGATGCCACAAAAAAAAAATCTTTATCAAGCCGTAATATTATTCCCGAATTATTAAAGGAAAATTTTAAATAAGAGCGACTTGGAAAACGCAATTTGTTCTGTCAATGTACATCCGAAGTATGCGCACAAAGTTCCAAGTTCACACCGCGGTTAGACCAATATTTTATGTCAACGGTGAGCATGAAGTCTCGCGTAAAGTTAACCGCTGACAGAGATTTTTCCGCGGTTTTACATGTCTATTGTCACCGCGATTTGCAAATAAAGGATCATTGCGGGTTAACGGAAATCCCAGAGAGTCGTTGAGTGGAAAATCATTCCGTCGAATGGCCGCGACAATAATTTATACAAAAAACGTGCGTCTCCACTGGATCCCTTCAGACGCGTTACAATACTGAGAGCTTGGACGAAATGAGCCGGCTGCATTTATCTTCCGATGTACCACAGACTCTTCATATTCAATGTAATTAACATTAAATGTCGGGTATAGAAATATTGAGCACAATGCTCAAAAAACAATTTTCTAATTTAATGACGGAACCGATATATATATATATATATTATACTCTGCATAATTTCACTTGCACCCCTGGTTTTCAATGCACAACAGAGGCTTATCCTCGATATCGTCGTCAGTATTTCCATCGGCAATTTTTTTTCAATGAGGAACGACAAGGATGCTGAGACTGGTACTGTCATCTGTTACCCTCAAGCCCTGTTCAAACTTGCATAAAATTCGGGATTTTCAGGCCATGCCGGATCTATATGGTAAGCTATTCAAATTAAGAAGCTTTTATTCCGAGAATAGAAATGGTCAACTTTTACATTTCGAAATTCAAGTGCAATTGCTATCGAAATTTCAAGGAAATTCCACCTTGTTGGCAGTGCGAGTCCAGTGGCGCCTGCTGCGCATGCGCACTCCCGTTTCCCGCCGCACCGGCTGGTGGCGCGTCGGTTCCGGTCTTACGGCTTTCGATAATTTCGATACACATCGATAGTTTCTTTCGTCTCTGCTTTTTACCATAGGATCTTGTTTGATTGGGGATTGGCAAATCAGGAAAATGTTTCCGGCAATTTCGCAGAACTATAGGTCACCTTGTGTTTAGCGCTTTTTGACGAAGCTCACCATCACCCCCCCCCCCCCCCCCCCCCCTATTGATGCCGCCGGCTTTTGCACTCTCCGGTACATCCAGCAAAACTGGTCCGAGTGCACTACAACGGTTTGCACTGAACAGAGATACTCAATGTGAGATGGAACACAAGTGAATTCTACTCCAGTATTACGCGGCGACGCGCGATGTTCTGGACTCTTGTGAGAGAGAAGGAGCGGGCATCGTACCGCGCGATATTGAAAGATGAATTTAGTAGCACCCGGATTGCGAGTCGGTCAAGATCTCGCCGGTACAATATCTGAATAACTTGGCGAGTTGTTAGGTCCAGCCAATGTTCATGGTGATTAGTTCTGTCTCAATTGATTATATACACGAAACATAAATTTGAGGTTTATTCAATCAAATGACGATTTTATGTGGATCTACCTGCATGATATATGAGAGATAGATACGGTGAGCTTACATGCTTTTCCATACAATTTTTTGTCTGAAATTTATTTTGCCCCCCCCCCCCCACTTTTTTTATGTTTTTGCAATTTTTTTTTCTCACATTTTTTTTGTGCCGAATTTAGCGGTGACAAGCTCAATTTGATTAAAATTTGATCTGCAGGAAAAAGGTCAGATAAACATTTGGACAGTGTATCCAATCGTGAAAAAATTGCGCGAAATTGGAGGACAAAATTGCAATTAAATTTATTGAGCTTTCAAGTGGTATCTCAAAAAAATTTTCATAATTGAAATTTTGGTTTACCAAAATATAAAAATTGTATTACGTTGAGATTAATTAAAGGAACGCATTCCGAATTTTCGCGGCAAGCCAATAGTCTCGTGAGATGATCAAATGAGCGGCAAGTTTTCGTCATCCTGAAGATGAAGAGGAAAATTCCTTCCAAGCGTTCAACCCAAGGGAAAGATTAGTGACCCCACGTCACATGTTTTCAATTTCAAATTATGTAACATAACTCGATCACTTATTGCCGTACGAAAAAAAAAACAACTGCCGATAAAGAAGCCCCACGTGATTCCAAAATATTCAGTGTCAAGATTTATCAATTTTTGTTTAATCGCAATTGCAGATATCGGAGCGCCGTAACTCGAGTTTGAAGGAGTAGCTATTTCATAAGACAATATGGGAACATTTCGGAGCAAATTGTGGGGCCAGTCGGCGGCGGATGATACCGTTGATCCTGCTACAGGTTTGACCGGACGTGAGAAGAAACTTGTGCAGGGTACGTGGGCTATCGTGAGTAAGGATCCAGTAGCTTCCGGTGTGGCCATAATGGTAATGTGAGTAATTTTTCCTGTATACGATATATAATTAATTATGCAGTAGCAAATCAGACCTTTGCACTTTTTCGAGGGTCAGCTCCCATTGCAAAGTCAACAATATTTTTTTAATTATCCGAATTAATTATCTGGAGAATGTGCATGATAATGTCGCAGACTCTCACCGGCCGGCCTATCCAATATTTCGAAACAAGACGCTCACAACCGTCCTTAAAATTTTTACACTACGCACCTGGTAGCACCACGAGCGCAGCGCCGTCTTCCTCGAATTGCACTCCATTCAAAAATTCGTAACCACTTTTTTTTTTTTTTTTTTTTTTTTTTTTTTTCTAAGCATTTAAACCAAGTACAGTGTATTCTGCTGGAAAGGAATGCAAAAACGGATATATATGATCTATTCACCTATCATTCTAACATTATATTATGATTGGATTATGATGTCGTTCTATATTTATTTACAAAAAAAAAAAAAATCGTAACTACTTATTTTGCGATTATGTAAACATGGAATCGTCATTTCTGGATGACACTATAAACAATTTGGATCATTCAAAAATTCAGAAATTTCCGAACAAAATTTTTTTTCACCATAAAATTGCGGACAGAGAAGAGTGTGCGTGATGTTGTTTTCGCGAATGGGAATTGTGGATTTAAGGATTTTAAAGGGGGAGGGGGGGGGGGCGATTTCGGAATGTGGAGATTGTGAATATGAGGATTTTGTCGTGACACCATTTTCAAGACATCTCCCTCATTCTGTGTCTCTATAGAATTCGCTTTTGAATGCAAGCATTGAAGCGTCAAATCAATGAATTTTCTGTGCATTTGACGACTTTGCATCTCCTCATATCTGTTCCGCACAATCTACATTTTTTTCTGTTCATGGAGCAGGCGTTAAAATTGGAGTCCCCAAGCATCACGACAATTATTGAGGACGTAACTGGGACCTGAAAATAATCAGGTCATTTTATTAACGAACTTGAAAATTAAAAAAAGTTTATCCCTGCGCGCGGATGAACACTCAAGCGGCCTCCGCAGATTCTCCCGATTGCGCCTTAAGGATATTCAACACGTATAGTCAAAACAAAAGTTTATGACCATTTCTATAATTCGTTATATTCATCGCCAATAATTTCCAATTAATATTTCAATGCGTTAATTAGTTGAAGTGATAGCCATAGAAAATTATTATATTGTATTTGATTTTGCGAGTCAATATTATATTGTTTAAACAAATTAATGAAAAAAAATTTTAGTCAATCGTCATGAAATTTTTACCATCGTTTTATATCTGCTTCAATAGTAAATTTTCAAAATTTCAACAAATTTTTATATTTTTAACTGTATTTACAGAAATTTTTATTTTTCCCATAAGAGGCAGTGTTAATTGAGAACTTTGATAATTAATAACTACAAAACGGTGTTGTGAATCAATCTCAAATTTCATACAGGCATCTGTTACCGCTTCAAAAACATTATGTCAAAATTTCAAGCAATTCTTATATCTTCGCCAATATAGGTGGAATATCCTTAATTATGCAAAGTAAGGGAAAAAATTGTGGAAGCTGAATACAATAGTTGATAACAATCGAAATAGCGGAGCAATTTTACTGATAATCTGGTCATCTCCGACCTGAATGCGCTCAACCGGATTATTAACGTTGGATAGATGGGAACCTGACCCAACGCGGTGGAGGTGTTGGTTCCCTCACAGGCACCGGCTATGGTGTCCCGGAACATTTACCGGTGTTCCAGGCTGTGATTAGAAAACATGGGACTGCCTCCAGTCGCACAGCCTCGACCTCTCCTGAACTCAGCAATCGCCCCCTCTTGACCCACCCCCCAAAAGTTCGCACAAATCATTTCCGATCAGTTCTCCAAATGTCAACCCACTTTCGTCGCTCAACCTGCATCCCGTTCACCTCATTTTTTTTTCATCCCAAATCAAGAATAACCCTGGCGTTTTCAATATAAATCATCCCGAATAATGTTTGATCCGATCTGCAATTCAATATTTCATGTTCTCCACACCATCTATATCCACCTGGTAGCGATAGAGGGGAAGCCCCGAAAATGCCACCTATCTCAGTCTCTCCCTGTATCGATTCTCGATTAATCGTCATTCTAGCCCGAGTGCAATTATAAAGCCCATCCCCACGTCCTCGGCCCCTTGAGCTAAAGCATACCCCGCAGAACGACGGTATGTTGTGTGTTGCCCAGTGGCCCCGAGAGCCAGGGCTAATAGCTTCACGTATACCGGTAGCACAATGGCAAAACCGATCGATGCGAACTCTAACTCACCACTTTTGCCAATATCATTGTTACAATTGATATAGAAAAATTGGAAAAAATGTTGGGGAGGCAAAACGAGAAGCGGTACATGCCTGTGGATGCCGTTTGGAAGATTGCGTTTGTAGATTGCGTTCTCAAAATTATCCGATTTTTCCTAAATTTTAGAAAGTTTACAATCTCCAAAATCTCCAATTGTTGAACATTGTGGGTAGGAATCCTTCTCTGGATACTTGAGGGTATGTGTGTCATGCAGCAGCCTGCTCATCAGAAGGATCGGTGAGATCGAGTGCGCCGATCTCTAGGATGTCTAGATCGGTATCGTTAAATTTTGACTAACCGAGGATCTGGGATTTTGTAGTGCTAGGATCAACTAAGAGTAATTCGTGCTTTGCATGCCTGTGCCCTAGAAAAAGGGCCAACTTTGTGGTAATCAATTATATATAGTTCCATAACTATATATAAGGGGAGGGTGGGTGGGTGGGCCCGTGGGGAGGGTGGGTGGCCCCGTGGGGAGGGTGGGTGGGGGGGGTGGGGAGGGTGGTTGGGTGGATGGGTGGGGAGGGTGGGTGGGTGGGGAGGGTGGTTGGGTGGATGGGTGGGGAGGGTGGGTGGGTGGGGAGGGAGGGAGGGTGGATGGGTGGGGAGGGTGGGTGGGTGGATGGGTGGGGAGGGAGGGAGGGTGGGTGGATGGGTGAGAGGGTGGGTGGGGAGGGAGGGAGGGTGGATGGGTGATGAGGGATTGAGGGAGGGTGGGAAGGGGGATTCAGAGGAGGAAAGATCAAAAACTGAAACTCTCGTTCGTTCCCACATCCATCGTCGACCGGAAGTTCCGTAGAAGAGACAACCTTACAAATTGAAGTTTTCCATGGCGTCCCTCCAATTATTGGACAAATCAAGGAATATAATGGACCTTACGTTAAAACGCATCAAAGCCCGCCAGAAAAGTATTAATTAAACCGAGACATGCGGAACCGACCAAGTGGGCCCATTTCATATGGACGATTGCGCTCATTCGATAACTTGCTTTGATTGAAAAAAAAGTGGAACAGTGGGAGCAAAGTGATGTTCTATCTCCCTTCTTTTCCCAATATCATTGTTACAGGAGTAGGAATTACAGAAACGAGAGAAAGGAAAAAAAGGGATGAAGGCAAAAAATGAGTGGAGATTATTTCTAGTCGAGCCTTTCGACGACCATCGTTGATGGGGGGGTGGGGGGGGGGGGAAGTCGAGAGAATCCCTCTTAAAATTCAAAGACCGTATGACACTTGTCTGTGTGCATCCAAGTCCTCTTTTCCTCTGTTAAATATGCATGCCGTTGCCTTCGTCGCAGGTGACTACTCCGCGTCGTACTTGCCAACCCCCTTCCCCCCCCCCCCCACCACCCACCCACCCGCGAGACGCTCCATCTTCCTTTATTGCATTCTTTTGATTACGGTGATAATGATAAGATTATTCAAATTTTGGAGCAGCTGGGAACGTTGCCATTGGAATGAGCATTGCTTCCGGTGAGAACATTGCAACCGGAAACTAATTTTGCACACAAATCTACGTTAGGTATATAGAAGGGAAGATCTACGATGGAGTGGCGGAAAATTGTTTGTATTATTTTTTTTTCTTTTGCGATTTTTTTCAAAATTTCAGATTTTAAAAATTTTTAAACAGGAATTTCTGAAATTTTATTTTCGTAGGGGTCTTCCATTAAAAATAATTAAAAAGTGCCACTCAATGGAAGTTTCAAGGAACGAGAATTCGATGGGGAAATCGTGGGGATTTGAATGGACAAGGCATTATTTACAAGTCAAGTGGAAGTGAAGTATGTTTAGACTACACACAGAGCTGTTATACATAGCTTCAACTATTCGAAATCTTTTGAACAACAATTTTAGAATCCCACGAAAAATGTTTTAAAACTCACCGAAAATACAAATTTCATCATCGGTTCGAATTTAAAACTCGGGAGTTAAGAATAGTATGATCTATTCGGGTCCCACAACAGTTGCTGATTGACAACTTGTTCCGGAATTTAAAGTTTTTACCATCGTTTTATATCTGCTTCAATAGTAAATTGTCAAAATTTCAACAAATTTTCATATTTTGACCTGTATTTACAGAAATTTTTATTTTTCCCATAAAAGGCCGTGTTAATTGAGAACTTTGATAATTAATAACTCCAAAACGGTGTTGTGAATCTCCAATTTCATACAGGCATCTGTTACCGCTTCAAAAACATTATGTCAAAATTTCAAGCAATTCTGATATCTTCGCCAATATAGGTCTAATATCCTTAACGAAATTTGCGCGGGGATGCGGCAGACAGCAAAATCGTAAAAGAACTTTCGACTCCAAATTTCATCCTCTATCCACCGCAATTTGTATCTCCTGCTGGCAGGTTTGCCCCCAATGATGGTGGCGTTTTGCGCCGCCAGAGGTCCGTCGTCCGTAAGTTTAGACGCCCGCAACTGCGGTAATTCAAGACCCCGGCCGCGGCGTTCCATAACCTCGACTCGTCGCACGTAACATAAATCAGCATTTTGCGTCAATCAAAATTTTACCCCCGCTTTCCTCATCATCTTCAATCTGTGATTCCGTCTGAATCCCTAATTATGCATTTGCTTTGTTATGGCATGATAGAAGGTTGAATTGTCATCCATTTGTTGCAACGCACATGGTCGCCGAGTGGTATGTATACCAACTAGACAGATCTCTGTCAATGAATGAATGATCAGTAGATGAATCATCCACTTGTTCCGATATACATACAAATGGAATAATGTTGAATATTCATGATGAGAATCGGCGAAGCTCTCCCTATATTTTATCGGACAGGAACACGTCTGCCACCTCATATGTCTCCATTGCACATCTTCTAACCTTGTTCTTTAAAGTTAAAAACTTAGATCTTCTTCCCAAACTTCTTCGGCAACGTATATAGTTATAGGAAAGTACACATTTTCTGAAATGGGGTATTTCAAATGATGGAAGACATAACTAAATGAAACTAATTGTCTTTATTCCTTTGCGAGTCCAGTGGCGCGTGCTGCGCATGCGCACTCCCGCCTCACTGACTGGTGGCGCGTCGGTCTCGCTCTTACGCTCTTCCATAATTTCGATATACATCGATAGTTTCTTCCGCCTCTCTGTTTCACTATAGGCAACAACTGGGAACAGTTCCGTGAGCAATGATAATTGTTTTATTTTCTTATTTGCAGGTTCTTCGAACGTCACCCTCAGTACCAAGCTGTGTTTCCCGCATTCAGAAATATACCCAGAGAGGAACTTCCGGCAAATAAGAGGTTTCAAGCACATTGTGCCAGTATCATTACGGCATTGAATTCGGTGATTGAGGCATTGAATGATGAGGGATTACTCGAAGCAACGCTTATGACCATTGGCGAGCGACATAGGAAACGTGGCCAGACGACGGAACAATTTAATGTACGTTGAACCCTCCTTTCTGATAAAAACAAGTGCCTTATTCGTCATGGAAAAGTATTGAGAAATTATCGAGACAGGCGTACAATGGATTTTGCAATGAATGAAATGACAACTCAAGGGCCGTACCACTTGTAGGCTATAAGCGGTGCGAACGAATGAAATTCTCCAGTGACACCACTGCAATACACAATATATATACACAATACACACAATATATATATATATATATATATTGTGTGTATTGTATATATATATATATATATATATATATATATATATATATATATATATATATATATATATATATATATATATATATATATATATGGGGTATTCCATGCCAAATTTACTATTTTTAAACCCAACCTTCTCCGATTCGTTTCAATTTTTTTTTGGTGATTCTACTCGATGAAACAAGCGTCCAGATTTTTTTTTCGATTTTTTCGTTCATTTATCATTTTTTAATGAATCATCTTAAAAACCAATTTCAAAATTGTTCGTGCTTACCGCTTCTGAAATTCCAGAGTATTATCTAAAAATACAGAAGATATATTGTTTCCTAATTTCAGGATCTTAAGTTAGTAGTTGTGGACATACTTCGCCAGTCACTGGGTACGAAATTCACGGCGGAAACCGAAGAGGCCTGGAAGAAGACACTTGACGCTGCCTACACCCACATTTTCAAGGGCCTCCAAGAATCCACCTAATTTGCCAACAGCTAAGAACTACTTCAAATTGCGCAAATAACAAATTGAAAAGAGGTCAAAGTACTTTTTTCACCGTTCTCTTGAGGGGAGAAACATTAAAATGTATGGACGGATCTGAGGTGCACTTGGACGTGCTTCTAGGTTGCAATCGTAAATGGCGACAGGATGTGACTTCGTCATCGTCGTCACGATCCACCCATTCTCAACTATTCATGACAGCGAACCGACGATTTGTTTTTAATCAAGTTTAGAATTTTTATTTCAACTTATGCAATGGAGACATCAAGTACCAACTGAGACAATTTGAAACTATCTTATGTCGACTATTTGCAATTGTCCTACATTTTTCATCCGTCTCACAGTTGTTCCCATAAATTGTTTCACACATGGAAATGACATATATTTAGTTCTGTTGAACATTTTCTATTTTCCGAAAATTTTCCAGTCGTTCATTTTTTCCGTTTGGATTTCAATCTGTACAATTGCACCAATGACGTCACGGATTATGAAATTTTCCAGGTACTTTTGGGGATGAAATACCTTCATCCTCAAAATCGACATCATATCATGATCTATTTTTCGTAAATGAATTTCCTAATTTTTTTTTTACATCATTGACTAAAATGTCTGAAATATTGATTTACATTCTTAATCCTCTGATATGGGACTGTGAAATGTTAAGGAGAGACTACGGTAAAATTGAATAATTTCTGAATGTATCGGCTGGAACTAGTAAAATTTTTCCAATTTTTTGGGATTTTCAAATATTCCACAAATTTTGAGCGTTTCAAATTTTGTTTAAGTGTACAATTAAAAAATTTATTAGATCTCCGAAATATGCAATATTTGCAATTTTTTTAGCAATGTACACATTGGAAAATATCTGGAATTTTTGGTATTTTACAGTTATTTATTTATTTGTTTTTTTAACTTTTCGAAATGGCAAGTCCTACAAATTTTTCCGCAGTCTCTCCCTAATCTTCCAAAATATCAAATTATCCCCGGATGAAAATTAAAAAGAAAGCTATATATATCAAGACCCTGTTTTCAAGCGTCGTTTAGCACTTCCTGCTAAACAAATACCGAACCACTTTGACTAACATCGCGCCACCAACTCCAGAAGCACTTCCACCAGATTGATGGCTACTCCAAAAAAAAAAATCGAAATTCCCATGGACAATATTCCCCGAATATTCATGAGTTTTTCATATTTCTCCCATAATCGCTCTCCGAAAACTGCACCACAGTGGAACCGGTACTGCCAGCACTCGACCTGAGAAGTTCCGGCAAGATGTCGAGCAGCGCAAGAATATCTGAGAATCACTGAACCAAACTGAGGTCAAGAGTCCCATTAAGACAACGTCGGACCTATTGACGTTTAGCGAGACGTATAAGCCCAATGGGATCTAACGAAAATTGGCCAATTAGACGGCACTGGCTGCTCTCCCCTGATTCACTTGTTATTGGTCCCTCACTCCTCAGTGACCATTATCGGCATTCAGAAACCATAATTTACGATCTTCATTAAGCTCATAGGTGACCTCGAGCGCGACTGGATTCTTATCTCCTGACCTCGACAATAATTATCATACATTTATTTTCTGAATGCGCGAGGAGGGGGGGGGGGTGTACCACCCACCCAAGGACAATTTTTTATATAAACATGTGCGTTGATCCCTTGACGGGAAATGCCGCTGATCAAGACTCTGAGTGGTTAGCACTCACCATCCGGCTCATGGTTCCTTCCGGACTACCTGACGCAGATCCTTGTTGAAGGACAACCTCTTCCATCAATTCAACGTACAGTAAATTTAATTTATGCGTCATGAAAAAAAAATGTTTCATGAAAATTATTGTCAAGTTCGCCGATTTAAATTACAAGCCCAGAATAAAAGTCATGTGTTGACACTAGGGCCGGGAAACCGGCGACTCTGGCACCGCTTGCAGCGCAGTAACATTATTTACTATCATCAAATGAAATGTTCCTGGAGTTGTGCGCGAATGGAAAAGTTTCTCTGTCGCGAGTGACAATCTATGGTGAAAAAGTACATTAACGTGTTACATTATATATTGAATATTATATATTTTATGCGCTCACTGGTAACTAAATATTGTACAATTGGGTAAGGGTCTAACGTTGCAGATGTTAATCTGATTATTACTAATCAAATATTGTCGAATAAATTTTTTTAGTTAAAATTTTTTGGTATTTTTATCTATATGTCTAATTGATTGATTTGATTGTTGAGGAATTGCCCAAATTTTTTGGGCGGTTCGTTTTTTGCGAAGGCTTCAACTTATCACATTACTTTTCAATCTGTATCACTATTCAATAACTTTTCCTCCTCTCCATACAAATATATCCGACTCTCCTCCTCACGGTCGCAATAACTCCGCACTTTATGGAAAATCAATGCTAAAATGAGGAAGCCGAGACAGCCAACAAGTCCCATGAGTGCTGCCATTAAAATTGTGTCAACCTGAGTCCAAGGATCCTCCTCCTCAGTCTCACCAATGGGCTCTAAAGTTATCGGATATCTTTATTAAAATAAATTGAATAAACTTCTCAGCGTACTTCAGCAAAACTTAACTGGGTTTCAGTTTCCTGCTCACCGAGCTCACCGAACGGTTTCACCAGCGACTTTTCAATATCACTACCCAGTTCCTTGAATACAGTTTTACCCAACCAGTTAGCCAAGTCATGACGATTTATCTGTCCTAGACGATGCACAAGGTCTTCGTGAGTTGCACCCACTCCTTCTGATGGGGAATTGTTCCAGTGCAAAAGCTGATGAAGACATGGTATGTCTTCATCAACTTTACGTTCTAATTGAAATGGGAAATGGGATAAGATCATTCTGTTGGATAATAAAAAGATTTTGAAGACTTTTTGGTGCTCTCTTTTTCTATTTTGTGCACACACACACACACCCCTCCCCCACTCGTACATTCATACACTCACCCCCCCCCCCCCACCAGCCCATACAGCGACCCACTCACCCATACACCCACCCACTCACCCATACACCTACTCAGGCACCCACCCACCCATCTCCGCACTCACCCACCCATCCACTCACCCACTTACCCACTTATCCACTCACACACCCACTCCCCGACTAACCCACCCATACACCCACACATCCACTCACCCACTTACCCACTCACCCACTTACCCACTTATCCACTCACACACCCACTCCCCCACTAACCCACCCATACACCCACACATCCACTCACCCACTCACCCACTCACCCACTTACCCACTCACCCACTTACCCACTTATCCACTCACACACCCACTCCCCCACTAACCCACCCACACATCCACTCACCCACTTACCCACTCACCCACTTATCCACTCACACACCCACTCCCCCACTAACCCACCCATACACCCACACACCCACCCACTTACCGACTCACCCACTTACCCACTCACCCACTTACCCACTCACCCACTTACCCACTCAACCACTTACCCACTCAACCACTTACCCACTTACCCACTCCCCCACTTATCCACTTACCCACCCCCTACCCCACTAACCCACCCACTCCCCCACTAACCCACCCATACACCCACCCATAAACCCACACACACACCCACCCACCCGTACGCACATACACACACACACACACACACACACATACTTTTGTTTCATTACATTCTACTGCATCTTCCACATCCTGCAAAAAGTAACATTTGTAAAAAATCTAAGTGTTGAAGATCGCGCTCACCTGCGCCAGCAATATTCTCAGGCAGCTCATAACTCTTATAATGAAGAGCTGCGATTAATCTACGGCACTCAAATGTATCAAGATGCGCTGCTAAATACTCCAACTCAGATAGATTAATGTCAATGGTACAAGAAACACATCTTAACATTCCTAGTATATTTACAATCGTCAATAATACATCTATCTTCATTTTCGATTACAGAATGGAGAATTATCGCTGACTATTTTTTCACAGATCATCCAATACACAAATTTATTCAGTTACTCCGTCAGGTTAGATACTTGCGAATTGATTAACAATTATTATGGGGTGAAGTCGGGCGCAGGGTCTCCTTCATTTTTTTCTCCTCACTTTTTCCCCCCTCTTCTTCTTTTTTTTCTTACAACAGTAACATCCAGTCGGCGGTGTATCCGCTGTTGTATGTTCCACACTCGTTGGACTATTTTGCGTCGCTACATGACTATAGTCATAGGATAATGATCTTGCACGCGGAACTGAGAAAGATTGCGGCTTCTGCTGGAGCAATTTCACTTTTGTCAGGCGTCTGCCCACCTCTGGATCGATACTCAGATATTTGCTGTGATGAGAAAGGGACAAATGAAAATAAGTGTACAGGAATTCGCCACGGGAACACGTGGCCAGAGTGTTTAGAATTTTGCTACGACGTATCACGTGTCATCAGGCAATAACTCGAAAACCACTGAACATGCAGAATTTTTTATAGAAGCTTTTTGATAGAACACATTTTTCTCTACAAAAAAGTATTCTATACAATATTTGCTATCTCCCTTAGATCTCGAGCCTATCTTAGTTTACCCTTTTGCTGCCGATAACGTGACATTAAGGATATTCAACACGTATAGTCAAAACAAAAGTTTATGACCCTTTCTATAATTCGTTATATTTATCGCCAATAATTTTCAATTAACATTTCAAAATTATTATATTGTATTTGATTTTGCGAATCAATATTATATTGTTTAAAACATATTTAAGACAAATTAAAAACACCACCAAATTAATCATTCATCCACTCCAATGCAGATAATAAAGTCGTCGTATAGGCAAAAGGTGTGAGTACCATTTTTTAATTCTTTTCAGTATCAACAAATGCCAATAACTTTTTCATATATTTTTTTTTTCACAAACGTGAATTGAAATTGCTCTGCGCAAGCCTTTTCGAGACATGAGTGAACATCGTTAGAGTCGAATATCTTGAAGCGCATGAAGCCTATTGCTTATTGGTCTTCTGACGTATGAAGTTGCCCTCGCGCGGGAAATTCAAACTGATGCGCGCGCGCAGTTGCCGCCGTAGTTTCAAACGCAAAACGTCCGGCATTTTCATATATATGTATATATACTTTTTTTGGCTGAGTCCTTCCAAGTTCTTTAAATTGTCAAATTAATTTTTTGTAATATTTAGAGTTTGTAAAACATTGGACTTCTTTCTATAAATCGGGGAATTGATTGACTGAGATTAAGTATAGTTTTCCGTTTTGAATAATTGCGATTTTTAAGTAATTCCATATCATTTGAATTTGTTCACCTTAAGGATATTCAACACGTATAGTCAAAACAAAAATTTATGACCCTTTCTATAATTCGTTATATTGATCGCCAATAATTTTCTATTAATATTTCAATGCGTTAATTAGTTGAAGTGATAGCCATAGAAAATTATTCTATTGGATTTGATTTTTCGAATTAATATTATATTGTTTAAACAAATTAATGAAAAAAAATTTCAGTCAATCGTCATGAAATTTTTACCATCGTTTTATATCTGCTTCAATAGTAAATTTTCAAAATTTCAACAAATTTTTATATTTTGAACTGAATTTACAGAAATTTTTATTTTTCCCATAAGAGGCCGTGTTAATTGAGAACTTTGATAATTAATAACTACAAAACGGTGTTGTGAATCAATCTCAAATTTCATACAGGCATCTGTTACCGCTTCAAAAACATTATGTCAAAATTTCAAGCAATTCTTATATCTTCGCCAATATAGGTGGAATATCCTTAAGTGCGTGATTTTTTTTAATGTATTTATTTTAATTCTCCGGTCTAAAAGCTACATATATATAGCAACAATATCAATGGAGCGAAGAGAATTGTGTCTCCCTCAAATATTCTCTATTGTACAATCTTCTCCAAAAAAAGAGCCCAAAAATTCGTTGATTTTATCAAATAAAAAAAAATGTTAATTTGCTATTACCGAGAATCCTACGCCACTAGAATTTTTCGCATATTGAATCATAAAAGCCCCTAACAACGTTAATTAATTGCAGGGTTGTTCAGTACCGGTACAATTCATTACGGCGTTATTCATTAAATCCACAATTCATTGCAGAATTTTTCATTATGGGTACAACCCACTCCAATTTCTATTATTTGAATTTTAAAGCTACTATGCCATGTGCTTTTCTATTTGCACACCTCTAATATTAATGCGGGCTTCGAATAGTGACGCGTTGAACGCACGGACTAATGCAAGAGTAAATTAAAAATTGAGGGAGGTTTGCTAATTAAATTGCATGAACAGATAATGAGAATTGTGGAGCAATTAGTTGAGCATACTTCCATTGAGTTGACGGGGCTTTGGCGTAGTCGGTAGAGTGTCTGCCTACTATTCTAAAGGTCCCGCGTTCGATTCCCGCTCACTGCAAAATATTTTTTCTGAAAAATATTTTCTCACGGACTCCGACCGATGGCAGGAACATTCCGTGTGTGCTATCGGCGGTATCCATGAAGTGAGACCGCGAGCCGGGACCGAACGCGACCCGTCGCGCGGGGGGGGAGGGAGGGTTCCATCGTAGACGCCCGCCATCGTATCACAGGGGTTTCTGGAGGTTTACCCTGTGATTAGAAATACGATGAGCTGAAATGGCGAAGTCGGCCCCAGCCGCAATGGGTGGGTACTCTGATCCGTAGTATTGCCCATGTAGTAATGCTTACCAGCGGGGACGTGGGTGAATACGAATAGAGAAAGAGTGAAAAAAAAAAAAAAAAAAAAAAAAAAAAAAAAAAAAAAAAAAAAAAAACTTCCATTGAGTTGTTCCGGCAATAAATTTCGTCGTATGGAAATATGGAGTAAAGCTCTGGAGTAATTAATCCTGATGTAATAAGTAATGGTACAATTTTCTTAACAGTTCACATGTATAGAACAAACTATAGAACACATTGGAATGACCCCATAAAATTGCAGAACAAAATAAAAAAAAAGATCGCTCCCTTAAAACAAATTATTCAATGACCAATTGAGTTTACCCACTTAATTTTTTTCTTCGGCTTGATCACATTGATGCACCCCACGATTCGACTCCTGAGGTACAGAGTGCAGCAGCAACTCACGGCAATTGTGCAAATGATGATGACCGCTGCGACAGGCAGTGAAAGCATGAATCTATGGCTTTTTAATTTTTCTTTCAATCTTTTGAGATGCTTCTCATTCAATTGCCCTTCCCAGATACCGTCGTATTCTACTGATGTTGTACCTCTGCTCTCTGGCGTGACAGCACCGCGTTCTATGGGATTAAAACTGAAGGGAATATTGAAGAAAATCAGAATTGATCGGGTAGCAAGGGAACTTGCATGAAATTTTACATAATTTTTTCCCAAGCTGGTATTAGTTGTAACATCATATATACAACTATGTCCCTCAACAGGGGATGTAGAGATCTCCAATTCGGGGCATTATACATATCCCCAATTTGTGAAAATCATCTTCCCAACCAGGGAAATCCAGATCCCCAAGCGGGGATACTCGAACGCCTCACCGGGAGATATTCATATCCCAAACCGGGGATATGCAGATTTCGAACGGGGATATCCAGATCCCCCACCGATGATATCCAAATCCCGAACCGGAAATATCCAAATCCCCAACCGAAAATATCCAGATCCCCAACTGGGGATATTCATATCCCCAACCGGGTATATCCAGATCCCCAACCAGGGATATCCAAATCCCCAACTAGGGATATGCAGATCCCCAACCAGGGATATTCATATCCCCAAGCGGGGATATCCAGATCCCGAAACGGTGATATCCAAATCCCCAACCGGGAATATTCATATCCCCAAACGGGGATATCGAAATCCCCAACCGGGGATATCCAGATCCCCAACCGGGGATATCCAGATCCCCAACCGGGGATATGCAGATCCCCAACCGAGGATATTCATATCCCCAACCAGGGATATCCAGATCCCCAACCGGGGATATCCAAATCCCCAACCGGGGATATCCAAATCCCCAACCGGGGATATGCAGATCCCCAACCGGGGATATCAAAGTCCCCAACCGGGGATATCCAGATCCCGAAACGGGGATATCCAAATCCCCAACCGGGAATATTCATATCCCCCACCGGGGATATCCAGATCCCTAACCGGAAATATCCAGATCCCCAACCAGGGATATCCAGATCCCCAACCGGGGATATTCATATCCCCAACCGGGGATATCCAGATCCCCAACCGGGGATATCCAAGTCCCCAACCGCGGATATCCAGATCCTGAAACAGGGATATCCAAATCCGCAACCGGGAATATTCATATCCCCAACCGGGGATATTCAGATCCCCAACCGGGGATATTCAGATCCCCAACCGGGGATATCAAAGTCCCCAACCGGGGATATCCAGATCCCGAAACGGGGATATCCAAATCCCCAATCGGGAATATTCATATCCTCAACCGGGGATATCCAGATCCCTAACCGGAAATATCCAAATCCCCACACGGGGATATTCATATCCCCAACCGGGGATATCCAGATCCCCAACCGGGGATATCCAAGTCCCCAACCGCGGATATCCAGATCCTGAAACAGGGATATCCAAATCCGCAACCGGGAATATTCATATCCCCAACCGGGGATATTCAGATCCCCAACCGGGGATATCCAGATCCCCAACCAGGGATATCCAAATCCCCAACTAGGGATATGCAGATCCCCAACCAGGGATATTCATATCCCCAAGCGGGGATATCCAGATCCCGAAACGGGGATATCCAAATCCCCAACCGGGAATATTCATATCCCCAAACGGGGATATCGAAATCCCCAACCGGGGATATCCAGATCCCCAACCGAGGATATTCATATCCCCAACCAGGGATATCCAGATCCCCAACCGGGGATATGCAGATCCTCAACCGGGGATATTCACAAAATTTCCCGAGGCCATTTGTTCAACAACAAAACTGTTTTCTAGGATAAACCACCTTGTACACTCACATGAACATCGCTAGAAATCAATAAAAAATGAGTCATTCGACAATACTGAGCTTCATGCAAGTTCCCTATTCGCGGATACCGTTCAAAGGGTGAGTTCTCCAGGATTTCCGGTACACTCTGCTCTTCAGGCTCCTCAGTACTGTCCTCCCGTTGAACTAGCGTACGCTCGGGGTGCGGAGGGAGATCCAGGAGATCTCTGAGCCGGGACTCCAGGGAAGATTTAGGTGTTTGCCTCATTTTTACAGTTATAATCTGTAATTGAGTTTGGTCTCTGACAAAATTAATAAATCCATATTATGGGTAGGTAATTATTTAGATTTTTTCAGCCGGTTACCGATGCTATTGCAAAATGTGAGGGGGCTAAATTGTCAAGGGATTTTCACTTTTTCTGGGGAGAGGAAAGCTCGGGAGTTGCCGAAAACCATTATGCGCTTATAAATTGAAATTTTAGGGGGAAAACTCACTTGACCACTCAGCAGCAAGTATAGGGCAGAAATATAAAGCATGGAAATAATTTCCAAAAAGGTTAAACTAGAAAATCCATGAGGTGAAGTTAATAATTTTGAATTATCAACTGCGTTACTCAATTGTTGGTGAAATTGACAGTTATGTCAAGTGCTGGGGTTTTGTACGGCTTATTTTTACGATGAAATTTATTTGCTTTTATACTATTTTATTATTTTTTACACAGGTAATTTATTCAACTATAAATGGCTAAATCTTAAAAATTTACCTTACCATTTTTGTTACCCAATTTATCAGGGAATATGGAAGATTGCTTGTTCCGCCGATTTCAATACACTAGAGTTAGATCATTTAGCAAAGAAGCTTCATCCACTCGAGTGCATGAAACTTTTAGAGGCAATGCAATCAAGTACACCTTTATCGACAATAAAAGATGAGAAAGACAGTGTAGAGTTTCAGAGTACATTGGACTATTGTAGAATTAAATTAGGGGAGTGGAATCGTAGTTTCCCAGGTGAGTAAGAAAATTGTTACCCGTAATTTTTCTAGCCGTTTTTCATTAGTTGGAATTGAATTTCATTAAAATTTACTTTTAACTTCCCGGTGAGGAAATTATTGGTCGCAGGCGGGAAATTTAAAAAGCGGTGATCCATCAAATTTCCAGGTTTTAACGTATTTCTAATATTTTGAGACTATTGTAAACCCAATGTGTGTGTGTGTGTGTGTGTGTATGTGGATAGGTGGGTGTGGATGTAGGTAGAAGGGTGTGGATGTGGGTGAGTGGGTGGCTGGATGGGTGGATGGGTGAGTAGGTGGGTGAACGGGTGGGTAGGTAGGTGGGTGGGCGGATGGGTGGGGGAGGCGGGTGGGTGGGTGAGTAGGTGGGTGGGCGGGGGGGGGGGGCAGGAGGGTGGGGGAGAAGGTGGGTGGGCGGGTGGGCGGGTGGGCGGGTGGGTGGGCGGGTGGGTGGGTGGGCGGGCGGGTGGGTGGGTGGGCGGGGGGTCAGGTGGATGGGGGAGTAGGTGGGCAGGGGGGAGGCGGGTGGGTGGGCTCCTAGATAAGTATGCAGTGAAAAGTTAATAATCCCGTTTAACGAATGCGATTTCGAGGCGCATCAATACTTCCTTTTCGTCTCCTTTCCCTCACTAACAACTCCTCTTACTCAACACTTTTTTTTTAGGCAAAGAGAATAAAATCGCTCGCGCCCATTTGGAGAAAGCCCTTCGCACAATCGGTCGTCCTGAGCTCGCAAATTATGTTAAACGAAGTAAAAGGCTTGTTGACATACTGAACAATGTCATTCACACGCAAAAGTCTAGAGTACCGTCGAAATATGAGCAACGACGAGAAACTCTGGCTGAGGGTGAGCCAAATAAAAGTGGTAAGCATAAGAAGAGTTTCAGCCAAAGTTCAGCGCATGGAGCTGGGAAGATCCCGCAAGCGAAACATTTGGTCATGATGGGAGCGTCCCAAGGTGCGCATTATCGCCAAGAATTGAAGAAACAAGCGGTGACGTCGGAAAATACGAAAGATCCACCTAAAGAAGTTCGCCTACAGAATTTTGGCGGTGTAAAGGCGGAAGCCATGGGAGATACTTCCGGGTAAATACATCATTTCGGACGTACCTAAAAATAGGAACCGTCAAAAATTTGAGTTCAGTAATTTCAAGTGTTTCCAAATTTCATCTCCGATCCGCCCCCTGAAGGAAAGTCCACAGTTTAGGGACACCCTGTAGCAAACTGCCTCTGCTATATATAAGTTCAATATACATATATTTACGTTCTGTTTTCTCACCCACTCACATCAATATTGGCAGCGTTTAGGGAGATCTCTATGGCCATCAGCGCTCGCTCATTCAATATGCTGAAGAAGACCCTGACATTGTGAATGAATACTAATAGAGCAATAATTCCGTTATTTCAGAAGCCAACATTCAGATCATCACCCCAGTTTCGAGGACTCTTCGACCACCCGTTGGATAGCCATTGGAATCTTCATCCTCCTAATCATCACCCTGATGCTGATCACAGCCTTGATAGCAATGTACAAAAATCGCCGCTGTATGTGTCCACCGTGGGACTCGACTAAAATCAAAAATAAGTGCGATGATCGTTGTCCCTTGACCAATCATTTTCAACGTCCATCTGACATTGAACGCGGCTGGGCAACAAGCAGCACTGACTATATGGGCACAAGGTGGCGGCGTGCTTCATCACTCACCTCATCTCGCTCTTCATCATTGATTTCTCAGGAGAAGAAAAAAAAAATTCACAGAGTTAAGCGCCATCGGGATAAGCAGCAGCAGGCAATTCGATTAGAGAAAAAACGAAAGGGTAAGGAGAACAAGGAGAAGAAGAAGAGAGAGAGCAAGGAGAGCAATAAGCAGGAACTCAGCTTTCGAGACAGGATTATCAATATATTGAAGAAAGATAAACAAGTTTGCAAGTGTTGCAAATGCTCATTGGGTGAGGCTCTTTCATTAAGGATATTCAACACGTATAGTCAAAACAAAAGTTTATGACCCTTTCTATAATTCGTTATATTTATCGCCAATAATTTTCTATTAATATTTCAATGCGTTAATTAGTTGAAGTGATAGCCATAGAAAATTATTATATTGTATTTGATTTTGCGAATCAATATTATATTGTTTAAACAAATTAATGAAAAAAAATTTTAGTCAATCGTCATGAAATTTTTACCATCGTTTTATATCTGCTTCAATAGTAAATTTTCAAAATTTCAACAAATTTTTATATTTTTAACTGTATTTACAGAAATTTTTATTTTTCCCATGAGAGGCCGTGTTAATTGAGAACTTTGATAATTAATAACCACAAAACGGTGTTGTGAATCAATCTCAAATTTCATACAGGCATCTGTTACCGCTTCAAAAACATTATGTCGAAATTTCAAGCAATTCTTATATCTCCGCCAATATAGGTGGAATATCCTTAAGTCGGAAGAGAAAAGTCGATGATGTAATTAAAGGGCATTGCTACTTCGCAAGACGTTGTCGGCGAAATGACTCTTTCGATAAATGTCAATTAATTTTTTAGATTTCTTGCAAATCATTGATCGGACTGGCGGGAAAAAAATGTGTTTACATGATCTAACATGACCACCAGGCCAATGAATTAATGTTGATGAAATCTCTTCCAGCTCCTGACGAAAGTCAGCCACTGTGCCATTGCGCGTCGCCGGATAAAAAAATCTCCAAGAAACCGAAGAAACCGTCAAAGGAACGGGGGAAATCGAAAGATCGTAAGGAGTCGAAAGACCGTCGTAGGAGCTCCCTCGAGAGTTCTCCACGTGAAAGAAGAGACTCTCGACTCAAGGAGGTATTCGCCAGGATGAAGGACAAGTCACCGAGATTGTCGCTTGATCGTCATGACCACGTCGAGCCTTGTACACGTCAGACATGCGATGCTAGAAAATCACCGCGTGATAGAAACTCAGTTGATTTTGATGACACCTATCACAGTGATCACCTGAAAGTGAAGAAGTAGCAAGGTCCATATTGCGTAACATTTTTTATGGATATCACACAAATATAAAAATATTATCACAAGATTTGGGGAAGGAAAAACGACCGAAGCAATTATCCAAGTTTCCAATAAATTTGAGAAATCTTAAATCATTTGTTACAATTTTTTTTTTATACAAAAAAAAATTGTTACAATTCTTTGTAGAACAAATCGTCAGAAAAATCGTTTTTATGAATATCAGTTGGCATCGACCGTTCATTCAAAGATAGAAAACAGAAACATTAACAGAAGAGAGGAAAAAAAAAACGGTACATGTCAAAATGAAAATGACACAACATTGTTGACATATACAGAACTTCAGATGGCAGACGTGATAAGCAGATTATTTTCGAATTTGACTTCTCTGACTTTCATTATTGTTGACTCAATTCCCGAAAAAAGGAATAATATTATCAATCTTTTCATAAAAAATAAACAAACAATGGATTGTTTACAGACCGCCGGATCAGCTGATGCTATATATAAGGACCAGTATGTCGGAAGACAATATACAGTGAAGACTACTTCAGTATTGCGGAAGACTCAGCCGTCTTATCAGTCAACATGAGAGTTATCCTAATTGCTTTCTCCATCTGCCTTGTCTGTGTTTATGTAAGTTGCAATTACAATATGGGTTTAATAAATTTCAGTAACTTTCATTCGGAAGATGTACGTGATTTTTTTTACTCTTTTTCGTAATTTTTATGCTTTCTTCATGGCTAGCAAAATGTTTCGTCAACTTTTGGCAAAATCCAAATATGAAATACTCTGTCCCACCAGGGGAGAAAAATAAATGCCAAAAGTTGAATTTATTATTGAATTATGTTACATTTTCCGACATGCCAAATCACTTTTGGGAAACCAAAAATTGACTCTGAAAAAATATTTAAAATTATTTTCGTAATTAATATTATTCATACTTTCTTCTTAAAGGCACAAAATACGCTCACCGACGCTCAGCGAGCAAGACTGAGAGAGTACAGAGAAGCATGCATTAAGGAGACCGGTGCTGACGCAGGTAAAATGATGACACATTAAACTTTTTCATATTTTTCATGACTCATGGTGATTTTTTTTATTTAGGCTTGACCTAATTTAGAATATATCGTGACCGGTCCTAGCAGTGTCAATGGGAACCGACTTTTTCCCAAACTGTACATCACTCACGCAGTTTAAACTACTGGACACAACGTCCAGTAGGCATTCTATTCTTTGATTCATCCAATACTTGGAGGAAAAATACGAAAACCGGCAATGTGCATAGCTTTTTTTTCGCGAATCCGCATTAGGGCCTGACTATACCGATGGGGGAATCCCCGTACGCGCATTCAATTCTCGAACCTCGTGTGCCAGTCCTCGAACCAAACGGCCATCGCTAACGGTGAAGTTTGATTATTCGATTATTGGAAAATCGAAATTTAAAAAATCGACAATACAACTAACGAAATTTAAAAAAAAAAAGATAATTATGAATACTTATTTTACATACATAATTATGGAGACTGCTATACCTCCTTAATTATGCAAATTATCGAAAAAAGGCATTCGACATAAAATACGTATTTTTATATGGCAAACAACTTTTCTTATATGAATTTTGCGCTAACTCTAATAGTTTATGCAGTAAAAGATTATAAACAATTGACATTGTTGATAGCAATATAAGTATTGGCCCACTTTTACTCAAAATTTAATCAGTTATAAAATATGCTTATATCTCTCAACTGTGACATTGAGTACCTGGATTACAATATTTTTGTGTGAACGAACGTTCATTATCACTATTTTCGACTTTTGCTCAACATGAATTTCACAAAAACTGGGGAACTACTCGATGGATTCGATCAAAAATCTAATCAGCTCTAAGTAACACGGAGACGCAACGATTGAAAGAAAAATTAATCGAATCGCACGATCCGTTTCCGAGAAAACGTAAACGAAAAATTTTGCCACATACGGACGAACACACACACATACAGACACTTCTCTGAAATCACGTCAGGATGATGCAAAACGTCGAGAAACGTGAAAATTTCATCGATCTGGCACTTTTCATTATCGGGGTCATTACAATAACTTCCCTAGATCGGGAAGTTAAAACACAGGATCTGTAGCAAGGTAATTGAATGTGCATATCAGATCTAAATTTTTTGTCATTATCATTTTTCAGGTGAGGTTGACAGAGCTCAAAGGGGCGATTGGGCGAATAACGAGAAACTTCGGTGTTTCGCCGCTTGTTTGATGAAGAAGTTGGGCTTGGTTTGTATTTTTCTAGTTCACTACTGCACACCTTTAACACAGAAAAGACTCTTCAGTCATCTGAAATATCAAACTAACAAAACTTTTTCGAATCATTATCACGTTTACGTAAAAAAAAAACATCCAATTTCTACCAGAGAACCATTCACTTTATTCTAATAATGAATTTCCTTCTTAGATGAATGATGAGGGAAGATTAGATGAGGCCGCCACTCGGGCCAAGTTAGCTCAGAGGCACTCTCCTGAGAAAGTAGAAGAGATTATGAAGAAGTGCAAAGACCTGAGTAAGTTTCTTGCCTAAAATAGCTTAAGAATGTCATTCATTAGGGAGATCCAGAATTCCTTTCAGAATTCGTTTTCCATAATTTTGCAGTTGTAAATTTTTTTCTAGAACTGAAAAGATAAATTCCATTTTTTCCATAATTCAATAAAAAATTTTTTCTAGTCACTGATCGTCCTAAACAGGCAAAAAAATGTTTACTATGCTATCATAAACTTCAATCTCGTAATTCCAGGGGGAGCTAATACTTGTGAGACAGGCTACGTGTTGTTGAAGTGCTACACCGACAACAACGGCGGACCTTTGGTGTAAATTCTAACTCCCTTTCCTCTCTATAATGTGATCGACTCTGGTTATCTACAACCTTATGAAATACACTTGTAATCGGGAATAAATTATCTAAATATTCTTCAAAAAGCTGAATCTCCATTATTATACATCTCCAATCTCAATGATCCTAATCTGTATATAATCTGCAGCGTATGGAACGAAAATGGCAGCCCATACGGTGCACTTTTAAAAATTCTAGCAAAATCTGAAATCTATGGGAAAGTGTATGTAAGAACATTGTCGAAAATTCTCGAGAAATATATTTGATAGAAATATATTTATTGACTTTCCAAAAATCTAAACTCTGTTCAATGTATCAGCATACTGGAATTCCGGACTGTTTTCATATTCACACATGTCGAGGGCAATGACGCAACTCTCCCTGACGACGGTTTTGGGATCTTTCAGGTATTTGCTGAGAATTTTCTCGCAATCTGGATGAGCAATTGAGCCAAGGGCCTCTGCACACTCGTGCCTCACCATTTCATTTTCTCCAGGGTCCTCTAGAGAAGCCTTGAGGAAAGGAACAGAGATTGCTTCTTGCAATTGTCCGAGAACGAAGGCGACCTCGTGCCTGAATAAGGCACTTC
This sequence comes from Asobara japonica, assembly GCA_026005395.1. Classification (NCBI taxonomy): domain Eukaryota; kingdom Metazoa; phylum Arthropoda; class Insecta; order Hymenoptera; family Braconidae; genus Asobara; species Asobara japonica. Next base: position 945,868 of record BQMI01000329.1, on the reverse strand, counting down.
CTGCTTTCAGTCCTGAAATTATCCTTTCCATTATTGATTTGTTTCTCAAGCTTCTAAACATCAATTAGCCCTGATATAGGGTTACAAAAATTCAACTTACCCTCTCCAAGAGCAACTACACTCTCTGGCGTCCTCAAATTTCTAAGTGAAAACATTGCTCTGTATCTATCAAAGAGAGAAGCCTCCTCATTCAGAAGGATCTTCTTCAACTCTTCAACGTCTGTGATTGTACAGGGTGGCGCTGGATCTACAGATGCATAAGGATTCTGGGAGAGACTCTCAGAGTGATTTTTTTCATCCTTCATCCAGGTTATCCTGTTTAAGGCTAGCTGACACGTTTCTGCTACTTCGATTACAGGATCGTTGCTATACTCTTCGAGAATTGGAATCACCTTCTTATCGCCAATAGCTCCAAGGGCTTCTCCTATTAGCGAAATTGAAAAAGCAAACCTCATTTAGTGTATGCAAAAATCTTGTAAAATTTATAATATAATAATATAAAAAAACATAATAATATAGAAAATTGCGAAAAAAGACATTCTGAAATCGAGTTTTTTAGGTAGCTTGGCCACAGAAAATTTTCAAATTTCTTTACACTATTGTTATTCATGTATAGGAAATACATGGATCACTGTTCAAGGTCATCGGGTGACTTCAACTCAGATGACATGAGCTTCCAAGTGCCCTTCAACGTACCACACGGGTTTCTAGGTTCCCACATATGAAAATATATATATGTTGCCCAAAAAGTGATATATTTTTCCATTATCAAAATATATGACTTTCCGCCGTCATATATAGTTGTCCGTAGGGGTTTGACCTGGGTTTAGAAATACGATGACTTGAATGGGGACAGAGAGACGGAGGCAAAAAAATGCCCACACACACACACACACACACACACACAAAATTTGTTCGCAAAAATTGGTGTACCACTAGGGGACCAGTTACATAAGGACGACACAATTGTCGAATTCAAGGTCATTGGAATAACTTGCAGAAATTGAAAAACTAAAACGAAATTTTACCAGCTTCATGACGGACCATAGGTTCCTGCTTAACATCCTTCAGCACATCAATCAAAGCCGGAATTGCCCTGGAGTCCTGCATCTGCCCCAGACAATACGCCAACTCGTGTTTCAATAACGCAGAAGGATCCTCAAATCCCCTCTTAATCCAATCAATCGCCTCATCGCCCCCGATATTCTTCAACGTGAATAATGCCCTGAATCTCTCCTTCAATGGTCTCGCCCCATTATTCAATACTTTTCCAATGGCCTCGATCTTCGAACTGTCAACCACCATTTTCACGGGCTTTGTAATGTCAACTCAATGAAAACACATCTGAAATATACGAAACATTATAATTTTCAGAATAATCATTTTTTGTGTGTAAGTTTGTAGTATTTCCTCGAAAAAATGTAAGTATTCAAATCTTTGATACAATCAAAATTGTGCCCGCCAAAATTATGTGTACAGCGAAACTACACTTCCTCGAAACTTGAAATTTAAAAAACTTCAAAACTTCTGAAATGTCAGGGCAATACTCACCTGGAAGAGTTATAACTACAGGTAGAAATTTCTATTTCTTTTTGGAGAAAAAAAACTGCCTGAGAAAGATGTCAAACAGCCGGAAACATTTAGGTTAGATGTACCACGTGGTCTCCGCCTATTTGTACCCACACTATAAACTTGTTGAGTGTGCGCATGCGCGTGTGCATGTTTGAAGAGCGAATTGTTATTTGGAGCTGAGCGAACTGAAGAAAAATTAAAAAATGGCTCAGAGCAGACTCGAGAGAATTGGGACTATCTACACAAGGTATTAACCCTTTTTTCTGCATGAATAATTATTTCATCAACGACTTTTGAGTTTACAATTATGAATAAAATATTCTCCTTGCTACGTAAATTTCTTTGGAGGTTATAAAACCTCAGTAGCAAATTAAAATATTGAAATTAATTTTCACGAATAAATAATTAATTTCAGGAAATGAAATTAGGAATTTGGAAAAGTTTTAAGAGTTGAACATACGCTTGTGGAAAATATTAGTAATGACATTTGTGTTTTAGGATTTCATCACTGATAAAAGGCAAGGCAATGAAGCCTGAAGATAAACCCATTTGGTATGAGTTGTACGAGGCATTCCCACCTAAACGTGAGCCCAGGTTCTCTAGGGCTGCTCCGAACATACCTGTTCGAGATATTTTCTATAAGGAGGACCCTGTTAGAGCGTAAGATTTTTTTAATCATACAAATAGTTCTTAAACAACCCCTAACACTTACGAGACTTTTATTTCTATTCAAATTATTGTTTTGTTCAATTGTTAATTTTTGTTTATCGAATTTTTTTTTTCAATTAATTTTTTATTTAAACAAAATTAGAAATAAAAAAACTGAGTTTTTTTTTAATGAAAGCAAATTTTATACAGAATTCGTTATTAACCAAATGAATCTGATTGTGTCCCTACAGGCGATTTCAAAGAGAGCACAGCAGATTCACAATGAATCTTCTTCGACATGACGCCCCATCACAAACTCAGAAGTTCCTCAGTATTTACAATGAATTAGAAAAAAGTGGAATGACGGAGGCAGAAGTTTACGAGAAAGCTGTTCAAAAATGGACTGAGCAGAATATAGAAACTAAGGAATTTAAATTTATGGATAAAAGCAGGGAAACAAGCGATCAGAGTCAAGTGGCAGTAGAGAAACCCAGTACAAATATTAGTGATATTTTTAAACAATAAAATAATAAATAATTCGTTGATAGAGAAGCATAGCGGCCATTCATTTTCCACCATAGATTTGCCTTGCCCTCCCTTAGGGTCCACTTTTTATTAAAAGATGGTCGTGAAGAACTTATGAAAAAAAATCTGCAATTGACCAAGTAGTTTGGAAAATTGATAATGCGTCTATTTTATGTTTTATACATTAAAACAACGTATCTATGTACATCGAGTGAAAGCTATCTGCTATCACTTTTCTGATATAACAACGTAAAAAGTTCCAGTCAGACTGAAAAAATTAGGTTCCATTTATGGAAACAAATGTTTTATACAAAAGTTTTTTGAAAACTAGCTCAATTTGTATTCATTAATCACATTTTTTTTTATCGTAAAACATGAAAAATGACTATTTCTCACTGTAATGAAAGTATGCACCAAAAAATACAGGCAATTGAAAAGGCCATATCGAGTAACAAGATTTAATTTTTCGTTTTTTTTTTCGTTCGAAGTCGATATTTTTCGAAATTTTGTTTTGTTGAAAAAAATAAATAATAAGCATAATGCATATATTTTCGATGGAGGCATTCAAGTGTTACGTAAGTGTTTGGGAAGGAGGGCCCACAATGGTCCAAACAAATCACTTAGGTGATACTTGAATGATGCCTACGAGGTGAGGAATTTCCATAAATTTCTTATCTCAGAATGCACTCAGAAAAGTTCTAGCAGTTCCCATGAAATCAATCACACACTGATTTTTCAACGCATATTTCTGAGCCTCTTGTATTTCTCCCTAGAGTTGCACGACACTTCATCATTTTTAACTTAACTTTTATTATTATTATCCTGATTATTGCTATTACTATCATCAACAGAATTTAACACATATCTGTTTGAGTAATGGGGATTCGACATTGCTGTCAAGGCCTTTAGTTCCTCGACATTGATTTTGTGTTTGGTTTTCTTTGCTAATTCCTCAATAATGTTTGTGAGATATTCCAAGTGTTTTGCTTGCTGCTGACAAGATTCGTGAAGGCCATTAATGTCATCTGTGAATTTTTGGAGCTGTGCTTGTCTGTCCGCCTCCCTTCGGGCTTCTTTTCCTACTTGTCTATTGTATTCCAGAATGAGACAACCTCCGGCCACAGTGAAAATGATTACTTCACCCATCAAACTTGCACCAAGCTCAATTGCCATCTGCTCGTTCAACTTTGCCACTTTTGTGGGCTTTCCCATGTTCATCAGGTACATCTTCGCTTTCACCTCTGCCCAGTGGTAAACTGAAAACAATAAAACATTATTAGGAATTTTTTTTAGTTGCTTTAATTTTTTTTTTTATATTACAATTTTTTTTTATATTACAAATCGTGTTTTTTTTTTCATTGAGTCACGTGGTATTGGCTTGGACTATACTGTCTGTATCAACTCAACCGTAATGTTGATCTAAAAAATTACGGTTTAATTGCATTTATTTTCCACTGTTACTGATAAGCCACAACAATCAAATTCAGAACAAAATACGTAATAAAAATGAGATTAAATTTTGATAATCGGGTTAACATATCTGTAAAACAAACTTTATAAATTACATACATTGTTTTCAGGTGTGAATAATTTGAGTGAAAATAATAAACAAAATACAAAAATATAGTAACGTTAATCCATATTTTTTATACATATATATATCAAAAATTCGGATAAAAATTGGAGCACCGACTATGTACTCACAAATTGACATGCATGATTGACAATTATTGTATAGTTAATTCATTATGTTTTCAATACTTACATTGAGCAGGTGGGATGATAAAATAATTTCTAAAAACGGGATGATTTTTGGCATTGGTAACAATAATCTTGGCGAGTGGTTTGCTGATCTGTTTCATAAACAAAACTCCCAATTTCAGAGCTGGAAATACTCCAACCGCCATACTGACACCTCAATAGTACCTTCGGTACTCAGTGGAACAGCCTGAAATTTTAGACGAATCAACAATTAAAATGAATGTCAATCAACAATAAATTCACAGTATGAAACATTGTCGACTTTGTTCGTAATAACAAGGTCATTTGACTATTTTTTTTAACAACAATGATACGCGCTGTCATACAAAGTAAATGCAATACTAAAACTCATGCAAATTATGAACACTCAAATCTTTTAATTTGTGAAAAAAAACCTGAATTTTAAGTTATGTCACATCGTGTATCTCTGTGAAAGATTTTTACCTCGAAATAATGTTTTTGAAGACCGGCCAAGGTTACTTATATATGTACATGGTACTATTATACCCTCTCACTGAAAACTGTCATGGCGGAGATCCATTCAATAAATAGTATGATGGCGCAAAATTTTGAACTGCCAAGAATTATAATAACTGTGGAAACTGGCAAAAAAAGAAACAAAAAAGTAGAAAAAAATTAAAGGCAATCACGAGATTTCGAGAACCGAAAACTTTACGAAAACATGTGTTATCAAACTCATGAAGGAAAATTTTACCACGTTGGTTCCTTCCCTGTAAAACTCAACGGTTAAAATTATGCTATCGCCGAAAGCAAATACATTCATTTTTTGTCAATGCAGATTAGTATATGATTCTATTGCAGGTTAGTATATGATATCAGGGTTATCCACGTCAGTTATAATTTATAACTTGTAAACTCGGGTTACAATCAAAATATCTCCCGCGCTAAACACCTGCGCGCGCATCCCGGCATCGTTCCATCATGGCAGCCTCCATAGTTGTTTTTCTCAACCGAAAATCGCTCGAAAAAGATTGTCAGTTCAATCAACAATCGCAATTCACTGTTATTTTGTGAATCAAAATACAGACCAGCCGTGAAAATTCGTGGACTAATTGTGGAGTTTACGAGAGCAAAAATCATTCTCTATAAATTACTCCACGAAATTCAGCAAATCTGGATGACACCAAGGAAAGGATGATCGCAGCCTCAGACCCGCTGGTTAGTACTCTACTTATTAAATGTCTAAATAATATTATTATGAAAAACGCATTTAAAAAAATCCAAAATAGTTCCCTGGGCTACGATTTATAAGTACCCCTTGTAAACTAACTTATATATGTTTCCTGACTTGCCGATAGGTTAGAAAAGTTCAAAAACTTTTTAATCACACCATTTTTTTCTGAAATTCTACTGACAAAAATCCATTTGGACACACATTTTTTTCGACCCTATTCTGATCCTGTGATTTGTGCATCGTTTCTTTACATAATGAAAATATAAATCTATTTATTGATAAATTTTCTAATTTTCCAAATTTAGACCTTGCAATTAATTCGATTCAATGTGCTTTCCAGGAATATTCACCAGGTGGCCGTGAAACCTGCCAACGTCACCCGGGCTCAGTAATCCATCAGCAAAATGCGGAGAACCGCACCCTGCAGAATGACAGTGTACTCCTCCAAAAGTTCAGCCAAGTCAACATATCTGATCGCGCTCTCAAGGAGTTCTGGGCGATTCGTGACAGTCCACGCCATGGTCAGAAAACTCTTTCATATGAATCAATGTTTTTTTTTCATTTCTCCGATATGATTATTCCGTAAATTTCCACAACATTTCAACAACTCAAAATCATCACCATATAAAATTCGACGTCTACCGAGCGGGTCTCCGGATCAATCCAATAACTGGAATTCCTATCATAAACATTATGTAAATTTTGAATCTGACAGGTGAGGAGGAGCTCTACTGTTCGGGCAAGGTAGCAGTTCATTCCCGAGGCTCCCAGCACACGCGTCTTCTCCGCACATGTTACACCTGCGAGACCGACATAAAGCACGCCTTATGGTGCAACTTCTGCACAGATCCTCCAGATCACTTTCCCCAAAAAGCCACTGCTCCAGACGACATCGAGAAGCCCGAAAAAACCGTCGAATGCATCTGTCTTCTGGACTCTTACACACTTCGAGTGTTCACCGAGACCGGGGAGGACTACGTATCGAGTCTCCAGTTCCAAATTTCCTCAGTTTGGTCCACAAAATACGGAATTCTTCTTGAAAAGTCCCAGGTTCCACTGCCTGCCTCACGATATGGCTCTCTGGAAATTAGCAGATGGGCTCAGCAGAACGATTCTAATCTGCCCATAGCCTTCTCCCTCACCCACCCCCTAGACGAAATCTGTCCCCTATTACTAAAACACGGAAATGTAGCCTATATGTGTGAACCCAGCCAGCAGATCGTGTACACATCCACGGAACCATCCCTAGCAGTCATTTATGATACTAAAACGGGCCTGCACTCTGTCTACAAAATCAGGAAGGCGACTGTCGATGAAAGACAAGTGGGTAGATGTGAAAAATAAGCTCTTGCCAGTGTTGTTCTAAGTCTAAGTTGGTCGGTCCATAAGGAATGTATACACTCCGTCTTCATCTTCCAATCATTATTGAACAATTTATTTTCTTAAGAAGACTAATTCTTGAGAAATAATTAGAGATCTCCACTTTTTTGGAATTTGGTTTTTAACGTACTACGAACCTACCTCATTGGTTTGAATCAGTTTGAATCTTTGAATCTTCAAATGAAAAACATTTTGACTACACTCATGAACTGCATACATATCCTAGAAATGTTCAAAGTACTTTCAAATGTCGATGTCTAATAGAAAACCGATTTTTCACTTTCGTGAGCATGCTAAAACTCCAAAAATTTCACTTTCGATGTTCGGGGCCATTACAATAACTTCCCTATATCGGAAGGTTAAAACCAAGAAAATGAAAGGAAAGATAAACAAATATAAAGAATTATTAACTCATTGTAACTTCTTAAAGGTTGGCCTAGTTATCAGCTTTATTCCTCCACAGGTGGTCGGTGGAACTGGTGACGTCACCTCAAGCATCTTCAACAACTCGACAAGTGCCTCGCCCCTTCACCTGCCCAATACCTCCGTCAACAAGAGCAGCACAAAGCCCCAACTGAGTCTATTTGGCGTGCCCAATCCCCAACTGAGTAGTGTGAGCATGGGCCTGGGAATGTCAAGCAGCCCGTTCGGCTCCAGAGGTACATCCTACACAAACTCATGTTCCGGAGGCGCCCCCTCTCCCTCCCAGCAACATCAGACCCCCCACTCAAGATCCCAAAGTCCCATGGCAACAATATCCAGATGTCAATCTCCAACGCATCCAGCATTCTCTCCCTTAATCGGTGGCTCCATGATGCACCAAACTCGATTACATCAGACAGTCATGGCTACCATGATGTGTCATTCTCATCCTAGTCCCAGTAGCTGCAACAGTCTACACTTTCAAGATTCACCAATGACACCTAGTAAACCATTGTATCCAGAAATTTGTCTTGATCACGTATGGAGTGAAAATTCAGGAGTTCCCAAAGAAGTTCCATCTGGAAAGGCGTCCAAGGTTATACTGACGTCAGACCTAGTAGGTCAAGCCTACCTGGGCTACCTTGTACCTAACAGATCACAGTTGTTTCTAGTCAGAATCGAGAAAACGAATAAACAGCAGCAGATCATCTTTGGTATGGTGGCAAGTATTGTTGCTAAGGATGCTGTTAATCTACCATCTATTAGCATGATAGCTACTTTGGATTTGTCAAATGGTGTGACACTTTACTCTGGGGTTACTTGTGTGGGAAAGGTTCATATTCCCACGTTACATCCGACAATTGGGTCTAGTTATTTTTCGAGTAATTTGGGGAAACTCGTGAGTTCACCATTTCCTAAGAGAAGCTCGTTGAATGCTCAGCATATTGGCAATGTTGATGTCAAATTTGATGAGGCTTTGCATACTTTGAGTCCATTGGGAACTTGTGGAAGACCTGCGATGATACTGGACAATTCTATGCATGATGTTGGGTTGATTGGACTGAAGGATGCTGTTGGGAACAAGATTACCTTGGAGTATGGGAATAAGAGTTTTTATAGAGTGTCTTTGCCTGCCTCTAGTACTTCGCCACTTGTTACCAGGTGCCTGAAGGCTTTGAGGAGTGTTTTGCAGAGGGACCTGGCAATGCAACTACTGGTCAAGTGGTATGGGGCGAGAAATGCGCCGGGACCTCAGGATTTTTCACTCTCTCAGGAGTGGCATCTTTTTGTCGTCGTTTTATGCACTCTCCTTGGGTATGTGTAAAAACATTCTGGGGCGAATGCAGCCAGGATATCAAAATTCATGCAATGTACTATTCAATCCATTTGGAAACTCTCTGCAAAATATGAATCTCGTCAGACCATCTTTGAGGATATTCCACCTATATTGCCAAAGATATAAGAATTGCTTGAAATTTTGACATAATGTTTTTGGAGCGGTAACAGATGCCCGTATGAAATTTGAGATTGATGCACAACACCGTTTTGTGATTATTAATAATCAAAGTTCTCAATTAACGCGGCCTCTTATGGGAAAAATAAAAATTTCTGTAAATACAGTTCAAAATATAAAAATTTGTCGAAATTTTGAAAATGTACTATTGAAGCAGATATAAAACGATGGTAAAAATTTCAAGACAATTGGCTGAAATTTTTTTTCATTAATTTGTTTAAACAATATAATATTGATTCGCAAAATCAAATACAATATAATAATTAATTGAAAATTATTGGCCATAAATATAACGAATTATAGAAAGGGTCATAAACTTTTGTTTTGACTATACGTGTTGAATATCCTTAATGTTGGGATGTTAAAGACATTTTTGTGTAATTATCACAAAATAATTTTTTTCCTTACCACACAATATCAAATTGCAGGTATGACGTGGACAAACTTCCTCTCGTGAGAAAAAATGATAGTGACGGCTGTGCAGAAAGGAGCAGTCCAATCGTCGTTCCCAAGAAGCAGAAAACCAATGACTCCGGCTCCCAAGAGGACTGGATAAACACTCTGGGCTGTCAGGAGCATAAAAACTCACAGAATCTCATCGACAATGTCCTGCATTTGGAGAAATTCAGAGAAGTGAAGGCTGAAGTGATGGTTAAAATTGATTCGCTGGGCAATAATGGAAGAATCAGTACTCAAGCTATTCTGTTTCCCTACCTACCTCTAGTCCTTTTTTCCCTGCATCTTCTCTACGAAGAGCTTAAACTCAATTGCGTTATGTCGGAGAGCCTTCCACTGCTTGCTCAGTTGCTCCATCAGCTCAGCAGTGATCTAAGCTTCAACATGTACTCGCATCATTATTTTGTCGATTATCCAATTCACTGCGGCAAGTTGAACACTACATCTCAGATCACTACTGCGGATTTCCAGAAGATCACTGCACCTAACTATATGCCTACAAAGCCACCCAGTGTTTTCGAAACAATCAATTGTCTGTTGAATACCGGAGAAACCATGGCTTATCCTTATCTAAGCAGGGTGAATCCACGATCGAAGAGCATCATCCAACTTGTTGCGCTCATTGCCAATGAATCGAGAACTGGCTCGTTGGAGATGGAAAGATTTGTCAAGCTGATTGTACCAGCAGGGAGCCGTGTGGATTATAAGGAAACGGGGATCAGGATTGATAAGGATGTCTCGAGGAAGATCGAGAGACCAGTGCCCGACAGGTAAGGATGATGCTTCTAGAAGTTTTATTTTTGTTTTTTGCTGATTCTTTTTGTTTTTTGTTTTTTGTTTTTGTTTTTGTTTTTGTTTTTGTTTTTGTTTTTGTTTTTGTTTTTGTTTTTGTTTTTGTTTTTGTTTTTGTTTTTGTTTTTGTTTTTGTTTTTGTTTACGAAAGACTTTAAAATTATTTTTCACCGTTGTTTGGTCTATTACAATCTCTAAAAAATCCTTCGTTTTCTAACTACAGGATAGTTCTCCTCTACCACGAAATGGGTATGTCCAAGAAGGATCTGGAGACACTTCCCCCAGCAGTTGCCTTAATTCTCAAAGATGTGATGCACCGTTGTCGTGAGCGTCCGCCCTCGAATTGGCCAACCCAGACTTATGAACTTGTGGATCGTCAGGATTTAGCAGCCCTTGAAAAACACCTTCACAAGTTCTCCAACAAATCAGATAGTGACTCCAATAGCAACTATCCGATCAGAGACCCTGAGCAGGATGATGGGATGACCTTTGATGATGCAATTCTAAAATTGAGATTCAATAAAGATCACAGGGTTGCTGAAATAAGGAGACTTTTGAATTCATCTAAGCCAGTGAAAATAGCGATTGTACAGCGGCCTGAAGTGTCGGATCACGAGTTCATTGAGGAGCAAGAGCGCCATCTTCACGCATTGTGCTCGAGAACAATGGCGCTGCCAGTAGCTAGGGGAATGTTCACATTAAGAACATCGACACCTATTGTAACGGAGCAGTTGCCAATTCCCAGATTATGTCTAACAGGTAGGATTCTTCTTCTCATGAAATACTTGAGATCACTTTCTCAGAATATATACTCGATAACATGATTTTTCTCTGAGACTGACACGAAGGAACACATTAACTCTGCTTCCAGGCAAGGCAGCACTGAGGGGCACGACCGTGGAATTGACTCACATCGATGTCCCTCCCAACATGAACCTATGGCCCCTCTTCCATAACGGCGTTGCTGCAGGTCTGAGAATTCACCCAGATGCCTCCAACATAGACTCCACGTGGATTGTGTACAATAAACAGCAACAGGGAGAGTTTGGTATTGAGCATTCAGGATTCCTGATGGCACTCGGCCTCAATGGACACCTGAAGAACCTTGCGCCCTTCAGCATGTACGAGTACCTGGTTGAGTGTCATGAAGCTACGAATGTGGGATTGCTGTTGGGACTATCAGCAACTCATCGTGGCACCATGGACGTCTCGATGACAAAGCTATTGTCCCTGCATGTGGAAACTCTCCTACCACCCACCAGCATCGAACTGAATGTTCAGCAGAATGTCCAAGTGGCTGCTTTGATGGGCGTCGGGCTTGTGTATGAGGGCACTGCTCATAGACATATATCACATGCACTGCTGTCGGAAATAGGAAGACCGCCAGGTAACCTTTCTACTTTGTCGCTTTCATTTTCCCATAGATATTGACCAACACAGCAAAAAATGAAAGTTGTCAGATTCTCATTAAGGATATTCCACCTATATTGTCGAAGATTTAGGAATTGTCTGAAATTTTGACATAATGTTTTTGAAGCGGTAACAGATGCCTGTATGAAATTTGAGATTGATTCACAACACCGTTTTGTTGTTATTAATTATCAAAGTTCTCAATTAACACAGCCTCTTATGGGAAAAATAAAAATTTCTGTAAATACAGTTCAAAATATAAAAATTTGTTGAAATTTTGAAAATTTACTATGGAAGCAGATATAAAACGATGGTAACAATTTCATGACGATTGACTAAAATTTGTTTTCATTAATTTGTTTAAACAATATAATATTGATTCGCAAAATCAAATACAGTATAATAATTTTTTATGGCTATCACTTCAACTAATTAACGCATTGAAATATTAATTGAAAATTATTGGTGATAAATATAACGAATTATAGGAAGGGGCATAAACTTTTGTTTTGACTATACGTGTTGAATATCCTTAAGCTGCCTGCAATACTAAAATCATTTGAGAAAATCATTTTTTAGGCCCTGAAATGAAGAACTGCGTGGACCGCGAGTCGTACTCCCTCGCCGCAGGCCTTGCTCTCGGTTTAGTAGTTCTAGGTCGTGGTGGAGGGGCTGATCTTGCCAGTATTCCCGACACCCTTCACTACTATATGGTAGGTGGAAATTCCCGCCCTTTCACCGGCGCACAACGAGAAAAATACAAATCGCCCAGTTACCAGATTCGTGAGGGCGATTCCATCAACATTGACGTAACCAGTCCTGGTGCAACAATAGCTTTAGGACTCATGTACTTCAACACAGGTAACAATCCTATTCAAGAAAGCGCATACGCATAAATGAACATCGTTAGAGTCGACATATCTCGAAAATCGTGACATGATTTATTTTTCAATCGTCATTCATTTATTGCTTCATCACATTAGTCAGATAACATCGTGAAGTTGGTGGGTAATCGAGTTTGCATCGATAAACATTGATATTTGGGATATCGATTCGGGTTTAGTTTTCAAAAGTATGACAATTGTTCAAGTTGTCATAGCTTATGTAGTTATTGAAAATCATATACACAGAATATTTTTTGACGTTCTGTTAATTTATTAAGCTTCGAGTGTTTTACATATTCTGTCCAGTGTTGACAAATTTTATATGTACGCGATAATTACATAAAAAACAAAAGATGCTTGCACCAAATTGGAAAATTGAAAGCTCTCATTTTTTCGGAGTCTGCCACATCGCCAGACCACCCCTTTTTTACTCCCCTTACGCCACCCAAGAAACATCCTAAAAAAACACCTCCACAAAATCAATTTCAATGATCTATCTGACCTCCAAACCCCAGGTAATCGAGCAGTTGCCGAGTGGATGCGTGCCCCTGGTACCCAGTACCTTCTAGACTTCGTTCGACCTGATCTTCTGCTCCTCCGAATTTTATCAGGCTCCCTAATCCTCTGGGATGAAATTGAGCCGACAAATAGCTGGGTGGACTCCCACGTTCCAGATATTGTCTACAAGTATCGACTGCAGAAGCCCACCTCTGAGATAGCTCAGAATGTCGATCTGGAAACGATGAATCAAGCCTACTGCAATATAATCGCAGGTGCTTGCATGGCCCTCGGCCTCAAGTATGCTGGAAGTGCCAATGATAATGCATTTAAAATCCTTCTCAACTATGCAAAAATGTTTACTGCACTGTCCCACAAATCCATTGGAGAATTAGCTGGAAAATCGACTATTGAAACGTGTCTTAATGTCACGTTACTCTCAGCTGCTGTGGTTATGGCAGGTACTGGAAATTTGGATGTGATGAGGATCTGCAGGCAGATCAGGACTAGGGTAGGCCCGGCTTCTAGTGTAGTCACTTATGGCTCTCATTTGGCGACTCATATGGCGCTGGGACTCCTGTTCTTGGGCGGGGGGAGGTATACTCTATCCAATAGCCCCAGCGCAGTGGCTGCTTTGATTATCGCGCTCTTCCCGAAGTTCCCGACGCACAGCAACGATAACAGGTGAGGCATGCTGCAAAAAAAAAAAGGTTTTGCCAAAAAAAAGATTGAGACGGAAAATACATTTTGTTTTTTTTTCTAACAAATACTTCTGGAAGTAAATTTTGGAAGAGAGAACATGTAACTAATGGAGGTTGACATTTTTGATAGGTATCATCTTCAGGCATTGCGACATCTGTACGTACTCGCAGTTGAGCCAAGGTTGGTCCTCCCCAGGGATATAGATAGTAAAGTGCACTGTTACGCCAACGTCAAGCTGACATTCAAGTCCGAGAAATTGCAGAAGGGCCAGGAGATTACAATGAAAGCCCCATGCCTTCTTCCCCAGTTGGACAGTTTGGAACGTGTGGAGCTTAAGGATGACAGATACTGGGAAATTGTGTTTGAGAGAGGTCACAATTGGCAGCTCTTAGTAGGAATGTTAACCAAGTGTGATTCACTCGATGTTAAGCAGAAAGCTGGATGTCTACCTTACGTCGAGGATCCTCAGGGCTTCAGGAGCCTGGTAGCCCAGACCCTGACCACTGAGAACATTATTCCTTGGGCTGCACGACAGGAGCACGTCACGAGCTTTACTAATGACAAAACTGTGCTGAATATTGTCAAGTATTTTCTGCAGAAACGTACGAGTGATAGTTATCAGGGTAGATGTGGAGATAGCTCGAGCCAGGGGGTTGGTAGATCTCAGTATGGCTCTGCAAGTCTTGTAGGTGGTTTGAGTGAGAAAATGGAAATTGGGGAGGGTACCTCTGTTAAGGACTCGCAAGGTCCCAGGAACAGCGAGCTTGAGGTAGCAGAGATCGAGAGGTACTTTTTGCAAACTCTTGCAATCATCGTATATGAATGCGTCATCAAGGACAAGGTCAGCCTACTACCTTTGTGGGTCAATCTGTACAAGAGCATTGAAGTCATCGAGAAGAAATCTACGAGCTTCTTCGTGTGGCAGATCAAACTTGTCGCTGCTCATGTACTCAAGAGGTGCCAGGCTGATGATGCTGACGCCCTTTTGAGTGTCGAGAGCATCATGGCCATCAAGCAGAGGGTCGCCATGATTATGGATGTCTGGGAGAATGGTAAAGATTCTTTCGAAAAAAATTTCGAAAAATTTTGGAAAAAGTTCGAAAAACTTGGAAAAATTTTGAAAAAAATTTCGAAAAATTTTGAAAAAAAAAATTGCTGAGAAAATTTTTAATTAATTTTTTTTTAATTCTTAATCTCGTACATTGATTAACCGATTTATGTGAATTTGATTTTTTTGTATTTGCAGCACTCCAACCAGTATTGAAAAAATATATGCAAACGGGGACAGTGAATGGAGATCCAGAGACTCTTAGAAAATTCACAGCCTATTGCACATACTACGATATTGCATATAGAACTGCATCATCAGTCCCCGTTGACTTCAATCCTTTCAACACTCAGCTCCAGCTCCCTGATCTCACACTGTATAAATTGTATAAACTTAGTGGGAATTGCGCAGGAAATTAATTGGGCAGTTTAGCACAAATTAACAGTTTTTGGTTGTAATTTATTTGGAAAAATAAGTACGTCACATTTTTCAGCTCATTCACGCGCATTCATCCACTGTATATAGTTTACATTTGTACTAATTATAAGTGGTGTTATAAATATAATATTTTTTACAAAATAAAGAGTTGTTTATGTTGAATGTCGGGCGACTTTATTTTTTTTGTAATTTCCGTGCAAGCAATTTCTCTCCTTTTTTTCTGTTAAACCCTCAAACGTTTCGTATTTTTTTTTTTTTTTTTTCTAACGTTGCATTTGTTCAAAGACTCAGTCTCAGGGAGTTTTAATTGTTAACCATCCGTTTTTTAAGAACTTTGTAGCAAAACTCGTCTCAAATTCGCGTTCAAACATGAAACAAGGATCAGAAGTTCGTTTTATAATCGACGGTCCCAAATGACTGCACTCGTTGGTTTAAAATATTGTATTGAAAAAATTGTCCTCAATTGCGATTGGTCTGATTGCAAACAAAATTTGTTGAATTGAGAAAGAAATAGAACACTGAAAAATTATCCAATGTCCTAGAAATCACAAGACTATTTTTTATATTCGAGGAGATCCTCCAATTTTTCAAGCTTTGTAAAACTTGATAAATTTTCGAGGGTTGATAGATTGAAAGCCTATGTATTATCTGTAGGGACGGTCAAATATGCTAGTCCCAAAAATGTCAATTTGATCGTTAGAAAAATCGACCAAGACAAAACCCTCAGATGTCTTCAAAATACTGATCTCCTTCTGTAGAAGCTCTCCTCGTGGATAATGGGTCGCCCTGTGATGGAGTTAATTCTGGCGTCAATAAAAGTTCCAACAGAAGTGTAGCAGTACAAGCAGCCAACGAGAATGCCTCCAAGGTGTCCCACAAATGATGCATTGGGAACAAGAAGGTGAATCATCACGAGCTCTACCCACACCGCAAATTTACTGGGGACTCGGAAGCCGCCGATGTTATGCAGTCTGTCGTGCTCTTCGCACACGACAATGACTTTTAGGGCGAAGAGCACTCCGGAGAAGCCAATGGCGCAAGTTGTGAGGTAGCCGTAATCACCTGTGTTACAAAAATTGTCGTTTTATCTCGTGAAAATTTGGGGAACTCATGTTTTTTATCTCAAATAAAAATTGTCTTGACAAAATGAGATTTAAAAAAAAATTGCGTAACTGGATTCAGATTTTTTGTTTGGAAATTGTGTATTAATTTGTTATGTGGTTTTATACCTGTGACTTGAGTGAGGCCCCACGAGAGCCCAACATACATGGCACTGCATCCCATCGAAAGAATTCCCAAAAGAATGCCAAAATTGGCGGTACCGTACATGGGCTCCAGATAGGACCCCTTCAATATGAACGATATCATGTTGTAGTATAAGTGCATATCCGAGCCATGTTCGAAATTGGACATGAAGAAGGACTTCCAGTCCTTGTACTTCAGAATTTTTACGGCTGATATGCAGACATCTTCGGAGTTCCAGGGTACCTGGATAACGCCAATATACAGGAGCGCCTGCAAATAGTTTCCAAGATTAAAACTGAGAATTTGCGAATGGAGGGAATCATTGACGTTTCCATGACTGATTATCTTCGGCAATAAAATTAGTCAATTAACTCCATATCTTACTTGTCCAATAATCGTGGCCAAGGTCACCGGTGGAATTTTATCAATTCCGTAATTAACTGCTTGCATTCCCAGCAAATACAATCCATATTCTAACCCCTGTTGTCTTCTCCTCCCAGGTCTCATTTTCCTCGTTACGTCGCAGCAATTTTACACGTTTAATCAACGATTGTGCACTGTCAATTCCTTAAACCAGAAACTCCAATAAATGCGACTGTTGTACTTGCACCTAAGCATTTGACTGTTTAGTTTTTTTGTGGAGGAGAAAATACCGGGAAGTGACTTGTCTCGTGAGCTTCAATATCTGACGAAACCTCACAGACTGTTGAATTGCACATTTGTACCACGTGGTCCAATCCACGCTGGGCACATGCGCACTGACGTCAGTTTGAAAGTGAATGTCATCGGTGAAGATTGTGAAATTAGGCTCATTAGCATTCGCAAAAGAGGATTATAGTTGATTGGTTAAAAAAAATGAGCGCATCGAGAGGAGTTCAAAATCTACATTTGGTCAGTAATTTTAATTGTGACATTCACAATTTGAATTTTCTCCTTGTGCTCTCCTCTTTGCTTAAAAATCTTGTACGAAGATACTATCAAAAAAAAAAAATACGATGTGATTTATCAGATTACATATATTCTTGGGTATGGTTCGCGCGCGTAATTTTCGCGCGCTTTTCCAGACGAGATCGGTGGCGCGTGCTTCGCACGCGCAGTTCCGTTTTCCGCCGCGCTCACTGGTGTCGTGTTGGTTTCGGTCTTACGGTTTTCGATATCCATCGATAGTTCCTTTCCTCCTTCCTTTTTACTACACGATCATTTTTGGAGATAAGAATCAAGAACTCGTATGGCGTTTCAACAATGCTTTATGATATCTAGAATGAAAGGTGAGCCTGGAATAATCTCTTGAAATTATTAGAATTTTATTGATCCATTTTATCTATTTTTCTCCATAAGGATATGCATAGATCACATCTAGCCACCGCATTATGATACTGGAACAAGTCATAACACTGTGAAGGTCGGGTCACTCAGTACTATTTTCGCAGGTGATAGGATCCACGGCATCACTGCATTGCCAAGAAGACTGTGAAGTAAGAAATTGCTGTCTTCAGAATCTGCAAAGTGGAGAAAAAATGGAATAAATGGGACGTGAGTGTGACCCCGACGGGTCGCATCTATAACTTTCCGATAGTATATGTGTGTGACGATACACGTATGAAGTCAAGTTGTATATCAGTTACCAAATTCGGCTATTGATCGATTATTATGATTGTTTGTCGATATCTCGTAAAATATGAGGCTTAGAAAAAAAAGTAATATAGTATGATATATGTAGTTGAACGTGGGGAACCACTTTTATTTGACTCTATTTCTCGTATCTATCACCGTTCTCCAGATACAGCCTTATAAACAGATGGAATTGTTAATGAGAATTGAAGGAATTGTTTTTCAACATTGAGACTTTGACTGTGTCAAAGGGGAAACCAATCGATTGTGCCGTTTACCGGGCACCGTTTCTACACACCACACACACACAAACACATACGAACATGTTTCAGAATACTTGTCAGCATGTCGTCGAAGCTCGAGAAAAGTGAGAATTTCGGGGAAATTTCACTTTTGATTTTAAGGGTGATTACGATAATTTCCCCGAGCTCGGGAAGTTAAAAATTAATTCGACTTTTTCGACCGAAAATCGCCCTAAATGTCTTCCTGGAGTTCCGCTCATAGGGTATAGACGTGCAGGGGGCCAAAAATTCGATTTTAAAAAATTTAAGGTTGCCTCCCCATAACGTCCCAATGTTAAATTTGGCCAAAATCGAAAAAAATTAATTTCAATTTTTCGACCCAAAATCGACGGAAATATCTTCTAGGGGTTTCTATTGGATAGTATCAACGCACACGGGACCAAAAATTCAATTTTAAAAAATCTAAGTTTGCCTCCCCATAAGACCCCAATGTTAAATTTGGCCAAAATCGAAAAAAATTAATTTCAATTTTTCGACCCAAAATCGACGGAAATATCTTCTAGGGGTTTCTATTGGATAGTATCAACGCACACGGGACCAAAAATTCAATTTAAAAAAATCTAAGTTTGCCTCCCCATAAGACCCCAATGTTAAATTTGGCCAAAATCGAAAAAAATTAATTTCAATTTTTCGACCCAAAATCGACGGAAATATCTTCTAGGGGTTCCTATTGGATAGTATCAACGCACACGGGACCAAAAATTCAATTTTAAAAAATTTAAGTTTGCCTCCCCATAAGGTCCCAATGTTAAACTTGGCCAAAATCGAAAAAAATTAATTTCAATTTTTCGAGCCAAAATCGACGGAAATATCTTCTAGGGGTTCCTATTGGATAGTATTAACGCACACGGCGCCAAAAATTCAATTTTAAAAAATCTAAGTTTGCCTCCCCATAAGACCCCAATGTTAAATTTGGCCAAAATCGAAAAAAATTAATTTCAATTTTTCGAGCCAAAATCGACGGAAATATCTTCTAGGGGTTCCTATTGGATAGTATCAACGCACACGGGACCAAAAATTCAATTTAAAAAAATTTAAGTTTGCCTCCCCATAAGACCCTAATGTTAAATTTGGCCAAAATCGAAAAAAATTAATTTCAATTTTTCGAGCCAAAATCGACGGAAATATCTTCTAGGGGTTCCTATTGGATAGTATCAACGCACACGGGACCAAAAATTCAATTTTAAAAAATCTAAGTTTGCCTCCCCATAAGGTCCCAATATTAAACTTGGCCAAAATCGAAAAAAATTAATTTCAATTTTTCGAGCCAAAATCGACGGAAATATCTTCTAGGGGTTCCTATTGGATGGTATCAACGCACACGGGACCAAAAATTCAATTTTAAAAAATTTAAGTTTGCCTCCCCATAAGACCCCAATGTTAAATTTGGCCAAAATCGAAAAAAATTAATTTCAATTTTTCGAGCCAAAATCGACGGAAATATCTTCTAGGGGTTCCTATTGGATAGTATCAACGCACACGGGACCAAAAATTCAATTTTAAAAAATCTAAGTTTGCCTCCCCATAAGGTCCCAATATTAAACTTGGCCAAAATCGAAAAAAATTAATTTCAATTTTTCGAGCCAAAATCGACGGAAATATCTTCTAGGGGTTCCTATTGGATGGTATCAACGCACACGGGACCAAAAATTCAATTTTAAAAAATTTAAGTTTGCCTCCCCATAAGACCCCAATGTTAAATTTGGCCAAAATCGAAAAAAATTAATTTCAATTTTTCGAGCCAAAATCGACGGAAATATCTTCTAGGGGTTCCTATTGGATAGTATCAACGCACACGGGACCAAAAATTCAATTTAAAAAAATTTAAGTTTGCCTCCCCATAAGACCCTAATGTTAAATTTGGCCAAAATCGAAAAAAATTAATTTCAATTTTTCGAGCCAAAATCGACGGAAATATCTTCTAGGGGTTCCTATTGGATAGTATCAACGCACACGGGACCAAAAATTCAATTTAAAAAAATTTAAGTTTGCCTCCCCATAAGACCCTAATGTTAAATTTGGCCAAAATCGAAAAAAATTAATTTCAATTTTTCGAGCCAAAATCGACGGAAATATCTTCTAGGGGTTCCTATTGGATAGTATCAACGCACACGGGACCAAAAATTCAATTTTAAAAAATCTAAGTTTGCCTCCCCATAAGGTCCCAATATTAAACTTGGCCAAAATCGAAAAAAATTAATTTCAATTTTTCGAGCCAAAATCGACGGAAATATCTTCTAGGGGTTCCTATTGGATGGTATCAACGCACACGGGACCAAAAATTCAATTTTAAAAAATTTAAGTTTGCCTCCCCATAAGACCCCAATGTTAAATTTGGCCAAAATCGAAAAAAATTAATTTCAATTTTTCGAGCCAAAATCGACGGAAATATCTTCTAGGGGTTCCTATTGGATAGTATCAACGCACACGGGACCAAAAATTCAATTTAAAAAAATTTAAGTTTGCCTCCCCATAAGACCCTAATGTTAAATTTGGCCAAAATCGAAAAAAATTAATTTCAATTTTTCGAGCCAAAATCGACGGAAATATCTTCTAGGGGTTCCTATTGGATAGTATCAACGCACACGGGACCAAAAATTCAATTTAAAAAAATTTAAGTTTGCCTCCCCATAAGACCCTAATGTTAAATTTGGCCAAAATCGAAAAAAATTAATTTCAATTTTTCGAGCCAAAATCGACGGAAATATCTTCTAGGGGTTCCTATTGGATAGTATCAACGCACACGGGACCAAAAATTCAATTTTAAAAAATCTAAGTTTGCCTCCCCATAAGGTCCCAATATTAAACTTGGCCAAAATCGAAAAAAATTAATTTCAATTTTTCGAGCCAAAATCGACGGAAATATCTTCTAGGGGTTCCTATTGGATGGTATCAACGCACACGGGACCAAAAATTCAATTTTAAAAAATTTAAGTTTGCCTCCCCATAAGACCCTAATGTTAAATTTGGCCAAAATCGAAAAAAATTAATTTCAATTTTTCGAGCCAAAATCGACGGAAATATCTTCTAGGGGTTCCTATTGGATAGTATCAACGCACACGGGACCAAAAATTCAATTTTAAAAAATTTAAGTTTGCCTCCCCATAAGGTCCCAATATTAAACTTGGCCAAAATCGAAAAAAATTAATTTCAAGTTTTCGACCCAAAATCGACGGAAATATCTTCTAGGTGTTCCTATTGGATAGTATCAACGCACACGGGACCAAAAATTCAATTTTAAAAAATCTAAGTTTGCCTCCCCATAAGACCCCAATGTTAACTTTGGCCAAAATCGGGAAAAATTAATTTCAATTTTTCGACTCAAAATCGACGGAAATATCTTCTAGGGGTTCCTATTGGATAGTATCAACGCACACGGGACCAAAAATTCATTTTCAAAAAACTTAAGTTTGCCTCCCCATAAGACCCCAATGTTAAATTTGGCCACAATCGAAAAAAAATCATTTCAATTTTTCGACCCAAAATCGACGGAAATATCTTCTAGGGGTTCCTCTCTATCAAGCTAAATCAATGGACACATTTCCAATGACATTTTTTGATGAGTGATATTGTGTCCCATACTAATCCATCCTTGTTCGCCCGGTAGTTTTCAATTGACAATCACCCTCATTAGTACTCGATGTCGACATCGATATATCGCACAATCAAATAAAGTTCGGATGACTATCTATGCAATCTATCATCCGACACACACTTTCGAATAAACCGGCAGCGGTTAGAAGAATTCACTGACTTCATACTAGGCAAATAACTAATTATCCAACTAACTTCCCCAACAGACTCCACAATCTTACCAGTATGTATGTGTTCAAATTCATGGCCATAATCTTGCCTGCAGTCAATGTAATCGGAGCATGAATTCTCATAAATATCAAAGGTATCAGTCTCTGAGTTTTTTTCGAAGCGGTATACCACTTAGCATGCGTACTGAAAAGTCACAATCAAATTGAACATACAATCATAACTATGAATCTACAAAATAGGGAAATTGCAAGTTATTTTTCTATTCGTAACCATATAATCGCCAATTAAGAAAAATACAAGTAAACAATTTTTTTAATTGTTGTCCTTCGATCACCAAATATTCATTAGAACAATTGTATTTTTCAAACACTTTGAGCGCAGCTGTCACGTCACGAAAGTGCCTTTTCCCGCGACAGCCAATTACAGCCCATCTTTAACGGGACTGGAGGGGGGAGAACCAATAAAAACTCTACGAATGCGCGCACCTTTTTGTGACGCTGAAAATTGATTTTTTTTTAATTTACGATTTTTCTATCATTGATTCCAGGATGTTGAGGAAGGACTGCAAGAAATTTCATGTGAGGGACTACTTGCTAGGTGTTAATGAGCCTGTCAACGGGGTTAGTGGCCAAATGTGTCGGCAAGTTCCCTATTGAGCTTACAGCTGTTCTCCGAGTTCAACACTAGCATCCATCACTAGTTGGGCTGCTAAGCAATCGACAAAAAGATGTACCATCTGCACCACCACATAGACAATGTATTTAAGGACTTTCTCCATGGCATTCAGGTTTCGCATCAGCTAGAACATCAGCATATTGAATAACATTATTAAGAACCACCTTATCAAGCACAATTTTACCTGCACCCCTGTTATGCTCATCAGAATCATATTCAACCCAATGATTCCGAAGAAAGACCAAACATAAACGTCCCTAATGTCCTCTGTGAAACTGATGTTCCGTATGTTCAGCAAAGGTAAATTGGAATTAGCAGGTATGATTACCTTATCGCAAGCTTGTGAATCATAGCGCATCTTCTGATATACTCAAAACTGGACTCTCCAATGTCAGACTCTGTTGCAGGTGGCAAGCGTTCAATCGCATACCTTCAACGAAAACACAGTTCTCTTAAAGATCCAACGACATCGCAGTCTACGTCCAACGTTAAACCCTACCCCAGTCCTTTGAACAATCCGTAAGCATGTGCCACACACATGAATAGTAATATGTCGCAAGCAACTAGGACCGTCATATTTACGACGGTGCAAAATGAAAAACCTAGGAAAAGTGGGTAATACCACCTGTCTAGATCAATCGTACCAGTATCCGATGGTACTGAGAAGCGATTAATTACAGTTGTGTTAGAATAAAATATTGCCGAAATTGCTCTTTGCTGCAAAGGCTCGGTTATGAAAATCGTTCCACCTGAGTAGAATCCTACTGCAAAGATAATTGTTCAAATGTGGGAGTTCTTGTGCGAAGGGATCATTTGGGTGGTGTTGTAATGAGGATTTGATTTCCCACATTTTGAACCAAACCCTGGTAGTATCAATTAACCCAAATTGTACCTTTGCACGTGGACCACCCATATATATGCAGAGGGGACTTGAGTAAAAATAAATAGAGGAATTATCATTACAGAAAGAAGCTCACTCAAATACATCATCGAAAGTTTTCTGCCACAATCAGTATAGTACTCCAGCATCTGATGTCCATTATTCACCGGGAAAATGCGCCAGTGTTCACGAATTTGTTTCAGAAGATAAGTCAACTAGAATTGAACTGAAAGGTGATCATCACTCCCAGTAATTCCAACCATTACTTACCTTTTTGAAGTGCCAACAATTGTTTACCATTTTTACAATAAGCAATATGTTCACGATGAGCTGAATGAGAGCATCTAACACAACTGATAGTTCATCTCGCTGTTTCCAAGCAGCTAGGGTCTGCAAAAGATTGTGTCCATTTGGAGATGATGCTATTATGGATTCAAATTGTCTATCTCAATACCTGTGATATAATTTGAATGCAGATGATAAGAACTATCAAAATTCTCAGGATGATTAGGTCCCGTTTGGATTGGAAAGGCCATTGACCTACAACCGTCGTAACTGTTTTTACATGTTTGTAGAAGGGATGATTCCAAAAATCGAGAGTTCGTCCCATGTTGTGCAGAGCTGAAGAATCAGCTTCAGCAACTATGCCTGCACATGTAGGAAACTTTGGACGTATTTGGCTAATTCGTTTGCTGGCGTTGTTTCATGTGGGTTCACGGAACCGGTCGTCCATTGATACCTAGGGTCAATCCCACTTTACTTAAACACTAACTGATTTTAAGGATATTCCACCTATATTGGCGAAGATATAAGAATTGCTTGAAATTTTGACATAATGTTTTTGAAGCGGTAACAGATGCCTCTATGAAATTTGAGATTGATTCACAACACCGTTTTGTAGTTATTAATTATCAAAGTTCTCAATTAACACGGCCTCTTATGGGAAAAATAAAAATTTCTGTAAATACAGTTCGAAATATAAAAATTTGTTGAAATTTTGAAAATTTACTATTGAAGCAGATATAAAACGATCGTAAAAATTTCATGACGATTGACTAAAATTTTTTTCATTCATTTGTTTAAACAATATAATATTGATTCGCAAAATCAAATACAATATAATAATTTTCTATTGCTATCACTTCAACTAATTATCGCATTGAGATATTAATTGAAAATTATGGGCGATAAATATAACGAATTATAGAAAGCGTCATAAACTTTTGTTTTGACTATACGTGTTGAATATCCTTAACACGGTTTGATTGCAATAAATTTTCCTTTGCGCAATCAGATATTCAATACAGTGAATACAATGGTGTGTTATCAAATGATCTACGAAGTCAGGTCTGAGCAGTTAGGTAGCTATCAATGGACCATCCAGTTGTTCTCCAACGCTACTACTGGGAGATAGTTACCGAGCCTGTGCAATATCAATCCAATGCTTCTATCACCGTGGATCTCCCTTATTCCCTCCCTACTCGTCATTCCGCAATGAACACCGCTACATTTTCACCGAGGCTTCGACTTTCCCCACTCATTATTAATGTACTAAGTACGGTTGTCGGCGTGGAAACGCCATCTGCTATTGACAATGATTGGTATTAAATTTTCAAATACTGCGGGCGAGAAGGGCTTGTTTGCAAATATTTTCACTCGATATTCACCTGTCAGTAATGTAACGATACGAAGTGTGAAAAATAGAAACAGAGTCTACGACCTCGATGAGAGGGTGAATAAGAAAAAATACAATTGAATGACAGTGAGTCGCGGGGGAAAAGTCTTTTACTCACTGTTCAGTTTTCGATAGATCCTGCATGTGTAGATTGCGTTCCATAGTTTAGATATGAAGTATGCGCGCTATCAACCTCCATTTGGTAACTCCAGATTGGACAACTTGTACAATAAGCATGGACAGAACTTTTGAGGATTTTTGTTGCTCCCTGGAATTGGTGTTCTGCATTTTAAGGGAAGATTAAAAATGCACCAATCATGGATTCTCGCATCCATGTAAATCCTTTATTTTCTCATAAAAACTCGAATAATAAAATTACATTCAATAAAGCATTCGATCGTCCGATTCGGTAAATAAATAAACACAATGCAACATGAGCCTCCTCTCGCGATGTTAATTCCCCGAGACTCCCGACTTGTTAATAAATATAAAATCTCAAAAAAAAAAAAATAATCAAGTATCAGCTGGAGAAGCCCGGGTTAGTGTGTTCAATGACGCAGCGTCTGCAGTAGTTTTTCACTGCTCTGTATCCCACCTTGCTCACCCTAGGACACTCCCCAATGTTAAGTTGCCTGAGACCCCTGACGTAATAAGCAAGGGCCTCGAGGCCCGCATCAGTGACCCTCTCGCACCCGCAGAGAGACAATTTCTTCAGATTGGGGCATCCCGTGGAGAGTGCTTCCAGGGTAGTATCTCCCACATCGCACTTACCAAGGTCTAGAGCCCGAAGTCTCGGACAGCCTCTGGCCAAGGCGATGGTTGCCGAGTCACTCAGAGCTTCACAACCCCTTGCGTTCAAATACCTGTGGTAATTTACAAATAGAAGTTAATGATATTCCACCTATATTGGCGAAGATGTACGAATTGCTTGCAATTTTGACATAATGTTTTTGAAGCGATAACAGATGCCTGTATGAAATTTGAGATTGGTTCACAACACCGTTTTGTTGTTATTAATTATCAAACTTCTCAATTAACACGGCCTCTTATGGGAAAAATAAAAATTTCTGTAAATACAGTTCAAAATATAAAAATTTGTTGAAATTTTGAAAATTTACTATTGAAGCAGATATAAAACGATGGTAAGAATTTCATGACGATTGACTAAAAATTTTTTTCATTAATTTGTTTAAACAATATAATATTGATTCGCAAAATCAAATACAATATAATAATTTTCTATGGCTATCACTTCAACCAATTAACGCATTGAAATATTAATTGAAAATTATTGACGATAAATATACCGAATTATAGAAAGGGTCATAAACTTTTGTTTTGACTATACGGGTTGACTATCCTTAATACATTTCATTTTTTATTTCAAGGAGTTAATAGATAATTTTAAGGAAAAATATTTTTCACAATTTTTTGGTTGTAGAGATTGCATTGTAGATTTTTTTTTTCTTGTCACTTCACTGTAAACCAGCTCATTCTCGAGCTGGAAGGAAAGTACCTCTGGGAGTTTAGCAAAAAACTTAAAAAAGCCAAAAAGAAAAGTTGCGGTATACCTGAGCTTGTAGCAGTGCCTGGCGACCACGAGTAGGCCAGCATCTGACACTTTATCGCATTTTCCTACGGAGAAGTAGCGCAGTGAGGGTCCCAGCCTCGCTGCCAACTCTCGAACACCAAAGTCTGTTACCCTGGAGCAGTCCGAGACGGACAATTGACGGAGACTTGTACAGTACGATGCCACGGAAACGAGGCTGGCGTCTGTGATCTTGGCACACCGACGCAGGTAGAGGAGGCCCAGCTGCGGCATCTGAGAAAGGGTCATAACGAGACCTGAATCATCAACGCTGTGACAATCGCTCAGATCCAGGGACTCCAGTTGAGTGGGACCAACGTGGCAGTAAGCGCGTGTAACATTGAAACATCCGGTAAGATCTAGTTCCTTCAGGTGCACGCAGTTATCCAGAATCGTCGAGACATTGACGTCTGTGAGCTTTCGCGAATGGCGGAGGGACAGGGAGATCAGACTGTAAAAAAGCACAAAAGTTACGTATTGGGTAGTGATTAAACTACCTCTTCCGCCTTGTACTGATAGAAAAAATCTCTGACACCAAGAATCCATTCTCTTGAGACAAGAGATTTTCTTTGCAAAGGCCAAATTCTCCAATTGGGCGGGAAATCCTCCACATGAGGATGTTCGAATGAGTTCCAAATGTTACTCGAACTTTACATTACGCGGTGAATACGTCATATATCGACATGTGCTAAGTTTATACAGAAAAAAGGGAAAATTTAAATTAATAACAAAAATATAATTTTAGAAAGAGACATTCAATAAACTGATATGTAACATACTCATTCGCAAATATCTAACTATCGTAAAACATAAGAATTATAATAGACGGCACGAGGTACAAATGCCGCTCAGATTTGAGCATTCGAAAACAAATCTCTTGTCTCAAGAGAATGGATTTTTGGTGTCACAGATTTTTTCTATCAGTGTGTAGTTTTCCTCATTCGGGGACTGGTATTAACCCGGGTCCGAGCTTGGAAAAGTAAAAGTCACGACGGAAAAATGTTGTCCAGGCTGTCGTTCTGGGGACTTTTTGCTCGCGCAAAGTTTGCGCTCGAGACGAAGCCGAGAGCAGGCAAGGCCCCAGAATGACAGTCTGGGAATATACTATTTCATAACTGATGTCTTCATACTATAGTAAAGCGCATGTTCGAGTCTTATATTAATGTGGCCCAAGCTCAATCTTCCAACACTATATTAGGAAACGATTTGATACGTTTCTTCAAATACTTTTGAAGTCATCATATTCTGGTAGACTTCATCATTAAAATGTTTGTTTGGATGTTTCAATTTTTCCCATAATTTTGTTATATGGAAGGGCATCTTGAACATTTTTATTTCTGTATGAATGCCAATCACAAAATTCGTTGCCAATCAATCAAGCTGACTTGGTAGGAAATGCACCCATATGTGAGCTACCTGGAGAAGGGCAGGAGGGAAAATGCCCCTGTGAAGCCAGTAGAGCCTTCAATGATGAGTCGGCGGATTGCGGAGTGACAGCCACGTCGTGCAATTGATCGTAGAGCTGTAGTGGCATTTTCCTGACAGCGGATTTCTACTTCACGCCACAAGGAAGGATGCCACGCAATTTCCCAGAGACGGCGGCACGTCTGGCCCAAAGTGCAGCGCTCGCGAGTTGATAGCCAGTGGAGGATCTTCAGAAGGAGTTTGTCCTCGAGGTGGATGAGGTTAACATTGTGAATGGGTGTGGAGAAGCGCTTTGGGTGGAGATGGTGGGGGTGGCGGAGGCGTGGTGAGGGGAGGGAGGGGGAGGACGAAGATCGACAGGGGTTGTTGTCGAGGGTGTGGTACCCCAGGTCGATCGAGTCCGGCGTTGGAGAGTACAGGGAGAGCTTCTGCAGCTGGTGGGTGATCGAACGATCCGGGGATATGAGCAGGGGGTACGGGCTATCCATTCCATTATTTGATCTGCAACAAAATTTTTTATATTTACTTTATTGCATCCAACTAGTGATCCATCCGGGTCAGACGAAAAAAATCTTCATTTGCAATTCCCGCCAAAGGTTTTTCCAACTTTTCTCTGCAACTTTATGTCTTTAAAAATTTTCCTTTGAAAATTGATTTGCATTTTTGATTTTTAAATTTTTGGATTTTGGATTTTTGGATTTTGGATTTTCCTTGGAAAATTGTATAGATAGATCGATATATAAGTTTCAGAATATCATCAGCACTTGCCAATCTATGAAATTTTCGATGCCTACTTAAAACCACGGAGATTGCAATGTTTTCCGCGAAATTTCTGCACAACCTCCTCGTAAGGAAGCACTAAAGCGATCGAGTAAGTCACGCCATGAATTATGTTTCGTGTCTCACTGAACATCCTTATATGGACCAATGACTGAGCACATCATTCAAGAATGTTCTACATCTGTCAATGTTCGCTGTCAATTCACGATTTCCCGCGGACTATGAACTGTAAAAATCCCATTTACTTTGATATTTTTTTGTGCGTGCTTTGTACGAAAGATGAAGTAACCAATAATGTTATCACCTAACATCTGTTTACTTTTTGCAACCGATCGATAGATCCCAGCAATGAACAATTGACGAAAATTGGCGGATGTGCATAGCATGTCCTTAATATTCCGTTGAGGTAAAATGGTTCCAAACAATTTTATCATTGGAAAAAAATTGCAATTAATTACCTGGATCAAATTAGAAAGGACAATGACCATCGATGGCGCATGACATAACTCAGCCTCTCCGTCACAATCACCACCATCTTGATCTTACATTCCAAATATAAGTCTCAAGCAGTTGGAATGTGGCCTCAACAAGTCCTCCCATTCACCTTGGTGCCACCTTTTGTTCCCACAATTTTCCCGCAATTGTTATCTAAAACAATGTCCCAGGGGACTTTCCGGCCTAATGGGCCAGCTACCCCAATTCAATGACCATTAACTTCAATTTGCGATGTAAACCAAGTTGGTATTTCACGTATACGCGGGTGTCAGAATGTCACTTATGCCCCGAGAAGGCCCGAACCAATCTCCGGGCCCGATCTGGCCCGATTGATTCCAACGACGGAGTGGGGGAACTCGGAGGTACCCTTTCTTGGGTTTAATCGTAACTGCGCATGCGCAGTCAAGTCGATAAATTGCCCTCAGGGGGTCGCGGTCTTCAAGTGCCACTGACCCGTGTCTAGAGACGGCAAATTTCTCTGTCATTCTTTAATTGAGAATGCTCAGTCATATCTACCACTTTTCACTGTCCATCGAACATTCCACATTAATTATTAACCATTGATATAACTACATATATAGATAATGTTACGAATTTGGTATACAAGTTTTATGCAATTTTCGAGATTTATTAGTTTTCTTCTTTTTATATAATTAAGTTTTTGGAAGTTGTTCAATAGTTCCGTTTCCGGGTCAAACCTGTACCTTCTCCATCGAACTTAGCGCTTATAGAATTACCGCTTCCACCGCTGAACCGTCAATTCGTTGCCATGACGACCTGGCATCCGCGCTATTCCGTATGTCTATTTTCGGCTAAAAGTCGGCGAAAAATATCACTCCAGAATTCATTGAATATTTGAAAACTAATCGTTTGAGGTAATCAAGGGTTACAAGGATTTGTTTATCCGACACCAGAAAAAAATCTCGGCAGGAAGAGTCCAGTTTTTTTTGCAAACGCCCAATTGTCCGCATGAGGATGTTCGAATTAGTATCCACTGTTACTGGAATTTTGCGTCACGTGGTAAATATATCATACATACGCATGCGCAAAGTGTATACCGAAAAAGGGAAAATTTTGATTGATAAAAAAAAGCATAATTTTGGAGCGCGATATTCATAACTTGATATATGTGTCATATCCGCGTTGTTAAATATCTCTCGTAAGACATGAGAATTATAATTGACAGTGTGAGGTACAAATGCTGCTCAGCTTGAAGCATTCGAAGACAATTCTGTCTCAAGAGAATGGATTCTGCGCGTCACTGATTTTTCCCGCCCAAAAGGTGTACTATGTAGTGAGTATATATATATATATATATAGTCCATCAGTCGCAACTGGTAAAAGTCACATGACCAAGAATAATGTGAGACACCAAATGTCAGATGCAAATACAAAAGCTGGACTAAATATATATATGTTCTTTTCCATGTTTACAGAATGTTTTTTTTTCCTATCAGGAAGTTATATTTTCTTTCAGCTATTTGTTATAAGTCAACAAGTTGAAAGTAAGTTTTTTGTAATTTCAAATTGTCACGTGATCAGGACTGTCGATCATGCAGAAATCTGGACCACGTGCAAGACAGATCTTTTTTTTCCCAACAAAATTCCTCCGGCTTTTATGCAAAAAACAGTCGCAATGACGTCTTTGCGATTAGGTAATTGGATTTCGAAACTGTTTTTATCCACGGTGATTCCTCCAGCAGAGCTGATAAAGATGTTTGCCCCATTTGTATTCAATAGAGATAATATTTTGGTAGGGGGAAAAATTTTTCGTCCAACCACAAATTCAGCTATGTCTCACTCATATTCGAGGCCCTCAGACACTTGTTGGGCTTGCCGTCGTACGCACGTTTTTAGAGAAAACCGGTATTACAAGTATTTTTGGATATTTCGTCGATTCATCGAAAATCAGTTTTTTTTTAATACGCAGGTGATATTAATCTCAGCATGGCTGGCAATTTGGGTGAGACATTCACAATTTTTATCAAAATTTTTTTCAATAAATTATGGCGAATACATTTCTAGATCCGGATGACCTTGGAATTAATGTCAATTTATTCCTGATTTTTTTCCGTGGGAAATAATCTGTTCGCAAATTCAAGAGATGCCAAGTTCTTTCGTTGTGGATTTGAAAATTCTGTCAGATTTTTATATATAGATATATGCATTTGGATACATCATGTGAGGGAAAGTAACTAATTGATTTTAGTTTATGAGTTTGCTGTCACACATTTTTTTTGTGAGTCTAGAATGACCGAAAAAAAAAGAGTTTTCTTGACAGAAAACTCCGGAAAAAATTCGTGTGTGCAATGCACGTGTGTGTATGTTTTGCATATTTTTCATGATTTTTCAGGGCCAGTTCTCGGTCAAGTTAACCGCGGTTGATCAGGAGTTAAGTTAAAGTTGAGCGTTGTGATTGGTCGGATTTAAATTTTCGACCAATCAGAAGGCTTAACGGCGAAATTAAATATGGCGCTCACTACCCAAAAACTGGCCCTTATAATGTCACATGACTGTTGTTTTTTTTGTTCATATTCTTCTGTACAATAATTAAAAATTGGAAACATGCAGTTGTTAGAATTCGAGGAGGGAATTCAAATAAGAGCAGACATTATTGAATAGAATTTGTGTGGCTTTTATTGTATGATTTTCAATTGCCATTAATGTTGCAGCCCTTTTGAGTGTCTCTGACAAGACGAACCTCCTTCCCTTTGCCAAGAAGCTCCACGAGTTTGGATTGACCTTGGTAGCCTCCGGAGGAACCGCCAACTCATTGAGGGATGCTGGTCTTCCAGTTAAAGATGTTTCTGATATCACAGGAGCTCCGGAAATGCTGGGGGGTCGAGTTAAAACCCTTCACCCAGCTGTCCATGCTGGTAACCATCGTCCAATTTTTTAAAAAATCTGAAAGTATTTATTTTTCGAGTTTTTAAAAAATTTTGGAATTAAATTTTTTTTTTGGAACTTTCGTCATTTGCGATTCGTAGAAATATTTTTTTTTTTACATTTTTCTTATATATATTTCAATTTTCGAATTTGTTGGAATTTCTGGACATTGTTTCATTCATAAAATTTTTTGTTGAACTTGCAAAAAAATTGAGCTCTTTCAAACTTTAAAAATTGTGAAAATTCTATTTTTATTTTTTTGCAAAAATTTCGCAGTTTCAAAATTTTGAAAAACGAAAAAAAAAAAAACAATTAGTTCATACGTATACATATTCATTGGATTAATTGAGAAAAAACACTTAGGAATCTTGGCGAGACTTTCTGATGCCGACAGAGCCGACATGACGCGCCAACAGTTTGATTACATTAGAGTTGTCGTATGTAATCTGTATCCCTTCGTGAAGACTGTGAGCAAGCCCGATGTTACAATCGCCGATGCAGTGGAGAATATTGACATCGGTGGTGTGACACTACTGAGAGCTGCTGCTAAGAATCACGCTCGGGTCACAGTAATCTGCGACCCCTGCGATTATGAAAAGGTCATCTCTGAGATGGAACTGTCGGCTGAAAAAGACACATCTTCAACGACAAGGTACATTGGATAAATGATTGTACTCTGAGAAAAAAGTCGACACTAGAATCTTACGATTATGTTTTTTTTCCTGAGTAGAAAAGAAATTACCTAAAATTTTTATCTTCTGTCCTCGAAGTCTGTAAAAAAAAAAAAAAATTTTAAACCCCCAAATCCAAAGAATTGGTCCAATACCTCTGTTAGAGTCCATCCAATCCGACATACAGTAACACCCAGTACTTAAGGGTATTCCACCTATATTGGCGAAGATGTACGAATTGCTTGAAATTTTGACATGTTTTTGAAGCGATAACAGATGCCTGTATGAAATTTGAGACTGATTCACAACACCGTTTTGTAGTTATTAATTATCAAACTTTTCAATTAATACGGACTCTTCTGGGAAAAATAAAAATTTCTGTAAATACAGTTCAAAATGTACGAATGTGTTGAAATTTGGAAAATTTACTATTGAAGCAAATATAAAACGATGGTAAAAATTTCATGACGATTGACTAAAATTTTTTTTCATTAATTTGTTTAAACAATATAATATTGATTCGCCAAATCAAATACAATATAATAATTTTCTATGGCTATCACTTCAACTAATTATCGCATTGAAATATTAATTGAAAATTATTGGCGATAAATATAACGAATTATAGAAAGGGTCATAAACTTTTGTTTTGACTATACGGGTTGAATATCCTTAACCAGCATTCGCTCTGCAACTTGAACATTGTCAATTGCATATTTCAGACAAGTCCTCGCGCTGAAGGCCTTCACGCACACAGCCCAGTACGACGACGCAATATCCGACTACTTCCGGCGGCAGTACAGTCCCGGGGGTTCCCAGCTCTCCCTGCGTTACGGCATGAACCCCCACCAGAAGCCCGCGCAAATTTTCACAACCCTGGAGAAGCTTCCACTGACTGTGGTGAATGGTTCTCCAGGCTTCATCAACCTCTGTGACGCCCTAAATGCTTATCAATTGGTCAAGGAATTGCGCGGAGCATTGGATCTGCCAGCGGCAACTTCCTTCAAGCACGTTAGCCCTGCTGGTGCAGCTGTGGCTGTTCCCCTGGATCCTGTGCAGGCAAAACTTTGCCAAGTAGATGACATTTTCGAGCAGCTATCGCCATTGGCTACTGCTTACGCGAGGGCCCGCGGAGCAGACAGAATGTCCAGTTTTGGAGATTTTGTCGCACTTTCTGATATATGCGACGTTCCCACAGCTAAGATCATCTCCAGGGAGGTGTCCGATGGAATCATTGCACCTGGATACACTCCAGAGGCACTGGAAATCCTCAAGAAGAAGAAGAATGGGGGCTACTGTGTTCTGCAGATTGATCCAGAGTATACGCCTAGCCCACTTGAACGTAAAACACTGTTTGGCTTGACTATGGAACAACCTCGCAATAATGCTGTCGTGGACAAGGTATGGATTAAGTTTATTTTTTACCCTTCCCACGATTTTTTATGGGAAATAAGATGATACGAAATTGAAAAAGAAAAAACTGTCCTTGTTATTTATTCATGTTTATGTGTTGTTCTTTAGTTTGTTTCAATTGATTCAATTCATTGGATTAATTAAATTGATAGAAAAATTAATAAAAATAATTTTTTTATTCTTTAATTTAAAAAAAATAATTAAAAAAAAGTAATTAAAAAAAATTAATTGAAAGAAAAATCTGATTTGGTGAAACTAGACAATAAAAATCTAAATCTGCTATTTTTTGTATACCAGAACACATTCAGCAATATTGTCAGCGCAAATACAAATCTGACTGAGGCTGGACGCAGAGATCTCATCGTAGCTATGATTGCAGTGAAGTACACACAGAGTAATTCTGTTTGCTATGCCAAAGATGGACAGACAATTGGAATTGGAGCTGGACAACAATCAAGAATTCACTGTACTCGATTGGCTGGTGACAAGGCTGACAATTGGTGGCTCCGCCAGCATCCCAAGGTCACGGGTATGAAGTTCAAGAAGGGGGTCAAGAGGGCAGAGATCTCTAATGCTATTGATAATTATGTTAACGGCTCTGTGGGAAAAGACATGGATCGAAAGCAGTGGGAGGCATTCTATGAAGTTATACCTGAAACGTTGACTGAACAAGAACGAGTGGAGTGGATACGAAAATTGGAGAACGTTGCTATCGGCAGCGATGCTTTCTTCCCGTTCCGGGATAACGTCGATAGAGCTCGACTTGTACGTAATATTTTTATAATCTATTTTTTTTCTGGGGATTTTCTAGAATATTTTTTGAAGATCTGACATAGAGACACGAATTTTGGATTTTGTTTTTTAATTTTTCGAGATGGATCAGCAAAAGAAAAAAATAAATAAAAAAAAATCTTTTTACAGAGTGGAGTGAAATTCATTGCAAGTCCAGGAGGTTCCACAAATGATCAAGTTGTCATCGAAGCGTGTAATGAGCACAATATTGTCCTGGCAAATACAGAGCACCGCTCCTTCCACCATTGATTCCCAAATGTGTCTACCAAGATGATGCAGAGATGTAATAATGTATAATTTTTGTACGTCTGTTTAATAACAACTTTTCTATATTCTGAGTTTATTTTTAGATGCCGTACAATTATAAAAATATAACATCGAACTTCGTGTAAAGCGTTGCTAAAGTTTCTTAAATAATTTATAAACGATAATTGAATTTACAGGTGTCTCCCTCACACTGGCATTCCTTTAGAAAAAATCCATTCCATTCTGATACATTTTTACACTCTATCTGCACACTGGGGAGTTATAAAAAGTATTATCAATTTACATGAGCGGATTAATTGATTATACTATTGGATAAGTGGGTGCAGGAAAAACAATTAAAGTACAGAAATTGTGATTGAAAAATGGGAAAAATTAAATTTCATGTTTCATTCAAAAAATAGCATATCGGAAAAATTTGTATTCCCTGCCTCTTTTTTCCAAATTTTGTACTCTCAATCAGCATTTTGAGTTTCAGACAGAATTCAAGGAATAATTCATCCATTTTTTTTCACTTCCAGAGGACCTTACATTTCCATTTTCTAGATTACCTGAATTTTGAAATTCAAGCCCTTCTGTACATGGTATATGCCCTGATTATGCTGAATTCATGGGGAAATTGTGGTTTAAAGATGTACAAAACTTCACCAACTTCACATTAAATTTTCGACGTACTTCATCAGTAAAAAAATTTGCACAAGTGTTTCTAATTTTCCAATTTTCAGAATTTATCAGAATCATCAGTTATCGAGTTCTTGGAATGCGTCAATATTTTAAAAACGCCAGGAATGGCAAATTCCGTCCCTAAAACATTGTGAAGCTTGTCATATACTTTAACTGAGGAAGTAGCTCCAACAGTGCATTCAGAATGATTCATTGCAAAGTGTGGAAAACGCCTGAAATTGTTACACAAGTGGGTCTTCCATTCGTCAAATAGGGTATTAATGAGTTACGAATTGTTGGACTTTAGTTTGATGAGGTCAGCCGGCCTGAATACACCAACTTCGGTTATAATACCAGTGATAAGGCTTGCTGGTGTGACGTCAAAAGCTGGATTCCAGCATTGTATTCCAGCAGCTGCAATTCTTTGGTCATTCAGATGAGTCATTTCGCGGTCGGGTCTCTCCTCAATGGGTATGTGATCACCACCAGGAATTCTGAAGTCAATAGATGTCTGGGGAGCTGCTACGTAGAAAGGCACTCCGTGATGTTTAGCAATTATTGCAATCTGGAATGACGGAAATTGAGTGAAAAAATTAATCTACAAATTTTTCATTTCTTCCTTTTTTTTAGAATGGATTCGTAATTGCTGGTCATTCCTACTTGATATGTCCCAATTTTATTGGCTGTATCTCCATTAGCAGCGACCCTGTCAGCCCCTACCACCACAGCTGATATCCTCCTGGACTTCATTAAGGCAGCTACCATGTCATCGCAGATGAGTGTGCCTGGTATTTTATCGTGCACAAGCTCATATGCAGTTAGCCTTGCTCCCTGATTGTAGGGCCGCGTCTCGGTGCAATAAACGTGCTCTATAAAAGTCAAAATGAGTCAATTTATGTGTCTCAAATGACGAGGCTGACAGTTATTGAAGTGAAGGTTCTGAACAGGGGCCATACAAATATTGCGTATGTCACAAATCTTGACCCCCCCCCCCCCTCCCCCTGTGGTATTTACGTGATAGTTGAATGACCACAAAAATGACTTTTAAAGTGCTCCAGTAGTTTTCAACTGCAATTATTTTAAAAATGTGACCTAACTCAAAACTGTAATTTTTATCGATCGGTCAAAAAAAAAATAAAAATTAGTCATCAAGACCGTTAATCTTCTGTTCTCTTCTGTCAAATAAATGAGACATCTAGGAAGTGAACACTAAATTAGAAAAATATTAAGTAATTGTTGACAATCTTCAAACGTTCCACATGATCGAACACATGATGGATCGAGAGAAATATCCTGAGAATATTCTTCGCCCTCAAAAGCCTCGGTTCACTGAATTTTCGCCTCGGGATACTTAAAATCAGCTGTCTCTCCCTTGTACCAAGAATTCCGGGCTCACAATGTTGTTACAGATAACCCATTCGCTTTCAGCAGAGATATTTCCGTTCAAAAGTAAGGGAAAATCCACGTAAAAAATATAACTCAACAAGGCCTCATATCACTGGGAATGATGAGTGAGGTTGACATTCAGAAATCAAAAAATTAAAAAAAAAATTGATAAATGTGGAATGAGTGAGAAGCACAAATTACCAAGTCTCCGTTTTTTGTGAAGGGACCTAACAACCCCCAGAGCAGTTCCATACCCGGCAGTTGCCAACGAGCCAGTGTTGCAGTGAGTGATAATCCTCACAAGTTTCTCCTCAGGAATATTCTTGAGAATTTCCTCCGCCCCAAAGTCTCCAATCGCCTTATTATCAGCAATATCCTTCTCCAGCATCGAGTCAATCTTGCTTAAAAATCTAGAATGAAAGCTCATTAGCACACAGCTCACATGATGTTGAAAGATAAAATTCAGATAATGCTATTTACTGTTCCGTCATTTGACTGATAGTGATGCTGTCGTCTTTGCCAAGTTTATTGGCGAGATCGATGAGTTCCTCAGCAGCAATTTTGATATTGACGGCAGTGGGTCGTGCTGAGACGAGGTAATTGAGTTTACCCTCGATTTCTCGACGAAGTGTCCTCTTATCAGGGTACTGCTCATTTTGTAGCTCAACGGCTAGACTCAGGCAGCCGACAATAGCTATTGCAGGAGCTCCACGCACCTGGTGAAAAAAAAACCAATGAAAATTTTAAAAAATTTTTTTAGAGCTTTTCATGGTATCTTTTGCCGAAACTTTTGTGACTTCCGGAATATCATCCAAATTGATATGGAATTGCAGTAAATTGCGGTGATCCATAATAGTACATCATTCAAATTTCCCGCCATTTTTTAAAGTATATTTTCCCCAATGACTTGACTACGCTATCATTTTTTGCATTAGATCATTCAAATTTCCCGCCATTTTTTAAAGTATATTTTCCCCAATGACTCGACTACGGTATCATTTTTTGCATCAGAAATACAGGATGAGTTTTAATAGAAACAGAAATTACAATATTCACTTGTAAGCACGTTCTTCAAATTGGTTGAACTACAATTGGTCGGAAAATAGCGGGAGAGCTGTGAGAACGTCACGTATTCGTTTTACGTTTGGAACATAAAACGTTCGCAGTTTTCCGCTTTCGTAAAAAATCGGAAGCGCACGAAAGCGGAAGACTGGAGATTTGGCATCTTACGGTTTTACGATTTTCGTTGGATGGATGGAAATTTCGAGGATGTATATAGTGTATCCAGATGTAAAACACATACGTGAGAGTTGACTGGGTTGTGGCCAACATTTCGAAACTGATTACATTCAAATTTAGTTAAAGTATATTTTTATATTTAAATTCTAGGATAGACGACTCGAGTGTGGGTGTTAATTTGGTTAAAACTATTGAAATCTCACTCATTATGCGTCAGGCTATTTAATTTTTTTTTCGGAACTGAGTTAAGGCTGTTTGTCCACCGGAAGTAAAAAGGTGACGAACTTCTCAACAAAATTTCTACAAGTATTGAATGTTTTGGACTTTGAATATTTTTGACATTCCTGAGAAAAAATTGACCAAAATTTTTCTCATTTCATCGGCTGTCAAATATTTGAAAAAAATATTCTTGGAGTCGTTCATGATTAAAAAAAAAAGCAAAAGCGGAAATTGCAAAAGCAAAAATCCTCAAATATTTGAACAGCCCACACCACTGGATGCTCTGGAGACATTGCATTTCCATGTTTTTCATTGAATTAAATTGAAATGTCTAATTATAGAGGTCTGCAAAAAGTCTCATTGAAATAGACAAGCCGCTGCGAGATCTAAAAAAAAATCACGTGGTTAATATTGGTGCACAAGTACTAAAAAATTGCGGGAAATTTTTGCAGAGGTTTATCACTGGTCGAGTTACGGTGAAATTGCCGATATACATAGCTAATGCGGAAGTAACTTAACCTTCAAGGTATAATTTTCAACCGCTCTGTACGAATCGGACAATATTCCATTCGCCCGTGATGTGCGTTCGCATAAAAAAAAACTTTTAGCAAAGTAAAAAAAATTGTCAATTACCAAAAAATCTCCAACAACCTATTTCCAATGCGTAATTAAATCACACTTGTCATAAATTGAGGATCTATTTTTTTTTAATTTTTCATTTTGCAAAATTGAATTGCATGTCAGGGCGCAAGGACCTCAATTTCCCATAATTTATAACAGAGTTTTTAAACATTGCTTCATCTTCTACACATCGACCAATTTTTTTTCTGTCAGTGTGAGTAGTTTGAAGTATCGAAATTCAAATCTACCGATGAGGTTCCAATTGCCCTAACCTTAACCTTCAACTTACCGAAATAACTGTAATATTTACCTGCATTTTATTGATGACCTTCCAGCCATCCTCGACCCCCCTCACCGGTACATATCTAGTGATGGCCGGCAAAAGAATTTGGTCCAGTATCTCCACCTTGCCATTCTCCCATTTTATTGCCTCGAGGGTCATCCTTGTGTCCTCAACCTTGGTGGAGCCGTCAAGCCGTCGAGTCACGAGTTCAAATAAAAAAATAAATAAATAAAAAAAAAAAATTGCGGAATGCACTCCGAAGTATTTCACGATTATAACTGAAGCCTATTTCATCTGTGTCTCTTTCTGCTACGTAGGTAGGGGATATTTTGTCCCGTGATGGGAGCGCGGGAAGGGCGAGTTGGTTGTGGTTCACGTGGCCAGATAACAAGTCAAGGGGAGTGGGGACTGCGGGGCGGGGGGGGGGGGGGGGGGGGGAACTGCTTGGATCACTGAAGATTGGAGATGGACTCAGCCGGCGCCTGTACCACGTGACTCCGCTTCCCTTTTGCTTAAGGAGATTTCACAATGAAACGCAACGCAGTGATCTTGAAGCAACTCGTCAACTTTGCAGCAGTGGATTTTCAGTTTAGAAACAAACATCAGCTACTGAGTATTTGCTGATTATCTCATTGTAATTGTTTTACTCTATTTAACTATGGAATTACTTTTTCGAATGACTTTGGTAAGTCGGAAGTTCATTCGGTGTCTTATGTCAACATTCATACCGGTAAAATTGTCAATCTATATACACTAAATTTCCCGCGCAAAATATTGAAAAAAAAAATTAATTACTGGCGCCAATTTCAAAACGCTTTTTAAGTTTTTTTCATTTGATAATAATGTGGGGAAATTGACGAGAAACGCAAATTACTGAAGTGGATATGGCAACGTCGGCGCGATCAGCTGTTTTTTGGCGGGAAGGAAAATTTGAAATTGGAATGAGAAGTTACATCTATTGCACTACATTTGTGTTTTCTATTGTTTTAAGGTTGATGATTTGCGAGATTCAACAGATCATTGGAGCCGTTCTTATCTTTGGTAGATATTCTACACATTTCGGCAGACAGTGCCGGGCGGACATACTGAATGACAGCTATGGCCGCCATTGTGGGTCGTTTGTTTTTTGTCTCCTCAGCTTCATTTTCAATGACCGAGTGGATGCTGTTGATGCAACAAATCAAATTCGCTGAGTTATTTCAGATACGTGACGGTAATTTGAATACTGATGATTGCGCGGATGTAATAATGCGAAACGACCTTAGAGGTACAGAACCGAAACGCGCGCCAAATTGCATGACGACATAATTTTCGAATTTTCAATTTTTCCATCACTTTATTCAGTCCTCTTCATTCTGCTTCCTCCAGTTCACTGCAGGGATTTGTTTCATTGAATAATAAATCAAGGATAAGTTGAGTGATTTTTGATTGTGCAGAGCCGTACACAAATCCATAATTTACTTTAATTACATATATCTATATACAGTATAGGTACAATCCATAAAGTAGATCTATCAATTGTTTCATCAACTGTACAACAGCAGTAGCACTTTCAAATACTGTTGAATGGTTGGGCATTTTTTTTTTCTTCGTTTCACAAAAATACATTGCATATAAATAAGTGTCTTGATAATTTTAAGTGAATCTCCATGCGCTCCATTTTTTAGGGTCAATTCATTTATCTAATTTAAGTTTGGTTTTTGTCACCTTTTTTTTGGGAGAAATGAGATTTCCGAAAATGAAGGACATTGCTGGGTCGTTGGGACCATATGGAAATAGTATTTTTGGCACACTGCGCAAAGCAACGTTTCCCGCACGATGCGCATGCGCGAAATCCTGCCCACGCACAATGTATCAAAATAGTATATTTGTCACCTAGGGAGGAAAAGCAAATAAGTCTTCCCCACCTGCAAGATTGCCAGCACGTGGAGAAGACTTATCTGCTTTTCTCCTGAGGGTTGAATACGGTTTTTCTGTCTATATGCGCGAAAAGTGAGAATTCTAACTGAGCGAAGCGAGTACAAACTTTCCGTCCTGAAGCAGAAAATATGAACTTTTCGTCCTAAAGCGGAAAGGATACACTTTCCGTCCTAGAGCGGAAAGTGCGAACTTTCCGCCCTAAAGCGGAAAGTAAAAACATATTCATTTGTTTTTTTGTTTTTTTATTTGTATTTTTTGTTATCCAATGAAACTTTGAGTTATTGAACTACCGTACAATGTCCGTCATTTGGAAATATTGAGTTTCTCTGCTCTTGTTTTATTTATAAAGAATTAAGTTAGCCATGGTGCTTAAGTACCATCAAGAGACAATGAGATTGGGATTTTGATATTGATATATATTGATATATATGTATATATATATCAATATGCAATATATAATATATATATATAATATATAATATATATTTTTTGACTATTCTCTTAAATGTTTTCTTTTCATTATCTTGGTAATTACATCGAGTGCATAAGGGACTGCTGCTTGGCACCATCGGCCTCTGCCATTGCACCTAAATTGAATAAATTTTGCATCGTTTTTTTTTTGAGGAAATAAAATGGTATACTTTCACTATCAGTTTGTTTCACATCAGTCTTTGTCATTTGATTCTATCATAGACGAATAGCAACTTTTTTGCAAGCCACAAATTTTTTGGCGACAATGGTATCGGCCGAGGGATACTAGTTTAAATTATGTGAGAATTCTGCAGTGGAGTGGTGAAACGATTGACTCAATTCCAGAATTATAGTTTTGGGTTTATTGAACTCTTCGTAAAAGACTCCACTGAAAAACAACGTTTCGAAGGCTCTGGGCGCTCATCATTCCCAGAATGGCCGGTAGATTTCATTTTTTTTTTGTGCCAAAATTGGAAGAGGAATTATTTCACGTTCCGAGGAGATCGGGATGCCTCTATTTTAAATTTTTTTATCTAGATGTCTAATTTAATGAAGCGAAATTTATGTAAGCCTGTTCAGTTCCTTCGCATCCCATTTTCGACAACTGACGCGCAGCGTCAGCGCGTGGTGGGGGTAAGAAAATACTGTCGCGTTCTCCGAAATCACCTCCTTCATTCCCCGTGCATTCCATGTTAAGGATATTCAACACGTATAGTCAAAATAAAAGTTTATGACCCTTTCTATAATTCGTTATATTCATCGCCAATAATTTTCAATTAATATTTTAATGCGTTAATTAGTTGAAGTGATAGCCATAGAAAATTATTATATTGTATTTGATTTTGCGAATCAATATTATATTGTTTAAAGAAATTAATGAAAAAAAAATTCAGTCAATCGTCATGAAATGTTTACCATCGTTTTATATATGCTTCAATAGTAAATTTTCAAAATTTCAACAAATTTTTATATTTTGAACTGTATTTACAGAATTTTTTTTTCCCGTAAGAGGCCGTGTTAATTGCGAAGTTTGATAATTAATAACAACAAAAGGGTGTTGTGAAGCAATCTCAAATTTCATACAGGCATCTGTTACCGCTTCAAAAACATTATGTCAAAATTTCAAGCAATTCTTATATCTTCGCCAATATAGGTGGAATATCCTTAACGGGGTCCCACTGGGCTCCAAAATTATTTCTATTGCGCTACTATAATTTCGGCTGTTATAGGTTTCTTTGGAGTATTTTGCATATTTTTTTATAGAACAAATTCGGCAAAATTTTGGAAATTTGGCACTATATAACGTTACGGCGCGATGTCGCAACGACAGACAAAATACAGAAGAGTTTAAAAAAGTATAGAAACTATATTTTTTCATTAATTGCATTCTAAGGTGACTACAAAACTGAAAAATCTAATGGTCGAAAAATTGTAAAAAAATTCTAGACGACTTTTTAAGTTAATGGAAATTGATTCACGTTTCACCTCTTCATTACCGAATTCTTCTGAATGAAACGTTTTAATTTTTTTTGAACGCTCACTCCAATGGTTCATTCGTCACTCCATTTCTCAATTAGTTAATCTAACAATTCGGTTATCGATTATTATCATTTCGATGTTACAACTTGGACTTTCGACGAGCAGTGATATGCTAATTTGCAGGAACGGCCATTTGTTGTTGTCTTATTAGTTTATAATGTAATTTTTGGGTGTCCTGTGAGTTTTGTCATTCATTCGCCTCTGTTTGAATTGTGCCCATGTTTATGTGGATTTGTGTCTAGTGTTGTTTTTTTAATTTTTCTTTTCTTGTGTATTT
Source organism: Asobara japonica (assembly GCA_026005395.1). Classification (NCBI taxonomy): domain Eukaryota; kingdom Metazoa; phylum Arthropoda; class Insecta; order Hymenoptera; family Braconidae; genus Asobara; species Asobara japonica. The sequence goes on along the minus strand of BQMI01000329.1, from coordinate 901,538 downwards.
TCTCGTTACCATTTATACGAGATTATGAGAGACCATCGAGTTTTCACGAGACAAAAAGGGGGCTTTCGGGGGGCAATGGGACACATACAAGTTTATTGATCATTAGATTCTCGGAAATATTTTTTTTATAACCATTATCACTAGTAATATTTCTTTAGGATTAATTTTTCTTCCATCGCTATTAATATAGTTGTTTTTATTTATTTATTAATTTATTTTTTGTTAAGGTTTTTTCATACTCCACTTGGATAGCGGAGCCCGTGGGCTCCATTTGTTCATTATTTGTTTATTATTTATCTATATTTAGGTAATGAAAGAGATTCGATGCCTTCGCGAAGTACCAACGAGACATTGTTTAATTATTAATTCAGTAGGGAAATGGCAAAATTTAAAATTCACAAATATAAAAAAAGAAAAAAAAATTAATACAAAAATTTAAAAAAAAATTACAAATTTCAAAAATTGCAAAAACTTGAAAAATTTGAACTTTGAAAAATTTCGAAAAATCGCAATTAAAAAAAAATTTAAACTTAAAAAAACATTGAAGAATTTCGGAATTCAAGACTGGCTAAAGTTTTACCACTTCCCTACAATTGTATTTATATTTATCCATTTTTTTTTCTACGATTAGACAGAATAATTTTGGTCCAAAGAGCAAATTCCTCCAACTTCGCTAGGGCGCGTTACCCAATCTGACCAGTGATAACGAACTTTATTAATTGAGGCGAGTGAAAAATATTCAATTCTGATATGAACAATGGCTTGAAATTCATTAACATTTATCTATGTAATTATTGGACTGACTGTACAACTGATTGGAAGAAATGTCATTAAGGATGTTCAATAATTTTTCCCGTAAAATGTGAAGTACATTGAGTGGGGAAAAGATTCATCAACTTGCTGAGTTGAGCATACTTCATAAAAAAAAATTGTATTTTTTATGGAACAACACAAGCCTCTTTTTCACATACATTGGCTCTTAAACAATTTTCTCCTTACTTAATAATTCCGTCCGTCAATTAATAAAAATAACGTCTTTCGCAAGTCCCTTCTGTTTTGAAAAACATCCTTAAACTGATGAAGAAAAAAATAATTGTTGGTTTATCAGTGAACAGCATTAATACTTTGGCTAATTCATTAATCTGAAAACAGTCGGTTTCATTTATTATGTACAGTGTCAATTGTGTGCAGTTTGCTTGTATATTGACGATAAATCACATGTTTTTTGAGCCTCACGTGATTTCAAAATTATTTTTGTAAAAAGTTGAAAAAAAATGAAGGCCCAGATGTATTATCTGTCATGTGCAAGTCATATCTTTTTTTTTCTCAAACGATAAGAGGCTCAGAATAGGTTTCCGACTGGAGAACGGCCGAATATAACCATGAATTGCTGCTAAAACAAGTTTAAAAAATGCTAAATATCAAGATTGCTCTATTACGTTATCAGAAAACTGTAGAAAGTGATTATGAGACGTTGAAAGAAGCATGATGCACCGCCAACGGCTAGAGTCGTACTGCCGTGAGTAACTCCCCCACCACCGCCGACGCAGTGCCTTGGAGGGGAGCTTGCGTGATAGTGGGGATGCGCCGACAGTGGTGGGGCGGGTACGACTCAGAGCCCAAAGACAATTCGTATATTGCCGGTTATATTTGAAAGCTGTCGTGAAAGTACAATATACTTTTAAAAAATTCATTGATGCACTCTTTACGTAGGTAATTCGATATCGAATTTTTTAAAACTGTTTTTAATCTTCCATTCATGATAGCTCCGCCCCCCTCCCCACTGAAGACTTGCATGTATATTCCGTCCTGGTTTAGATGAAAATATGACCAATAGATGACGTTCTACAGATAATCCATCAGGGCCTTAAAATGGAAAACACATGTTTGTCACTTTTTTACTGTTTCAGTCCGTTTTTGAGTTTCTACCCCCCCCCCCCGTGCCTGTCGAACTGAGCGAAAAAAATATTCTTAAATTTGTAATGCAATCGAGGACAATGAGGGACATATATTCGTTATTTCCACCAATTTTTCATTCACATTTTGGTCTAACGATAAATTCATTCTTCGCGATTTCATCGCTCACATATATTTATATTTTTTTTTTGTTTAAATACCCTGGCATTATAAGTTTTCACGATTGCCTGTTATTGATTACCTTATATACAACCCCCATGGATTGACTGGGGCCACTCGGGAACAATTCGTTGAGACTTTATGGTGTAATTGTGGAATAATAAATGGCTGGTTAGAAATTCTTGTTGATTTGGGTGAAAATTTATTGATCAGCCAGTTTGACTAGATTGCAAAATATTTGACTCAGCTGAACCATTTAATCAACAAGTGAACAAGTGAGATTTTTCACTTGGAATTTCTAACAGCAAAATTTGTTGCAAGTGGCAATGTTCCGCAAGTATTGAGAAAATTATGTGAAAAAATATCAGATGATTTTTGTAGTTCCTTACGTTTTTTTTTTGTAAATTTGTTTAACAATATTGACATCAAATATTGCATGGTAGAGGAATTCATATTTGTCCAGCTTCATTTATTTTTGGCGCATGCGGCGTTCTCCAATTTTGAATTTGGTTCCGATTCAATGAGACTTCCGGTTCATCCATTAACTATACAATAATTTGCAGGAGTTAATCCTCAAAATTTGACTGCCTAGAGAATGTTTAATTTCTTAAACATAAAGGGCAGAACTGAAGAATTACTCTACCGTCGTCATAAAAATATTCGATAAAAATAAATGACAGAAGATATAAAGGGGACCATATTTGAGGGAATGACGCGCATACAAGTTTCATACGCATAATTACGTATCAATTTGTAGCAACACGAGTTGAACTACACATTTACATTTTACACAGCCGGATAATTATGCTCGTGCGAAACTTGTGCGTGAACATTCAAACATTTGTGACGCAATAGCAAATTATAGTGTTTCATAAAATATGAACAGATAATACAGTTCACAGAATTCAAAATATCTTTCCACTGTGACTGAACCGTTCAATATGTCATATATATATATCACTTGATAAATTGTCTTATCAAATAAAATTTTTGGCATAGTTTTCTCAACTCTTTCCGTACTACTTCTATCGAGAGAAAAGTATTACATAAATTGCATTCAACAAAATACATTAAAGAAAAAAAGTGATTTTGGTTTCGTTCAGCTGAATCGCGTTTTTGGCCTCTGCCGATAAACGGTGCAGAGCGACTGATAATGAATTAAAAATGATTATTCATTAAACGATTCATGCGGTCCGTCACGTCACAGTGGCGCTTGAGCACAACAGCGCGGCGCATGCGCAGTTATTCCCGCCGGGCGGCGCGGAATTCAAACTGCCGCGCCGAGCAACACAAGTAAAAGGTTAGCTTCTGTAAATTGTGCAATTAAAAGAGAGTGTTATTACATATGACTGAATGAGAAGCTGTGAGGACCATCTTTCTTAGATTTAACCAGACCGAGACTTTGATGAGCAATGGCGGCGGCAGATGGCGCCACCGGAAGACAACCGATTCCACCTCGGGAACGCCACATGAGTTTTTCGGACTTTCGCTGCACAGATTTTGTATTGAAAATAAAAAACCTAATACTTCTCTCTGATAGTACAAATTAGTCTATATAGCCACTTGTAAGCAATGCCTCATTTATTGCAACATAGTCGGCCGAATGACGGCATGATGTCGGCGTCGTCTGTTCCCGAGTATAGCCATCCTCTACAATGTTCCCTTAGCGAATAAAAATTCTCGATGCTTGGTGCGTACGTGTGTGCGTAGTGTATCAATTCTGCTGTAAGTTGCCGGACAATAAGGGCATAGTGAGCGTTGAGCTGTGTGAATGTGGAAGTGATGCCAACGATTGGTCACTTGTTTGCCGCATGCACGGCATCTCCACAATGCCGGGCTTCCCATGGATACAGCGAACATCTCATGATAAGACAGACTCACGGGGACACTCGGCATTGCACCTGCAAACCCAAAGCCTGAAATCCTCCATCGCACGCCTCTTTATCTCATCCATACTGGTAAAGAAAATTTTAACCTGTTGGGTGACATATTGTGCTCAAAGGGGCCCCTCAATATGCAACTCATGGGAATTGCATAAAATTTTAATTTGATGAGCCACTAAAACATTTTACATGTGACAATTCACTTGGGAAACGATTATTATAAACATTGAAAATAGAAGAGCACAGATTTTTGCCGCGTTTTTACGTCACGTGACACAAGCATGGCGCCCGTGTAAGTATGCGCGCGCATAAACGCTCCTGGCGTCGGACGATGCTTGAAAGACCGCATCTTAGTACAAGTTAGCCGATTACTGTCTGGATTCTCAATTACGGAAGAACAAATAATTGTCATTTCATTTTTGTCGCGTCGCTGTAACCTGGCTCCCGCACGTGTGCCGCCCACTGGAATAATAGTCCATACGCAATACCCCCATTCTGTATGCATTGGTAGGTCCGGCGATGTTTAGGGTGTTCCAATGCGTTTCCGGGGGTAATTTCTGAATTACCTCCAACCGTTCAATCTTTACGACTTGATATTTTGCGTGGATTGTATGTAACTCACGAGCAGATTAGATGCCTCGATAGGAGGAGAACCAAATTGGAAGCTACAGTAGAGCTCCCTTTATTTTCCGAGCTCGGGGGGTGACCTTGAAGCAATTTCGTGGAGAAAAAAATTAAGGAAGCCCCCCACTCTGCCCACTGGTTGGTTGGCGTGGTGGGGGTTGTCGGGAGCGGAAGGGGAAATAAGAGCAGAAGTAAACGGACTATGTATCAAAAATAAATAGGTTATGTTTCATGAATGCTCGGTCCCACTATTGAGACGCTGCGCAGTCTGGAGCGCATGACGTCGAAAACAAGGATAGACAAAGTACGGGGAGTGGGAGAAGGTTTTTGAGGGGTGACAAGTCGTGAGGGGAGTACAGCGACAATAAAGGAAGCGGAAAATTAAGGGAGCTCTACTGTACCACCCAGTTGCACGTGCAAAGCTTGTGCACGAACCACTTGTATCTGTCGAAGTAATGAAGTTCCCTGTACATCGTACTGTGGTTGTGCTACGCATGCTTGTAGAAATCCATTGACAGAAGCTCCGTAAACTATTAAACAATCTCATGAAACTATTATTGTCTACTAATGTGCAAAATCTCCCCCATTTCCTATTTTTCTACTGTCATTCCTCGAAAATACTGTACTGTGTGAGATAAGGTTGCAGAGATAGGTAAACTGACGATTTAAACCTGGTAAGTGAACAATTAACTTGTACACTCATAGAGAAGTGAACAAACAAGTCAAATCGTTTCATTATTTAAAAAATAAAACTCAAGGTGGTGAGAAATAACAAATAATCGGCGAGCCAACAAATAACAACACGTAACACCGGAACTAATCATCCGATTCGAAAAAATCAAAAACGTATTTGTTCATTAAACCATGAGCAATAAAATTTTGTAAGAACAATTTTTTCCATAAATATGAGTTTCCGTGAAAAACGTAATTTTTGTCAGAAAAAAACTAAAAATGGTTAATAACAATGTGTTGGCATAACTTGGAAAAAAACACCAACGGATTGGGATTCCCCAGCCCCGGAAACGTATTAAAAGACCCTAAACATCTGCGGACCTACCAATGCATACAGAAAGGGGGAATTGAAATTATCAAATTATTGAAGCCGGTAGGATCTGTCGTCCTTTGATCCTAGTAATATATTCATCTGATGGACTGTTTGCTTCCTCAGCCTTGCCAGCGAATTTAAGCTACCTTGGGTTCGCCGATAGGTTAGGACGTTCGCGCGGAATGTCACCCGCGCGTCCTCGAATTTACAGCGTTGCGATATGTCTTTTGCTCATTACTGGTTGATAGGAGTTAAAAAATTGAATATTCATCCCATTATTTTAATCCTTCATTAACTATTTTCTCTCTGTAATTATGACCATCAAGACGATTGGGCTGGACTGGAAGGGCACAATGATCGAGATGGACGTGTAACAGGGCCATATCACTCACACTCTATCACTCGCCACACATACACATATACAACCACCACTTGCTGCAGATAACTGACCAACGAAAGCAGATAAAAATACAACTGAACTAAATTTGGGTAAGCTGAGCAAAGCCAGAGTTTGCTGACTAACAATAAAAAAAGAAATGCAAATACATTTCCGTGAGGAAACTGCGGCGTTAATTGACTTATGCCAGCTTTTCATCAAAGTTCCTACTGGAAATTAGCGTGATTAATTGCTCCTTTAATTAATTAGATTGATTAGTTACGGGCTTTAATCGAACATGAGGAAGTCGACCGATCAATGAATTTTTAAAATTACAACTATATTTATAATTTTGTTTTACCGGCTTAATCTAACAATTCTTCATTTTTGGCAGCTCGATGATGATGATGCTCCGCAACTTTTTCCGCGCAGTCCCTGGATGGTAGACTGGTGCAATGCGGATGATTCATCTGGGAGCATGTTTAATCATTCCAACTATTCGGTATCTATATATTTCTCAGCCGGCTTCAGTATACACCTTTAATTGACTTTCACGTTTTCAATTACAATTATAATCCCAAATTGTCTGGCAAATTTTAGGTCCTATTACACAGTGGTTGATTCGGTAAATATAGAATGTTTTTTTGGCTCCTTGGTAACCTCCGTCGGCTTAAGCCAGCTAATTAACTATTTAAGCCTAACTATTGAATGGAATCATTGGATCAATTGAGTTCATCCGCGAAGTGACATGTACTTAGTTCTCGTGAAATATCTTGATCAACAGAGGTGGAAATTGGAGATTAATAGGAGTAGTATTGTGGTCCTAGGGCGGAAAGTTGACCATTTCCGGTGAGTGCGTTGGGTGTGCCCGAGGTTACAAAAAGTGGGCTGGAAGCCAAAACCTTCCCCCGAAGTCGTCACCTACACGCCCGAGGTGCACATATCATTTTTTGACACACTGTGCGCAAAGCGAAGTTTCCCGCACGCTGCGCGTGCGGAGAACCCTGCCCGCGCACACTGCATCAAAAAATTTTGTTCGACATACGTGTGGAAGTAACTTTTCTGTCTCCTGTATTGCGAAACTCGCCTTCGGCTTGTCGTGCAAACTCACAGTCGCCAGAAAAGTTGCTTCTACCCTTGTGTCGAAATTCACTATTTCCCACCCCTCATCGGAAGTTCGTGCTCGCCCCAAGGCCAGAAAATAAGTACTTTCCTCATGAAGGAGGACTTTTCCGACCTAGGGCGGAAAGTAAGTACTTTCCGCGGAACGAAGTACTTTCGGACCTAGGGCGGAAAGTAAGTACTTTTCGCACGATTGAGTACTTTACGCACCTAGGATGGAAAGCAAGTACTTTCCGCACGGTTGAGGACTTTACGGACCTAGGGCGGAAGGTAAATACTTTTCGCACCTAGGACGGAAAGTAAGTACTTTCCGCGCGACGAAGTACTTTACGGACCTAGGACGGAAAGTAAGTACTTTCCGCTCGACGAAGTACTTTACGCACCCAGGACGGAAAGTAAGTACTTTTCCCACGATTGAGTACTTTACGCACTTAGGCCGGAAAGTAATTACTTTCCGCACAATTGAGTACTTTACGGACCTAGGGCGTTTCCGACCGGAAGACGTTTCCGACCTAGGCCGGAAACCACGAACTTTCCGACGTGAGGTGGGAAAAAAATTATTGACAAGCACTGCATGTACAAAAAAATCTTCTTAACCATACTTGAATATATCAGATAAATCTCGAAGTATTTGGCAATAACTAATTACTTATAATTAGACCATCATTTGTTCACTCCACTTCAATAATCGGAGTATGACGTTAAAGCGACAGCAGCCTCCTCGCACATCTTTGGCATTTCATGTGAGCACTGATCACAATAATCCTTAACAATTAATCAAATTAACATCTAGAGATTAATTATGATAATAGAATTTGTCATTCTGATATATCAATCTCGATGAATCACCCCAGTTTGTGGTTACATCGTTTTTCCCCTGTTTAAAAATGTTTTCCCAAATATTCAATTTTAGTTAATTTTGAAGGCACTGAAATGTGTCTTTGGCACAGTATTGAGCTCCAGATATGTTTTTTTTTTTTTTTTTTTTTTTTTTTTTTTTCATTCCAAAAGTTGTAGCCAAATAACAAATTGGGGAGAGATAAACCTTTGGCATTCACCGAGAATCATCCCCAAAGATTATCCTAAGTACAAGCCCAACTTGATTAACAACTGCTTATGATTTAATTACAAACTAGGGTAATTACAATTTTCGTTTTTTTTTTAAAGTCTTATGTGAAGAATTTGATGTTAAGCAATTACAAAACAGAGGCCTTGAGTAATGGAAAATTCTTAGTAATTTGTCAGTTGGTTTTTTGCTTCCTGCAGAATTAATGACTAAATCACTAAATTTTGGATAAATTTAGTCGTTGGCACTCGCTAGATCACACCGTAATACGGACGATCGAATCCCGTGCGCTCACGCACATTTGCGTGCTTAGTGCGTGTGTGAGTTAGAAGTGTATCACTGCGTGTATAGACAGCCGGACATAGTGGACAGGCGTATTTGCCTGGGAAATGTACGTAATAGTGATTACGAACGTTTGTCACGACCTTACCGCACAACGAGCAACGCCTCCTCTCGTCCGTGTTATTCTGTCTCTCAAATATCTGTGATATCCGCCAATTTTTGAGCTCTGCAACAACAGAAACCACAGTCAGCATGGCAGTCTCGACCCTTGGTTTTTTTTTTTTTTGTGAAACTTCTTTAAGTATGTTGGATGCCAATCGAACTATTGCAATGCCATGGACCTTTTTGATAGCAATGGCTTAATTGTGGTGGATTTTTCATAATTGCACACTTTGAATTTGGAAAGTGTTGGAAATTTTGAAAAAGTTTTGCAAAATTTTGGCAATTTATGGAAATTTGGTGATTTGGCAAATCTTTTGAAAATTTTTTAATTTTGGGAAATTTTTTTTTGATGAAAATTCTAAAACAGTCATGAAATCTTTAACATTTCTGCAGTTTTTGAGAAAATCTCGAAATTTTCCAAATTTGGTGATTTTGAAAAATTTGGAAAATCTTGAAATTTTGGGAAATTTTCGAAAGAAAATATTTAAAAGTTTCCTAATTTTTTTGAAAATGTGGAAAAAGTTGTAGCAAAGTTTAGAAAAGTTGAGCAATTTACAAATTCAGCAAATGATCATAACATTGTGAAAATCTCACAAATTCCAGGAGCTTCAAAATTTTCATATATTTCAAAAATATTGCCTCAACTGAATTTCTCAAAAGTTTCCTTCACAATTGTCAAAACTTTAAGACTTTCCGATTCGCAAAAAAATACAATAGTTCAATTGTTGATACAACTCTTTAAAATGGCAAAATTTTTAGGAATTCAACAAATTTCACTGACGTCAAAAACTTTAAAAAATTTCAGCAATTTGTAAAATTTCTAAACAAATTGAAACAATTCAAAGAATAATTCGAAAGATTGAATAATTTCAGATTCTCAAAGATTTAACATAAAAGTTCTACTTTTTTTCATGTAGCTACATCTACATGATTCTTGCATTTCATTAAATGTGACTTTACTCTATAGGACTATTGCGCGGATCGACTGCGCACGATCGATCGTGGGATCTCTCGATGCATCGTTCAAATCCTTGGTATTGATTGGTATCTTAAGCATTCAATCGCACTCACTCATTCTCACTCCAGCTTCCATTGAGGATGTTATATTTCCGTCCAAACTACTTGTTATTATATATATCACACCAGCACGTGGCGCTCATATGTCCTGAGCTCAGGTTATAACAATTTTCTCCAACCCCGAAGTTTCAATTAATTTTATTAATTGAGAAAAAAAAATTTGGTATTTAAATGATATCTATGTCACATATGCATACATACATACATACATACATACATACATATATATATATATATATATATATATGCATATGTATATGCATATAGATATACATATGCATATACATATGCATATCTATATGCATATGTATATGCATATGTATATGCATATGTATATGCCTATGTATATGCATATGTATATGCACATGTATATGCATATGTACATGCATATGTATATGCATATGTATATATATGAAAATCTATATATAAAAGAAAATCGAAAAATTTCCCGCAAAAATTCCGAGAAAAATTGGCGCGTCGATTCAAAAAATGAGTTAAATTTGCCAGTGCCCAAATTAATGCGGTGCGCAGTCTATGTTTGATGCCTACAGACCCTTTGACCTCAGGAAAAAAATGGTGAGTGTTAGCTAACATAAGTATATCCCTAGGTGAGGAGTTGTCACTAGCCGAAAGTCCTGAAACTCGGCAACGCCGCGGGGACTGCGCATGCGCGCCTGTCCCTTAGGGTGACGCCACAATGAATACTGCGACGCATGCGCAATACGCGGCAGTAGTTGGAATCGGGGAAAAAACAGCAGCATGGTTCGCGGATTTTGTTTCTCTTGTCATTTAACATCGCTATATTTATGCTATTTTAAGTGCTAGTCAACGACGAAGGTCAACGATGTGTTTTGTAAACAGAGCGGTTATAAATAGACTCCATTGGTGCTCGTAGCGGTGCGACTTGGATCTGAACTTAGGACCTCTGAGTTATGAATCCGTCGTCTAACCGATCGAGCCGCACTGAGAAAACAGAGTTTACGTCCCAAGAAACGGGAGACTTCATCTTGAGTTCTCTTCTAAATGAATCCAATTTACGACTTGGTTGATACAAAATTATTGTGATCATTGGAAGTGACTTGCTAGTTTGTAGTAACAAATTACTCGGTCCGGCTCAGTTTATAGTCAGTTAGAAAACAAAATATTTTATGTGCAACTACACATTTGCTATAGTCAAATATATAATTATTTTTGGATTAATTGTCCTACAAGATTGCTGGATTATTTGTTTTACTTGAGAAGGAAATGTCCTGACTACCCATCCGCGGGCTGTCTACTTCCTACACAGTGTTCATTGTGGTATCACCCGTATGGACTTCTCATCTCTAGTAGAGTATTTTTTTTCCGTCCCTATCATTTGCACGCCCCGGGTAGCTGCTGTCAGCATTCCTTCAGGGGTCCTACCGGTCACCCATCCATGCGGCTGGGGCCGACTTTCGCTATTTTCGGGGGGCTTTGGCGTTGTGGTAGAGTATCGGCAGGAACGTTCCGTGTGGGCTATCGGCGGTACCCATAAAATGAGACCGCACGGCCGGGCGGGAACCTAACCCGATGGGGGGGGGGGGGGGGTCATTGTAGGTGCCCGCCACCGTAGCACAGGGGTTTCTGGAGGTTTACCCTGTGGTTAGAAATACGATCGCCTAAATGGAGAAAGTCGGCCCCAGTCGCATGGATGGGTGTCCGGTAGGGCCCCTGAAGGAATGCTCAGACAGCAGCTACCCGGGGCCAACCAATTAGAGGGACGGAGAGAAAAAAATCACACACGCGCGCGCACCCCCCCCCCTTCCCACACGCATACAGACAGAATTTATCTCAAAAGTTTCAGAATTTTAAAAATTAAATAAATAAATTAATAAATAATAAATCGAGGAACCAATGAGGATCTCACGTTATTGAAAAAAAATATATACTGGTAGAGAATATTCGCATGGAGTTTATTGATTCATCGTGTATAGGGGGGAATCCCATAGGAATTTTTCATGCAAGTTGATTGAGCCGAGATGAGTGGGTTGATATTTAGGGCACTTGAGAAAGTGGAGACACTAGTTGGAAACTCTCGGGAGTTCGATTCAAGTGCTGGTAGAGGTATAGCCCGCCTAATTCAAGGCTTTCGCTACTAACACGGCAGAAGCCAGATGGGAAGGTGGGTGGGTGGGTGGGGCTGGGGCGGATGGTGTGAGTGGAAGTTTGCCACTTGTTGCCGACGATTATCACTAGCTAACTTCGGTCATAACGAGACTTTGATCCTCAGTCGCGTGTTAAGTGGGTAAGATATCCGATTTCTCATGTTTTTTTTTTGGGGAAGAAAAATATATATATATATATAAAAACCTTCCCCATTGGTGATTTTGCTCGAATATTTTTTTTCAGAATTCTAGGGAATTTTCCAAAGTGGTGTGTAAGTTTTTAAAGTTTTCACATTTTTTTGGAAATCGTAAACGAATTTTGACACACACACACACACACACACACACACACACACACACACACACACACACACACACACACACAAGCTATCAGATTTTCTACTGACAGAGCTTGAATCGCCAAAGTCACACACACACACACACACACACACACACACACACACTTGAATCACCAGTCCCAAAATGAAGAAAAAAATTCAATTTCGGTGACAATACTCCCAAAAATGCGAAACTCAATTAACTTGATGAATCTTAACAATTCCTGAACTTACTATCTCTAAAGATCTGGAAAGAATAAAATAAATCATCAGCGATTAACACACAATTATGTTTAATCAAAAAATTAGTATGAAATACATTAAATGCACATGTGATTAAATCCCTTTTTGTTGCTGTTGTTGTTGTTGTTATTGTTGTTTCATTTCATATCATCGTCATCCGTATTATCTACATTATAATTAAAATGTTGTTTATATTAATGCAATGTAACATAAATTTTTTGCTCTCCCTTTTATTTTTTTTTTTCTTCGTTTTTTTAGGTAATAATTGATAATCATAGGGTAATTTGTGATAATGAATAAAGTCATAAGAATAATATTTTTCATGGAAACATTTGTGGGCTCTCTTATTCTCATGTTTCGTCGTAATAAAATCAGATTTTGCTCTTTTATAGTAACTCTTAATTTTTAGTTCTCCTTTCAATTATTTTAGTAATTAGTACGATGGTTGTTTATTTTCTCAACTTCGTTGACTTTTTTTTTTCATTGATAATCTGGTCAGAAAATTGCATATGCCTATTGTACGCTTCGAGCCAAGAGATTATACAATTCATTCATTTAATTTTGTTTTTTCTCCATTTTTTTTTAAGGATTTTAATTTCCCCTTTGCTCTTTTTTTTAATGAAGTCGGCCAGTGCCGGGGCAATTCTCTGTGTCGTCGCCTTCATCACTTTTTCATCAACGATGATCTGGGGTTTGTTTGTTTGTTTGTATGTTTTTTTTTTCATTAAAAAAAATAAGAATAATCTTGACAACGACACAGGGAATTGATTTTCTCATCAATGACTTATTAATAACAAGAAAAACATACATCCTCCACAAAAAGTTATAGTTACAAGATTCAATTATTTAGTACTATCTTGTTCCATTCACATTTTCCACTATAATTCATTTCAAAATTTTCCCGCCTTTTTTCAAAATTTCCCGCCTTTTTTCAAAATTTCCCTAATTTTTTCCCGGTTTTTTTTTCTTCGATAATTGAACAAGATTGTTTTGGAGTCAGTGCAATGTCAAAGGCGAAGTGAGAGATGGATAAGCTTGGCGCAACGTACAGGAATTTGACATTTTTCAGATGGTCCTGAGGTAACTGCATCATTGATATATATTGCTTTCACGATTGTGAGATGGAGACAGATGATTGGGCGAAAAGAATGTCGAGAGATGTCCAAAAATAATGAATGGGGGAATGTCGAGGTACCAAGGGTGACAAAGTGATGAGACAAGGAGGCTGCGAAGAAGATGCATGGACCAATATTGCAAAGAGCAGGTGAAGACTTAAAATTTCGCTTCCGGATTTTTTTGTGTCGACAAAAAAAAAATAGTTTTATTGAATTCATTAAATGTTCTCTTCACCCATTTTCCTACCCGCCAAATTCAAATAAATAATTACACAAAAACGTGCAACATTATATAAACAGGAATTATTGTAAAATTTTTGGCAACAAGTATTCGTTCCTACTGTTGAGTATTTCCAAAGCCCCATTGAGAAGTAACGAAATCCGTAGAAACCCAAAAAACCCTAGCGTGAAACCCCGAATTTAAATATATTATCGAAACTCCCTTATGTTAACTTTCCATTTGGCAACGTCTCTCTAATGGCAGAAGAACAACTCTGTTTTGGCAAGTACTCGTTTCCTCAATCCCCACCACGCCGGACCCACGGACCGCTGCGCGCTACTGCGCATCCTTACTGCGCACGTATCCACTGACGTACCTTGAGTAGTAGAGTGGGGAGAAGTCGGGGAAATTGACAAATGGGAGGTTCGGCCTCGTACCTCGATCCCGATCGGTGGCAATGAGAAACTTTTCGCTCTACTCTCATGACGCGAATCAAATTAATTAAACTGAATGACTAATCAAATTTAATTCACTGGACGAGTATATTGACGCTCTTTAGAAGGTCTAGTATTTTTTTCCGGGTAGTTCAATACGTGCATTCGTCCACCATTTTTCCAATCACCATCTCTCACGGGCTAGATTGCCATCCGCGGATGGCAAGCACGTGGGAGCATTGATCGAATGAGTTCCTCTTCAGATGGGACCAACAATTTTCGTCTTACAAAAGTTGATCATGAAGTACTTCTTCATGTTTTTCTTCTAATTATTACAGAAACAGGAAACGAGACAACGAAAGCCGGAAGTAACATTTGTCTTGGTATTTGTGTGTGATACCTAGATCCTGGAGGCTACATCATGAACTCCACTTCTTATTTATGGGCCCACCTCTACGATACTGTTTCCAGAAATCGATCGGCAATTTTGGAGGATCTACAATGTCGAATTGTTAATGCAATCATCAGCATTCCCCATCAGGTCCTTCTATCTCTAGCCGATAGTCTCCTGAGGAGATTGAGATTGTGGTTGAAAGTCGATGGCGGAAACATTGAGCAACTTTTGTAATGGTTCACATTTTAGTACACACACACACGAGAGACGGATGGAAATGTCAATTCAGACTTTCGTTGAAAAACCTAAAAACACACTGCACTTTTCCGTACACATCATCTCCAGATACCCTGTCCAATTGTCTGCCCAAACGTACTGCATTACTACTTAGACCACCTTCAGGTTATCTCCAAGAATACTTTCCAATAGCAAAAAAATTTTGTATATATTTTTTATAACAAATACCTCAATCCTTCTGAAATTTTTTTTTTATTTCTCCTGGTCCTAATAATCATGTAACAATTTTTTTTAGTGATAATGAAAAAACCGATAAAGCAATATATGATGCAGATACTTCTGTCAAAATTTCAACTCCCACCCTTTTTTTGATCATGACACTGACTCAATTTCTTTTGCAAAATTATCAGCTACCCCCGTCTAATCAACCCCTAATTATTACATCCCCTCATTAATTTACCTATCATATATATATGTATATATATATATATTTATAAATACATATATATATATTATGAAAAATTTTGAATAGAACACACTAATTTCGTCGCAGGAATAATCCCATGCGATTATTACAATTACCATTCCCCTCACCCCCTCAGAAAAAATGATATAACAAAATTTATATATAATTTATATATTCACGGATCGATAATATATATGTATATACACAATATTCTGAAGATAGTTTATATACATATTTGTATATACGATTGGTTTAATTTATATACATATATATCCGCAATTAATTATAATTTGTATATATTATTATATAAAGAGATATTAATAATAGTTAATTTTTTTTTTCATTTCTTGTTGGTAAATTTTTCTCACCTCATTCTGGCGTTATTCTTTTCCCTTAGCGCTTCCCTCTTTTTTTCTTCCTCAATTAATAATGTACAAATCGCAGGATAACGCAGTTGGTGTACTCTAATTGTTTATTAATTTCTTCGTTAATTGGTTGTCGCTGAACGGGATTGTTCTTAATGTCTCAATGGATTCTTATGTCTACTTTCCAGTTAAACTTAATTGCCCCAGGTAACACCTATCGCTAATTAATTGTTTTTTTTTTATTTTTCTCCACTTTTGAGTTAACGATACTCATAATGTTCTCTTGCACAGCCATAGTTTTCTTTCATCGCCTCTAGCTGCGACCTCCCCCAATCCTGACTCCTAACTTAATTTCGTTTGTGCCATAGATCAGTTGAGAGCAGATAGGAGCAAATTGCAAATTTTTTCCGTTCCGGTGTTCCGTTTTTTGGAGGTGTAGGATGGAAGAGAGTTGGATGTTTCAAGTACAGAAGGAACTTGATTCAAGTACAAAGTAGACATGGTTCAAGTATGGAGTGAGGTTGATTCAAGTATACCAGAACTTGGTTCAGTGGACTTGGCTCAAGTATGCCGTCAACTTGGTTCAAGTATACACTGAACTTGAATCAAGTACAGAAGAGCTTGGTTCAAGTGGACGATGGAGTTGTTGGCTGCAGTATGTAATCAAGTTGGATCAAGTATACAGTATACTTGAGTTAAGTACATAGTAAACTTGATTCAAGTACGGACTTAGTTGAAAGTTGAGATAAGCTCGGTTCAAGTAGGCAATGGACTTGCTTCAAGTACAGTAAACTTGATTCAAGTATACAGTAAACTTGATTCAAGTATACAATAAATTTGATTCAAGTATACAAAAAACTTGATTCAAGTATACAATAAATTTGATTCAAGTATATAATAAACTTGATTCAAGTACACAATAAACTTGATTCAAGTATACAATAAACTTTATTCAAGTACACGATAAACTTGATTCAAGTACACAATAAACTTGATCCAAGTTTATAACAAACTTGATTCAAGTACACAATTGAGTCAAGCCAAGTACATAATCAACTTGATTCAACTACCCAGTAAACTTGATTCAAGTATACAATAAACTTGATTCAAGCACACAACAAATTTGATTCAAGTACACAATTGAGTCAAGTCAAGTACATAATCAACTTGATTCAACTACCCAGTAAACTTGATTCAAGTACACAATGGAGTCAAGCCAAGTCCATAATCGACTCAACTTTATGTTAAGTGAGATGAGCTCGCAATTTTTCATTTCACAGATGCATGAAAGCATATGTCGCAAATTTTAAAAATATCACGAATTTGATACATCTGAGAAATCCAAGAACGTAAGGATTAAGTAATCTCCAAGTTCCAAAGATAATCATAGATTAAACTAATCCAAAGGGTTTAAACATTTCAGAAATTCTTCAAATACTTCAAAGATCCAAAAAATGCAACTTTGAAAATAATTAACAATATAAGAATCAGTTAATCAATCAATCAATCAGTGGACCAATCTGTCCATCTCCCCGTCAACCCCGAAACCGGAAGTCCCCCCCACGAAAAAAATTTGCAAACACCCCATCCTCCCCAAAACATTGAAAAACTGGAATTTGGATGGAAAATTGACTGGAACTACATTACCTCTCCCCAACTTATGCAATCATATTTTCACCAGGTCTTTTTTTAATCAAACTCGCAATTCTGTGCTAGAGAGATTTCTCCTCCTCCCTCCCCCCCCCCCCCCCCACCCACAAATTCAACCGAGTGTATTTGTGTGCTCTCAACTGCTGGCTTACATACCACTTTTGGGACATCAACGTAGAAACTCATTCAAGTTTAACTTTATACACTTGAGGTCGATGGAAATCACACGCCAAACATTTTCGAGAGCTGACACGAGCACACTGGTAACAGGATCTGCATCCCATTCCCGCCTTTTTACCCGCCCCCCTCCCCCCTAGAAACTTAAAACCAAGTTAGCCCCTACCCATTTCTCCCTTACATGAAACTTAGCCTGAACTTTACAAGTACGATTCCACCAATCGATGCACCAGGAAAACTTGAGACACCCGTTGAGTGACAACCCCCCCACCCACCCCCCTCCCCCCGTCAGTTGAACTTAACAACGCCATTAGAGTACAATTTTTCATTAGTTCCTTAGTGGTTTTTTTTTTTCATTTCCATTTTCCTTTTCGTTAAATTCATATCAATTTCACTAAGGTGTTAGCACCAATCTATTATATCACAATGTTTCACTCCACACCACGCTTTTGTAAATATATAAATACCTATTATCGTAAAAGTAGTAAGTTTTGCAAGTACTCGTGATAATAGTTAGATGCATCAGCGGAAATAGTATAATTAGGTAATAGTTATAGCAGCACATTATGAGATTAATAAGTTGTAAATTCATGGGCCTTATCAATTCATCGTCTCGTTATTTCTGTTTTTTTGGGTCATTTGGGTTTTGGTTGAGATAATTGATTGGGTTGGGGCGGTGCCTGGCAGCCTCCCCCAACAGTCTGGGCGTCCAATGTTCTGTGTGTGTGTGTGTGTTGCGGGCGAATTAGGTTTTGCCGGAATTTATGATCTCGTGCATGGGAAGTCCCCGTCGTCTTGTCGCGTTTTTTTTTTTTTGCCGAAATTCTGTGTGTATGTGCAGGCCCGTATATCATTTTTACTGGGTAGGTTGATTTATAAGCGCGCCGAGTATTTCTCTCTTTTTATCGCGGAAGAAAAAATAGTCAATTGTGGAGCCCTTCTGAGGTTTTTCGTCAACTTCCGGCGGGCAATTGTTGCCCGCCATTTTTTTTTTCGCAACTGGGAGAGTCATTTAGGAATAATTCAGACGACAAATGGGAAACCTGGGAAATGATGGGCATGTAAATTTTTGGGGAAATACAATGCGCTATTAAGAAAAATATTTCCAGATGAGGAATAACTTTTTATTGTTATTCACGATATAGAGCTGTAACTAAAAATTTCATTTTTAATTTAAACTATATTATTTGATTTTTTTAAAAATTGTGAAACATTTTTTTATTTTTTATTTGTGAAACATTCAATTAATTTTTTCAAATTTGTGATTTTGGGAGGCAGCATCCCAAAAGGACCATTTTTACATCTTCAATGTCAGCAAGCAGTTGAAGATAAATAGAAAAAATTTTACAAGTTAATTGATCTAACTCATGAATTTCCATATTTATGCTAATGAAAAATTAATTCATAGAATAATGCTCAATGATGCAATTTTAATTATTCCAGTGCTGTCAATTAGTCGAATGGCTCAATGGGAATTTCAGTCGCGACTACGGAAGTTGATTATTCCCCAGGATCAAAGGGCGCCGGCCATTATCGGCTTGTATCTCTTTACCCGTAACTCTGAACTAGCTGTGTACGCGCGCGCGCGCGTGTGTGTGTGTTTGTGTGTGTGAGCTGGACAGTTTGGTTCGGTGGAATAGAGTGCGGTGGTCGTATCGCCGGTTTGAACGACGAATGTGATTCAGTAAAAGGGGCAATTCCAGTGGCATTTTAATTTGCGAGGGGGCGGGGGGGGGGGGGGGGGGGGGGGGGGGTGAGATGTGGACGCAAGTAATTGTCTAGGGCCTTTTCGCCGTTCAAATTAAGGTAGCTCAATAATCTTGATTTTAGTGTTCTGCAAGGTAGACTTAATTTTCATACGTCAATCAAACTTGCAAGTATAAAAAAAAAAAAAAAAAAAAAAAAAAAAAAAAAAAAAAAAAAAAAAAAAAAATCTAGTTTGTCAATAAAGTATTTTTACAAACACACATTTATTTTCTAAAGTGCAATGACGCTGACGCCCATCATTTGATAACAGGTCATTGGGCTACCTTAAGGTTCCTCGCACCCCCCCCCCCCCTTCGCTAATTCGATTGCAGCACAGAGAGATTTGAAATAGAAAATAAATGACACTGTATAAAATGTGAAATAATTAGCGATTAAATCCAGAAAGGAAAAATTACACAAATTGTCCCCAATTATGAAGAAGAAAACGGGGTGGGTGGGTGGGTGGGGAGAGACCGCACATGGAACAAGCCCTTGTCTTGTAAACATATAAATGGAGAGGGGATAAGGTCTACAGTACGAACTCAATGCTGTTAAATAATAAAAAAAAACTGTGTCCAGCATTTTTTAAAATAAATAATAAAGCTGTTGGCTCTCCACAATCTTGTAATGTCTCACACGTCACTTTGAAACAGTAAACAACATAAATTGTATACATAATATAAAATCATAAAACGGAAAAAACAAACAAAATATAATAAATTATCCAATATATTATTCATCATTAATCTGTGTAATATATTAATATTCTGGGTTATATACTAAATTAAATGTATTGTTTTTTATTTTTTGTGTGTGTGTTTTTTTTCCCCTTTTCATCCATTATTTTTTGTAGTTCCTCTTTAAACCTTAACCATGCAAAGTACCCCCATGAAAATTCCTATAACATAACTATGTTTTTCCTGTATGTTTAAAAATGTATGTAAAACCATCCCAACAAAAAAAAAAAAAAAAAAAAAAAAAAAAAAAAAAAAGAAGAGAGAGATAGATCGACGGTAATATCATAATGATCACAATGATTTAGCGGTTTGGCTCATAAGAATATTTGTTTACTATAAATTGGACTCATACTCATTCTCATTAATATTACTTATACCAGCCTGCTCACTTGTGTTTTTTTTTTATATTTTTTTTTAAACATCTATTAACTTTGCCAGTTTCTATCACGTGTCCTTTCATGCTTTCTTTTTTTATAATGTTTATTTAAGAAACAAGTATGATGGTTAAATTGATAAAACTTTCTTCAATATATTAATATATTTCTGTAGGTCGTCATTGGGTCAGAGCCCGCGGATATTAAACGAGAGACCAAAAAAAAAACAATAAACTAGCATTCATGGATTAAGGGGGGGAAAAAAATAAAAACGGATTGCACCCTAACCAATTAAATAAAAAGAGAATAAAGTCAATGTGCAATTGCATTGGTACCATCCCTTTGATGTAAAGATAAAAATTGCATGGTAAACGAATAAACTATATATCTGCAACCAATGGTAGAGTAATAACGGATAGATTATTATAAAGTATAAAATATAGTTATAAATCCAAATACAATAAAAAAAAAAATTGAAAAAAAAAAAATATTATTTGCTTGCCTATGCATTTTAAGTCCCAAATTCGTGGAATGTCATATGAATTTTCCACTGTTTGCTGCATTGTAACAATTGCAGTTATCCTATCAATGTTTCATTTTGTTTTTCATTTTTCAATCATAGACTTTGTTTTTCTTTATATTGTTCATAAAAAAATTATGAATTATAGTCAAACATTCATATTAGAACTGCAATATTGCTTCTTTAATTAAGTATGAATTATTTATCTAATGTTAACTTCCGGTTAATTAATCTCGCAAAGTTGGATGCATAGGACCAGAAAACATCGTTGTTATCCGTTCGTGCGGGTGTAATTATGTTGGGTTGTTTGTTTTTTTTTATGTTGGTATGGAGAGAAATAGAATTCTTGAATCGAGAGAAAGGGAATTTTTGATGGGGAGTGGCAACGAGGTAAGTCAACTGCAGGCTCAGTTTTCGACGACTATCTCAGAAGTTAGGAGAGATAGAGAAAATTTTATACGGAACTTTTTATAGAGGATGTTGAGACCTACAAAAAAGGTCCTCTGAAGATTATCGTAATTTTTGAAGATTCTGAGATAACTACCAAAAGGCGGAGCTACCGATAAATGCACTCACCTCGCTCCACCACTTTGCTACTTTGATATAAAATATTGATTCAGGAAAAAATGTCTTAAAATTATCTAAATTTTTCTGAAGTCTCATCTTCTTTTTACGTGAATTTATTCATTTTTTTAGCCCTGGGAAAATTGGTATTAGAAGAACTTTTCTCATTAAGAAGGTTTGCGGATATTTTATTTTTTGTAGATCTCAGTTTATCCTGCAGGAAATATAGTTACAAAATTTTTAACCAATCAAAAGTTTGGAGCAAAAAATTGTAAGTCGTCTGGGGAAGATGTTTACTTGAGAACTTTTTTTCTCGCACGAAATTTCCTCGATTGATTTTTGGGGATTCATTCATTCTATTTCTCTCCTTGAAGTACCGGAAAAAATTTGAGTCGATGAAACTGTGATCCAGAAGGTTTGGCTGTGTTGTAACAACCATAATTTTTTTTTTGTGTCTTATCATTCTCTGTGTATGTCCAATTGTCGCGTCCATTGATATATATTGCGTCACGTTACGTCATATTTGTCATCTTTAAGATACATGCGAGTGTGCGTGCAACAACTCTTGAGCTGAAAATTCTTTGGAAGTGAAACTTCTATAGGCAACTTCGCCGACCTAATTAAAAATTCGCAATTACCAAAAATTGAAATCTTAAAAAATTCAGAATTCCAAAATTTCGAAATTTGAGAAATCTCCTATTATCAAAATTTCTCAAATTTACAAAACGTTAAACTAAAAATTTCAAAAAATCAAAAAACTGTAGAATTGAAAAAAAAGGAAATTTTGGATTAAAAAAAAAAAAAAAAGCAGACCCTAAAATTTTTCGCGAAATGGTTCGAAAGTAGACTTTAGAAATTTCACTTCTGTATCGGTTTACACTAGCGGTATTTAATTACTATTACCCCCCCCCCCACCCCCTCCCCACCCACCCACCCCCTATTTAGCATAGCCTCACTACTCCCTCGACTCGTCGCTCACCCCCATAAAACGATTAGTTTACAATTTACAATCTAATATGAAGTCCAACTATAAAACTTTCAACAACTATTACGACTCACCCTGCGCAATCGACTTCGGCATTAATTCATTTAATTTAGGATTAATTAATTATTGTTAATGATTTAATTAGGGTAGATTTTAATAATAGTATTTCTATTGGCTGCCAGCCACTGTCGAGCCATAAATCGACAGACATCTACGGGAGGAATTGGCACCACATTTGCTCCCATTTGTGTTTCACATGAGTTATTTTTTTTTTCTTCATTTTTTTTTAACCTTTTGCTTCGCTTTTTAACATGTTAAATAAGAATCACCTATTATCGTGTTCATTGGCATTGCCTTATGACTCCAAATTGCACGCGATGCCCTCATTATCCAACGACTCATCATTAAGATTTATAATAAAATTCTTCTCTTCAATAATTATTATTTTCTTTCTTATAATGAAAAATAAAGCTGCACCCATCAAAATCCGGAAAATAGGACAACTTGAGGATTGACGAATGTCTGCTTGCCTCACTTCATGTGTTTGTGTTAAAATTGTTTGTCATTTAAATTTCAAATTTCATGTATATTAATTGCTGTTGACTGTAGGTGTTGCTGTTCGATGTGTTCACGTTGACGTATCCGCCCACCATAGTATATGTCTATTTATTTATTTATATATTTTTTCTTTACTTTTTAAAAGTATAATTATTGAACTGCATAATTGTGTTAGATTTACACCATTCGCACCCTCACCCTTGCGTAAAATCTTTCTTACATAAAAAATAAAAATAATCATCAGTTAATGAATAATCAATAATTAATAGTACTCATGATAGTTACTCATCGTTCATAATTCAAAATCACTATCACTTAATTTCTCATAATATTTTTTTTTCCTTTTTTTCATAATTCTTTTTCCATTGGTTTTTCCTTCAACTATTCCTCATTACTCTGTTAGACTTTTGCCTTTCTTTCCTTCCTTATACTTCTTTTTTCCATAGAATGGTTAAGCGTATAACCTACAAGATTTGGTGTTCGGAGAAAAAGTGATTGAACATTAAAAAACGTGGTGTAATCTCAGGCATGAGTAAGAACTTACGATTATAATGTTCTAGCTCACGTATGAGTGACGGTACGTTTGTTGTACGCGACGTATGTTGTAAACGTTGAATATAGTTGTCGTCGCAATGTCGTACGCGCGCACCGCGCACGCACGATAATTCGCCTTATGATAGGGTATTCATTGTATCATTATTTGTAGCGGATAATGCCAATGAGCTTGCAACAAAATCATTTAAATCAATTTTCCTTGATTCGGGATGTTTGAATTTAAAGTGCGTGCGCAGATTGTCACTACGAGTGTACGTGGCACGACAGAGTGGACACTCAAACCTGCCAGGGAAGTGGACGTGGTAGTGGTTCCTGATGTGCGTCACGACCTTGCCGCACAGCTTGCACCTGTGAAGGTTGCAGCCGCCTGGCACCCGGTCAAAGGTCAGCCGCATGTGCCAGGCTTTTGAACCTGCAACATCAACACAAG
Source organism: Asobara japonica (assembly GCA_026005395.1). Taxonomy (NCBI): domain Eukaryota; kingdom Metazoa; phylum Arthropoda; class Insecta; order Hymenoptera; family Braconidae; genus Asobara; species Asobara japonica. The sequence continues at coordinate 877,591 of BQMI01000329.1, read as the reverse complement.
ACAAGTCACTAATCTGCTGATGCCCGATAGCACCCTAATTAAGGGAGGCCCGGGGGGCGATTATACCGCCTAACTGTGATCTAACTTCCCCACCCACCCCCCCGCCCCTTTTCTTTTTGCTTCAGCGGTAACATGTCTTATCAACTAACGACATTTCAACTAAGTCATTTGACTAATCAAGCTTGACACATTTCATACTTCAGAGGACACTTGTGGAAGACAACAGGTCCTCATCTAGAGCTCATCTATGCGTCTCGTATTTCAAATAATTTTCAATTGATTCCTCATTGTTTTTTAGGTATGGAGAACGTTTGAATAGTGCTTCATGTTAGATTTGGAATGGCTTGCAGATGTTTGAAGAACCTGTCCTGGTCACTTGTCCTCGGGACAGTATGACACAGGTCCAGCACTACGGATGTGGACGTAGCATGAAAAGGGACCATTTGGGTGAATTCAGTTTCCCATTCCAACTTCCCTTCAACCCAATGTTAAATTATTGATTTGATCTGACCTAGCGACGTCAGTTTACTCAGTAGAATAGTCAGCCTTGGCTCAAAAGGTCGGGAATCTAATCAAGATTACTGGGGCATAGATAACTCAAAACCGACAAAGTGGTCCCTTTTCACATGGACGTCCATATAGCTCATATAGGTCTATTGATACCTCATAGGACAAGACGCACAGTTGAAAAGGGACCGTTGGGGTGAATTCAGTTTCCGATTTCAACTTCCCTTTAACCCAATGTTAAATTATTGATTTGATCTGACCTAGCGACGTCAGTTTACTCAGTAGAATAGTCAGCCTTGGCTCAAAAGGTCGGGAATCTAATCAAGATTACTGGGACATAGATAACTCAAAACCGACAAAGTGGTCCCTTTTCACTTGGACGTCCATATAGCTTATATAGGTCTATTGACACCTCATAGGACAGGACGCACAGTTGGAATTGATAACAGTTTGGATTATTTGCCTAGTTGAAGTGTCCCTTAGTTAAAAAGACGCGTTACCGGCTCAACAGTAATTTTATTTGTTATCTTCCACTGAATAATTTCATCAGTTAACTTCATTGTTATAGACATTCAATGGTCACGTGGTTTTGGAGAAATTATAAGCAGTACTAGGTTATGGTCAGCACGCGCTGTTCTGAGGATTATTCAAGCGAAAGAGGCCCACGGAAGTGGAGTAAGTAGTGATGCGAGTTGAACATTTTTCTGGGTAATTAGTTTTATGTTTGGTCATGTGACACATTATTTTATACCACGTGGCCCGACTAACCAGGTTAGAAAACACCTAGGAAGGTGATGCCCATCTAGGGTTGTTGAAGAACGAGGTTAGGGCCGAGTAACATACAATTGGGCTTTTAGGGATGATCATAGTAATTTCCTTAACAGGAGGTTAGCAACATGGTTATGCTGGAAAATTTTGCGTGAGAAAAATAGCGAAGAAATTGTTATGTTTACCATCACCGAAAGAGAAACTAGTTGGTATGGGTGTGATAACGTTGAATAGCTCCAATGGGAAAATGTTTGAGTGCGTGGGGGCCGCCATCTTGGGAGAGAAAGAGGGGGGAGCCTAACAAGATGGCGGAGGTCAGACCGAACAGCTGATCGCGTACGACTCATATTTCTTTTCGACTACTTAGCTTTTTCAAACCACTTTCAATGCATTCCATTCCGTGGGTGAGAATATAAATGGTTTTTCAATATTTTTTCTGACATGCTGCTTCGCTCGAGCATTTATTGAAGTATAAATTTGTAGGTTTTTCATTTTCTCGAGTGCTTACTCAGACGGAAACGAGAACAAATAATTAACATAGAAGTATTTTTGAGTGTTTGGGAGGTTTTGAAGAATAAGTAGGTTATTAATTACCATAATTTCTTTTTGTCTATTCAAATTTTTGAGAAGTGAAGAGAAAAAAAATGTTAGGTTACACACTGGAACCATAGAAAAAGCAGACTTCCAGGACTAATATTTCCCTCATTGGCAGAAAAAGGGATACTACATTGCTAAACAATTATAAAAGGGTGATCCAATACTGCGTTCAGAATCGTGGAATGTTAGTAACAGTTAATTATTTGTGTTTCCAGTCTGAAGAAGCTTAGATAATGAGCGCAACGTTGTCATCTGACGATAACCTGGTACTGCTTCTTTCTCAAATAGCTCATGATCAAGATTGAATGTGGCGGGAGATTGTTCATCGGCTAAAATTTTTCGGTATTTGTTGAAAGTTGCAGAGAGGAAATGTCGATATAAAATTGCGATAGGGAGAAGGCATCATTTCGACATTCGATTTTTAGGCTTTTTAGTAGCTGTATTAAACAATTAAGCTTTCTCGGAATTGGCATTTTCTTCAATATTTTTTTTTGTCGGAAGAGACCTAATCGATGAGTGATAGGGAATTTTTACCGAAAAATTTTTGGCCGAACAAGCTTCCCAGAGCCCAATGAAGCACCTCGTCCTCGGGTCTCCCACTACTCATTCGCGTTAGATGTTACTATTGTTTTCAGCCCAAATTATCCTCAATTCCCCAGATCTAGCGCATCCCCTGCACCGTTGTATCATGTGTGTGCGATATTTGTACAGCATTGTGTGTTTGTACATGTGTGTATGTGAGAAGCCGAGTATCCTGCCCTTATTTGATCTCATATACTTTTTACTTCCTCCTCCTTCTCCCACCTCCCCCCCCCCCCCCCCTCCAGTCCACCACTTTTATTTCTACCAAAAATTTATTATCATTATTTCTCCAGGTTTTTTTGTTCCCGACATCCGAAACCCAGGATGTGTCTTTACACTTGGTGGTAGCCCGGCATTGTGCCAAATTGTCAAGTTGCTCAGACCATTGCTCTTGCTTTACGACTTTCATTCAGCCCTTGTGTTTTTATATCCTTATACGAGTTGAAATTGTTTGTAGTTCAAGTTGTCATAGGATAACCTTTTTCATGGCTCTTCATCACAAACGAACTCAGCATAATTACTTTCAACATAACAATTATATTGTATTTTTTTTATTTTACCGTATTGCATCGTTTTTTGATTGATTCAAGGGTTAATTTGTTTCATTATCATTCGACCTGATATTGACCAAACTCCTCATCTCACACTTTCAGAAATAGTCTGACCTCGAACCTTGGAGTCCTATGGCTAGCAGATAAATTTTTTCTTTAGATTTGTGCGATTCTCCTGGAGATCAGTAATAAATTTTGTTTTCGTTACTCTGAAGTTGACTAGCATATTGAAAATCTGATTTTTGTGTTGGAAACTTCACTGAACTTTTGAATAAAAATAGGATTGTTGTGCTGTGACAAACACATACTCTCGAAAAATTGATTTTCAACTGACCCTTTTTAGCAGAAATATACTATATTAAATTTTCAGAGGAAAGTCTCAATGGATGCGATTGAATTTCGGAGGGAATTTTTATCACTTTTTAAAAAATCTGGATTATTTTAGTAACGATTGATTTCTCTTCATAAATATTTTTTATTTTTTTTCTGTGAAGCATGATAGGTATGGAAACTCATTGACATTCCACTTTGACAATTTCAATTCGGTATATTTGGTCGAACTTTTTTTTAGCAATTTTATGAGAAAAGAAGGACATAGAATTTGTGGAAGACCTTTATAACTAGTTTTCAAACTTCAGAATTTAATCCATTAGGAAAATTATTTTCATTGAAACTATTGACTATCCCATTCGGCATAAGGAGATTTGCTTTCGCTCTCTGCAGTTCAAAAAAATCTATTTTTCCCTTGAGCTTGTGGCTTCAAAGCTTCTGGAAGTTCAAATGATTTCTGTTAGAGTCGAGAAGTCTGGTCAATATTTGGCGGAATACCTCCCACTGATTTTTCGAGCAGTTTGGCTGATCGCTGTGATTATTCCTCCCCCTCTGTGTGTTTGTTTGGATGGAAAACTGGAAGCTGTACATGATCAATTAGTTTGAGATGAACAGTCTGAGTACCCAACAAAATGTCACATTGTGCATTATTTATCTGCATAATTAATTATTTTTAATAGTAATTTGACAGATTGTGATGTATTTAGTTTTGTTAGATGAGGACAATCGATGCCTGACAGTTAGACTCTACATTAATTAAATTGAAAAATATTTTATTGGTCGTTGAGATATTTTAAGATGAGGTGTAAATTGCGTGTCGTTAATTTGCAGAGCTAGAGGAGGGAATCTCTTTTTTTTTTAATTCGATTTTTTTTTTGGTAATATGGAAAATGGAAATGGCAGAGCAACGAAAAAAATCAATTGAAATTGTGAGGGAGAGCAGTTTGTTTTTTTCCCGAATGAGGCTATTAATTGATGGAAAAAAAAGAACACCACATGTGAACAGTCAACTGGAGCAAATTCAGCAGTGGCTAGCGCCCATATTTAATGAATGAACACAAGAAGATAATAAGCGAATAGAAAATTAAAAAAATAGTCTCACTCATACTTTCACATAGTCACACACAGCCCAATATACCCATTTTATACAAGCAACATATCTGATAGTAAATCGTTTGTTTTATTTATCCACAAAAAAAAATATTATTCAAGTACAAAAATATTACATAATTTACCCTTAAATCTAGTATTTACTTTGTTCTTTAATCTCTATTATTACTATTAATTCTCTCGATTAATTTCTAATTAGTTAATTAATTGTTTAACACACATTTTAACGCTCATTTCACGAATTGTGTTAGTTTGAGTGGGTAGATCAATAAATTAGGCCCTCACTGAAGTAGCATTTGGGTACTTAAGTATGAAAAATTAATTGAGATAATTTTTTTAAACTAGGATATAGTATGGCACGAAAGATCAACAATGGCTGATACATTGTTTTTCCGAGAATGAAAAAAATTGTTAAACTTTTAACTCATGTGCAAATTCAGGTGAATATTTTTACTCACTTGAATCTATCACTGAACAGGAAAGAAGACACCACAATTTGAATATTTGAACTAAAATTTATGGTACTCTTAATTTTGTTTTTTTTTTTGGACATTTTCAGGAGAAAAATGTTGATACCAAAAATTTCAGTGGAAAATTTTAGAAGCAACTTCTGAAACCTGTAACTGTGTTTTTCTAACTCAAATTTCCTCCAATTTCTACAACGAAATTATCCCTTTTTTTGAATGTTTGCAATCAAGCAAATTTTTCATTATTGGTTCTTGCAAAAAAATGTGAATTTTTCTTGCGAGAAAAACATAACTAAAAAGTCTTTTTGCAATGGAAAAAAATATATCCATTTTCGTTGAATAGAATCGAAGAAAAATGGTTTTAAAATCCACAGTTTTATGACGGATTACGTCACATCTCAGCAATAATCTTGGAGCCAGCCATGCTTGGGGTATTCTGGAGTGATCCAGTGGCTCTTGGGGGATGATCGATAATTAATACAGGGACGAATGGATTGGAAGGGCAGTTGGGATGAGTCGGCTGGCTATGGGTGTTTCATGTACTATGAAATTCCACTCTGGACATGTTGTACTTGACTAGGAGACTTGCCCTCAAGCGCACTGGCACGTTATCACCAAGGGATCGATGCAAAATGGGGCTGGGCTTGTATTTGTGAGGGTTGGTATTTTATCCCAACAATTTTAAAGAGTGGTGGAGCGAACAATCTTGGCCCATTGGGGTGGAATACAAATTGCGAGAAAATTGATTGAACCCTTTTTTTTTTTGTTTTTTTTTTTACAAGAGTTTCGAGGCCAGCTGAAATCTTGAGGTATTCAATCGGAAAAAAGTCGATGATGATATCTGAAGGATTATCGAGAACACTTAATCCATTGATTGTATTTTGTATGATTTTCTGTGTAATGTTCTTAAAGCTCCTAAGTGGATAATTGATGGTTTAAATTGCGGTGAAATACATGGCCTTTTATGGAAGTTTTTTCATCAACGCATTTCACCATATTTGCTTCATTAAAAAAATATGACACACTTAATGATTCATAATCACCAAATTGAAAGTATGTATTCTTAATGGTGTCTTGAAACGACTCTCAAAATTTGGAGGTACCTTTCCACTTCGTTATTGAAGATATACAACTTTATGAACTCGTATTTCGAAAAGATGGAAGTAAAAAGTACTTTGCAAATTGGATAATTATTTTCAGAATTGCCAGAAAACTTGGACAAATGTATTTATTCAATGCTGGGGAAATACTTTGCGGATTCAACTTAAATTATCCATAAGAGCCCATGTATAAGATGCAACCTTGATTGTTAATTACTTGAAATCAAGTTCTGAGAAATGGGTAAGACAGATGAGTCGAACTGATCTGATAAATTTTTTAACGATGATCTACATGTCCATATTAGACACTAAAATCTTAATGAAGTTTTTGTAACTATTCGCCAAGGAGTGGAAAATAAATTTCTATGGAATCACTAATTTCGCCAGATTCAAAACAATTTTTCTAAACGACAATAACAAACAAACTAACTCGAGGGACATATTATTTTTTCAAAACCTGTATCAGTTATTAGTAACCTTACATAGACTCTCCTCCTGCTTTTAATCAGAAATTATTAATTTTTTCAAGTGCCAAAAAATTCTAACATAAAAAGTGAAGCCAACTTATCCAACTTATCGCTTTCTGCAAAAAAAAAAATCTCTCTCGACATTTTTCCTTGACTCTCCTACCTTTGAGAGACTTCGAAGAAAACAGAATGAAAATCAAAACTTTAGAATGCGTAAAAAAAATTTGAAGACACAGACACTGCTGATAATTTTGATAAGAGCAATAATCTGTCCTCTCTAATAATTCTCCAAGAATAAAACTCCACCTTAAAAAACTGGAATTAAAATTCCGATAGTAACTTCCATAGCTTTCAGTGGCACTAAATTAATTTCAATTCCTCATACAGAACCACCAATAAGGAAACCACAGAGAACCACCAATTCGCCCTTCCACAGAGGCTTTTCCTACGAATTCAGGGAAAGAGCCGCCAGGAATTTCCAACCCGGAAAAAAATACTGGGTTGCAATGGGAGTCTTGCTGTATTGTTGAGGCGGAAAGCTGCAACGACTTGGGAGTAAATAGAGTAGCACCTCTCCTGGGGGCGAGAGGTAAAAGGGAAAAGAGAGAAGAGCGAGAGAGAGCGAAATTCGAAAACGGTTTTTGAGTCTGCTCAAGGGTGGATTCAGCCCCCGAGTTCACGAGTAACTTCCGCTTAGTGTTAGAGTACATGGGTGCGAGGGGGACCCACAAGGGAGAGCCCACTTCGGTCTCCCAGTTCCTCCCCCCCCCCCCGGGAGGGAGTGGCAAAGGGGAGTCGACCTAAATTTTATTCCACCTAGGAATAGTGCCATAAAATTCACAAGCGTGAATCAAGCTTGTCAACCCACCCTTCTATCGATTTTTTCAACAATAACTAATGAGCTGAATGTAATGGAGCAATTAAATCTACCATATAACAATGTCACAGCGACTATTTAACAGCCCAGTGTGGCTGACCGCCACCTACCACCTTAAAAAATAAGAGACTATGCAGATTAAGACGTGTCGAGTATAGAGCTGTGGAAGTTAACGGCACAAAGACGTAGTAAACGTTCATATGAAACTGACATAATCCTTTGGTTACAGCCCATGCACGCGTTTGATCCCCTATGTACCTCCTGAGCTCTTTCTCCACCCCTCTCTCTCTCTCTCCCTTATCCCCTTCATTCTGGAGTAAGAGACAACCACTAGAGGGTGAGGGGCTGCATCGAGCAGATGTTGTCGAGATATTTTGTAACGGGAGAGAAAAAAAAAAGTCTCTCCCTCAAAGGCGTCTCCTGTTTTTCACCTCTCGTGAATTTTCATGGGGCAACATTGGACCGTCCTACAAAGCACAATCTCACAGTTTATGCTTGGCTCGTATATGCGCCTTGAGATTATCACTCCTTGTGAAGACATTATTGCAGTAAGGGCAATGACAATTTTGTGAGCGATGTGCGCGTATATGGTGCCAACGATTACTGACCGATTTTCCACAATGGAGACAGCTGTAAAGCTGTGTATGGCAACTGCCATCGTGTGCCAATGGTACAAACATATCGTACTGATGGGACAGGGGCCTAGTGTTAGTAACCAATGGCGATCTCGTTAAAACCAAGCCACGGGGTTGTGCGGATGATGTTGCCGATGTTTCCATTGGTGGTGGTAACCAGCAGGACAGCTGGGACAAGTCGTTTTGACCTTGCGAGTCGACTCCCTCTGTCTTCAGTGAGACACCAGTGGCCAACACTGTAACAGAGATAGAGGGAGCGAAAGAGCGAGATGGAAACAGCATGGAGCAAAATAACATACGAAATAAAATGTGAATTAAGAAAAAAAAAATGAACAAAAAAAAGTTTGCGGAGCATCTATGGGAGGGTTTCCCACCCCCTTCTGGGTTCCCTTTCTCTCTTTCTCTCTTACGCCACCCCCCCCCCCCCACTTCCCACAACTTTTTGGGGCGGTTCGCCCTGGGTAAATGCATCCGCCACTCATCAATATCGATCGTCCTCGGTTTATGCGCCCATTGTACGACTGAGTGAGATTAGCCAAGGGAGGGAGAATAAATATGTGAGAGGAGGGTTAGAGTGAATGCAAGGGGGACACGTCCTGGGATAAAATATGCCCGAGAAGGGTTGTCCAAAATGTTGCTAGGATAAAAATGGGTGAATCGAGATAAGTCTGGGATTTCTACTGAATTTTTATATCCCTTGCAAAGCCACTTTTTTTCCGAAGTGAAGTGTGGAACTAAGTGATATGCAGACGCGTTAATTAGTACTGCATGGCACTGGAGTACCTTCAATATAAAAATTAAAAAAAAAAAAGAAAGAGGGAAGGGAAAATCAGGGATAATGCATGGCTGGTTTTACCCTCCAATTTCATAATTTTCCTTTTTCCTCTTTTAGTTTAATTGTGGTAGTGAAATCAAGTTGCTGAAATAACATGCATCACCTAGCCAAAATGAGATAATTTGTGGTTAAGTCTTAGGGAGTTAATAATATAAATAAATACACGCACACTCGGGATAATTTTGCATCGGAAGAATAGCTTAAGCCAAAGGGGAAAAAAAATTGTTAATCGCATTTACATCATTAATGTTCCAAGTAAATTATTGACAAATAGCTTTCAGTAAATGATTTCTGGTTGAGGAATGAGAGATGAGAGCCGGGGGTTGTTCCACTGGTCTTGGGCCATTGGTCGATATCTATCGATATTCTTGAGAGTGGGTTTGGATTGAAAAAGGAGAGGCAAAATCACTGGTAAAACGTGAATGGAATAAAACCAATAGCCGACTGTGAGGAGGAAACTTGAGGTGACTAGAGGAACAGAGAAAGCCAAGTAGTAAACCGTAGTTGATACACAACAGGCAAAGGGGGGGGGGGGGGGCAAAACTCTTAGCGGGATTTTGTCTCGAAGCGTTGATCCTCTTATCGAGAGAACTGAGGCAACTGTAATAAGGGTAAGATTAGATGTTGCTAAGAAGCTTATTTAACGGTCTGAAGATGTATATATATATATATATATACGTAAATTGAACTGCAGTGGGGAATAGAGTCTTTGGTGTCATGAAAATAATACTTTGAATATGAGATAATAGTCGAGTGATTGTACAATGCATACTGCTCCCAACTGCGGTTTATTATAACAATCAAGGTCTCTCTGTCCCTCTGTTTTACCTCACTCATTTATATCCTCCATCATTATTCCTAGCTACCCTCATAAATTGTCTCTTTCTCTTTGATCGAGTACAGCGTGCCTCTATCGTTGGGAATTATTTCACGTTGACGAATAGAGATTGTGGAGGAATATAGACGACAATCCCCGAGTCTCAACTTCTCTTGGGTGCCATTTACGTGCTTAATACGTTAGTACATTCATTTGTCGTTTGTCGGTACCGAATGCTTCACCTGGGTATCATTGGTAAATAAAAAATATTCGTATGCTCAGTAAATTTTTGGAAATACATTCAAATTTTCCATTTGATTCATTCAATTTTTCGCGACAAAAAAATTGTTGAAAAAAAAATAGCCTTGAAATTGAAAATGATTTTCCAGGGGCAGAAGCATGCGGTGCACATACCACACTCTCATCAACATTAATATCAGTTTTAAACTACGCTGTAAATAATCGCGACAACTACAGGCCACCAGCGCAAATGATAATTACAAATTGAATCTGAAAGTTTGACAAATTTGTAGATGAGGTAGAGGGTCGCCAAGAGCCTAGGGTGGTTATTTAAAATGTGAGAGGTCTCCTAGGCTCCTGAATTTAGAGTTAATAAAATTGGGAAATGTGTGTTTTTTTTTTTTATGAAAATACAAGGCGTGGATTTTTAGGCGATGGGGACTTTGCATGTGAAAACATAGGGATTTGTCATGGGGATGAGACTGGGTAGAGGTGTGAGTGAAATGTGACGAGGCGACATAGTGACTCGGAGCGGATGGGATAATGGATTAAGGATACACTTAATACCTGGAAAATGGTAGAGACCTAGCTTTAACATTCTGTCCCAACTATTTTTATCTTTCTCGATTAACAAGAATGAAATAAGCCTCGTGATATCTTTAATTTGCAAACATTAAAGGATGACAAATTGGATGGATAAGAAAAATTGTCTAAAAAATATTTTGATGATTCTGCATGTAAACATGAACAAGGCACCGAACGAGAAGAATCTGGATTTACATTATAACCTGTGGCCATTGAGGGACTAGTTTCTCATGACTATTTTCGAGCCTCCTAGACCCGGAAATCCTTCACATTTCTCATAGTATCTTTCTCAGTCTTTCCGATTATTTCGAATGTATCTTATGTCATTTGATATTCATTTTTCTTTTCTCATTTTTTTTCCACAAACGAATTCGTTGATTCACAACCTATTGGGCGTATTAAATCGCGATATAAATATTAATATACTTTTACATAATATAATACTGCATTTAAAAAATATATTATTCTTAGTTTCATTTATTTACCACTTTCTCTGCTCACCCTAGCCTACATAAGTGGAAAGTTAGGAATGGACTCCTGGGAGGAGTATTCTCGTGCTTGAAAAATTCTTATTAAAGATGCATGGTCACGCCAATTGGCGATTGCACCATTTGAATACTTTTCAATCCTCAAACTTGAGGAAGAAAACTGAAACGCTCATAGCTATTCACCTCCACTCCCTCGCCCCCTAACAATTCCATAATATTCTTTTCTCATCCTCATTCCACACTGAATTCCTCCTTTTTTTTCACACTGTAAACGAATCTGAATGAGAATATTTCGATCACTCAAGTGGAATAATAAGGAATATGCGGTGAATATTGAAGTGCTTCGCATAACTAATGCATTTTCCTGAAGGAAAATTGTTGACAATATTATTGCGAAAATATACGATAAGCTGGGTGAAACGAAAATCAAGAGTTTCACAGGGATTGAGTGAAATGAGTTTTGAGTGGTGGGAGTTGGGGGGGGGGGGGGGGGTGGGAATTTAGAGATTGAGTGTGCGAGGCAAGTCCGCAAAAACCGATACAACGGTTTCTGATGCTAGTGAAAATGTTGGTGTGTGTGGAGATAGACGAGGAGAATGAAACGACGAATGCGACTTAAACAAGATGAAACGGATGGGTAGACCTGGGAAGAAGAAACTTGCCTCACATCCCGTATACATTTTATGGGTCTCTGTGCAAGTTGAAGAGCTTTCGTCGAATGCTTGTCGCATCTTTCACTCGTTCAACTGAAGAACGAGGAGAGTGGGAGGGGGGGGGGGGTTTAGCAGAAGAATAGATGAGGGATGACGAAGACAGATATTTGTATGGGGCCTCGCGGGGTGGGGTAACCAGAGAGGGGGGAATACGTTCCACTGTTTTCTACCTGCACACTTTGTTGAATTTTCACCGTCTATGGGCTGAGAAACATCTTTTAGGTTTGAGGGCACACTCTCCTGGGTGAAATTATCCAAATGCAAATTGCTTGAGGTAGAGAATATTTTGATGTGCACGAGAAATTTTGTCCAAGAGACAGAGAAAGGGGCTACGTTTAAAACCTAACTACTAAATTATTAAATATCTGAGATAGTGGTTTAAATAAATAAATAAATTAAATTAAACCCTCGATTTTGAGGGGACAAGGAGAGGAATACGTTATAAATAATTAGCTTAATTGAGAGGTAGATTTTGATACCAAATTGCGATTGAAATTTTTTTCTATGGTAATTTGTCACTGGTAGGTATTGGCCATTGGTCACTGGTGTTTAATTGTGGGTGCCAGTGACCAGACCATCAAATCAAATCGATTAATTTATACTCTGATATAGGATTGAATGAGCTTCAATCGTGAATCCTTATTTTTGCTTATTCCATTGACTGGTGCATTTTGCACAGTTGTTTGTTTCTTTTTTTTTTAGCAAGGCTAAGTGAGATACGACTCGTCCGATTTTGCAAGGAAGTGCTTAGCCTCCATACGCATAAAAGGTGATATCATTGATCCTTCTCGTATTCCATGCTTGAGTTTGATATGCCTTTTGAGATTGTCGGACCTTGTCAATGATATCATGCATATCTGACACTGATACTTGTCAGGAAAATGTGATTTCATATGTTTTTTAATATTGGCAACGGTCTTACCGCATAGCCTACAACCCCCTGCACCAGCCTGTCCATCTAATTTACTCTGATTGTCATAGTCAATATCCTTCTCAATTTTCGTTGTCGTTGTCCCTGCAAATTTGGAATTTTCCCATTGTTTCAGTAATCATAATTCAATTGCTAACTATTTACTTCTTCAATTTCTTGCCATATGCAATTTGTCTTTATGTTCTCTTGCACACTCCCAAAATTCTACTAATTTGCACTCTTCTACTTGTTGATTCTTGCCAATAACAATAAACAAAATAGAAACAATAAGTATGAAGATAGTAATCCAGTATACAGCCATAGTGCGAGACATTTTGCTTCATCAAAAATTCCTACTTAGTCACTCTGTATCGTTCACTAGCATCGAGAAAAGTCCAAGGGGCCAGATTCTTTTCCCCCAACGCATCAACTACTACTTCATACATCTACAAGTCCACATTTCTCTTTAGTCTTGTAAAGGACAAACATGAGAGAGAAAGAGAGAAAGAGAGATGAGCCGATAGAAATGATAAACCAATAAAAATATTACAATTCAAACAAATGAAATCACAGAGCTAGCTTAGGATAAGAATGAACATCGATAGAAGAATTTCCAATTGCGAGGATGTGCCGAAATTCTCTTGGAACACCCTTCGACATATCTAGTCATGACCCAGCAATGGCGACTTGGAATTTATATAGATGTCAACGAGTTGTCGATATTTGCACAAGACTCAATGATGATACATTTTGGATTTGTGGAACATCATGTGAATGAGGTGAAGGATTCAATAAGTCATTGATTCTCAATTAAGACATGGCTGGAGGGGCTAAAGTTGGGAAGACATGCAGAGATGGGCGGAAAAAAAAACTCGTGAAATTATGCGTCGTAAAAACGTAATTGATATTTACACGTAATAATTATTAGATATTAGACCGCTTTGCGTGATACAATAAAACAATAAGAACGTGTGAAAAATGGAGGCCCAATTAGATAAGGCGAGAGACAGAAAGTGCGAAGGAGAGAGAGAGAGAGAGAGAGCGAGAGATAGAGAAACGAGCACTCAGTAAAGTCAATTCGTTAAGCCCAACGCACCAAAAAAATTCAGACAAAAAATTAACCTTGAGCTCACCCAACACTAACAACTTATGATACTTTCGCACACACACACACACACACCCAACAATTGTTAAATGAGCTTAACCCCTTGCTAATGTGTTTAATTGAAATATACATAATTCATGTCAAGACTTTTGAGGCAGGAAGACCACATTTGTCTTTCTGCAATTGTTAAAAAAAAATGACATTTAAGGGACAAATGCACGATAATACCATCACCACACTGAGGGGCGAAGTGGATGAACCGTTTTATATTTTCGATTAGGATAAACCCCCGTTTTACTATATCTATATGCATATGATTACATATAGCTATTATGATACACATGTACAGAAGGTGGTACTTGGTTGGGGATACTGTATATCTTTTCGTGATAAATTTACACTCGTTTACGCGCACCGGAAAAAATTGCAAAGATAAAAGGGGGGGGGGGTGTAACGGGGGGGAGGGGGATGCTCATCTCGTACAGGCTAGACCGTAAAACGCCAGTTTCCAAGGAGTCATTCCAAACGTGCATGCACAATATTTCCCTTCATTTCACCGAGTCGCCCAACGGCACCCACCAAGCCTTCCACCTCGCTATTTTAATTGAATTATAAAAATGACCGTTACTTTTGAAGTAGCAAGTAAGAAGAGATGGGGATAGTTAATTGGTGGTAATAAATTGTACATTTTGTTTTCTCTTCATTCTTACATTGACTCTTGTGAGTTATTTAGTGGTGGATAATAGTTTTGCTGGTAAATTGCAGTTGAGCTCCTCGGTACTTGAAGGTTTAAATGGGAAATAAAAGGAAAAAAAAAACATTAAAAAAAAAAATTGAGAGAGAGTAGGAGAAAAGTGTTTAAAGTCTTACCATCAAGTCCGTCGAGCATTTCAGGTGGATTGTGATGCTCAGACGGCTCCATTCCTGGTGCACCGTCACTAAGCGCCCCCGCCGTCGGTCCACCATCTTCCCCCAATATACCAACAGGATGACCCTGAGAGGAGAAATATTGAATAGATGAGTGACTTAAATAGGAGAATCAATTGCAACAAGCGAGCTGAATGAGTATGACCCATCAGCAGCTAATAACCTTTCTATGTTTCCTCTAATATTATTGTTTTTTTCTGAAATTACGTAACAGAAGTCGGATACCACGTGGACAAGTGATGCTGGGAAAAAAGATGGATTCATTTTTGAGAAAACGAATCGGCTTCGGAGCTCATGAAGACCCGATCTCGCCATCTCAATTGCATAATTTGTTCGTGAGAAATCGTTTCTAGGGACCAGAAATCGATTATACGAATTTTGGGAGCAAAAGAAAAAAAATCGGAGTACTATTGCGCCGTAAATATCAACAATTTATTTGCTTTATCTTACAATTACTCGATTTTCTTTTTGTTTTTTTTTTCAAAAATTTTAATAATAGAAAATTTAAAAACATGCAACAACATCATCCTAATCATCAAGAGGGATTAATCATTTTTGGTTCTCTTAGAAACTAGTAGGGTAACATTTATGTAGCATTGGATGAGGTATCCTGTTTTTTTTTTAATTCGGCCGGCCGATAAAACGAACGCCATTCAAGTGTGGAAATTTCACTGGGACAGCCGTTCGGTGGATCAACACCGAAATAAACATCGCCAGATTTTTGCCTTCTAATTTATTCACGTATGCGGATTTCAATTGCGTTTCGCACCGGGGGAAGAGTCGAGAGCTCATTTTTCAACATTCAACAAATTTTTCTACTCCTCAGATTCCTATACGAAACAACTCTCGATGAAGCGCTCATTTTCTCGTCATTTAATTCAATATTGTAACGACACTTTGCAAATGGAAATATTCACACTCCTCTGTACCATAAATCTACAATTGTAAAAGTAATCTCAAATTTAAATTTAAGATACATCATTTGAATACCGAATATTAAGGCACATACAGCACTTGATTGCTCGCATATTGAACACAATTTACCTGAGGTCTTTGATTATACAATGGAAAAATGTACAATCTAATTGCAAACTTAACTTTCTATACAGAAAAATGCATTGTAAATAGATAGTTATAAAATATGAAAAATTATAATGTAAAATATTGCATTATCTTGGCACACCAGTAGATTTATCACAATAATCATCTCCTGTGGGCCACTTTACAGTTTTAGTTTCGCCTCCTAATATTTCAAAATAAATGCTATACAAAGTATATATATATACATATAAATCAATGAGTGTATAACGAATGGATAAATATAAATCTTCAAATATTCATTTTATTTTTTTTTTCTAAAATAGATTCATCAATAAACTAGCCCTGAGGAGGAGCACATGTACTGTTTGAAACGTTGTCTAAATAGCCCAGTAATATATAGATTTATTTAAAGCAATATTAGTAAACGAATCTAAAACTGTGCAACGTTCCAGACGAAGCGAAAATTTTGTTTCAAACAAGAACAATAGAGACAGTTCGCATGAAAACTGAATATTCGACGAGTTATCTACAAGGGAATATGGCGAAATGGAGCATTGGTAGAGAGGGGTGAGAGGCTAGAATGGCGGTAGAATTGTATGCAGGCCTCTCCATTTGTCCTAGGTAGGCCAACTCCATGAAAATGATGCACAAATGTCCCTAAAATTGATCTGACCCAAAGTACCCACTACCCCGCGTCTCATCCTCTTTAGACACACATATATTGTGGGCCTTGCATCTATCATGATGATTAACAATTTCAAGACGAAAATTGCCATTGCCAGCGGCAAAGGATGTGCGTATCTCTGGCACTGTGGCACTCCATTTTCTACAGTATTTACAGAACATTAAATTTGATTGCTCGTCATACTGCAGCCATGGATATATATCAAGCCACGATTGCTTGAATCTACCCAGCTTTCTACCTGGTGCTGTTGGCCGCTGTAGTGGGCCACATAATGTCGATTGTATAACCGAAATTCCCTGCCTAAATGGACTAATTGTAACGGGCTTTGATCCACTAGTCTCATCCGGATTTTTGTAATTAATCTCGTCATTCGTATTACGATAGGCATCTGATTGTGCAGTGCAAGATCTATCGCACGCATTGTGATCTAATAGTGGGACTTGTATATTTTTAATGGGCCTTATTTTCTTGTCGTTGCACTCCGATGACATATCAAGTGACATTGAGCCGCCAGCCATGATTGTACTCTCGCGATAGTTTTGAAAAGTAGCCGCGCCTGCTGGACGATCGGGTTGTCTCCCTAAGCTCTGTACATCCATTGTTTCATCATTCTTCCCATCTCCCTGAATATCCCACTCCACACTAGTCTGTCAACAGAGAAGGAAAGGATGTGTGTTTAATTCAACACATTCTTAGGTGTTTTTTTTTTGGCTTGTTTCTTCTTCTTTTGCCATTCATTGCATTGTTTATTTCACGATTCTCGTTGTTTCCTCGCTTTTTTTTTTTTATTTTTCTCGAAATATTAAACAAATTCCTTCCTTTCAATGTTTCGACTCAGTACGGCGTAGGGGGATCGCTCACACCTTGGTACGATGCTAGTGGCTTAATGAGCAATCAAGTGAACGAGTGAAATTATCGACTTCTTTGCTTTGAAAACTGAGACGATGAGAAAAATGACAGTGGCGCAGATTTGTACACCTACCTAGCCAGAATCTTCCGAGTGAAAAAAATGAGGGGGGGGAGGGGGGTTGGGAGGTAGAGGGGAACTGGTCGCAGGGTCGACTGTAGTAGCGCAACCTTCCGTGAATGCTTACACAATCACGTCATACGTGTTCGTGATGGGACTTGAGGACTTGTGAAAATGTTTTTTTTTTTTCAGGATAATCGTCTATCATTAAACTATAATGATTGGAATACATCGATGATAAACTCAGTTGAATACTTCGAAAAATCATGCAAAAATACTATCCATTACCATTACTTAATCATTATGATAACTGGATCATTAGTTTTAATGGTTTTTTACGAGATGTAGATGGTGGACAAAGGTCAATCAATTGGTAAGCAGTCCATTATTCACATATATAGGACAGAATAACGACAATATTTGTATTAATTCATGCAATTGTTGTAACAGATTTTTGTACTTACAGGTAGGGATATATTTTCATGAAAGTCAGGCATGTGGTGATCGAGCTCTTGTTTTATAGCCGCTTGCGCTTGTGACGATGGTGACATTGTCCTAGCACCATCCTCTGAATCGCCGCCTAGTCTATTGTTTAACTTTGGAATCACTGTGGGACTCGATTTGTAACTACATTGAGATGATGTCTGGAAAAAAAAATTGAAGAAAAATATTGCATTATTAATTTCTGTTAGGCATTTTTTTTTTCATGATACAAATAGATCAAATTTTGTTATGTTCACTGATGTTTGTCATCGTGTAAAGGACACCTATAGATTACAAACATTAATTCGAAGCATAAAAATTATGGGACAGCTACTGTGATAAAAAAAGGCAACGATGTACAGGATATTTGTACCAGTCCAATTCCCAAGGTCGTGCAAAATGTTATTTGAAGAGCTGAGTAATCAGTCATCCGCTCAGGTCTTTACTGGTATACGAATTGGTAAAGATAATAATTAGCATTTATATTTAGGTGTGAAGGCAAAAAGACGTAAAAAGAAGAAAAAAAAAAAAGAGGGAATTGCGAATGTTGCGAGGTTTGCATAAAAAAAAAATTATTTCAATAGTCTGAACGGGTAAACTTTCTACAATATACAACGATGCCATCTGAATGCTGTGGCAGTTGCTAACATCATTGTTTCCGTTGGCAGACTTTTCAAGGACACCAGGTACTACAAATCCAGTTGGAATAAAAATAATTATCATGCCTGGCCATATATGAGGCCGAGTGAAACGGAAGAAGAGACAAAATGAGAGGAATAAAAAAGAAGCAGGGAAAAGGCAAAAATATATTGCCTCTGCGCTAAATAGCATTCGCAGGAGAAAGGGACTGTACTCCTAAAAAAAAAAAAGGACAAAAATACTTCTGACTTAACGCGCAAGGAATCCTAGACCAAATCTAGGCCAAACAAAATGTATGGTAGGACCCATGGGTGAAAGTTTTTTTGAAAGTTGAAGGCGCAAAAAAAGGATAATTTACTAAGGGGCAAAATACAGTGAGTCTTTATCAGGATAGACAAACTGGGTATCAAGATAAGAAATCGTCACTGATATTATTCGGTGCAGACTTTGTACAAATTTCAAAGTGAGTGAGAAGCAAAAAGATGAATAAAAAAAGAAATTATTCAACTTCCATAATTGTCGTCAAGTAACAAGCGCCTGATATAAAATTGATTACTATCTCACCACATTCATACGTATTCATGTGAATAAAAACATAATGGGTAGAATAACGAGATATTCATGGTGATTAATTAACACACTTGGCTCAAGTTGCCAATTAGTTAACAAATGTGGCACAGGGTTCAGTGTATTATTAAATAAACTATGTAAAATAAATACAATTCTAACTGAGCTAGGTGAGAAGATGCATTATCAGGTGGCATTCAAGTCAGGAAAAATCTCGACAACAATCGCAACTATTAATAAAAAAATTTCCATTTCTACGAGCTTGAATTAGAAAAAAAATCTTAGAATCATTTTTATGTATATTCAATTATTATAATATATACTATGGTATGGACTGCTCAACTCACTAGATTTCCAGATTGCGGATCATCAAATTTTTCTACTCAATTGCGTGCCAGAATTATGCAATAACTGATACACAATCAGCATAATTCAGTATTGCAACAATTCCCAAAATTTTGTGGATGGACAGTGAAGCGTTTTGCATTAAAGTAGAAAAACATGATGGATGATTTTTTTTCTCATCAATACTAAATTGAAATATTTTGCAAATTTTTAAGACAATATCTTAAGATTTGTGGTTGGTGTGAAATTTTTTCATGGATACAAAATATTGTATTTTTCATTACATTTAAAAAACTACTTGGAAAAAGAAATGATTGGCATTGCGGAAATAGGAACAGTAGTTTATGAAATATTACGCAAACGAATTTTATATAAAAAAACTAACAGAATAACTTTTGTTTAAGACCAATTTTTTATCACATCTTCTCTATCAGCAAGGTGAAGATTGAAAAAAAATTCCAATCACGTTCATATTAAGGAAAATAATTGTAAAAAAAGGTGGAAATATAAACTGAAATTGATCCGTAAACTAATAATTCAACAAGATCAATATTCGAAAAAAAAAACAGAGTTTTTAAAATAATTTTCGACGTGCAATAATTTCAGCAGATACCAAGCAGTTATTAAAAATTCATATTTCTACGTTCCACACCAGTTGACATTATTTCCAGATAATTAAAAAATCGTCAAAAGGGATTAAAGCTTCTATCCGTAATTAGTATATTCCACTCTGTCTCTAATGGACTTTGTTATTAACTTTTTGTGTTCAAAAAAAGCTTTCAGTTTTTGATATGATTGAGCCGACCTTACTGGGAAGCATCAGGTGGATCAAAACATGTACCACATGTTTCAATGGTCTTCCCACTCGACCAAAATTTTTCTGCAATTCCTTTTTTTCTTATTTTCTCTTTTCAATGAAAGAAAAACGTTCGATGACCAAGTTTTTAACAGATATCTCGAAACCTAATAGAGGTACTAAAATTTCCATAGGACCTTTTTCATAGGCCTAAACCAGGTCCACAAAAAGTTTCATACAAAAATTTCAGTACCTCCCCTAGATTTCCAGATGTCTCAAAAACCGAGCGGAACAAGCTACGGTATGCTCCTAAGTTACTTTGCATGCAGAGATTTTTCCTTAAAAAAAAGAAGCCCACCAACGCAAAGTAATTGTCATGCATTATAAAAAAACGAAACACTATTAACATAATTTAATAATACCTGAGAGTCGGACAGGAAGCGTTCGGCCGGTGGACCAGTAAGTGATACATCATAATTTCCCGATGTTTTTCGTTTCCTTTTCTCAGGATGTGACTGTAGGTTAGGTGATTCACTGTGCCTAACACTACTCTGTGTTTCAGGCTCTGGTGATGGGCTCTTGGTTTCCGATTTACTATTTACACTATTATCGGTTAAGCCGCGTATTTGTAACGCCTCAGCTGTTTTAAGGAACATTGGTAATAAATGTTGGCTAACATTAACCTCCCCTTTATACATAAAATGAAGTAGTGCTTTCATTTCATTATCATTGACATCCTTCAAAAATATTATTGGATGTGGATGGGTATTTTGTAGAAATATATTCTCAAAATATGGACTGCATGCTGATAATATAGTTTGATGTGCTTTAAATGTTTCACCAACACAGGCAAGTGTAACGTCACATAGCGCTTCTCTTGCCAATAGTGAGCTGAGTACGTCCGTCAAGTTGGCCGGATGATTGTTCCAACGAAGGCAATACTGCTGGTCCATCTTGTCTATCTCCAATCCCGACCCTACAACCAAACTTACTGAAGTTCCACTTGTATTAAAAAAAGACACTTTGGTGATGTTTTTGTTATTAACGAATACTCTGCCAAAACAGGCCCCCCCCTCCTTATCGCCCCTCCCGGAAGAAACAATATCAACACTTATTTTTTTTTTTTTTTTTTTTTTTGTGGATATAACCCTTAGACCCTGACTGGCACGTTACTTTTGTTTTTTTTTTTAATCTATTTATCTCCTCCTTTTTTTTTTAACTTCAAACTTTGGCCTTCTCTATCCCTCTCCCTCTCTCTCGCTCTTTCTCTCTCTTGTATTATCCACACTTGCAATCTATCTCTTTCTAATTTTATAATTTTTAACAACTCCCAGCTCGTGTTTGTCAATGATTATCACTATTATTAATTACACGGGCCAGGCCCCAAACCGAGCCAGCTGTAATATTTTCCTCAACTATCCACAACGTCTCTAGGCCCACTCTACGCTTCTGCAAATGTGCCACATTGCAGTATAACTGTAAAACCCT
The DNA here is from genome assembly GCA_026005395.1 of Asobara japonica. Lineage (NCBI taxonomy): Eukaryota > Metazoa > Arthropoda > Insecta > Hymenoptera > Braconidae > Asobara > Asobara japonica. The sequence goes on along the minus strand of BQMI01000329.1, from coordinate 855,969 downwards.
TCAGGGTTCACGAGCCACTACTATACGTGCCAAAAACATTTTTTCGCATAACCTCGTCAACGTTTTTTTTTTTTTTCCTCAACTCAACATCGCTCATCCATCGCGGATTAAATTATGGAAAAAACTACTGTTACAAACCTCAATGCGCCCCTACGCGCTATATCAAAAATGGTGAATTTCGGTTAGAGTGGGGGGTGAGGGGGAGGGGGGGGGATTATTTTTATGATTTATGTTTGAGGTATAAACACATGAACACATTTGTGTTTAGGTTAAGGGGAATTATTGCGACGCAGCAAAACACTAACTGCACTCTTTACTCCACCCACGCGTATCCCCCAAAAATTTTCCCAAGTAGACTATTGCGGAGTGGGGCGGGGAGGAGGGGTGCATGTCAAAATGGGAAATGTACGGGTGGGGGGGGGGGGAGCAAAGGGGGGGAAATAAAATGGAGGTGTAAAAAAAAAGTGTATTACAGAGATAATGTTTTCGGCACTGTCAATATTCGCGATGCTTGGGCGCCATTGTCGGTCGTGCTTCTATGGCACGAGACACGCACACAAGCAAAATTGTACTATTTGTTGACGAGGCGACGCCAGACGCTCAGCGTGCCACATAATTCCCTTTTTTTTTCACTTCCATATTTCTCTAGTATTTTCTTTTTTTTTTTGTCAATTGTGAAGAAAATATCTAACACAGGCACAATCAACACACACTATGTTATTTTTCAATTTGTTCTATGGTATTTATTTGGTTTATTGCGGGTATGTGTTACTCACCTTTTGCAAACTTTTTGCCATTACAACGCCACCCGACCCTTAACGTCCACTGCCATACCAATCTGCCAATGCTTACGGCCTTATTTTTAAAATAATTTTGACCTTCGTGCATCTGCCGTGTGGTGGGCAATGGGGCGACCAAGCTTACTCCTACTGGCTGACATCGACAACACAGTAATAGCGGCGCGCGAAAAAGCGCGGGAAGATTTGAGTTGGCGCGTGAGGGGGGAGAGCAGTGGGGTATTGTAATGTGAGCATTGGCAGTGGTTGTTTTTTTCAATGTGAATTAATGCTATCTTCATTGATAATTGGGAATTGTTCCACACTTTTTTTTCATCTTCATGGAGGTTGAAATGGCGATGGCACTGCACGCTTCATTTTATTTAGGATAGTCTGTGAAAACACGGGGTAATACATTTCCGGCAGTTTTGGCGGGCTTCGCATCACTCGCTATTGAGGAATGTCCATTTATCTTCTTTGAGGATACTGTAGTCGGGACAATTATGGAGTTACTTGGCACTTTTCTTTGGAATTTGATGGCTTTTTTAAGGTGCGGATACGTGATACTGGAGCGCTCATCGATTAGGTTTTAAGGAGTGATCGGTTTACGGCGGAACTGGCAATTGCGAAGGTCGGGAATTTGAGTTTGGTTCAAGTGGGGTCGCAGCTATTCTAGGTTGGGTGACAGACTTATTCTCATAATGAATTAAATGTACTGTTGCTCTGAAGCGATATTAATTAATTACTTGTATTTCAGTTTTTCAGGTGTCAAGTCGAACGGTTTCACGAGGGTCATGGAATTGCATGTGGCGTATTTCGCAAAATTCTGTAACACAATCTGACCTCCATTTGTCGAGTTTGGAAATTTTTGGTAGAAGCTGTAATCACCGTGAGACCTGCATTGCATAATTGGTTATATATCTATATAACGAAAATGCATAGATCAGCGTGTATTGTCGCAAACCAACACAATTTAATTGAATTGAAAGATCCATTTTTTTGCCACAAAATAACAAAATAACAAAACTTTTTGCATCAAATAAGATAAAATGTCTACCATGACGATGAAAGCATGTATGAAAAATAAACAGAATCGAACAACAAAGTTTTTCAAAATCGAAAAAAAATTATTTCAATATGTCGAGCCAAAATCGACAAAAATGTCTTCCTAGGTTTCCATTAGATAATATCCACGGGCACTGGGTCAAAAGAACACTTTTAAAAATTTAAGTTTGCCTCCCCATAAGACCCCAATGTGAAATTTGGCCAAAATCGAAAAAGATTAATTTCAAGTTTTCGATCCAAAATCGACGCAAATATCTTCTAGGGGTTCCTATTGGATAGTATTAACGCACACGGGGCCAAAAATTCAATTTTAAAAAAATTAAGTTTGCCTCCCCATAAGGTCCCAATGTTAAACTTGGCCAAAATCGAAAAAAATTAATTTCAATTTTTCGACCCAAAATCGACGGAAATATCTTCTAGGGATTCCTATTAGATAGTATCAACGCACACGGGGCCAAAAATTCAATTTTAAAAAATTTGAGTTTGCCTCCCCATAAGGTCCCAATGTTAAACTTGGCCAAAATCGAAAAAAATTAATTTCAATTTTTCGACCCAAAATCGACGGAAATATCTTCTAGGGATTCCTATTAGATAGTATCAACGCACACGGGGCCAAAAATTCAATTTTAAAAAATTTGAGTTTGCCTCCCCATAAGGTCCCAATGTTAAACTTGGCCAAAATCGAAAAAAAATAATTTCAATTTTTCGACCCAAAATCGACGGAAATATCTTCTAGGGATTCCTATTGGATAGTATCAACGCACACGGGGCCAAAAATTCAATTTTAAAAAATTTCAGTTTGCCTCCCCATAAGGTCCCAATGTTAAATTTGGCCAAAATCGAAAAAAATTAATTTCAAGTTTTCGACCCAAAACCGACGGAAATATCTTCTAGGGATTCCTATTGGATAGTATCAACGCACACGGGGCCAAAAATTCAATTTTAAAAAATTTAAGTTTGCCTCCTCATAAGGTCCCAATGTTAAACTTGGCCAAAATCGAAAAAAATTAATTTCAATTTTTCGACCCGAAATCGACGGAAATATCTTCTAGGGATTCCTATTGGATAGTATCAACGCACACGGGGCCAAAAATTCAATTTTAAAAAATTTCAGTTTGCCTCCCCATAAGGTCCCAATGTTAAATTTGGCCAAAATCGAAAAAAATTAATTTCAAGTTTTCGACCCAAAACCGACGGAAATATCTTCTAGGGATTCCTATTGGATAGTATCAACGCACACGGGGCCAAAAATTCAATTTTAAAAAATTTAAGTTTGCCTCCCCGTAAGGTCCCAACGTTAAACTTGGCCAAAATCGAAAAAAATTAATTTCAATTTTTCGACCCGAAATCGACGGAAATATCTTCTAGGGATTCCTATTGGATAGTATCAACGCACACGGGGCCAAAAATTCAATTTTAAAAAATTTCAGTTTGCCTCCCCATAAGGTCCCAATGTTAAATTTGGCCAAAATCGAAAAAAATTAATTTCAAGTTTTCGACCCAAAACCGACGGAAATATCTTCTAGGGATTCCTATTGGAAGGTATCAACGCACACGGGGCCAAAAATTCAATTTTAAAAAATTTGAGTTTGCCTCCCCATAAGGTCCCAATGTTAAATTTGGCCAAAATCGAAAAAAATTAATTTCAAGTTTTCGACCCAAAATCGACGGAAATATCTTCTAGGGGATCCTATTGGATAGTATCAACGCACACTGGGCCAAAAATTCAATTTTAAAAAAATTGAGTTTGCCTCCCCATAAGGTCCCAATGTTAAACTTGGCCAAAATGGAAAAAAAGTAATTGCAATTTCCGACCCAAAATCGCCGCAATTGTCTTGCTTGGAGTGCAAATTGGATAGCACCGAGCCCCATGGGGCAAAAAATTCAATTTTGAAAAATTTAAATCGACGATGTAACAGAATTTTAAGGCGACAAAGTACTGATAAATTAGCATAATTATGTCTGGAAGTGTCTGAATGTATTTTCCGATTTTTTTCGGAGCTACTTCCTGATGTATCCGAAATTTACCTCAAATTTTGCTGTAGTAAAAAATTTTTTCTATTCGTCCTTATTAATCTCTCATATTGAATCAGTATTATAGAATTCCTAATGGGTGGAAGTAGTCCTCATGACAAACCACAGTTTTTTTATTTTTATCACAAAAAAGATGGTCGAATTTTATCACTCTCAATAATCGAAATCAACTCAACTTCAATTTTTTATGCATTTTTCAGATGGCTCAGGTAGCCTGAGAAAAAAGCGGTTCAATGTGAACATATATGTTTGGGGAATCCCACCAAGTATTGACCAAACACCTCATTTCCCTTCAAAAATCGTTGTAACTCCAAGACATTTCAAACCCCTGAATACGAGCTCCAATAAGGACCCTAGTGTGCTATAGCTTTTTGTGGAAGTTTCAAATTAATTTCTCCCAACTAATTATTCCATGATTACTGTTTTTCTAAAAATGTTTTTTTTCTACATGACCACTATTGAAAAAGCTAAATTTCCCACTCACAATTGACAACTGCGACAAACTTGTCCTTTCACCATAATTCCGTTGCATGCAGCAGCTTCTCAAATATATATATGGCTACTTTATTCGTCTCAAAATTATAGAAAAATTAGGAAGAAAAAATTGGATGTTTCAAGTTTACCCGGTTAAAAATGCACTATTGCATTCCTTAAACGACCTCTAACGAACTTGATCAATCCATTTGTTCGCCAGGAACCCCGACGAAAATTCTCCATTGACTTCGTCGTGCGCGGTTTTTCGAAATCATTTCTTCCCTTTCACTCATCCGTCTGAATAAAATTCAATGCTAAAAAAAAAAATTTCTATAACATTTTTTGTGGAATCCGCAGTTCACGAGAGATTGATGATTGACTCTCTGCGGTAATATCGAAATAAACCGGGATTGGCGGACAAAAATTCCAAGTCAAAAGTTTATTAGCGTCGCTCTCATAACAGCGCACTCTGCTTTTTCATATTCTATGGTCAATATGTAAATTTTCCCGCCAAATTGTCTACATTTATCTCCTTAAGATCGTCTGGACTGTGTCACGTGACGTTAGCGGTGCAATTTCATTGGTCTGAATTCAAATGGAGATAAATAATGCGCATGTATTTCACGTGGTTATGTTGCAGCTTTGAGGGTCAGTTTTTGATTAGTGAGCGCCATATTTAATTTTGACGTTAAGGCTTCTGATTGGTCGAAAATTTAATTCCGGCCAATTAGAACGTTTAATTTTAACTTTTTTCGCAGTTAACTTTATAGAGAACAGGCTCTAAATTGAAAAATGAACGTTTGGATTTTGCGGCGGGATTAACGTCTATTCGGGAGCCTCGTCTATTCGCCGATAGAGCTCGCTCGCGATCGGAAGCCGATTGTACAACTGGGAAGGCCTGTATTAACGGGTAGAGAAGCTGGGTGTAACCTGAAGCACTTCCCATAGCAACCGTCATCAACATTACTTGCACGGCAGTGGGACGCGTGTTTTCCCTTAACATCGTTATCCCGAGACGGGGAGATACGTAATCAAATTAACCGAGTTTGGCCACTACTGCTCAGGCTTTATTAATGTTTCTATTCTTTCCCGCCAGCTCGCTGGATTTGAATTCTAAGCCTGGCATTCAGATCCAGACTTATTGTTTTTTTTCCGGACAAGCGAGGTCGAAAACCCCGAGCCGGAGCTGTCTTCCAGAAACTTGATACAATTTTTTTGGAATATTGTCTCGCATTTTCCGCTTCAGAGCCAACGTTTCAAGAGCTGTATGTTCTCCTCTTCAACCCTGTTCATTTCTCATCTATCATTTTTGAGGCTTTTTAGGTTCTTTTACATTTTTTTTACGTCTTGTATAATGTGAGAAAAATTTAGTGCACATAAATTTTTCAGTCTAAACTTATAGCATTGCACCGGGCGCGCTGGGCTGATTCAAACCGGAAGTTTACGACTTTAAGATACTTCCGCAGCAATTCGTCACGGACAACGAACTGAAAAATTTGCCATGTGATAAACACGATATTGGGATGATATGTACATAGATGCATTGCAGATGTGCACCGTAATATCTATATATATAATTTCGACTCCTACTAATCCCCCCCCCCCTCCCCACCCACCCACAATTTTCCCGCAAAAATGGAACAAATGTTTTTTGCTTCAATCCTCGAAAACTGTGTTACTGAATCAACCGACATTTGTTATCAAATTGTCAATTCACCAGCTGATTGTCGCATGCTGACTACCCACATGAAGCCTCGGTTAAAACAACTAAAAACATTGTTAATTTTTAACCGTATTGGCAATACAGCTTAAAAATAAACAATTCAACAGGACAAAAGCCCACTGTTTTCCAAATTCAATGAAACATTGTTTATCGTCCATAAAAACTGAAATCAATGGCTTCAACTGTACAATAGCACAAATACGTTGACAGTCAATAGTTTTCAGTATCCATGAGCCCCATATAAGCGACGTATTGTATGCATGAGCGGTGAATCAAATGTTTTTTAATTGACGCAACAGTGATAATGCATTCCTCTTGCCATCGTATCCCCAATTTTGAATGATTATATTGATACGGATCTGCTATTATCTCATTGACAGTGCACCCTTGAATCATGAGGCGAATAATATATAGAGTTTGCCGCAACAGGGCGAAAATAGGACGGAAAAAATAATATTTGAAAGCCGTACCTCGAGTAGAACGAAGAAATGAACGATAATATCGGTATATCTCGAAATTATCGAGAGACGTAAGATCGCAACCGACGCGACACCCGCCGCTCCGGTAGAAGAAGGAACTGCGGAACTGCGCATGCGCGGTACGCACGGGAAGTCCCGCATTACAGAAAAACTTGAAATCTGGAATCAAAGATCGATCGAATTAACTCCCGTTGTTAATTAACTTTGTTAATTTTTTTGTTTTGACAAACTTTTTTCTCCGTCAGTTATCAGAGGCATGGACCCGTTTGGGGTCTGCTAAGCGGTACAGACCCCTTCTCTCCTACATCAATACCGATCAACTATGAATACCACCGAAAATTCGTAATGAATGCAGTGAAGAGGCTTAACCCGTGAGCAATTACAGGCACTTTTCATGGAATTTTCGTGTTATGAAAATTCTCACTAGAGCCTGACGCATTTCCCCCATTGGTAATTGAAGTGCTGGAGGGCATGGGGCAGATACATAGAATCAGAGTGGATTCTACGGGGATTATCAGTTCGATACAGTTGCCTCACAGCTTAAATTTCAGTCCTCTCATGGCTCGCTTAACATTAACAAATGATAATTACCGGGGGAAATCACAGAGCTGACCATACCATGTGCGAAATTAATTTTGGCCACTAGTGAAAGAGCAAAATTGGGGTGAAATTTTTTTTAATACCTTCGGGCTAATCGAGTCAGCTAGTAATTAAGTGGGATGTGTGTGGGTAAAAGTCGGTTCGATTGATTCGATTGATTCAGTTTAGAATTTTTTTTTTCATCAAAATAGGGAACTTGGTTTGTTTTATGTGCTTCACTCTGAGGGAAAATACCAGCAAAAGTTTGTTTAATCTTCTGTTTAATTATGGAATATTTGAAATAATTCACACACGAAAACAGCTGTGACGTCACGAAGTGCCTCCGCCCGCGGCAGCCAATCACAGGACCTCTTTTGCGCAACTCCAGCGGACGCATCCAATCGGGTTCATAGGAACTTGAGATTAGCGCTTGTAACGTCAGGAACGCCGATTCGCCGTTTGCAATTGACGAATTTTTTATTGTTTATTTTGAAACATTGAGGGGGGTTACCATGAATGTTGTGTGATTAAGTATCTTGATAAGCTGTGATGAATATATCATTGGGGTTTTTTCATAAATCTGGGCTGCATGCAAGTTCCCTCCAATCGGGATTGCCAATTTGAGAAAAACTAAATTAATTTTCTAGGCAAAATAATTCAGAAAAAAAATAAGTAAACTAGTGGTGTGCAAATGTGTGTGCCCCATACGGGGCACAAACAAAACTTTCCGATTTGGTATTTCAGCACAGCATAAGCGAACTCAACAGTGATATCAATAATTTACCTTGTGACTAATAATTACTGCACGCGATAGATTTAGTTTGATTTTTACGCCACATAAAAATATTCAACTGGAATTCGTCCGCCTAGTTACCCTCTCTACCTCTGTACGTTCCTAATTATCCCGCTCTTTGATATCCTTCCCGCAATTGTCGACATATTCATTCGCCAAGTATATTCTAGTTCAACTCGCGATATGTTTTAACCTATATTGAAAAAAGTCATACTGAATGTGCATTTTTGTATAAGGAACGAGCCTGGTGATATGCATTGTTCCCGTATTTCAAATCCCTCGGACGACCATACCTCCTTAATTATGCAAATTATGGAAAAAAGTCATTCCACATAAAATGTGTATTTTCATATAAGGAATAGTTTTCTTTAGATAAGTTTCCCGCTAACTTGAATATTTTACCCAGTGGAACCGTATAAACAATTGCAATTGTTAATAACATTGCATATATACTCCACGAATGTCATCCAAAATGCAATCGGCTCCGAATAATCGGGAAGTTAATTAACTGCGTCTCGAAAAATTACGGGAACATTAAAATTTACGATTCAGTTGCGAAGAGGTCAATTGAGTTTCGCATACCGCCGGTTTTCGCTAAATATCTCGAAAACTAAGAGATACATCGAAGTTTTGGTGAAGACAAACTTGTAGATCTCCTTTTGCTCTACAAAAAAGGTTCACATGAAAATGCAGCTATCTTGGTTTGATTTGCAGATATTTGCTGAAAAGCAATTGGAGGCGAAAACCGGATTGAACGGATTGAGCATTTCGCTACTGAATTGAGCGAAAATTATATTTTTATATTTTAGTGGACCCAGTGCATTGGAAAATGATGTTCAAATTTCAAGAGTCTTCACCCCACATTTCCCAGAGATACGCACCCTTAAGGGGAAGTCACACCCAAACGAAAAACCTCTGATTTTTGAACGAAATCAAATTGAAAAACTGCTCCTTCCATTATTTCAAAAATCATATTTTTTCGTTTCAATTTTTTTTTGATCGTCGCAAATGCAAAATGAAAAAATGAGCGGATTAAAAGATGTTTACGAACTAATTTCTAAAACATATTTCTACATCTGATCACCAAATTCCAATTTTTTATAACGAAGAATTTGGAAGAAGACTTCTTTTAAGAATTTTTAGTCGCATAGGAAACTGAGAAAAAATCGGAAAAATTGCACAACAAAATTTTTTTAGCAATTATATTCCATGTACAAGTGATGTATATAGATATACTCGTACAATAGTTCGTTAAAATTCGAACGAAGAAATCCAATCCCATTTGTTAATGTGTGTAACATTGGACCCTCAGCTTCCCCTTAAACCTCAAAAATTAATGTAGCGAAAATACTTGAAACAACGAAAAACATTTTCACCGACACTCGGATTTGCAATCAATTTTAGCGTCTCTAGTACACTCTGAAATTTTGGGGTATTTTTCTGGTCTCTTTGCGCTTGTTTCAAACACTTTGAGCACGTGATGATACCTTTTCATGATAAGGATTATACAAAACAGAAGGTTAGATAAGACATCATAAGCAAAAATTTTAATTAATTTTTTTTACTGTGGAGATCAGCTTAAGGATATTCAACACGTATAGTCAAAACAAAAGTTTATGACCCTTTCTATAATTCGTTATATTCATCGCCAATAATTTTCAATTAATATTTCAATGCGTTAATTAGTTAAAGTGATAGCCATAGAAAATTATTATATTGTATTTGATTTTGCGAATCAATATTATATTGTTTAAACAAATTAATGAAAAAAAATTTTAGTCAATCGCCATGCAATTTTTACCATCGTTTTATATCTGCTTCAATAGTAAATTTTCAAAATTTCAACAAATTTTTATATTTTGAACTGTATTTACAGAAATTTTTATTTTTCCCATAGGAGGCCGTGTTAATTGAGAACTTTGATAATTAATAACTACAAAACGGTGTTGTGAATCAATCTCAAATTTCATACAGGCATCTGTTACCGCTTCGAAAACATTATGTCAAAATTTCAAGCAATTCTTATATGTTCGGCAATATACGTGGAATATCCTTAAGAGAAACGTCATAGGTGAGCAATCGCATTCTGTTGTGCTCCACTGTCCTTCCATTTCTTGAATGAATAGATAGAGAGTAAAATATCAAAAGCTCTTTCTTGTGCTCCAACATAATTCTCTACAAAAAGTGTCTCTTGACATTTTCCTCTAAAACCCATTACCATCCGAGATATTTCCAAAATAATCCAGATGAACTCGGGAAAACAAATGTGCTCCTCTCATTTTTTCACCTCTTTTTTTTTTTCACTCCACGTTGTCCTAGTTTTTCATTCAGTTATTTTGCCAATCGCTTCAGGGCAAAGAATGGGCGAAAACGACGACTGGGAAAAAGCGGGGATCCATCGATATTTATATACTGGGGATTTGCTCCGTCGATTCTGTTTTTGGGGTTCAAAAGTGAGATATTCGTGGAATTGACGTGGACCGTGATTTTACGTCTAGAAATGGAAAGCGCGTCTGTTTCCGGGAGAAAAATTGAACAATTTTTCGAGGCTGCCAAGTCTCAATCCCTCACCTCATTTTCGCAACGTTCAATTTTTTTTTTTTTTTTTTTTTTTTGCAACTTTAAACATAATTTGGGAAAACATTTAGAAATTTTCTATGCATTCCTTTTTTTCTCTGAATAGTTAAATAATCACAAAAATACAATGCATCCCTGAATTAAAAGCAGAAGTACATAACAGAATTGTTCAATATATATGCCGAAGTATATATGTACTGAAAATTTTTACGGATTACATAAAGTCATGGGCCCGCCAAAATCAATCGTTCATGCGAATTTCATTCAGAAAAAAAATTGTACGTTTCATCGAACATATATATATATATATGCAATGATGGAAGTGGATTGAACCAATTGAACTTCGGAGATTCTCTCAATCAAGGGCTCCCAATTGTCGCGCAAAAAATTTGAAAAAATTTTGCGCGGTCAGAGATTAAGTGGAACATGCGGAAACGGGCAAGTGGGTGGGAGGGATCTTCCCGCGTTTTGACCTTGGCCGATGAGCGCTCCAGAATGCCAGTCGCGCGTCAGATGGATCGATACAAGATTATTTCCGAACGCTACCTGAATATATCTTTCTTTTTCACGGTTTGCAAACTGCATCGGTGCATCTTCAATGTTGATCCGCAGCTGCTTCAATTTTCAAAAAATCGTTAAGATTTTTTTTAACGACACAACTATCGCTTATCTGAATTTTTGGTAACGTTTGCGAACGTCACGCTTTTTTCATGAATTAACGAGAAAAAAAAATTACCATTTTGATTCTGAGGGACTTGCCAACATGGAGACACTTAGTTATTTTTTAAAGAAATCTCAATTTTTTTACCTACTGATAAACCGACAAATTACGCCGAACGAATCCGGATAAGCTCTCATAGCCCAACGAATTGATCTTCATTGATGTAATAACAGCATACAAAAAGACCAATGCGGTTACCACAAAAGCAAGTGGTGATCGCATTGTTACCTGGTTTACTGAAATTCGTGAACATGAAAATAGCCTCGATGGGGCCACAGGTGGGCCACAGGTCTCAGCCCCCAGCCCAAGTGTCAGCCGGACGGATTCTCTTCAAATGTTGATAACGTTGATGTCTCGCTGCTGCCTCAAACTCACTATTTACCGACTAAAGTCCTCACCATTCAAGTTCATAATACCGTGATAAAAACGTGAAAAAATAAATTTGACAAGCCCACAGCACAGAATCGGAAAAGTTATCTTTTAACAAAAATCAGCGCACGAGATATCACGATAAAAAAAAAAATGAAGGAGAAATATCTAGCCACGAATTCGATCCGAATGATAGCCGACAACTCTTCAGCAGAAACTCATTGGCAAAAAGTCTGCTAGAGGTACTAGACCAGCCCTGACGAGTGCCGTTGCACGACTGAGGACAAATGGTTCACTCTCTTGGGGGTGTACTGAGTAACTACCCCCAAACTGGTATATGCAGTTCTATACTTGTAGGGTGTGTATGCTGCACGGCTACATGCCCCCGTAATGAATGCACCAAGCATGTGCGCGGGATTTTATGTTGACCACCACCACTGGATTTTCGACGCCGTTTGTACGGCGCGATCGTCTCTGTACCAGAGGTATACCCCTCAGTTGTTGGGGCCGCGCGTGGCTTACCCAACCCGTTTTCCCTCGTTACTTCCACCCTGCATCCCTCTCATGCACATTTGGCCTTGCGCAATGTAGCCCGAGTACCAATGGTCTCTGTACGAGTGATGATGTACCTCATTCTCGATGGATACCCTCTCCCTGTCAACCTCCCTCTCCCTCATTTCGCCTCTTTACACCCGTCGACTTCACTGAGGCACCCCCCCCCCCACCCACCCACCCCCCTGCGGTTCCCGCGTCCACCCCTCCACCAGGAAGGCCTTCCTGGGGGCGGTATTGCCCTGGCACTCACGGAGTACATGGAAAAAAAATCAACCCTCCTTCACAACCTCACCCCCCCCCCCCCACCCGCCCGGACATGCCAGTCAACAGCAACAACAATCCTCCACAGAACGGCTACGTTTGGCACGTGGAAACACCGGAAGCCAATCCCTCCGCTCACAGACCAGAGGTGGTTGGAGTTTGGGCAGATGGTGGTCTGTCCTTCTCCGGCGGGCGGCAAAGGTGGAAGTGCGTGTGGCCATGGTAATCGGAGGGGGAGGGGGGGGGGGGGAGGAGGTTCGGTAAAAATTGACATGTCTACGGGTGGAGGCAACCGCGCAATGCAATCGTGAGGGAATTTCACGGAACTCTTGGAGCTGTTGGCATTTTAGATATTTTCATCTTTGGAATTTTTGAGTTTTTTGAAATGTTTTGAATTTTTTGAAATGTTTTGAATTTTTTGAAATGTTTTGAATTTTATGAGATTTTCGAATTTTTTGAATTTTCTGAATTCTTTGAATTTTTTGAATTATTTAAATTTTTTAAATTTTTTGATTTTTTTGAATTTTTTGAATTTTTTGAAGTTTTTGAATTTTTTGAATTTTTTGAATTTCTGGAATTTTTGGAATTTTTGGAATTTTTGGAATTTTTGGAATTTTTGGAATTGTTTGAATTTTTTGAATTTTTTGAATTCTTGCAGTTTTCAAGCTTCTCAATGTAGTTTTTTTTTATGAGTAGGATTGGAGTGGGGACAAATGGTAGGAATGAGAACGATTTTTCGAGACATTGATGAATATTTAAAGCTTAGAAGAAAACAATTGTCTTATCCATCTGGAATTTTTAAAGTTTTCGGAAGTTTCAAAAACCGAAAAAAAAAATGATAAATCATGGCGGAAATTTTTCGGGTCGCTGGGGTCGGCACAGATACTGATCTGTTCCCCTCCGCTCGTGGCGGCGACGGAGGACTGACGGTGCGGCGATAGACTATGGTCCACCATAGTCGCCCGCCACTTTCAGTGCAATTAAATTATTTTCCCTATCAGAAAATTAAAACCATCCTTTGGCCCACACAGTAAATATCATCTAAAGTGAACGATTACCTTCCCAGCCTCTTCCCTCTCAGCCGCCCAGAAAGGACATAATAATTCGGAATTTTGCAGCAATTCATCCTCTACTCTCCAACCTCGCCCTCCCTTTATTTTCCTATCTTCCCGTTATCAGAAATTTCTCAAAGAATTCCTCAGAATTTTCACTCACTTTTTCTTGTTTCCTCAGAAAATCTATAAATCCTTTGACGTGAATTATTTAATGATAAAATCTGATGAAAGCTCCTTTTGTCTCGTAGAGCAAACATTCTCAAGTGAAACAAGAAGGATGAAAAATACCTAAAGACGATATCGTTTCCCCACTTTTTCTTCTCGGAGTTGTCGAAAGGACGTCGAGCGACTCGGGCCGAAGGAAATAGGTTTACCTCTCGTTTGAAACCACTGGCAAGAGCAAGTACGCCTGAACATCCTCGCGCTCTCTCCCCTTCCCTCCCTTTCTCACTCACCCGCCACCGCTCTCTTTCTTTGCCACCCTCTCTCCGTCTCCCTCGTTTTCCTCTCGGCGCATTGTATCTGATGATTCCGGAGCGCCAGGAGAGGATGGTGGAGATGCAGTATTTCCCTCAAACCTCCTCAAAGCCAAATGGCAAAGGGGCCAAGGGGAGGGAGGGAGGGGGGGGGGAGGGTGGTGAACCGTAAGGGGTGGCAACACATCCGTGGAATTCGATCGGGCCCGTTGGTATCCTGTGGAACTCGCTGGGCCGTAGACTACGCGCTGCCTATACCACTGAACTCCACCCCAAGCTATTTCACAAGCTTGCGATGGTGAACCCGCCCGACAAACAGTCGAATCGATTTAATGCATTAGTATACTGATAGGATTTGGTTGATGTCCGCCATCTCCCCCTCAAATTATTGTTTCGACTACTATTAAGGTTGTTATGAAAGTTTCGGTATAGAAAAAAAAGGACATGTAGTTCCTGATGCGTCGGAGAAGTGAAACTTCAGAAGGGGAATAGAAATTTTTTTTTTCCCAAGTTTCAATCGGAAAAATTGTATAAAGTGAGACGGTTCTCACCCCCCCCCCTCTAGCCGCGGGCTTCGGCCCCTCCCCCCTCCACCCGCGGTCTTCACCTCCTCCCACGGTCCTCACCCCTCCCCCCTACACCCGGGTCTTCACCCCCCCCTCCCCCCTCCACCCGCGGTCTTGACCTCCTCCGCCGCGCCTTCCACCCACAATCTTCACCCCCTCCCCTCCCCCCCCTTCCACCCACGGTCTTCACCTCCCTCCTCTCTCCTCCTCCACCCACGGTCTTCACCTCCTACACCCCCCCCCGTTCCACCCACGGCCTTCACCCTCTCCCCTCCCCCCTCCACCCACGGTATTCACCCTCTCCCTCCCTTCCTTCCACCCACGGTCTTGACCTCCTCCGCCCCCTTCACCCCCACCCCACCACACGGTATCACCTCCTCCACCCCCCCCCCTTCCACCCACGGTCTTCACCCCCTCCCCTCTCCTCCTCCACCCACGGTCTTCACCTCCTACACTCCCACCCCCCGTTCCACCCACGGCCTTCACCCTCTCCCCTCCCCCCACGGTATTCACCCCCTCCCCCCCTCCCGTCCACCCACGGTCTTCACCCCCCCCCCCCCCCCCCCTCCGACCACGGTCCCCCTCTGCCCCACCGCCCCCCGTAAGTGTCCGCACAGCGTTACACTCGCATGTTCTCAGGACGTCCGCACGCGTGGACGTCCAGGATGACACGTTTTAGCGTGAACATGGGATTTCGTTTCTATTCAATATGTCCGATTCACGTAGAATCTCAAATTCCTACTGATGCATTTCCAAGTGCGCAACATTCGGCATTACCTTTTTCGGCGGGTGGGTGGGGCGAGGAGGGGGGGGGGGGGGGGGCTCGCTGAATGTGAAAGGAAGTGCGCTCGATGTGGCAGGATAAAAAGGCCGTGTAAATGTTTTCTAGAGAATGGATGAGCAACTGCAAGATGAGAGAAAAAACTGACTTATTCAGAAATGCATTTGCTACCGATTTTTCAGGCGTTTTTTTTTTTTTGCTCGTAAGTGGCCAAGTTGGCTTCCCACCCGAGAAGGAATTTCAACCGAAAGTGCATCTCACCCATTTTCTATGTGCTTTTCTTCCATTGTATAATACACATTTGAAGAAAAAAATTCTTACCGCTGGCTTTCCTCGAGGTTCGTACCACGAGTCTCGATTTAATAAACTTCATGGGAACTTATCGGGGAATATCGACGCTTATATGGACTTGCTGGACGCTGTACTCCAAACTGCCAATTGCAGACCGACCTCTCAAGTATTCCGAGGAAAAATAGGAAATGGTATTTTCTTGCAGAGCCAAATAGAAATAATTAATGTTTTCGGGTTTCGATATTTTTTCAAGATTTTTTTCATCGTCAGATGAAAAATCGGGGGGTCCCAAAACCGTCCTAAAATCAGACGAAAAAACGTCGGAAAATTTTGGAAGCTATTTTTTTCTCCTTGCATTGCATACCATCGCTGCCCTCTTCAATGAGACATCAGTAATGCTCGCTGAGCCGTTCAAAATATTTTGCCTCCAAAAAAAAAAAAAAAAAAAAAACGAAAAATCTGCCACGAGTTTTTCCCTCACAATTTGTATGTACATTTGACCCTCCCCTCCTGTCCACTCACCCGCGCACTCATCGCTCTCTGAAAAGATTAAAACACATATGTACATGTTGAATCTGTGCAAATAGTGTATCGAATTTTATCATTCCCGAGGGCATGCACATACGCTGCTTTTTCCCTCTATTTTTCATATAATGGAGAATGCAGTGGACTCAACTTTGTGCTCATTTCGGCGCTTTCCTTTTTTGCACAAACCCCTCAGTCATTAATTCATATTTCCGCGAGTTGACCTTTTTCAATAACTGCTCTTTTCCACTTGCCACCAAAAGAAGGAAAAGAAAAAGGCAATCGTCAATGTCTATTATTCATGGAACAATGGAAAACATTCAATAAATTGTTTCATTGATTCCCTCAACTCGAGATAAACTATTCCCTCTTTATATCAGGGGCTTCCATTGCCTTTGTTCGTCCATTTTTCCGTCTCTCCAATATATTTTTTTTTCACCCCACCCACCCCCATCCACCCACCGACCCACCCCCTCCCACCCGCCCATTTACGTTTCTCCTAGGAATGCACAGGGGCGAAGCCTTGGGACGCAGAATCCCACTGTTGGAGCATGAGGAATACCATTCATGTTGGCAATGTTGGAGCATAAAGAAGTGAAACATATTCCCATATTCCCATACACTGAATCAGAGGCTTCATATGGGGTAGTACTCGGGGTGACTATTGATCTGATGATGATATCACGTGTTCCCATGAGTATTGTAGATATCCCGACTCTGTAGGTGATATTCATGTACTGGGTACTGGGTATATATATATATATATATATATATATATACCCAGTACCGGGTATATACATACCCAGTCTTTTTCAAAATGTTGGTGCTTCACATATATATATCACATATAGATATATATATATATATATATATATATATATATATATAGATCT
Organism: Asobara japonica; assembly: GCA_026005395.1. Taxonomy (NCBI): domain Eukaryota; kingdom Metazoa; phylum Arthropoda; class Insecta; order Hymenoptera; family Braconidae; genus Asobara; species Asobara japonica. Next base: position 838,976 of record BQMI01000329.1, on the reverse strand, counting down.
ATATGTGATATATATATATATGTGAAGGACCAACATTTTGAAAAAGACGATTTTTTTTGGGTATTTTATGGAGTACCGGTTAGGAATAGCTTCTACGTTCCTTTAACTTCCGGATAGGGGAAGTTATTTTTTTGCCCCCGAAAATGAAAAACCGATTTTCCATGAGATCTCCACGTTTCGTGGTATTTCTGACCTTCCTAGACTATTTAAAACAAAATGTCTATATGTGTGTGTGTGTGTGTGCCGGTGTACGTATGTAACCAAAAATTTCCCGGAACGATTTCTCGTGAACAAATTATCCGATCAAGGTCCTGTATGACGCAATCAAAGCGTCTTGCCGTAACTTAGAGCTCATTAGCTTTTGCTCCATATATGTCTGCTGGTCTCTATTGTTGTTAACAGTTTCAATTGTTTATAACGCTGTATCTCACGAAATATTATAGATACGCAAAAATGTGTCGAATAAATGTTGTTTCTTATAAAAAAATACATATTTTGTGTTCATTGAATTTTTTCGTATCTTCAACCGTTTCGGTGTTAGAGCGTTATAAACAATTGAAATCATTTAGAGAGCTGTGTGGTGAGAAAAATGAGAGATTGGAAAGAAAGTACACACACACACACACGCAGGCATCGGCTTATGATTTTGGCCCGCGGGGGGTCTAACCCACAGCCCATTGATTTTTTTTTCAATTTTTTATATAGCAAAATTCACTATATAAATTCGACATTTCATTCGAAAATTCATTCTTGGAAACTTCGTTGTTTTTAAATGTCCAGAACAAAAAATGGATCGGATTTCATTTTTTTTTAGATGCGGTATGCATTGAAGGAAGAAAATACTCAGGAAGAATGTGAATCTTTACGACTTTTGAGAAGACTGGGAAAATTTTTACAATTTTATCAAGTGGGACAAGGAACGTAAAATTGATATGGGGTTCTAATGCAATGAATCCAAGGTGGATCGCCGGGAATTATCGGGAAAAAAGGATACATGGGTCAGCCTTCACCATGAACTTGACATGTCAACCATAAGTGGATTCATTAGCAAATTAATAATAGCTCCAAGGCTGGCTCCACTGTCCTTCCCACCGATAACCTTCGCGCGATCACCATCGATAAAATTTCAAAGCGGTGTAATGGAAGAAGACGCACCATCCCAAATATTATACTTCCTAACCCTTTCCTTTTTCATTTTAAATCAGTCCGAGAAATTCGAAATTTTGAGTTGCTCAAAACTGAAACGAAGCAAATATTTCCACCTCTAAAATTCACTGAACTTTTTTTTTTCTAGATTTATTTAACGTCGCTGTATAACTGCTATGGTTTTTAGCGACTTGGAACATGCTCCCAAGTCAATCCAAAATTTCTCGTGCATTGGGAATTGAATATTTGGGTGTGTGAAAACAGAATTTAGAGGAAATATATAATGTATATGCATTGAGATTCTTATGGTACTTGATTCTAATTATCACGTGTAGCGAAACAGTAATATATTTTTCATGTATTGTATCGTCTTCTTGATTCCGGTTTGGGTGTTCAGTATTTCTTTGAGATCTAGACCCAGAACTTTCTGAACTTTTGTAGTTCTCTTCCATCGCGAATTTTTCTCCATCTTCCTTCATCACAAGTTTCCGCGGAAGTTCCGCAGAAACACAGAATGTCTGAAAAAAAAACCTGAAATCATCTGTCCCGTAATCACTAGACATGTAATCGCACCCATTTCACCCAGCCAACTCTAAACTATTTTATGTCTGTTGGGTTGATACCAACAGCGTCATGGCGGGATTCTCGGGCAATCACGAGATGCTTCTGGTATGGCTTGTGAGGCTTGTAATAAAATTGACGAGGAACAGAAAAGAGCTATCAGAGTGTCGTTAATTTCCTCTTCGTCTCCGGACGTCTCATCTCCCGTCTTTTGCCCGTGTCTCCATCGCCCATCAAATGTCGTCTTTCTTTTATCCCTTTGTTCAAAGGGGTGAGCAGGGGGTGGTGGTGAGGGGGGAATAAATCAACCCCCTCCCGTGCATCAATTCCCGGACTAACCTCTCATATTCGCAAACGACACTCCCTCCACCCTTGACGTTCGAACCTGCTTTTATGCACCACCTCTATCACAATTTCTCCTCCTAGGGGTGCATCGAAAAATACGAGTCTCATTTCACCCCCGCCTCGAGCGCATGACATTTATTCATACATCTTTTCCATGGGTATTTTCCCGCCAAACCAATATACGACGGTAGTCCCTGACATAGGGCTTCACACGGGCTTCTTTCCTCTATTCTTGAATTTTACCAAGGTGGGACAGGGTGGACTGTAATGGAAATGGAATATATGAGACATTCCATGGAATGGTGCGCGGTATGCATGTATTTAGGATTTTTTTTTCACGAATTCATAGAATTACTGATCTTTACACTAGAATTTTACGAATAGGTGCCATGGGTAATTCTGTCTGAGCATTCCTTCGGGGGCCCTACCGGACACCCATCCATGCGGGATCCATGCCATTTTAGGCCATCGTATTTCTAAACACAGGGTAAACCTCCAGAAACCCCTGTGCTACCGTGGCGGGCCTCTATGACGGACACCTCGACCCCCCCCCCCCCCCTCCTGGGTCGGGTTAGGTTCCCGCCCGGCCGAGCGGTCTCATTTTATGGGGACCGCCGATAGCACAGACGGCCCAAACCTAAGACCTTTGACGTGGTAGGGAGATACTCCACCACCTATGCCAAAGGGGCGGGGGGTGGGGGGGGGGGAGGAAGAGAGAAGGGGGAGGGGGGTGGGGTGAAAATTGAAGTTCTCACAAACCGTTATTCTCCAAATTCTATTGAACCCATTCCAAGAGAAGCCCTGAAAAATTCCGCACACCATTTTTTTTCTATTTAAAACATACTACCAAGTCATATATCGATGTAAATGCATAAATTAATGACAATAATTATACGTAAAAGCATTATGCACCATAGCATTCTTGGAGACAAAAATAATTATTGCAACTCCTCACTTATTTGCAGTTCACTCAAGCGCTCTTAATTACGATCCTGGAAGACCCGACTAACGGTGAAATAAGAATGAAGATTGGAAAAAAATGAAATTGGTGAATAATTGAGATGCGAATGAAAGAGAAGTTGAAATAAGTGAAACTAGAAAGAATCTTTATTAATATCCCTTCTTGGGAATTGGATGTTTCACAAAGGAATAAACTCTCCGTAGAGTAACTGAGTAACTTTGGTACATAAGCGTGGGTGGATTCATGATCTTTTAATTTGCAATCTCTCTCTTATCTGGTATGTTACTCCTCGGTAATCAGCTGCCGTCAAAAGAACGGAATTGCGACGGGCGATCTAACCCGGGTAAGAATTGCCAGTGCTCATCTGTTGGCCGAGTGTCGCCCGAGGGCTGGCACGCCAAGTGTCGGGTCCCAACGGTTGGCCAAGGGTTGGCCGTTGAGGGGCCGCCAAACATTATCGGTTTTATGCACTGGCCGTTGGCGTCACCTTCCAGGTAGGAAACGCCAGCGCTCAGGAAACGGGGCGGCTCTGGCACAGGTTTGGGCTGTCAAGCCTTGGGCCTCAAGCTTGGGCCAAAGAGTGGCCGAAGTTCGTAGCCAGGATTTGGCGGAGGCCCCGGTTGCCGCATCTGGGCCAATGCTTGGCTGAGGATGGGCGGCCAGGGCTCAATTATCCATTCATTATTGTATTAAAAATTTCAATTTAATCACAACAAAGGTCTTAGGTTCCCGCCCGGCCGCCGGAGAATATTTTTCAAAAATATTTTCTTATGAATTCCGAACGAAGCAGGAAGGTTCCGTGTGTGCTATGGGTGGTACCCATGAAATGGGACCGCACGGCCGGGCGGGAACCTAACCCGCCGCGGAGGGGGGGGGGAGGTCCATCATAGGCGCCCGTCACCGTAGCACAGAGGCTTCTAGACGTTTACCCTGTGTTTAGAAATACGATGGCCGAAATGGCGAGTCGGCCCCAGTCGCGTGGATGGGTGCCCGGTAGGGCGCCTGAAGGAATGCTCAGCAGCTACCCGGGGCGTGCAAATGAGAGGGACGGACACACAAAAAACACATCGGGAAGTTACTGGTTGGAGCCGGCGAGGGTTAATCCCGTTCACCAGACATTCAGTGTTCATGATTTTTTAATTCACATTTCTCTTTTAACTAGTCTGCTACGCCTTGGTACTCAGCCACCGTCAAAAGAATGGCAACTATGACGTGCTTGCCAAGGGGGTGTTGGGTAAACGAGGTGGTTAACGTCGTGTTGGGCTAATATCCTTCATAATGTAGAATAACGGACGTCGTCTGGAGTGGTAGGAAGCTGTCACGTCCTTGTCCGAGCCGTCTACTTCGTGCAGAAGCATAAGCGGTGAGATATGTAGGTCGTCCACTGTGTGACTTGAGTTTTCGGGGCTTGCACCAAGGGTGAGACACATTATCTCAAGCATTTGGGCCAAGTTGAAATTTCTCGGAGTCAGTTAGACATATGTCCATCTGCCTAGATTAAAATTTTTTTTTACTCTCTGATCTGGTTTCGGGGGATAGCGCGACCGCTCTCGGTGGCGCCAATGGACACCGACTTTTTCCCAAACTCCGCGATATTCTGCTATGGATGTAGAACATGTAGAACAGTGTTGGTATAAACAGACCTTTTGTCTACGCGGATTGGATTTTAGCACTTTTTAGTTCTGCATTATCATGATTGATAATTGATAAGTTGCAAAAGAAATAAATGAAGGGTGAGACATCAAACCACTATCGGATCTTTTTCGAAATGTGAAGCGAAATATCTCTCAAACTATGAAAGCTGGAAAAAAAGTCATTGAACATAAAATGCGTAATGATATATAACGAACAATTTTTGTTGGAAAATTTTTTTGATCAGTCGAATATTTCTTTTGCTAGAGCGGGATGAACTATGAACAAATCCCAATAACTACGTCTCTGTACGTCAAATTTCTACTGGTCTAAACTATTGCTCCTTAAATCGAAAAAAGTAAATTAAATATGGGAGCCGGGATATTCTCATTAACTGCGACCCTTAAAACTTCGCGAGACTCCATTCAATGTTCCCTCATAAATTCCATAAACCCGTGGAGCCGGGCTCAAGAAAAAAGTAACTAAATCACGCGCTGAAGATAAATTCAATAAACCTGGGAAAAATCATGACGTGCATTAAGGTACCGCAGCAGAAATAGGGAAGAAGATGACAAGGGTTTACTAACGTCGAAATATCTCGATAATCGTGACATGATTTATTTTTCAATCGTCATTCATTTATTGCTCGATCAGATTAGTCAGATAACATCGTCAAGTTGGTTGCTAATCGCGTTTGCATCGATAAACATCGATATTTGGGATATCGATTCGGGTTTAGTTTTCAAAAGTATGACAATTGTTCAAGTTGTCATAGCTTATGTAGTTATTGAAAATCATATACACAGAATATTTTTTGACGTTCTGTTAATTTATTAAGTTTCGAGTGTTTTACATATTCTGTCCAGTGTTGACAAATTTTATATGCACGCGATAATTACAGAAAAAACAAAAGATGCTTGCGCCAAATTGGAAAATTGAAAGCTCTCATTTTTTCGGAGTCAATGATTAACAGTCTCTCCAACGTCGGAAAATATATTATTACTTCAAATATCAAATTGTAATTCAGCGCGCGAAGCGCGCATTCGGGCTTGTATGTTCTAAAAGTGAAAATCACACAACTGTAACGATTTGTGTATGTGCAGGGTTGAAGCAATAATTGCGTCTATTGAAAACAAAGTTAAGTACAACTTGTCAAAATGCAAGCGCGATTTTTGAAGATTTTTCTCGATATCATAAGCCCATAGAAATCCTATGGGATTTTTTCATGATCCTCCTAGGACGTATTCCATCGGAGCTGATTTTGAATGAAGATTGATATATGCAGAATTAACATCAGTTAATTCCCTTGCAGGACTATGGAATCCGAGATTGCATGGACAATTATCTCCCAGAAGTGCCCTCCAACCAGCAATGAGGTCATCTAGCCCTCTTGACAGACTAAATAATTAAATCTAATCACTACCCCTGCACGGTGGGCTGATAATTTTTCGGAGTATTGTCGGCGACAATGGAGTCATATGTTGCTTGGTTATCTGGTTCTACACCTTAAGTCAATGCATTGTCGCCTATATGCATATGCAGGTGAGTGGGTGGGTGGGTGTATATGCGAATGAGTGGGTGGGTGGGTGTATATGCGAGTGAGTGGGTGGGTGGATATGCGAGTGAGTGGGTGGGTGGTTGCATATGCGAGTGGGTAGGTGCATATGTGAGTGGGGCGGTGGACGCATATGCGGGTAGGTCGGTGGGTGGATGCATATGCGGGTAGGTGGGTCGGTGGGTGCATATGCGGGTGAGTGGGTGGGTGCATAGACGGGTGAGGGTAGTTGGGTGCATATGCGAGTGGGTGGGTGTATATGCGAGTGAGTGGGTGGGTGGGTGCATATGCGAGTGGGTAGGTGCATATGTGAGTGGGTCAGTGGACGCATATGCGGGTAGGTCGGTGGGTGGATGCATATGCGGGTAGGTCGGTGGGTGGATGCATATGCGGGTAGGTGGGTGGGTGGATGCATATGCGGGTAGGTGGGTGGGTGGGTGCATATTCGGGTGAGTGGGTGGGTGCATATACGGGTGAGGGTAAGTGGATGCATATGCAAGTGGGTGGGTGGGTGGGTGGATATGGGAGTGAGTGGGTGGGTGGTTGCATATGCGAGTGGGTAGGTGCATATGTGAGTGGGTCGGTGGACGCATACGCAGGTAGGCCGGTGGGTGGATGCATATGCGGGTGGGTGGGTGGGTGGCTGCATGTACGGGGTGGGTGTATGGGTGGGTGGATGCATGTGTAGGCAAGTAGGTGGCGGGTGTGTATACACGTATAATACAACGAAAAAAATCACAGAGACATGTTTAAATTATCGCGATAATGCCCCAGAATAATTGATTAGTATCGTAACCTATCGAAATTGTAATTTTGTACTCATTCTTATAATTTATTACACTGTCCCAGTATTATCTATTTCCTCTAGCTTTCTCTCGCATATGTATACTATCATTAAAATTTCATTAATATAAAAAGCCTGTAATAAGTTTATTCCAAATAATTAGCTGAATACATCGAAGTGAAATTGAATTGAATTTCGATATAAATAGCCTGTCATACAGGAAGTGGAACATGTCCGTTTCTGACATAGTAATTATTAATCAGTAACTTTCAGATATGAGTATATGAGAATAGCTGAAGTCTTTCACGAAACACTGTAACATAGGCTGGCCTCCATTTTTTAATCTGATCAATTTTTATCATGGCAACGAAAAAAATGCGTGTGCTCATAGAGCGCGGGCAGAGGAGGCTCAAGACATCGCAAATTACGATTCCTCAACCACAAATCATAAATCATAAATCATAAATCATAAATCATAAATCATAAATCATAAATCATAAATCATAAATCATAAATCATAAATCATAAATCATAAATCATAAATCATAAATCATAAATCATAAATCATAAATTGCAAATCACAAATCACAAATCATAATTACCATCATAAAATCATAAATTACGTTGGCAAATTTACATTTCTCGGATTCTGCACTTCCTACGAGAAAATGCAAAGTTGGATCGCTGAACAGACACCATCCGTTCTCCCTCCACCAATGTATCCGAAGAGATTGATCGACATTTGAAGACACGATGGTAAACGCAGGAATATCCGCCTTCGACATTGTGTCACGACCTACGATCCAGCGACGAAGCTGTTGGGGTTCTTGACAGGGGCCTGCCTCAACATCGTCTGCCTAACCCTCGTCCATTTATTTTGGCGAGCACGGCAGGCAAGAGGGAACGCGAAATTTCGGTGGGTGGGCGGCCAGGGGCCGGGGGGGGGGCGAGGAGGCGGAAGGGGGAGGGAGAGGGAGAGCGCGAAGTAGAAATGGGCTGAAAATATAGCGTACCAGAGAGGGGCAGAGGTTTTCACTGGTGACGATAAAGAGGGGTGGTATACACGTGTCGAGGGGTGAGTGAGAGGAGTCCCTGGTGACAGAGAGGCCGACAGAATGCGCACGGGAGTCGTGGAATAGAGAAATGGGGCCTGGAATGAAGCGTGGGTGGTCAGGGGTGAAGCTACAAGTGGTGATAGATGAGGCTAAATTGTCGTTATTATCCGGTTACAACGAAGATAAATTGTTTGCACTTGTGGGAATCACGGGGCCATGGTAAATTGTCGGAGTGAATTATTCTGCCTTGACAAATGGTAAATCATGGGGTATTTGAGTATGTTTTTTTTTATGTTTTCCTTGGGAGGACACCTGGGTCTTGGTACTTTGAATGTTGATTGGAGTAATTGGGAATCAGGGGAAAATTGGGGGACGCGGGGGAGGGCCGTGGAAGGACATAGGCGAATCATAGGTGTCTGACGTAATATTGAGTTGAATCACTTAAGGGCTAACACCACTGCCGCAACCCCTCAAACTCTTCCATTCAAGAACTTCAGCGCAACAGGCAGTCAGGCCAGAAGACTAATACCATTCGACGTGATTAATCATATTTAAGGAAGTGTGTGAAAATTAATTTAAATATTGAATAGAAACAATTGAAAAATGTAATATTTGATAGGAAAAACGGGGTATGTACAAATGCTCGCATGTGTAGGAAAAATTTACGATGACCGGATTTTTTAAGAGTCTTTTGGCGCCAGTGAGCTGCAGTGCTCTGCCCTCGCAAGGATTTTCGGTGGATGGGGTTGTTGGAAGAGTTTTTGGGTTTATGTAGGTTAAAGCACGGGGGAGTGTATAGACGATAATATCCTCCCTTGGTTCTTTCCCTACCCTCCGGCCACGACTTCATCCACTGCTTCAGTCATTGGCCGCGCTCAATCCCGCTGCTCTCCCATCGGTTATATGGATCCATTTATTTTACTCCAGCCATTCCCTCAGCTATTCCCAAGATTTCATTTCACTCAAAAAAAAAAAAAAAGAAAATGCGCTGAGTAACAAGGGGTCGTCAAATTATGCCGGTGGAAAACAAGAGGTTAGCGTAAAACTTGTTTTTTGGCTCGGGATCAAAATCCATTTCATTCACATAAAAGTGTTACGGAGATATTTTACGGATAGAATCAAATCGATATGTTAAGCGGGACGATATGTACTAGTGCTATGGGCATGTGCAGATAAAAAATAACAGATAAGCAGAGTCGAACTGGTGCTGAGGGATCAACACTAATTATTCACGTTTTAATTGATTGTTAGTCCTTCTATAAGCACCACCTTAGCGGACAGTTAGGTTTGCCGGCCAATATCTGATGCTGCTTTTCTGAATGTCCCAGATTTTCCATAACAGAAAAATCCGATATTACTGGAAGTTGAATGAGCTTTTCCTGTGGTAGATCAAATGGACCTGGTGCGCTGCTTCCAAACGTCGCTAATATGCTATGTACAATGCACTGTCCAATGAATTTGGTAATGTTTATATATATATATACAGGGTGTCCCATTTGAAGGGTTGCACCTCAATATCTTTCAACAAGGCCATGTAACAAAAAAATGTTTGAAACAAAAATTGTAGGGTTCTGAGGTGGACATCCGATTTGGTCATTATTCCGAGCTTTTTAGTTCACGCTTGCAAGGTGCAAGCACGAAAAGCTTTTTTTGGCAACCACATTTGTCGCCCCGATGAAAATCGCTCATTTTGATGAGTTCTCAGAACCCTACGCATATCCAATTTCATCTCATTTTTTTATGCAATTTTTTGATATCATGAAAAGCGTTGCGTGAGCAAAATCGAAGTTGCAGATTTTTTAGCGTAACCCAGGATGCACCACGAGGTAAAGTTTGCGTCGCAGAAAGGTGTATATGGCCCTCATTATGTGACGGGTTATGAACAAATTGCGCCCATCCAAGCTTCCGCAGTTTCAATAGGGCAATGCCCCGGGATGAAGGTCCTAGCCTAGTTCGAACAAACAATCCTATTCAAGAAAGCGCATACACATAAACGAACATCGTTAGAGTCGAAATATCTCGAAAATCGTGACATGATTTATTTTTCAATCGTCATTCATTTATTGCTCGAGCAGATTAGTCAGATAACATCGTCAAGTTGGTTGGTCATCGCGTTTGCATCGATAAACATCGATATTTGGGATATCGATTCGGGTTTAGTTTTCAAAAGTATGACAATTGTTCAAGTTGCCATAGCTTATGTAGTTATTGAAAATCATATACACAGAATATTTTTTGACGTTCTGTTAATTTATTAAGCTTCGAGTCTTTTACATATTCTGTCCAGTGTTGACAAATTTTATATGCACGCGATAATTAGAGAAAAAACAAAAGATGCTTGCACCAAATTGGAAAATTGAAAGCTCTCATTTTTTCGGAGTCAATGATTAACAGTATCTTCAACTTAGGAAAATATATTGTTACTTCAAAAGTCAAAGTGCAATTCAGCGCGCATTCGGGCTCGTATTCTGAAAATGCTGATAAAAACAGTGAATAATTTTGCTAACCTTCTCTGTCCAAAAATACCGAGAAAACTTAAGACTCCAACCCCTTTTTTCAAGCGCATTTCCAAACACACCTCGAACATTAGTAACGAATTAATGCTTTCCCGCCAAAAGTAGGTCGGCCATCTTCTACGACATCCTCCGCGCTAGGGTTTTGCGGAGTGTCTCTAATTATAACCGGTCGACGCGTAAATAGTGAAGAGCAGAGAATTCGTGTATCAATTCCTGAACGGGAAAAAATGTGAAATTCCGACTCTGTATACCAAATTTTATGTTACGAGTCGGGTGGCGCGTGCTTCGCGCACTTCCTGTTTCCGCCGCACAGACTGGTGGCGCGTCGGTTCACTCTTCCGGTTTTCGATAATTTCGATATATATCGATAGTTTCGTCTCTCCTATTCACTATATGATGAATAGTCGCGCAGATATAAAAGTTACCGATCACGAAATTCCTCCAATTCAGGTCCAGTCTCTCCCAATCGTAACCATCTACGAAAAATATTTTCCAAGTGTGAACCGCTTGCTTCTCCCTCTCTGTAAACATGAAAAAAACAGCGATAAATTCCACTCTCACTAAGATTCATCTTACCGCGACAATTCCCGTATTTTTTTCACCCATTCAACCAATTTTTCACTTTGTCCCCTATTTCTATCTCACTTGTTTCGCATATTCAACTGCACGTCCCCGTCGACTATTTCCATTTTTTCGCGCCGACGGGACCGTATGACCCCCTCTCCCCCACCCCCTATCGCCCTGCCACTTTGTTCGTTAGCTCGTGAATAAATAATCGTCGGCGAACGCACCAAAGCCGATGAAAATTTCAATCGGTGGCTTTACCCCACTATCCATACCTCCAACCACTACCATCTCATCACACTACCTATACCACATTTTTTTTTTTTATAACTCACACTCTTTTATGTTGGTTTGTTCAACCCCTCTGTGCACTACCTTCTCCGCTCGTCATTCCACATTCGCACCAGCGGCGTTGTCACCCGCTCAAATGACGAATAATTCATCGATCCCACTCTGGGGAAACCATTCCGGGTTGCTGAAGAATGAAAGCCGATTTTATTGGGCTTTTTTTGGGGGGGGGGAGGGGGAATTCTAATATTTCAGCTGGTGGGTCATTAAAAATGGGTTGAATGCAACGGTATGCAGATTATTGTCTCGCCCCACTCGACAATTTCAACGGATTATTTAGCTAGTGGCTATCGTAAAACAGTGGAATTTTGCGGAGTGATAGCATGAGCGTTTAATATATTGTTGAAAATATTTACGAAAAATCGGGAAAAGATTAAACGTTCCCAAAAAAATGCGGTGTGTCATGAAGACACGCGACAGAAGTGAAACTTCATGAGGAGTAGCTGAAATAATAATTCGACTTTTCGGTTTGATGGGAGAGAAAGCATTTAAATTACTAATCAATAATTTTTCCACAACACACTCGCATCTATTCAATGTGATAATTACACTCTGCTCCTAAGATACAAAAATAATCGAGGGAACGCTAGGAAATGAATCAGTAATATTAACGAAGCGAATCGAAATTGCGTTCCTCATTTATTTATTATCATTTATTTCTTTACAATATTCAATCACTGGTACCATTATGGAGCATTGTCTTCGTTGCTTAGGAAAGAAATTATGGGCTTATGGTAACTGAAATAAGTGATAAAACTCCTCGATTCCAAGTTTTCCAAGTAACTATCATTAAAGAAGTTTCTATCCTTAAATTCTAAAAAAAGGGGGGCTATCTTTTGGGCGAATTTTTTGACAATTCATTTAAAAAAATGTAGTCCATCAAATTGTTTTTATAATCAATCATTGTCTATCATTCGCCTATCAATGAATTCTGATGGTCGTAATAATAAATTTTTAATAAGCAGGGGCTAACTTCATGGAGCTCCAACAGCTGTGTTCGGCGATCGTCACGCCACCTAAAGATTGTAAGTTTAACTACAGGTACCTAAGGCAAGCGAGTCACGGCCCCCACTCTCTCGACGCTACGTGTTATCCCCACCACCTACTTCCGTCACAGAAAAGGTTGCCGATCCGAATTTGAATACCCTCCCATAAGAAGTTTCACTTTAAAAAAACCCGTCTGGTGGGGGGGGGGGGTCCACCCAGTCCTCCCCACCCTCCAAAATTTCGCCTCCCACCCCTCAATACATCCAAAAATCCAACTCTAATTTACTCAGGTTCACCCAATCTTTGATCTCCAGATTTCCCGTCATCTGCAAGTTAACACTCTGTAAACTTCGCAGCCCGCTAACAATATTGAATCATCTTCACGCCCTTCCCCCCATTTTCCCCCCAAAACACGTGTTCCACCCCGTCACGTAGTCCATAATCTAGGTCAACGAAATTGAATTTAGAGTCCCAAACCAGACGAGAGAGAGGGAGAGACGTATGAAGTTGCTCATGACCGGCAATATCGAACACATGTACCTAAGCATGTACACCTCACCTAGTACATCATCTCTATTTTACTCCCGTGTAAGTGAACATCATCCAGCATTACTGTCTCCCTTTGCGGGCTCGCCCATTCCACCTTATCAGCACGAACAGAACTGAACAGAACAGAACATAGTAAGAGGGTATAATACATAAACGATCTTTCTCCACGGCCTATATAACAACATAAACAAAACGAAAACGAGAAATGCACGCCTGTGCTATTTAATTTCCCCAGGATTTCTGTTGGATGACTGGAGAGTTTTGTACGAGGAAATAAAGCATCTAACAGCGGATTTGCCAAGTACTTTTCTCCCATAAACCCTCGAGTACTCCTAGTCACTATTTGCATATGTACACCTCAGCGTTTTCCTCCGGCAGTGGTGTGCAAACGGAAGAACTCTAGTATCATCTGTTCTTGTAAAGGAGGAATCTATGCATATATATATATATATATATATATATATATATCTATGTATGTGTATGTATGTATATATATATAACTGTGCGATTTTTAATTTTTGTATTTCAAGTATTTCAAGTATTTCAAGTATTGGAATTATCATTGATGGAGATCAGACTGAAGTTGAGTCTTGCTGTGGAAGACAGTTCGAACCAATAGACACAATGCTCGATGGAGATTATGCTTTTTGCAGAATGCCGGTGGCCCAAGTTGAATACGCCAGGAAGGGGGGGGGGGGGGGGGGAACCGGAAGGTGGCGCCCTCTAGCATAATTCCAACGCTCCATTTGGCGGATAACTTACAATACATCGTCAACACTCAATCAGTAATGAAAAAAGCGTAAATGATTCGCATAGAAATTATTTCGATTGCGACCGGAAATGTACCAAGTTTCATTCTTCGCATTGCCCCGCGCTTTTCTTAGAAGACTTCCGGGCTGGAGATTGTTACCTTGCGCAGTTGTCTTGGTTCCACCTGCGAACCGGACACCTTTTCCCGCAAGGATTTTCACTTTTGTGAGTTTGGGAAGTGTGCAATACCAATTTTCAGACGAGGAAAAGCGAGGGTCAAACCGGAAGTGGGCTCTTCTCACCGCTAGGGGGCCGCCGCCATTGTTTTTCGGCCGGTTAACTGACGAAAAAATTAGCCATTCTCGCATCTGCGATCGGAAATATTGACATTTCCGGTATCGAATAAACTTTAGCGTATCAATGACATCCTCCCTACCCATGACATCCTCGATTATTCAATTTGCCCATCTCTTCTCCCTTCTTACGGCAGTAATTTGAAGGAGACCGACGTACTTACTCTCTGTTCTGGTCTCGGTATATCGTCTAGGCGAGATTGCACCAGTGGAATACGTTGAGCGAGGATGGAGTCCCGGGCAGGAAGTAATAGCCAAGTGATAGGGAGGGCAAGGAGGGGAGTCAGAATTTTTATGGATAAATCGATGCTGCAGACTTCAGCGGGGGCTCTGAAATTTCTCATTCCTTTCAATGCTCGCGTGGGGGCGAAAAATACAGGGGAGAGATATCACCCAATTGCCGAGATGCATTCTTTACTGTTGCGAGATAACTCGCTTCCATTTTATCAGTCTCGAGGATAATGTAACTGTGAAAACGTGTGTGGAAATGGGGGGGGGGGGCACTTAACCTTGAGTGTCGGAGACAGCCTAGACCTTGCTGGTGTCTCGCCTGCCCCCACCACTTCTAGCAGTCTTAGAAACGTAGAAAGTACGGGGAGAGGAAAAAAACACCATTACCTGGTATAACAGAATAGAGAATTTATTTTTTTTTCTTTATTCAGAGAGTTATTTCAGCGAAAATGTTGAAAACAATAATAATAAATAAAGCGGAGTGAGGACTTTGGGGCCACACCCAAAACTTCGCAATCTGAAAAATATGTCAGAAGTCTTTTGCGGTTAAGTTAACATAGAAAACCTGCACTTGTTCTTTTCTAAACCGGCTCATTTTTTAAATGACTCATCAATTTTCATAGTTTAGTTCGTTGTTGACAATACGAAAAAATGCTTGGCCCGTCTAACCAACGAGATCGGCCGCGCGTGCTTCGCACGCGCATTTCCTTTTTCCGCCGCGCTCACTGGTGTCGCGTCGATTGCGATCTTACAGGTTTCGATGATTTCGATATACATCGATAGTTTCGTCCGTTCTTTCTACTACTAGTTCCTAAAGCCACATGCCTTTACTTGTCCGTATTCTCGTTCGATTTCGATTGTGTCATCGATTTTTTTTCGACTTTCGAGGTTTTGCATTCGACAATCGATTTATTTTCCTGGTCGAAGCTCTCAATTATTTATATACTAGTTCCTTGCTGGTGGCCGCTACGCGGCCACATGCATTTCCAAATGCGATTCCGATTCCAATTTTTCTCATGGTATCGATAATCGAGATTTTTCTTCGATAATCGAGTTTTTTCTTCGACCATCGATTTATTGCGATTCTCATTCGATTTGTGGTCGAAGCTCTGAATTATATATAAGGATTTTCGACTTGGATTTCGATTGTGTGATCGATAATCGAGATTTTTTCTTCGACTTTCGAGTTTTCGAATTCGATAATCGATTTATTTTCCTGGTCGAAGTTCTCAGTTATTTATATAGATTTTCGACTTCGATTTCGATTGTGTGATCGATAATCGAGATTTGTTCTTCGACTATCGAGTTTTCGAATTCGATAATCGATTTATTTTCCTGGTCGCAGTTCTCAATTATTTATATAGACTAGTTCCTTGCCGGTGGCCGCTACGCGGTCACATGCATTTCCCAATGCGATTTCGATTTGAATTTTTATCATGGCATCGATAATCTAGATTTTTCTTCGATAATCGAGTTTTTTCTTCGATAATCGATTTATTGCGATTCTCATTCGATTTGTGGTCGAAGCTCTCAATTATATATAAGGATATAGAATAGGATTTCAATTCATCGCCACGTTCTGTTTTCATACGAAAAAATATTAGACAAGTTGGAGCCTAACTACACTTGACATGTAAGTGGGGATGAAAAAAGGTGGACTTTGGAATTTTTCTCTCCATCTCTGAGCATTGGAAAATTCTCACATATTGCGGGCCGTTTAAGCAGGCGGTCTTCTACGAGCCACAACAATTTCATTCAATTCTATTTATACGTCGTTTCATCCAAGAAGTACGCTAAGTTGACGGTCCTTGTTTAGCTCATTGGCCAGTGGCGATTGTACCCTCTCACTTCCTCCAGTCACTCCCACTCCGCGGAATCCGCGGTGTGCATAGCCACTCACCGTTGAACCGGCACATGTCGCTGGGGAATCATAACGGATCCTACAAGCCGCACCTAGACCCGGATGGCAGTCCGCATAGCTTTGCAATCGCAATCCTTTCCTCCGATTTTTTCCACCACTGGTTCTCTCCGGTTTATCTTGGCCGCTGCGGTTCAAGCGCGCGAATTGCAATTGCCCTGCCCTCTAGCGGCGATGCGGAGGAGCTCATTACATAGACTCATCATCGTAGAGCTTCATTGTAAACGGAGGATGGGTCTTTATCGATGAATAGGGCCACAGCAACACCTACGCAATCCTTTTTTTTATATACAAGCCCGAACGCGCGCTTCGCACGCTGAATTACAATTTGATATTTGAAGTAACAATATATTTTCCGAAGTTGAAGATACTGTTAATCATTGACTCCGAAAAAATGAGAGCTTTCAATTTTCCAATTTGGCGCAAGCATCTTTTGTTTTTTCTGTAATTATCGCGTACATATAAAATTTGTCAACACTGGACAGAATATGTAAAACACTCGAAACTTAATAAATTAACAGAACGTCAAAAAATATTCTGTGTATATGATTTTCAATAACTACATAAGCTATGGCAACTTGAACAATTGTCATACTTTTGAAAACTAAAGCCGAATCGATATCCCAAATATCGATGTTTATCGATGCAAACGCGATTACCAACCAACTTCACGATGTCATCTGACTAATCTGATCGACCAATAAATGAATGACGATCGAAAAATAAATCATGTCAAGATTTTTGAGATATTTCGACTCTAACGATGTTCACTTATGTGTATGCGCTTCCTCGAATAGGATGTCTTTTACGTATATATATATATATATATATACAAAATTGTGGAAACATGGGTTTTGTTAACCAGATTGTGAATCAAATTGGCTGAAGGGAAATTGTCCACGATAAAATCCCTGGAAAATGTTCTCTGGCAAAATAATCGTGCTCACCTAACACATTCGAAATTTGAAAATTGGCAAATTTTTGAAAGGGAAAATTATAGTAAGGCAATGTATTTTGAATGTTGCACTGTGTTTGATTGGTTACCATTTTCACAATCTTCAGAAGTTCTCAAGACGAAAATAAATGAGGGCTCAACAACTGGACCACAACAATGCTGAGGTGCTTTAATAATGGAGCCGCTATTTTTTAAACGAAATTCATTCTATTCATTAGTTATTGCGGTATTGACATGAACCTTGAGCTAGTAATTATAGACATGAACACTTTTTCAGGCACAACTCATTTCCCCGAAAATGTCTCAACGATGAGAGACCGGCAGTGCGCACCTAATCTGGCAACTACTGACAGCCCTCCATGGTCATCCAGGTGATCTGCTTTAACCGGATATTTTTCAATTAGTTCTAGCTCACTCACCCCGTCAAAAACAAGGCATGAGCACATGAAAAATAAACAACTACCAACACAAAATTCCACACTCCAATACGTCAAAAGTTTTTTACAACAAAATGACCACTGGGTTCAAAAACCGGTGCGTTGAATGTATAACTTAAGATTTTGACGCAAAACAAATTTTGGCGCGTTAAGTTGGAATATGAATGTTTCTTCAACTTTCCCACAACCCAATTTTTTATATGAACCTTTCCCCAAGACAGCTTCCCCCCGAAATTTTCTTCCCGAAGAAGCTCTGAGATAAATCATCTGGGCGCAGATTCCGAATTGGAAGGATCTCACGCGGACCCGAATGGCGCACTCGTTTGGTCGACAATTTTCGAAAAAGGCAAAAAATAGTGAAATAGTGAATACTTTAGGAATTGAAATTGACAATTGAAATATGTATTCAGTCGCGCAAGGTTAATTAGTCGCAGTTTTCCTGAAATCTCTTATATTCGCGCCCACACATAACAATGGCTACCCCCTCCCCCCTCGCCCGCCGCCCATTGGATGTACTTGGTCGAGTGAGGCCTACGATTGGCCGAATAAAGAAAACAGTGATTCAAGGGGAGACGCGTGGGCTCTTGAATTTTCTCCCTCGTGTCATCGTGCCGGTGACCGGCTCGCGGGCAACGTCAAAAGTTCCTTAATGAAGTGATATCTCCTTTTTATCTTATATTATCTCAATCTAACGATGCCGTTTGTGCCACGGCAGATCCGAGGTCCACCAGACTCACCGCAAAGCTCTAATGCCAATCACTCCAGACGCGCCGATTTCAAAATGAGGAATATTGGCTGTGTTTTCTGCAAAAAGTATTTTACTATCAGAGGTATGTCAAGTTCTTTTTTGCGCACACGCGTCCGCCATTTTTTTTCTTCGTTTTGCGCGCGCATTTTCCATGTTCAAATTCTACAACATCGAATGAACTGCCGAAGGTATTTAGACAGCGAAAAGTTATGTAAAGTTGGAATAAAATATTCTTGGATTTTCTTTGAAATGATAATTCATTGTGGAAAAGAATTTGAGTAATTTAAACGCGTTTAGAAATGCAATGAGAAAAATTAATTCGGCACTTTCCCGAACAATTTATTGATGACAATATGGCGTATATTTTCTTTATCGATAGCATGAAAAAAAAGGGCAAAATGAGAGGAGAATTTTAACCAACAAAGGCCCAGTCTCTTTTCTCTTTTATTCCGTGGGCTCTTTGTCAATTTTCCTTCGTCAAACAATATCCCATATTATGAAATAACATTCTTGAGATTTTTGTTGCCGGCCGGGTAAAGGGGATTTTTCCTGTCGCGCATTAAATTCGGTTACGTGGGTTTTATTCTGTTTCGACGCCGTTTGTTTGTTTTCATTTGGCGTCGCTGAGGGTTCTGGGAATTACAGTGTCGAGTAATGAAGCTGATATGATTTGGCGTGGGATTAGAACAAAGGGGCCTTATTTGGCGGGATTATTTTTCTTTTTTCTTGTTGCTGAGTCAATAAAGAAAATACATCATCTATTGTTATTTGACAATGCCATTATGAGAAATTGAGTGGTAATAACGTTAATTGAAATATTTATGTTTTTTTACACCATTTTATCAGATTACATTGTCAGGTACAGTTAGATTTTTTTGCCGGAATTTTCCGTATACCCTTGTGGCCGAGCTCGGCTGGGCGAGACGGCTCGCGGTGGGATTGTGTACTACCCAGGTAATCAGCTGTGACGTTTCTTCCAGGTAGCCATTTGTTTATAATGAAACTTTCAAATATTTTCACATTGTCGATAAAAAAAAAAAAAAAAAATTTCTTTCAATTTTTGATTTAAAAAAAAAAATTTTTTCTCTTTCAATTTTTTATTAATTTTTTTTTTTTTTTTCAAATTATGCAGTTTCCAAAAATTGAGGTACCTGAAATTTTGGAGGTATTTTGGAATGACCCGAACTTACAGCACTCCCCCGGCCGCCGTGAGGTCGACAGATCCGATCCACAAGATCTGCCCTCCCCTCATTTCACGGATAACCAACACTTTTTGAAACACCCTGTAGATAAGTAGTTCTGTTCATAAACTTTTTCGTCTCCACTTTTCTATTGGTTATTTTTTTTTTCTAGACTATCGACATGGTAAGAGTTTGTTACCACTGAGCCGCTCTTGTGGACATGCGATTTGTGATCTATGCGCAAAAAACAGGGTGAATGAAGCCTGTCCCATTTGCAATGATTGTCACTCGCCGATTGCGCAAGGTTCAACGAGTTCGCCAATGCTCCATGTGTACGTTATGGGACTCCTTCATGTCAACAAGTCAAGATCAGCTAACTTCGATGAGCCCAACATGTCTTTTGAGAAATCACTGCAGGCTAAAGCACGAAAAACTGTGGTCGTTGAGCCCTGCGCCGAGTGCGGAGAACCAGCCACTGTCAAATGTATATCGTGCCAATCGCACACGTTTTGCAAGAGGTGTTTTAAAAACGTAAGTTTCGCCGTTTTACTTTGGCTTTTCGGATTATTTTTTCCATGCGCATGCGCATTATCAATTTCCCAATTCACGTATAGCCAGTTGTCCCTCAAACAATTTTGTTAGCAAATTTTTTTCCCAACTTTTCCCGGCTCGTTCATATCATACAGAAAAAACCGGAGGGAAGTCTTTGACAAATTTTGATGCTCCAGGGGCATCCGGCTTGATTACTTTTCCCATATAAATTTGAACAGATATAAATGTAGAATTTTACGGTTTTACGGGATCCGGTATTGAACTGTTTAATCAATATATTTGTAAGCCCCATAGCTGTGCTAATAACCGAGCAAAACAGGAGAATTGAATAAAAATTTTATTTGATTGAAGATGCAGTGAGTTGAGGGGTGGAAAATGGTCTATCCATTTCGAAACATATCGGAATGGTAATTCCGATGAAATTTTTTTTATATAGAATTCTGCACTCCTTTCTCATATATATATATATATATATATACTTTTAATTTTTGTCAGCTTCATCAATACAAGACCAACAGAGACCACATGATGACACCACTGGACCAAGATCTTGAAAATGCTGTAAATTTGCCAATATTCTGTGAAATGCACAAGGACATGAAATTAAGACACTGGTGTGAAAATTGCGAGAAGCCCTGTTGTCAGGATTGTGCTCTTGAAATTCATCGAACCCATGATTTTGGGAAGCTCAGGGAAAGGGTAAGTTATGAACAAAAACAATGTACATTCACTCATTTTATTAAAAACTAAAAAAACAAAAAAATACAATTGTTTTTTTTATAACAATTTATTTGATTTTAATTATAATCAATTATATTTTCAGAATATACAAGTTTTCGAAGGATTCAAGAAGGCCTATAGATCCCTTGCAGGAACACTCTTTTACGTTCAGGACTCTAGAAAGGTAAGTCATTCTTTGCTAACTGCGGTGGTAAAGGATGTAATAGATGTATGATAAAAAAATATTTTTAACACGTAACTGCCACGTCTGAAAATAATGAGACAAGGGCTGAATAATTTTTTATTTGACGTGTTGAATAATTTTTTTGGATTATGCCCCTCGTCCCAAGGAACCAGCGTGACCATTACGAATTAACAATTAATTTTCGTTGTTATCAGTAGATGCACAATCCAAGTTCATTCGATGAACACTGAGTGATCAAAAATAGCTCTGGGCTTAATATTTTGCATCCAGTTACTTGAAAATGGTACTTGAAGAAAAAGAAATACACAGTTGTGAAATTTGCATCTTCAATGCACCCAGAAAATTTCAAATTCATTGAACAATATTTACAATCGCTAATATAATTGTGAGGTTTAAAATTTTGATATGGGCTGTTGTGAGACAGAGTCTTATTTCCTTGTAAAAAATTATACGAGACGTAGTTCTCACTTGAAACTTTGCAGTGCATTGTCTGCAATACTGGTTAAATAGACAAATTTTTGAACGCATGTTTTCTATTATTCAATGGGAAAAATCATGACATTTTGATGTATTTAAAACCCCCAAAAAACGAAAGAATCACCATTTGATAATTTTATCCAAGATGCTCTTTGGAAGGTTATTTCCAGTACATTTTATAATGCGAAATTCCTGTAAGTAAAATGCTACATATTTCTCCAAAGCAGCTCCGGATGGATTTTAAAGGAACAGAATTTTCAGAAGAGGAATTACATTCCAGTGCATTATGGTTGTGAACCACTGAATTAATTAAACTAATAGGTTAGACAAACCATAAACATCATAAATAATTTCCAATTATCACTAGCTCGATACTTAAACATATTAGGTACGGTTTTCGAGAATAGCCATGGGATCTAAGGATGAGCGATATATAAAAAATCCATAACTTTCCGATGGAAATTAGGAGATTCACTTAAAAAACTTTGGGGAAAATGTTAGAAGGTATTATGAGATACATAAAAAGTATACAAAAAAAAAAAATTCAAACTGTTTTCAATGTTTTCGAAGAAAGATTTCAAAAATTGTTTTTTTTTCGAGTCCTTCCGAGGTTTTGGACCTGTTATTATAATTTTTAAAAAATGGAGCATGAAATAATATTCGAACATTACAATTGAGAGAACGTCGCTTTGATAAATACGAAAAGATGAACCTCATGAGTTGGTTGAAATGGTATAAAATGCCCTATATAATGGACATTAATAATCCGTATATGCACCCTCCAATAATTAATTAATAATGATACTATATATAACATACAAAAATATTAATATCTACTCATATTAATAATATTAATATCGCCCATTCCTGGAAACATCCGAATTACACTTCAGACACTTCGTCTATTATTCCATCTCCCCAGTATCACTGTTCATGAATTTTAAGGTTGTTAAAAAAGCCCAAAAAGGGTTATGAGAAATACCCTTCACCATAATCATTAAATTATAACAAAACACACAGAGTCCAATGGTGGCTCTCAATCAACAAAAAATCGATCAGCAATCAATCGTTAGGTACTGAATAGCGCAGTTCAAGGGGTGGATCGAGTACAGCCTCATAATAAAAAAAAACAAAAGGAATGAGTACAAGTATGACTAGAAAAATAGACAAATACTTATTGATTATCGAGATACCCGTTTTCATGTCGCGTGTTCTGCGAAACCGCCATATGCAGATTTTCCCAGATGAATTCTGCGGTTCAGAGATTAGAGTAATTTTTGTATAGATTTCATAGCCATTTGTTCTATAATTTAAAAAGCGAAACACTTGGGCTTCAAATCTTTGTGTTTTAAATGATTCCTGGGTAATCCGATCTGGAGGGCTTATCAATTTAAGCTCCATGCTTCATTCAATTTTGTACTGATATCAACTTGCTGGTGTAATGCACAAGTTTTTGTCATTTCAAGAATGGTAAAAATCGTAAATTATATTTGCAATTGATGATCGTACTCTTTAAATTTAAAACGTCAAGATTCGAACCTAACAACGGGTCCTATCGCAGCACACGCTATGTATTTCACATAGAGTGGAATGTGAAAAATGCATAATTCCGTATGAATTTGTCAAGATAATAGTCATGGCAACGAAACATGAAACAAGATCCACTCTCGGCTTCTATTTACCCTCCACAACAACTCAGGACTATTCGATAGTGCTTATCGTTGTCTTCTCCTGCTTCTTCTTCTCCATAGCCTTTTTCAATTTCTTGGCTTTCATCTTCGCCTCCATCTCCCTGAATTTCATCTCGAGATAACGATCCACTTCTGGACCACTAAAATCCTCCGGGAACTTGGGCATAATTGGTAGAATAAATTTGTATAGTCTCTCGTTGAGTACATAGAGCTGAGTTGTTGATTCACACTTGACATTGAACCACCAGTCACAAGTGAGTGCCTGTTGACTGAATATTGTGCCATTTGGACAGAGAAATGAGGATTTGCCACCGTTCAAATCGCAGTAATGCCAGACCTAAAAACAGAAAAAAATTATCATTAAAAAAATTTTTTTTTTCTATTATATTTTCTATTCCCGTAAAAAAAATTGCTGTCTAATTCACTTCCACCTTTTTGCATTTACTTCCGCTCCATTCATATCCTAATCCTAAAATTGTTTGTTTTTTTTTTATAAAAAACTAAAGTTCAAAATCCATTATATTTTCCTGAATTGCTTTTTTCTTTTTAAAGTCAGTAAAATTTTCACCTAATGAGCTCTAATGTATTTAACCCCCTCCCCACATTTCTCTGATCCATAAAAGCTGATGGGACAAAACTGTATACCCAACCTAATGAACAAAAATACTGACCTGACACCCAGTGGATGGATCCCCAAAGAATCCCTTGTACCTCTGCTCTTTGCAGTTGAAATTAGTCTCGGGTATGACGGCATAAGCCGGATAATCAATATTGGGTTTTCCCCTGGTAGCCCCATACTTGATAGCCATTGTTGGAATATTTAGAGCATCACTGATGAAGCCTTCAGCAAGTTGAAAGTGTTTGGGTGGCTCAGTTGTCACCTGTTTATTCACCTCATTAACATCCTCATTTATTTCATAGGTACCTTCAGTCGTATGCATTTCGTAAGGCTTCGTACTAACTTTGTATGGTCTCACATCATACTCCTGATTATCATCAATTTTATATGGTTTACTATCATAATCATGAGCATTACCATTCACATCAATGTCCTGGACAACTGGCTGATAGTACTCGATGAAATCCTGACTCTTGACACCGTAATCCGAGTAGCCAGACAACTTGGATTTTCCATTATTTCTGTACAATGCTGCCTTGAATTGCGTATTTTCCGCATCTAGCAGTGGTGATGGGGTTGCTTGATATCGTGTTTCCGTCACTACTTTTGGTATCACATAGTTCTCCTTCAAATCGCTGTAGCTTTGTACATTTTGGGAAACAACTGGCTCCGACAAATGCCCCGGCGCACTCTCAAGTTTCTTACCTTGAAGTAAACTCAATATTTCACCAAGTGTCTTTAGACTAGCATCTATGTTGTCTCGGTTCAGCATCTCAGGTAGCTCATTCGTTAACTGTAAGCTCTTGATAATGTTATCATTATTAATCACTGATGGATTTTGTTCGTAAATTGGTCGTCGGGCCTGGGTGAGCCGGAGAGATGGAGTTTGCGGTTGATGTTGATAGACACGCGGTGGTTCTATCTTGACATATTTCATCGATTCAAAATCATCGACTGGGTAATATTCTTGGGTACCTGATGCTTGGACATTGGAATGTTGATAATCCAGAAAATAGTCGCGATAGATATTCGGAATTTTTTGGGTGTGATGGGGACGGTAGGGATTGTTACTCTGTCGTGTTCTATCTGAATAGTATCTCGTATCCTGGACCAGGGATTTTGGGGTCGTTATATCTGTAATCACTGGCTGATAAACTGGCCTACGATCATAATCCCTGTAGTACTCATCGTAAGTGGGTTTCCTGTAACGCACCGGTGTAAAATAGTCGTTATCACCACCAATGTCTTTGGGATCATACTGCACTGATGGGATGAATTTTTCTTGTTTTACTAGAGTCGTTGGGCGCTCTGATCTCAACACTTCCGGTCGAATCACTCTCTGCGATGGAGCGCTATTATCGTAATTCGCTTGATTAACATGATTACTCGCTACGTAATGACTTATGTATGGTATCAATCTTCTGTAGCGTTTTATTGTGCTTTTGAAAGTCTCAAAATCCATATCCAGGTCATCGTCCTCGTCACTCACTTCCGCGGTTGTGTTTGATGAGGCTAGGACCATCCATCTTGTCAGGAGAACTGGAGAGAATAAAGAAAATTCAATTAAATTCTCCTGGAATTAATGCCTAGGTAAAAGGGTTTTGGGGGCTTTTGAATTTAGGTTGAGGGGGCGGGATTTAATTTTAGAAAAGTGAAGATGCTTTGGGAAGGTAAATGGAGGCGCTTTGGACGGGCAAAAGCCAAAGGAAACTGACGCGACGATGGAAGGACTGCAATACATCTTTTTATCTGCTCTATATGGGCTTTTCACTTGCAATATCATTCTCTTTTAACCGTCACCCCTTTAATCCTCTCTCTCTCTCTCTCTCTCTCGCTCGCTCTCTCTCGAATATTATGCTTCGCGTCATTGTCGCTAAGCATCAGTACCTACAATAAAAACCCCCCTCACTAGACTTGCTATGAATTTTTATAAACCTATTATAAACACCCCCCCCCCCCACCTTCCTCCCCCTCATTGTGTAATAAAGCATTCCTCAATGTCGCTTGTTTCTATTTGCCCGCTTTTTTTTCCACTGGTTATTTATTATTTTTCTTCCGTGAAATGGTCGGGATGACTCATTCCCATTTAGAGAACATCAAAAGGATATCATTCGTTGGACACGCGTATTGGGTTCAGTGCAATATGAAGGAATATTGAAAAAAGTGCATTAAAGGGAAATTCAATTTCTGTAAAAATCAATCACCCTTTTTTGGGGGGGGGGGGGGGAGGGGTACAAATAAAATTATATTGGAACTTTCAATCAACTTCGTCTTTCATTATCCACTCAAATCAATACTAAATTTTATTGATTAAATATTCAACAATGCTGAAACATTTTCAACAGTTTAATTTCTTTTTATTATTATCTAGCCCGAGGTCTCTATTCACAATTGAATTTTCTTATTTATTTGCACTGTGTTTCATGAAAATGTGAGGTAAAATAGAATCGTTCTGGTCAACTCGCGCAATTAAAACGAAATTGGCAATGTCCAGTGGGGGAAAGTTTGATGTAGGTGGTGGGTGGGCGGTGGGGGGAGGGGGGGGGGGGGTGCAACTGGGCGAATGAAGGAAGGGTGAAGAGAGGGCGTCATCCAGTGCAACTAGCTTGGAAGTGGTACAATCGAATTTTTAAAAATGTTATAAAACAAGCTAGGGGATGGTGAGCCGATGAAAAATGGCTCGTACACCGACGTGCTTTCTAGCCCTTTGTTTCGTCTGTCTCGTCGATAAATTACTTGATCGTTGGCAGTAAATTTTTGGTTGATTTTTTATTTTCACTATTGCGCATTGTATACAGTATAGCCCAATTGGGAATTTCTGTCGAAAAGATGTGTTTTGTGGACGTGTGGACAAAATTGGTGGGCAGTGACACTTGGACGAGAAGCCACTCTATAAATATATCAGGTGAAACCTGCTGAAGCGTAACACCCCCACTGTACTATCACTTCTGTATGTGTGACTTGTATTTTGTCCTCTTTTTTTTGTTAACCCTCCATCACTCGGAGGTTTCCACCGAACGGGCTTAGTCGCGCGGTGAGCGCAGCGCCGC
Organism: Asobara japonica; assembly: GCA_026005395.1. Classification (NCBI taxonomy): domain Eukaryota; kingdom Metazoa; phylum Arthropoda; class Insecta; order Hymenoptera; family Braconidae; genus Asobara; species Asobara japonica. Next base: position 812,086 of record BQMI01000329.1, on the reverse strand, counting down.
CCCGTGTATGTTTTAATTTTAGACGAGTACGAGCTAATTGCTATATTAATTCGTACGCGATACACCCACAATTCTTCAATGGCTTTTTCGTTCCAGTTGTAGTTTTTACAAGGAGGCGGGAATGACATATATATGTATTTCAGCCAACGACCATATCACGCTGGGTGCGCCAGTTCTCGTCCGATCACTGAAGCTAAGCAGCGTTGAGCGTGGTTAGTACTTGGATGGGTGACCGCTTGGGAACACCACGTGTCGTTGGCTCTTTTTTTTGGGATTTTTTTATTCACACACACACACACACCTAAGTCTGCAGTTTCTGCCTACTGTGTCAACTCTCCTGTGAAAATGAGAATGCCAGGTCGGGCGGGAACCTAACCGCATGGATATTTGAATGAGTCGCTTTTTTAAATATTGCGAAAATTTGATATTGTGATCTTAGAAAATTTTTCTAGCGTTGTACCGCCCGGTCGATAGTTGTATTTCAGTCTTTTAAAAGACCAGTCATTACGATAATCCCCCGAAATTGGGGAGTTGAAAACAAAATGAAAGGCAATGGGAACGGAAATGAGCATTTCCCCTTTGGCACTATTGATGAAAATGTAATGTCCACCAATACCACGTGACGTTTAATCGTATCGATGGATTTTAATTGTATCCGGCGCTCAGGTATGCTACAGTTAGGGCTTTTTGTTTAATCATATTTGGGTGATGGGAGTTTCAGTGTATTTTCAGTATCAATTTAGGAAATAGAGGATTTGAGAGAGTGTAGAATGTAATGGGCGGATGGTAATGACACGTCAGTTTTAATCGTCTACGATGGCAATACAGAATAAAAAAATAGCATCGGGTTTTGTTTTTAAACAATGATGATACTGTGATGCTGTATAACCGATGATAAAATTGCAATTATATACGATTAAATTGTGACCGCACTTTGACCTCCACTCGCGGAGGGTTTAATCCAATTTGGCACAACCATTTTCTTTGAATCTTGTTAATATTTTTTCCACTCATTTCACTTTGTCCCGGAAAATGGGGTGTTTTTATTATTCTTTTTGGGGATGAATTGGATTTTATCCTGGGTATTCTGCGTTTTAAGAGGAATATTTTGGGTAATATTGATTGCACTTTCATCAAACCGGATAAAAGTGTAGACTAGTGGAATAGGCAACTGTCACGATTAATTCAATTTTTTTTACGAAGAATATCATCGAATAAATTGACAGCAATAAAAAATTTACTGCTTCGCTATTCACTGTTCATAACTTGTAAATTATTTCAATTAAATTAAAAAAAAAAAACAAAACCCGATCTGAAGCAAGAACTAATCAGCTTTAGAAATCAAGAAGACGCATCGATACGACTTTGCAGCATCTTGATCTGCTAATTTTTTTTGCAAAAATTTGCGCGATAGTTAATGGAAAATAAAAAAGAAACATTGCGTATTCTTCATGATTGATCTTCTAGAACTTGCAACACCCATCGATTATCTAATTCCTCCTGTCTTCATCACGTAGCACCTTGATTTGATTCTTTACATTGGCAACCACCCAAAGAAAGTGCAGATCTGCTAGAACACAAACAGCAATGTCCAATCTCTCTTCCACGAGTTCTATAGTAACTTCCATTCTTCTATAACCAAGCCAACCAATTCTTTCACGTTTACCTACTTGTCGCTGGGCATTCCCGTACGTACCTCGAATATCAAATTCCCAAAACGAGGAAGCAAGTGCTTGACCTCTCACTGTTGTATAATACCTTATTCCCCCATCCCCCCCTGCTTGCTCTACCTTTTTATACGTGACTTGATTGTCCCATTGCATTTTATCCACCTTTGTCCCTTTGTCTATACAATTTTTTTTACTCCTCAAATAGTAAGCTGGTTAAATCTTTTTGACAATCACATTGGCTTCTCCAATGTTATCGGAAAATTAAATGCACGTGAACTGGAATTGAACATGGCCATTTGTATAATGCAACTTTATTCTCCGGAATCATAGAAAAAAAATGAAATTGCGTGTATTGTGCTCAGTGTAACTGATGGTATGCTGTAAAACTGCAATTTCCTTCTTGCATGTTGTTAATTGTTTTTCATAAGATCCCATATCATTATAGAGCTGATTCGCTTTAGGTTGGAAAGGGAAAATCGGTAATGGAAAACTGTGGCATTTCAGTTGGCTGTCATGGTGGGTTGGTGAGTGGGTGGTGGGGGGGGAGGGGGAGGGGTAGGTGGGTGGTTGGGGGTGGGCGGGTGGGTTGGGCGGGCGGGTGTCTAGGTGGGTGGTTGGGGGTGGGGGTGGGTCGGTGGGCGGTTGGGTTCGATTGGGTTGGGCGGGCGGGTGTCTAGGTGGGTGGGTGGGTGGGTGGGTGTGGGTCAGTGGGTGGGGGGGGGGGACTTATGTTGACAGAATATATGCAGAAAAAAAATCTTCGATAGCTCGCATTCGGGGATTCATACGCCGGAACGGGGATTTGCACATCCCCTAACAGGGGATGTTTCATCCCTGTATATGTATGGGGATGTCGATAGTGGGGTGGAGCATTGATGGATTTTCATACGCGTTATTCATGCCAGGCATCTCAGTGTTGTTGCAAAATGCGGAACGAGTTACGCTCGGAATTTAACGAACTGTTACAGCCAAATTTTCGACTTTTCTCGGAAATATTTCAATGAAATTCCCACCGAAGTGTGTCGAATAGTTTCAGCATAAATGTTGCGTGGGAAACATGAGAAGATGAACGGCAGTTGGATGTCGGGTTGCGTAGAATTTTTTTCGGTAAATTTAGAATGTCCAGTTTATGGAGAAATTACTTTTTTAGTGGAGACATCGTCACAACCCGTCACGAAATTCCCCTCTCCCTCCTCCACCCCCCGCCCCTCCTCCCTTAACCGTGCGTCTATTTTTTTTCAACTGATGGAAGGCACTCTGCTCATCATGCGGCAAATCCATTGGGTGCAGAAGCATGGGCAGGGAAGCGTTAAGATTTCCTTAAAAAGTTAAGTAGCTTATCATCAGCTTATTGACAAAATTTGATTGACCCCTTCGCTGCTTCACTCAGCTAGATTCGCACAAGAAAATATCGAGCCTTAATAATGTTCGAGACGCATATAAAAAACTTGCAAAAAAAGATGTGATTACCTGGAATGTTTTCCTTTTTTGAAATGTGTCCCCTTTCTGGACACGATGATATTATTACGATAATTCTGTTTGATCATCTGTACAACTTTCTCTGCGCAATTCCTCCCAGAGATTAGAAATTGAGAAGTACGGAAGGCATCAGACACGTCTAATGTTAAGTAACAATGATCATAAGCAGGATCAGATGATATTTCACGCATTCCCATAACAAACTTGGCGAAGTACTTGAATTAAAAGCCCATATGTGTCCCCTTCTCTTTCACCTCACCACAGTCGACAAGATTTGTGACTATTTCCGGTAAAGATTTTCCGCTTGGCAGAACGTACGAAAGGTTGAAATGGGGGCTGGACACGACGAGTGGTTGAATAAAAAACAACATAAATATCCATAAAAATCAGTAAAAAAAATCATTGCAACACTTTCTATTTCAACGTGAGAAAGAGAGAGATAACAAAGCATGTCGGAAGTCTACTAGGGCGTTAATAATTCATCCTAGCATGACTCTGCACGACCCACTTTGTGCAAACTATAATCGCAGGTTTTATATGAACATTTGCGGATGTAATGACGATAATGGAAAGTGTAGTCGTTTGTGAAATAAACTGTAGAGTGAAGATGAAATTAGTAGATCTGTCTATCATAAGTTTTTGGGTTGAGGGGGTCTGTTGGGGGCGGGGGGGGGGGGGGGGGTGAATTCTGTCCTCGGTGGAAATACTAGGGTTCAACTTGGAAATGTCTTCATGAATCGAATGCGAGTCGGTTATTCTAGTCATCTCTACGGGCAACTTTGGGGTAATGCACAAGTGCAAGTGAGACAGATGATAAAATCCTGTTAACGATCTGAGTTGGTTCGACTCACTTTCTGTATGAACTTGCACACTGTCGGTTTGAGTTATCGATGCATATACATGGATGTTGCCGCCACTTCCCAAAGGAGCCTTGGAGATGAATCTCAATAGTTGGAGACAAAGTTCTCAGATTCAACAAAATCGGGTCACAAAGAATATTCAACTTTTTTTTTTTACTTGTTTTCTGTACGATAGACACATTGAATTATGTAAACCGTGGAGGGTAAATATTAAAGTTGGAGTTGCTGGGAGTTTTGGTATTTGAATGGGGGTGGATTTTGATGAATCATTATTTTGAACAATATGGCAAATTTTGGGCAAGTTGGAATTGCAGGATTAATTTAGAAAAGGTGAACTTCATGGGGGTCACGTTAAGATAAATAATTGTGAGAGGGAGATCTATGTGAGATTCTCAGTTTTGAAGTGAAACTTCTTATGGGAGGGTATTGAAATTCGGATCGGCAACCTTTTCTGTGACGGAAGTAGGTGGTGGGGGTAACACGTAGCGTCGAGAGAGTGGGGGCCGTGACTCGCTTGCCTTAGGTACCTGTAGTTAAAATTACAATGTTTAGGCGGCGTGACGATCGCCGAACACAGCTGTTGGAGCTCCATGAAGTTAGCCCCTGCTTATTAAAAATTTATTATTACGACCATCAGAATTCATTGATAGGCGATAATTGATTATAAAAACAATTTGATTGGCCAAATTTTGTTTTAATGATTTTTCAAAAAATTGACCCAAAAGATGGCCCCCCTCTTCTTTAGAATTTAATGATAGAAATTTCTTTAATGATAGTTACTTGGAAAACTTGGAATCGAGAGTTTTTATCACTTATTTCAGTTACCATAAGCCCATAATTTCTTTCCTAAGTAACGAAGACAATGCTCCATAATGGTACCAGTGATTGAATATTGTAAAGAAATAAATGATAATAAATAATCGAGGAACTCAATTTCAATTCTCTTCGTTAATATTACTGATTCATTTCCTAGCGTTCCCTCGACTGTTTTTGCGTCTTGAGAGAAGTGTAATTATCACATTGAATAAATGCGAGTATGTTGTGGAAAAATTATTGATTAGTAATTTAAATGCTTTCTCTCCCATCAAACCGAAAAGTCGAATTATTATTTCAGCTACTCCGTATGAAGTTTCACTTCTGTGGCGTCTTCATGACACATCGCATTTTTTTTTTCATATGCTTGAACACGTCCCGGAAACACGGAGGGAACAAGCTTCTGATCACATTCAGGACATTGGACTGCATCGATTGGTGATTTTTCATGCGCAGTTTTTTTCCTAGCACTATAGAAGTCTAGACAGATTTACAACTGCGCAAGGACGTGAAGTTCCCTTGGAAATTTCCGAACATTTGTTCTATGGGGATGCATCTTTGAGGCTCAAATGAGTTATACACATTACTCTCACTCCTAAGTATCTCACTTAATGTGGTTGTTAATACTCGGTATCATTGAATCCACGACACTTGAGAGCTCTGCACTCCTCCTTCCACTCCTCTTTTTACATCTATCTCTATCTCACTCCATGATTCCTCGTCTGGTATAGACACAACGGTCGTCCTGGATACCAGCTTTCGTCCTAGAAACATAGCTGTTAGACGAGAAACCAAAGCGCAAGGACAAATGGCATAAGTCCATTGAGACCTCCTTCTCAATGTATCGTACAAACTCCTCGGATATTTGTCTCTTGCAATTTTACAGACGGTTTCACGCCACGCCTTCCATCGACTTATTCCCATTATTTTCATTTGTTCCCTCGTTTTCACCCCCTTTTTCACTATTTTTATCTCCGATAGCCCCTAGAGAAGGCGTGTATACATTCGACTGAACAGGATGTTCATTTAGGACTTTCTTCAACTCCGATGTCCACAGAAACTGGAGAAAAATTGTCATTTCTGGAGTAAAAAACATAATAAGCCGATGATGCAGACGCGTATCTTAGTGTTGAATCCAGTGATTTCAATTACTCGAAACGCAAATTTGTTTGTTTTTTTTTCTATCAGTAGAATCTACACCAGTAGCTATCTCATACCGCCAAGAAAATTAATTGGCAGGATGTTTTGATGTGCCACGAGATGCCAATAACTCGGCATTTCCGGTGGATGCAACAGACCCTTGAGTATTATTCCCGACAAACTTTCCTCAAATTAGTGAAATTTCCGCACAACTGTGCACTAGTCTCAGTGGATTTTACTTACAGAAACTTGAATCATACAATTTCCCACCCCCTACCCGCCCCCCACCTACACTCCTCAACATTCACTCTAGTTATGTCGTGTTATATTCAGAGGGTACATGACATTGCTGTCGTAATGGGAGGGTAATTAATAACTTAGTAATTGTAAGTCTGGTGTTATCAACTCTGATGGGGTTTTGTATCAGGAGCTAGATTGTCGCTTTTCTCTAGTACTACCAGTGTGTCCTTTTTCCCTCGTCACTACCGCCCCCCCCCTTGTATGCTTTTACCAGGATTGTCACACCTCCTCTTGTACTGGGTAACGCTGTAGCAAAGCCTCTCGCGCTCATGTAGACGCGTTTCGCGGCTCATTTTCAGCTCATTTGTGTTAGGTTCTTCGGTCTTCTAGGAGAAAATTCGTGTCGTGCTAGTGCACTTGAGCAGTGTAATTAAAGTTATGACGAATAAGCTAAGGTGAGGCAGGTAGATGTACTACATAACTAAGTAGATAGATGGATAGAAAAATTTTGTTTACCTATCTCTTGGAAATTGGAGAAGTCTTCCTCTACAGTAAATCCCCTGTATCAAGAAGTGATAAAAACCTCAGTTTATGAATTTCCCCAGTTGCAAAACCGCTGCGACTTCAATAGGTCCGCGTAAAAGCTTTGGATCCGAGCAAAAGACCTGCCACTTCTTGTTGAACATCTCCATCATGGCTGACCGGTGGGTTGAGCAACACCAAACATTTGCAACTTGAAACAAGTTCGGGGTAACCCCTTCCATGCTTGTATATATAATATACCTCTCCATTGGGGGGTGTGAGGAAAGAGAGCAACGGGGGTTGGGGGGGGGGGGGGGGGAGGGAGGGGAGGGGTGAAACCACCGTCTATAGGACGGCGGTTCAACCTCGGTCCCGCCAACTTTCACCGAGTTTAGACCATCTGCAACAACTCTATACAAACGTGAATTCAAATTTCACCCTTCACCCTCTATGTCCTCAGCAGAGTTCAGCTTCTACCACCCCCTCATGGTTATCTCACTCTCTGTATTACCGCATCTCGTCTCTTTCTCCTACTCAATTCTCCCAAAATCCACTCCCCCCCCCCCCCCGGGGTAAACTATCAACGCTCCCTAGCTGCCAATTAATAATATCCGCATTCCAGTTTCTGGTGATTCCCTAATTAACGTATTCCGTGCAACAAACAGTGGAGCAAACCAGAGAGTGGGGGGGGGGGGGAAATAGAAATTGACATTTGGCTTTTCAACCATATTTGTAAAATGCATAATTTCGGGATTTTGTATGGGACAATGCATGCATTAATTAATACAAATGAATGTGTTCACATCACCTTGAACAATTATCATTAACCCCACGTATACATTTTGATCGTTGTTATCCAACTGGATTCATCAAATTTCCAATTGTTCGAAACACACACTCCACCCTTGTACGTTGTTTCGTACTGGTGCACTTGCTTATTTTCAACCATTTATCATCTCAGTATAGTTATTTCCTACCATTTTATACACGAGCACTCTGTACATTATCATGAAAGGCCGGGGGGGGGGGGCAGAGGCTATATGTACGACAGAGTTTTCCACACTAATTTGGATACTTTTGACGTCGGGTGTTATTGTCCATTGTGTTGGGAAGCTGGGATGGATACCGTTTTTCCCGAGATAACGATTCTAGAGGGAGACTGAATTTTCCACTTGCTCGTTGAAAAAGGGGGGGGCAGGGGGTGGCGGCGGGAGGAAGTTTTCCTGATGTTTTTCCACCTTGGTGGACTCGAGCATTTTGCTGTGATACTTTATCCACTCGAATTTCCTGCTACTCGATGTCCACGATACACAATTCACTTTATTCTCATTGTCAATCCTTCCTCGTTGAATATTTTCTGATATATATTTGTTGGAGTTGCAGATGCTGGGTGAAACAACGGTGAGGATTATCTTAGAGTTTCATCTCTTGGTGTGCTGAGGCACATTTGTTTTCTCCAGTGTTTTTCCAGAACAAGCAGATTATAGTGCTGCAGAATTGAGAGTTAAGGGGGCGGAAGGGGTGGGTGGGGGGGGGGGGGGGGGAGGGATCCCATGGAGATGCCCCAGGAATAGAGTGTAACAGGTTGCATGGGTCGCTTTTACTCAACACTTGGGTGTCTCGTGTCTCTGGGCAAATCCTGGCAAACTGCTATTCCCGCACGTGCCGTATCCTTGGTGGCCTCACTCAACGCCTCCGTAATATCCTCTTCACGCCTTTCTATGGGATATATCTGAGTGCAACCGGTGTATGACTCTCAAACACATCCAGTTCGCTTACAGTGGGATAAACATCTTTTTTTTTAGGGTGGGTGGGGGTGGGGGGGGGGGCGGGGGGGAGACACTCGCCACAGTGAGGTTTAGTGTTGAGGGGACTTGCAGAGCGTTTATATCGCTGTTGTGGGCTGCAGGTTCCCCTTATGGAAATTACGTACTTTTCTTGGGCCGAGGCATTTCGTGTGAGACAAATCCGCGGAAAATAACGGCATGCGTCAATATGCTGAAAATATTTTACGAATTTTTGATGCAAATAATTCATGCTGTTTAAGGGAATGCTGCTGTATCTTTTACAATTTTTCATCAATCCATATTTTAAATTGATGGCAAAAGAAAATGTCCATATACAATATGCAAATTTGTATTGGTATGAAAAATATGAATTGATATGAATCATACTCATTGAATAGAAAGTAGCGAATTTATATCAAGTCATAGTCAATTTGTTGGATCATAATTTGCCGTGGAGAAATTGACGCACGGAGAAATTTGCCGGTTCAAATTCTTTTTGTGAAGCTGGTGGATAATGTACGGAAATGAAATCGAGCACGTTACGTTATTTCAATTTATGTAGGATTCACTTATTCAAGATATCGAGGGACAGCTCTTCCCTCTTCCTTAATTCTCGAATATGATGGGGAACATACGTCATCCGGTTTCTGGCCAGTTTGTTCCGTTAACATTTTTTACGCGCAATTTGTATATATGCAAAAAATTAATTTTTCTAACTGTTCCATTTGTACATTTTTTTAACCAATATAAAATATTTTTTGATAAAACTTTTTATATTCAAAATGTATGATCCTCATTTGCCTGAATCCCAGGAGTGTCTATATGAACAAGACAGCTTTCAACAAACCTATTGTAAATAATATTCCGTTCCACTATTTTTGCTGAAAACATTTTCGGCGAATCCATTAATTTCAGGCTGACATAAACTTGGAAAATTAATTCCATAAACTAGCCATTCTTCGCTCATATAATTTTTCCCCGACAATTTTGTCCACCGAATAACTCGTCTCCACCAGCAGTAGAATAAGGGCATAACCGAATGGCGGTACGGGGCGAGGGGGTGGGAGGTGGGCTGTAGTAGCGATGGAAACCATAGACGAGGCAGACGTTAAACCTGCGCCCGGGACGCGCGATCGTAAACTTTAATTGCAAGCTCGCAAATACGGTTCGAGTCGACCCGTTTATATCGAGGCACCAAGAGTCGTAACGTGAGCTACCTATCTCGTCTCACTGTACCCTCACCACCCACCTCCTCTTTCGTCACTCTTCTCTATCTCCATCAGTCTCTCTTCTCTTTCCCCTTTCGTTTATACTATGATGCAGTTACGAGTTCACTCCCTTTTGCCTCCACACTCACTGGCATGTGCCGGCCTCTAGGAGGGATTCACATTGATCGTATAAAATACTATTTTACCAGAGAAAATTCATGGAAAAAAAAGCAACAACACTTTTACATCCGCTCATTAATTATTTTGTTTTATTTTTAGAGAAACAAATAAAATTCTACGAGGACTGGACCCGGGCGTGGCTCATACTGATAACTAAACGGGGTGTACCTAAAAATAAAATTCTAGCTTTAGGAAAATAAGTTGACAAGAAACTTCACTTTCATGATTACACTTTCCACAGCATTTCTGCTTCTTTAATCTTGCCTGAAAAAAAAACTGAAATAATTTATGTAGATTTAAGGCGACTTTCTGGAAAGGTGGGAAAATTTGCGAAATTCAAGAAAGTGCGGTCAACCAAGTGAAATGGTCTAGAATCTATGCGTGGATGGAAGATTGTACCTCTCAAACTGACTGATGTTATGTCCCATAACCGCAAGTTGGAAACCAAGAAGACTTGAGACTCATTGACATAGAAAACAGAAAGCAAGGAATCTGCTAGCAAACCAACAATCGAAGGATGAATCCTTAAAACAGGTCACGCGGACTAATCGAGTTATCAAGCAACAAGAATTGCTGCTAATTAGCCTACTAGTCTACTCGCCTATGATTAGTAACGCTAGTGTTGTGCATTCCGAACTATGTCAGGGTGGTATATTTAGGATGTTCGTCAATTGGAAGAAAAAAAGACAATCAGCCATGCCAGCTCCAGCCTGTAAGTGCAGAGCGCGCAGTATTCTTCCATCAACCTCTTGCTGGTAGGGCACCTTAAGGGACAATCACGAATCTCGCACCAGCAAAAAAAATACGGTGTGTCATGAAGACATGCGACAGAACTGAAACTTCATAGGGAGTAGCTGATATAATAATTGTACTTTTCGGTTTGATGGGAGAGAAAGCATTTAAAATACTAATCAATAATTTTTCCACAACATACTCGCATTTATTCAATGTGATAATTACACTCTTCTCTCGAGACGCAAAAATAATCGAGGGAACGCTAGGAAATGAATCAGTAATATTAACGAAGAGAATTGAAATTGAGTTCCTCGTTTATTTATTATCATTTATTTGCGTAGAATAAGCCCAAGTAGAAGTTTCTATCATTAAATTCTAAAAAAAGGGGAGTTATCTTTTGGGCCAATTTGTTGAAAATTCATTTAAAAAAAAATTTAGTCAATCAAATTGTTTTTATAATCAATCATTGTCTATCATTCACCTATCAATGAATTCTGATGGTCGTAATAATAAATTTTTAATAAGCAGGGGCTAACTTCATGGAGTTCCAACAGCTGTGTTCGGCGATCGTCACGCCGCCTAAGCATTGTAATTTTCACTACAGGTACCTAAGGCAAGCGAGTCACGGCCCCCACTCTCTCGACGCTACGTGTTACCCCCACCACCTACTTCCGTCACAGAAAAGGTTGCCGATCCGAATTTCAATACCCTCCCATAAGAAGTTTCACTTCAAAAATTGACTCTTCCAACATCGCCCTAATGAATTGATTGTCATGACCCCTGGATAATAGAAATAGTTGCAAGAGGCCGACCGGATGTCCCCTGGGTGTATCCCCGTGGGTGTTCATGCGGCATTCCGAGTTAATTGCGCGCTCTAACACCTGTTAATGGGAGCGGCAATGGGGCTGTCAGGTATTTTCTAGCCGCGAGGTAAGCAGGGTCGTTCGGCGGTCGGTTGTGTGTGCAGTAGACGTTGGTGTCAGACGTGTGGCCGACGTTGGAACGGAATTGTTGGTAAAGGGGGGGGGGGCTGTAGTATGGAAAAGGGATGAGCATTGATGAACGCGAGAGAAGGAAGCGGATATGTTCGGCGACTTCTCTCTTCTGGGTAACAGCGTTGTTGTCGGCAATAGGGAATAGGTAGTTGCAATCTGTTTTCGATGGTCTTCTATTCTCTCTCTCTCTCTCCCTCTCTCCTCCTCTTCTTGTCAGCAACTGCGGTTACCACTTTACAGTCACTCGCCTCTGTAAACCCTCTATTCCTCTTAATCCAAACCATACCCCCACCCCTCCACTTAATTTCATCGACTACACACACACATTCAGACATGGATGACGTATCAGCATTCACACAGAGGTGCATATTCAGACATTGGTGACATCTATGCATCCACATGTACAGGGCGGCCCAAAAGTGATAGTTTATTCGGGGTATGGGAAAAGAATGACAGTGGAAACGAAAAGGCGTTCTTCTATTCTCGCATCCATACATCATTGGTCATTTCCAAAATAGAGAATTTAGGGGATGATGTGCCGGTGCTGATTGCATATTCAATCTTTCATCTGTTTATCCGTCTGTTCATCCATTTTCGTAAATACCATTCACGGTGAGTGTTCAGACATGCGCTGGTATGGGAACTCTAATTGCTAGGGACCGCAAATTTATTAACTTTCAAGCGTTGTGAGGTGTCGCTATGTCTCATCACCATTGGCCGGTTTTTTTTAGTGCATTAAATGTAAACACAATACTCCAACAGTCCGACAAATCTTGAGATGATGACTGTGTATGAAAAAAGTACCTCAAGTAGAGACACGTGTTTCATGTTCTATGGTTTCTTTCTCAATCAGCACAATTCGTAACCCTCTGGGCTCTAAGTTACATGTAGCCGACAAGTCTTCTCAATTTTGAGAAACGAGTCTGGTGGCGCGTGCTGCGCACGCGCACTTGCTCTTTCCGCCCCACCGACTGGTGTCGCGTCAGTTTCGGTCTTACGTTCTTCGATAATTTCGATATACGAGTCCAGTGGCGCGTGCTTCGCACGCGCACTTCCTTTTCCCGCCGCATTGACTGGTGTGGCGTTAGTTTCGGTCTTACGCTTTTCGATAATTTCGATCTTTATCGATAGTTTCTTTCGTCTCTCCTTTTTACTATACCTGACTGGTGGCACATTGGTTTCATCCTTCCGGTAATATCGATATCGGTCTCTTATGCTAATATCGATATAATATTGAGTTTTTTCGATAGGTTTCTTTCGTTTGTCCTTTTTACTACAGGATACATTGCGTAGCGCAATGCTTCAAAATTACTAAATAACGCCCCGAGAAGAAAAGGCGAATGAACTTTGAATAAATACTATCAGTTTTGTGACACCCTGTATATTTAGACATTGATAGGATCGTTGCATTTACACATACAGACATTGGTTTAGGTTGAAATTCCTCATCATCCAATGGATGGATTTGTCTCACTCATTTTGTACCAATTGCACTTTGTGCATGGGACAGCACGTCGATCGATCTGTGTCAGGCGTATATCATGTTATGCTCTGTCTTTGTTGGAGTTATCGTTTACCCTTGTTTTCAGCTGAGTTCTGGCGAGGGGATGGGTGGAGGAAGGGTGCGTAGGTGGCAAGGGTGGAGTGGGGCTCTGTGTTTGTGCATCGTGAGAGCGTCAATTCGCATGTTTCCAAGCTGCCCGCGGCCTATCAACGTCGGGACCGAGCTCATCTGTCCGCCTGTCCACGGGACATTAAGCTCAAGCCAACGTTTGGGTTACGTTTATCGTCTCGTCCAGGGGAAAATTCGGGGGGGGGGGGGGGGGGGGGGGGGGGGGGGGGGGTGGCGGATTGGAATGGGTAGATTGGGATTTTAGGACTGAGAGGAGAGTTAGGCTAGCTGAATTAGGGAATCTTCTCTCCCTAATTTCTTGGTATAATACAAAGATTGACTACTGGTGTGTGCATGTGTGTGCCCCACTCGGGGCACAAACAAAACTTCCCGATTTGGTTTTTCAGCACAACCTACTAAATTTATTCTTCTCCAATATACTACGGTTAATCAGTGTGACCCCTGTTATTATCATATCGAAAACATGCCTATTTGAGAATTCCAAACTGACTCATTTGTGAAGCAGATAATTATGAATACTTGAGTAGACGCATGGTGAGCATGAGGATGAGACTTATGCGTGTTACTTGAGTGAGAGTGAGACGCCAATAAGGATGCGGCTGCAAAACAAAAACTTTAATGTTTTACCCAGTGGAACAGTATAAACAATTGCAATTGCTAATCACATTGCATATACTGCACAAATGCCATACAAAATGTGATCCGCTCGATTTTGCATGAAAACGCCTCGATTGGGACCGTCATGACAGTGCTGGGTCCATTCGTTCACTTATTACATACATAATTGTGGAGACTGCTATACCTCCTTAATTATGCAAATTATCGAAAAAACGCATTCTACATAAAATACGTATTTTTATATGGCAAACAACTTTTCTTATATGAATTTTGCGCTAACTCTAATAGTTTATGCAGTAGAATATTATAAACAATTGACATTGTTAATAACAATATAAGTCCAACAACTGATATTGTTATTAACTGGACCACTTTTACCCAAAATTTAGTCAGTTATAAAATATGCTCGATCAAAAATCTAACCAGCTCTAAGTTACACGGAGACGCAATGATTGAAAAAAAAATTAATCAAATCGCACGATCCGTTTCCGAGAAAACGTAAACGAAAAAGGATGATACAAAACTTCAGGATGATACAAAACGTCGAGAAACGTGAAAATTTCATCGATCTGGCACTTTCCATTTTCGGGGTCATTACAATAACTTCCCTAGATCGGGAAGTTAAAAAACATTTAGAGTAAAGAAAAAAAACAAAAATAGCGCCTTGTAGAATTTGTGTCTTTGTGTTACCTCCGCAAAAATTCACGACAAAGTTATGACTTGTGAGATCAACAGTATATTATGGCATTCATCTTTCTTTTCCGTCTCTTTACCCCCAGTGAAAACTATCTCCATTTCGTCATGCTTTGACCTCCCCTCATGACGAAAGCATCAACAGTACCGGCTATAGCGGATGGGTGGGTGGGAGGTCGGGGGGAGGGGCTCTAGTCGCTTTATGATACACGATATCCTTCATCCGAAATATTGTATCCCTGGACCTCACCCCCTGCCCGTTTTCCGGGATATGAGACTTTTTTAAAAACCTCCTCATATATAATAATATCGAAATCGTGACTTTTATTTACTCCGCGAACAAGTCCAACCAGTTTGCAGGAAAACGTTTGCTACCCACCTCTCTTAACTCAACTCATTTTATATTTTACTCAAAGGAGAATCTCCACTGCCTCCACCCCACCAAGGATCAAAGGGGATAAAAACGGAGGTTTGGAGAACGAGAAAACAATTTTCGAGAAATGCCGATGATAAAGAAAAATAAGGAAAAATACACGATGAAAAAAGGATAAATAAATAAATGAATAAATAATAAAAAAAATAGGGGTGGTTTTTTTTTTGTTGTGATGTTAGGTAGAAGACTTGTGTCTTAGCTATTGTATTTTATACCTACCCTTATTAAATCGTTCTTCCAAGCGATTCCATCATGAGGAAAAATGAAATAGATGAGAGATGAAGAGAGATATCTGGATGAAATGAAAAAATAACACTGGGGAAAAACAACGTCGGCCGATGATTGAATCTCATTTTCCTCGTCTTTTCAAACAAAAATCGCGTTAATGAAGTTGGACAATTTTTTTGCCCCCCCCCCCCCCACCCCCACCCACTTCAACGCTGGTCTCAGTTGCATTTTTCCGGGCAATAAAGGTGGACGCTTGATGCTCATTTCGTATGAGTTTTTTAAAAAATTCCGCTCCCTCTGTTGTTTTTTTTCGTTCCCCATGCTTTTTTGACGTCTCTCTGTTCTTTGGGCCATGCGGTCTCGCTTTTCATGGCACGCGCTCAAATATGTAGCCATTGTTTACCCCCGGGCGATTTTTCCATGAAGTTCTTTTTTTGGGGGCGACGACGAGCGGGGACGGGAGGGTCCTCTCATGCCCCTCCTATTCTGGTCAATATCACATTCAACGCTGGTTATATTTGTATTTGCACTAGGTTAATATACGAAAGTCCTGGCTTTATGCGGAAATATGTAGAAATTAAATTTGAATTCTCGTTTTTCTTGGCGGGATATTAACTGTTTGCTGAGAGCTATATTACTTCACTTAGAGGGGTTAAAATAGAGATGTGTTTGGACATTGAGGGATTTTTTTTTGGGTGGGGAAAAGCGTAAGGGAGAGGTTGCTGAAGAAAAATTGCAATAATCGTGAAGTTATTCGTTTTAAGAGAAAATATGTGCGGATGGGTTGGAATGGTACCTTCGGGGGTGGCTGTGAAAACCACCCTCTTGCCATGCTAGCACCGGGGGGCGGGGGAGGGGGGGGGGATTAGTTCTGCAAAAAAAAAATTCCGGCCACGCCATGCGATGCTTATCCCCTCCCCTCCCACCCCACGTGATGCCATCCGCGGTGAAGCCGCGGATGGCAATCCAGGGGGTGGGGGTGGGGGTGATTAGATCTGCAGAAAAATCCTTCCAGTCACGCCATGCAAAACTAACCCCCCCCCCTCCCCCCCTGTACGTGCTGCCATCCGAGGTGAAGCCGCGGATGGCAATCTAGGACGTGTGGGAGAGACCTCAGTTTTTCACAGCTCGCCCCTGGAATTTCGTATGTACATTCAAGATACGAACTCGTCTACTGGTTTTTTTCAAAATTTTATCACCCTGTCTCTTCTACTTGACAAACATTTTTAAGGAGCCTTTGCAGCTATTCGATAGACACAAACCTATCACATAGATTTATTATGTGTCCACATTAACGTCGAGCATCATTCTCCATAAAGTTTTCCGTTTTCCGAAACAAGTAAACATTTGCTTGATAAAAATTTTATGTCCCTCAATGTGAAGTGGATGGAAAAATGATCGATGTATCGTCACGTTATGACTGTTATAAAATATTGGGTAAAATAATATTTTTCCTGGAGTGTTTCGCAATGTGAGATAAAGTTGAATTAGTGCTAGGAACGTTGCTAGCTTGTTTTTCCTCAGTTGACCATTTTTTTTTTTTCGATTTGTGTTTCCGGGGCGGGGAGAGCCATGAAGGGGCTTCGAGGAGCAGTCGAATTTTGTTGATAAATGTTTGCTTTCGGCAATAAACACTGACTCCCTCGGGTAGCGATATAAGCTTCAATTCAAGAACTGGGTGGTAAATTTTATGAAGGTAGCAGAAACGGATATTCTCGAGTGTGCTCTCGCGAATGGGGGGGGGGGGGGCTAACGAGGGCCTCGATTCCGACATTCTTTAAGAAGTATGAAATAAAAGGGAAATAAATAGTGTTGTCAGAAAGTAATTAAGTCTTGAAAATGTCCGGTATTATCCAGGTCAATATTTTTTCCCCCCAAGTTTTCACTCAGTACTGTACACTCTGGGACGCAAATTTATTTCACTTTCAATTAAATTGAAGGGAATTCGTTAACGTTAATGAAAGGCTTCTCCTGGAAATTTTTCATTTTTTTTCGATAACAGTTCTGGAAAAGTAGTTGGACTGACGAAGAGTTAGCTATACAAATCAAATATACAATCTTTTTACAAGAGTTAGTTATACAAATTGTATGAATCAACTAATCAATTTTTTTTCCATTTCAGGTAAGTGAATATGAAAATGGAGTGCAAGAATAATGATGTTGGACAGGAGTCGAAAAACATTATCGTCGACACGATGTGACAAGGGATGTCACTGGCCATAACTACTTCGCTCTGTATACTAAAACCGACAGATGGAAAGGGATAGTACGCACACTGGTACACACGCATAAACCCGATTTTCATCAAACGAAAATCCTAAACCGCTCTATTCTGTGGATATGCATCACTTTGCGCCTCCCACCTCAATCCGCAAATTTTCCCTCCCGCGAATCATTCTGGGGTGGCATTCACTCGCTCTTTCCCAGCTAAATACTAGGTCGCTTAATCTCGCAAACTGGGCGGTCGTGGAATTTCTGATGCATTGCAACATACACGATAGCTTAAATTCAGTCTTACCGCGATAACTGCTTTCATCCCTTTTCCACCCATTCAATACATTTCACTCATCCACTTTTGCTCATTCTCATACCCCTCAATACAATGTGTTATCCACCCACAATGGCTCAGTATTTCCCCTCATTCTCGAGCTAATCGTGCGCTCATCCGTTCGTACTTAATTAGCGATCGCCGGTCCACGTAATTCAGTTTATCCAGTATAAGCGCGAATTTGCCAAATTCAATGATGAATATATCAAAAGCATAAATAGATATCTAACTTTATTTTTTTAATTATTCATGCATAGCTCAGAAGTGCCGGGAGATGGTGAATTAACCGTTAGTACTTGTTGTGTAGAGAAAAATTCAATCGGCAAAAAAGTCTTCGAGGTCATTTTGAGATTACCTCGAGGTCAAGAATTATATACTAAAACTGACCTTAAAGCTGTCGCAGTTTAATATTTTGCTTCAGATTTCTTGGCCTTTTCAAATTACATCCACTCACTCCCCCCCCCCAACACCTATACCCACCTACCCACCCACCCTCACACCTCCCCCCACCCTCACACCTGCCCCCCTCCCCCCACCCACTCTCACACCTCCCCCCACCCACCCACTCACACCTGCACACCCTCACATTTGCCCCCACCCACCCACTCACCCTCACACCTGCGCCCACCCACCCACTCACCCTCACACCTGCCCCCAGCCTCCCACCCACCCTCACGCCTGCCCCCACCCACCCATCCACCCACACACACCAAGGGCATCTCCACATATTCACATCTCTATTAAATCCTCTCGTATCCGATGCTTAATTTCATACCTAAAGCACAGTAATTCAATATTGCTCATTGATATTACTGATCATTCAACTACATATTTAATTTTAATACGGACTATGAAATAGTTGCTGGTGTCCCATTTAATGTAATTCTTCCTGTCTGATAAACTTCCCCTTCAACGAATCCAGAGTGACAGTTAACAAGGTGTTAACTATTGTTAATAATTAACTTGGCAAAATTTTCACCGGGAAATAGCCCCGGTAATGGTGCTTTATCATTTCATACCCAAATGGATAGAAAATAATTCCCGAGAGTAATCAACCCCCTTCCGGTTACAAACTTTCCTTTCTCGTGACTGTCACGTATAAATATTGAATGATAATCATGAGGGATTCTGTTTGGCTGTAGTTGTACATCGCGCAGTAATTTATTGCATCATTTTGTTGATAACAATAATGCTCAGTATTGACTGTATCGGATGTTGGGTTTTGACGACTCATTTCTTCGCCTTTCAGATATTGATATACTTTGCAATTTACAACCTGCCTTGTCAGTCATGTTAATTACAATCACTGCAGATGAAAGAAAAATTGTGCAAGCTCGAAGTTGAATGCATTAATTTTTCATGTTCCAGTTAACTTCTGTTCCACTTGTATTAGAAAGTTCTTATCCGCGTTTTTTTATTCCATTTTCAAGGACCATAGATTGTTATAGTCTTCAGGTCTTGAGATTGTTAAGGATATTCAACACGTATAGTCAAAACAAAAGTTTATGACCCGTTCTATAATTCGTTATATTCATCGCCAATAATTTTCAATTAATATTTCAATGCGTTAATTAGTTGAAGTGATAGCCATAGAAAATTATTATATTGTATTTGATTTTGCCAATCAATATTATATTGTTTAAACAAATTAATGAAAAGAAATTTTAGTCAATCGTCATGAAAGTTTTACCATCGTTTTATATCTGCTTCAATAGTAAATTTCCAAAATTTCAACAAATTTTTATATTTTGAACTGTATTTACAGAAATTTTTATTTTTCCCATAAGAGGCCGTGTTAATTGAGAACTTTGATAATTAATAACTACAAAACGGTGTTGTGAATCAATCTCAAATTTCATACAGGCATCTGTTACCGCTTCAAAAACATTATGTCAAAATTTCAAGCAATTCTTATATCTTCGCCAATATAGGTGGAATATCCTTAAGGTCTACATATGTGTTCGGGTCCGTGCGCGTACAAAAAATTATCTTACCGAGTTTTATGACAATTACAAAATTTGCGCTTTTATTTTAAAATTTTTGTTCCGTCACTGGACACCCTGAAATATTTTTTTCCCTCATTGTAGTGCCCCCCCCCCCCACCCACCCTCACAATTTCATTGAGAAAAAGTAAATTGACACAGCCCCAAGTCCCTCATGATATCAAGTCAGTTGTGGGTGAGTAGATTTTCCAGCGTGTCCTGCATGAAATACAGAGAGATTACGCGAATAGTTTGTGGCCAGTGAGGTCTGGTGGGGGTGGCTGGGGGGGATAGGATAGACTGGATGTACCGCGGATGCTTGTGTAGCCACCGAGGTCGTTGGCGAGGTGATCGGGGAATACGTTATTATCCAACCACGCGTGTATGCTTTCGTGAAGCGTTATTACCTCAACAGACTCCGCACACCCTCAACTCTCTTGGTGCTTTTCCCTGCACCTGCCCCCCCCCCCTCCTTTTCTCCATCTGGGAAACTCTCCTTGGACCATCTCCTCTGCATAACAATAGTAGTCGTATTTTGATTCCTCTCCCCCCCCCCCCCTAGCTACCAACAATATATATATATGGAAGATATCTCAATTTTCATGGGTGACATTGTGTACATGTGTACGATATGCATGTAAAATGAATTCTTGACTTATTATTCGTGACAAAATAACCGCAGAGGGATATCCTTACACAGAGTGTCCGCCTGCAATTACTTCTTGTCATAATTTACGAGGAAAAAAATGTTCAAGGTTAGACCTCAAAAGCCTATACATAATTTCTTCAGATGCAGTAACTTGAGAGTGTTAACTGAAGATGCAAATTTTGTGAATAATTGAAGTTTCGAGACAACTTAAAGTTAATATATTTCTATACTTTTTTTTTTATTTAGTGATTGTTAATTTTTTGGATGAAACTAAAAATTTCCATTTCAATTTGGGAGATTTTTAGTTGATTTTTCAGATTGATTTTTTTTCTATTATTGGGGTATTTATGTTCCTTGATATTTTTGGATTTTGTTTTAAAGCTCGTCCAACTATTGAAGACTTCTTAATTTCTTAATTAATTTATTGAGAAAATTAAATTAAAATTGAATTTTGATTAATTTTCTTGATTTCTTAATTTGTAAGTCTAATTCCAGATTGTAACTATTGATTTGATTAAATTGTATGGAAACTGCTTGGCCCGGAAAATGTGTGGGTTGTCATTTAGAAATTGGTCAGGGATACGATATAGAGTCAAAATGTTTCACTCACAATTGTACACAGTGCTTATATGTAATATGTCTACAAAAAAATTCATCCACACAAATTTGCAAACGTTGTAGGAGCTTAAAATTGCGACGAATTTCCGGTTTTTCATCTCGCCATTATTTCAATAACTTCCGTATAAGGTGGCTGGAAGATGATAGCGCAATCATCGCAATCTTACCTCCGGTCAATGGACTCAGCACTCCCTCAAATTCTGCTTCTACATTTATACCCCACTTTTTACCCCTTCTGGGGAAAGACTTCTTGAGCCGTCTCCTCTGCATAGCAATACTACACGTGTTTCAATTCCCTCCCCCCCGCCCCCCCCCCCCATCCATGCACCAACAATTTCACATCCAACTCCAATAAAATGTTTTACTCACAACACCTTCAGAGCGTGTCACCATTATTATGTATTTCACTTTTCATTCTAAATTCATAACGCGACAGTACTAGATACTGACACGCACTCGTGACTATTATATATATATATATATATATATATCATGCTCAACCACTGTCTCTGACGGGAATCATTAGAAATCTTGATCGAGATTCACTGCGAAATGATGTACGTGGCTATGATACGAGAAAGTCGAGAGTACAATTATACATGTATACGAAATTGCAACAACTAAATTACTTCTGTTTGCAATTCTGTTCGCAATTCATTCGTTAATTTTTCAAAGAATTCCCCCCTGGGTATGAATGCATTGTCTCATTACGGCTATGATCAACATGAGCTGATGATTTGAGCATTATGCTGTATTATAATTACACCATTTCGCAATGGAATGGAACAAAGTGGATACACGAATGCTTTTTTTTTTCATAATGCTAATATTACGTAGAAGAGATTTTATTAGTATCAATTAGGTGAAGCTCTGTGGCGTTAGTGGTATCATCTAGTGTAGATATTGCAATGTTTTTACTCAGCGAAATAGAATACACTCCATGAGCCGTTTTTGGCACATTCTCCCCAACTGCCTCACGATATTCTCTAGATTCAATTAATATTCCATCCCACAATAATTCACGAATGTCCAAACATCACCAAACACCTATATTCCATCTAGATAATCCCAAAACCGCGTTATTCACCATACACTCCATCCAAAAAATTGCAAAATCAATAGCAAACAATTTGTTTGTCATATTTTATCGTTCAATATTGTTATTATTGAGTGTACGTAGCCTACGAGGTGATACCATTGATGATGAGCCGGGGGGGGAGGTGTAGAAAAACGTATTGTCACTGGTGGCATCAAAGAAAATTTCACCCGTGCCAACATGTTACTCAAAATGAATAATAATAACGTTTTCACATGTACGAGTGAAGTCCCACGATAATACAATTTACCCGGGCAATGCGTCGGATGTACATAAATTTTTATAGTGATCACATGTACACGGGGCCCGAAGCCCGTTGATGCATCTCTCTTCTCTACCACTCAACACGGGGGGGGGGGGGGTGGAAATACATATGTATAACCGTGGATCTCAACACAAGGGAGAAATCGACCAACCCCCTCATCATTCCATCCTGGCCATAGTCGTGGTTGGATGTTGCTGTCTGCATTCAGCATTGCATAGAGGAGGGGGGAAAGGGGGGTAGCATAGCAGCTCATGGGGTGGCGGGGGGTGGGGTGGGTATGAGATCGCGTGGTGGTCGTGGACGTGGTTAGAATGGAGCAAATGATCCGCCTGTGTTTACCCCGGGGTTTCTCCCCGTTTGCCATGTGTATGGTTGTTTATATGTGTATACAGGTGTGTGGGGAAATCCATCGGTGGATACGATGAAACTGACAATCCTCACTGGCTCATTCGGCATTAAGTTCAGGTGGCTTTGAGGGAATATCTGTACGTATCGAAATTTGAGATTAGTGGGGAAAATTTGACGACTTGCGAGGGTTAAGGAAAATTGGCGGGAGGGGGGAGGTGGGAGGGGGAGGGAGGGAGACCGACGTGGAACGGAAGATTCAACATTTCTTCAACGTTTACGGTGTTTCTCAGCGTTAGAATAAAAATATTTTCAATCGTTTGAGATCGACACCCTCTACCGGAAGTTCGGTCTCACCCGAGGGAGAACTCTTGTGCACTTCCGGTCCTAGGGCGGAAAGGACGAATTTTTCGTCGATCGGAAAAATAATTAGGGTGACTGACTTGGGACGAAGTGATCTCTGCAGATATATCGAGCATAGACAGTGAAGATCTGTTATTTCATTACAAGGCTTTCGAAAAAATTCTTCATATCCCGATAACATGAGGAAACATTAATTCCCGAACTCGTGTGATTTTTTACCAGCTTTCCTACCCCCCATTATCCAATTACTTCAATTACCAACAAAGCTACACTCACCAGTACTCAAAACCATACCCATAATTGAGCAAGTTCCGCTCATGTTTTCCGTCATACATCAGGAAAGAAAAATCATAATAGCCTACATGAGAAGCAAATTATCCCCAATTTTTATTATTCCCTTCCCCCCCCCCCCCCCTCTCCTCGCCGCAAGGAAAAAAAAATTTATACCGTGTCGATAATCCACCAAGTACACTATACCCCGTATTTTTCCACCCCATTAACTATTTTATTTTACCTCTAGTTTTTTTCTCTCTCCATCTACAATTTTTACATTCCCTTTGTCAGGTTATTAGTGCGAAATTGTTTGGTATAAAAGCCCGAGGGACTGGTCTCTAACGAGAAATGCGGATGTTTCAGTGCACATGTACATACACCGGCGAGGGGGTGGCGGAGGAGGGGGAGGGGGGGGGAGGCTTGTATATTGGGTGGGGTTGGAGAAAAGAGCTTTCGCGAGGAAAGTCGGCGTCAGCAGTGTTTTCACGCGGTACCTCCAAGAGTTGGGGCCGTTTTATGTCCTTACGAGAGCCATTTGGACTGAAGTCCCCCCCCCCCCCTCCCTCCCCCTCATCCCCTGAATTTTCCTTCCCCTTGTGCCTGGGCTGATGCACGTACACGCGAGGTTCCTCTATGCTGGGAGGGGGCCGAGGGGGTGAGAAGGTATTTCAGGGAAGTTAATGGCCAGCGGGGACGTGCCAGTCGTTTCCCAAGATCTCGTGTATACCGAGGTGAGAATGCGAAGCAAAGGTGAATTTTAGGGCCCTGGCCACGGGAAATAAAGTGTATAACCCTTATTTTTCTTCTTCCTTTGGCTTTCATTTCCACCCCCCCCCCCCCGGTTTTTTTATGGGCTTTTTTAAATTGAGAGGAGGGAAAATGAAAAATTCCTGGGGATTTGATGGCAGAATCTGTGACGTGAGAACGTGACGTGTTCCAGTTCCATCATTTTATGCAAATAAAAGCTGGGGGATGCGCTTGATTTCCCCGTTGGTTTCGTTCTCGGGAACTACAGGATTAGAACGATGGGTTTGATAGTGGAGGGAGAGGGGGTGGGAGGAGGGAGAGGGGGTGGGAGGAGGGGGAGGGGCACACACTTGAGTCCGAATATTTTAATGAGGATTTTAATGGAGTCAAGGGGCTGGGTTTTCGGGGCTTCATGGGAGACTCGTGGATATTGCGGAGGCGGTGGAAAAATCATGATAAGAAATCTTGTTAATATGATAGTCTTAATGGTCATCACAATTTTCCTGCTCGATAATGTGGGATTAATTGGTAGGTGGAATATTTGGAGCTGGAGTTCAAATTCATTCCCAAAATTCCGAATGAAAAGTTGGGGGGGGGGGGGGTGGATAAATTTTTTTTCTATACAATTTTTCTTGTGCACAATTTGGAAGCAAAATTTTTTTGAAATTCAAAAATTTATTTCACTAATTTTGAACTATATTTTCCGGAAAATATAATTGGCCATAATTGAATATTTCCTCAAAGAAAATATTTAATGCGTTGAAATGGACGCTGAGTAATTTCGATGATGGAGAATTTGAATGATGGTAACGCGTATGGAACGCTGAAATAATTTCGTGAGAGCGACAAGCAGGGTCATTGGAGTGCAGATGGCTGGTAACCGGGGCTTTTCCAGGTAGAGAGTGTGTGGGGTGTGGGTGTAGGATATGCACACCTAACCCCACCATTGGAAATGATTATATATCCCATCGTACTGGAGGAGGGGGGGGGGGATTATCGTCGATGCGGATTAAATCGTACGAGACTGGACACCACCGGAACACACGTAATCCTGTCCACCCCGCAACTGCTGTACGCCTTCGCGCGTATTATCACTCTGTTTAGTGCTTTTATTGATCGACACGGGGAGGCTTTTAATTCACAAACGCTCGGGCTATTCACAATTCAGCCTTAAGCACTGAATTCGAATTTTTTCTTCCCGGGTTTTTTTTTGTGACTTTTCTCATTCATTTGAAAAATGAGTTGTAAGTCGTTGAATTATTGGATTTCTTCAGGAAGAACTGTGGGAAAAATTATAACAAGCAGTTGAGTCATGCAATTTTGGACATGACCGAAAACAATCCTATAATAAAGAGGAGAGACGAAAGAAACTATCGACATATATCGAAATTATCGAAAACCGTAAGACGGCGACCGACGCGCCACCAATCTGGGCGGCGGAAATGGGAAATGCGCGTGCGCAGCACGCACCACCGGATTCGTTTTCAAAATTGCTAGGCAATGAAGACAAATGGAGTACTTCGAAATTGAAAGAAAATTAACGAAATTTTCGATCAGCAAGGAGTGTTCAAGATGAATCCAGTACAGATTTGTTTCGGAAAAAGTGAATGACATTTTTGGGTCAAATCTTTCACAAAAATTGAATAGAAAGTCACGATTTTTCGCTAAAACATTCGCTGTGGTTTCACCTCAAAACAACTCTTGTGATTTATTTATTCGACACATCGCGACATTCCTTGACAAATATTTCCAATGAATATTTGCAGTGAAATAGAGAAAGCCCAAGCTCTCGGAAAATCCTTGTAGTCTTGACAAAGTAAATAATAGGATGGAGCGGGTGAATTCTTACATGGAGTGAGAATACCTGAGGCATGCTGAAACTCAGAAAACCAAGTCTTTCAAAGCAACTCTTCTCGTGCTAGGATTCTATCACGTCAACATTTAATTTTATCCGCCTGATATTACAAGTATTCACAAGAAATTCTTTCTTGTGTGGAAATTGTATGAGAATATTCATAACGAGAATTGCATTGTCAACCATACGATAGAATTTTTATCTCCATTTTTTTTCCATGTTTAATTGTTTTTTATATTTTCGAAATTCTGCATTTTTTGCAGAGATTTTGGACATCAGATTTTGGTCCAGAAATTTTGTAGCAATTTGCAATTCGTCCAACCTTAAGGATATTCCACCTATATTGGCAAATATATAAGAATTGCTTGAAATTTTTACATAATGGTTTTGAAGCCGTAACAGATGCCTGCATGAAATTTGAGATTGATTCACAACACCGTTTTGTAGTTATTAATTATCAAAGTTCTCAATTAACACGGCCTCTTATGGGAAAAATAAAAATTTCTGTAAATACAGTTCAAAATATAAAAATTTGTTGAAATTTTGAAAATTTACTATTGAAGCAGATATAAAACGATGGTAAAAATTTCATGACGATTGACTAAAATTTTTTCTCATTAATTTGTTTAAACAATATAATATTGATTCGCAAAATCAAATACAATATAATAATTTTCTATGGCTATTACTTCAACTAATTAACGCATTGAAATATTAATTGAAAATTATTGGCGATTAATATAACGAATTATAGAAAGGGTCATAAACTTTTGTTCTGACTATACGTGTTGAATATCCTTAACGAAAAGTTTCACCAAAAAATTGTGAACTCACCTGCGAAAATGACCGCCAAATGTGCGGAATAAATCCTCGACATATTTGCACAAATCCGAGATTAATTTTTTCCACAAAAAAAAAAACAATAAGGATGAACAATCACACAATCGAACGGGATAGCAGTTGAGTCTGGGGTTCACGCGGAAACTGAGTCTGGGGAAGCCTGAGCCGAGGCCTTAGTAGTGGGTTTATCGTCTCGGGGCCCTCTTTCTCGTATAAACACAGTGGCACACGGCCACCTCGTTCTTGACTAAGAAGGAGATTTCATTGCATA